>OZ022530.1:4250249-4850249 GCA_963989415.1 Cerceris ruficornis | reverse complement strand
CCCGATACAGCGAAAGAAATAAAATTTCCCATAAGCAACAAAACTCCAAGAAAATCCCATAAAACATCGTCAAGGGATCGTGAATCGATCGGCACCTCTGACATTCAAATGGCAGGCAGTTTCGCGAAAGAGCAACCGCGCATGGAACGATATTAGGTAGCAACGTGAAAACGTATTTATTCGCTTCTTCCTCATAATGCTCCCAGTTACATGCGATCCCCGTGCGATGACGGTCTTACACACTCACCATCCACGTAACATTGTTCCCCGACGAGGAATTCGTTTCGAAGACCCGTTATCGCGAGCGGAGCATGAATCTCCTCGAGTTTATCTCGTCATCTTACTGACGCTCGTTCCGGACGATCGTGCGATACGAGAAGCTTATCTGCGCGAAATGACGAGAGGATCTACTTCTGAATGCAACCAAGCTAATTACCGGCGTTTCGCGTCTTTTCAAAGGGAAAAAAGTTTCGGCCACTTAAGGCGGCGATCTTGACGCGGAATCGACGGTTTATGGTCATTGCTTCTCTTCGTTTTTTTTGGGGATTATGTTCGACGGGGTTAAAAGGTAGGGTTATGTAAAATGGTAGAATTAGGGGTGAGGTGAGAAGTGGTAGTTTGCTTTGGATTGTTTTAGTTGCAATTTCTGTGGTTTGGGATGTGTCCTGTTGTTTTTGGTGGGTTTTGAAACACAGGGGCTGTGATATATTAAATGAGAATTAGGAAATTTAGAATTCTAGAAAAATTAGAATAGGAGAATTAGAATTCGGGGGGGGTGATGAGAGACTTGCATTTGGATCTACTGATCGAGAGTTGGAATTTTTAATTACTTATTCAATATAATTTGCCTTAGCTGCTATGGTGATTTTATCTGGAACTTACTGTTTTACGCGGGTCCCAAAATTAAAAATGGTAAGTGAAAAAGTTTCCAGAGGTGATGGGGGACTTGAACTTGGACCTTTACTACTTATCCACCATAAGAAAACTTAACTACTGTTGTAATTTCTTCTAGAACCTCCTGTTTCAGGTGGATTCCGAACCACTAAGGCTATGATATATTAATTAATAATTTAGAAAATATATTTCAAAGGTGATGGAAGATTTAATCTTGGGCCTACTGATTGAGAGTCCGTCCAATAACTCCTTAACCACCATAGCTCAAAATTGTTAAAATTATTTTTCCTATAACCTACTGTTTCAGGTGGCTTCCAAACCACCAAGGGTATGGTATATTTATTAATAGTTTAGAATAAATAATCCAGAGGTAATGGGACATTTGAAGTTGGGCCTACTGATTGAGAGTCCGGAGCTTAACACCTTAATCACCATAGCTCAAACTTGCTATAATTATTTTTATTGCAACCTACTGTTTTAAATGACTGCGGAACCACCAAAGCTATGATATATTAATTAACCCTTTAGGGACTACTGACGCATATATGCGGTCGGGGAAAAAATTTGGTTATAGTTTATCGAAGCATGTATACACGATTCGAATTGAAAAATTAAAATATAATCGTTGAAACATGATTCTGCAAATAGCAATGTATAATTCAGATACATTAACAACCGAATTTTCTAATAAAAAAATAGTTTTTCATCGCCAAATAAATGATTATCTCTTAACACTCAAAAAAGTGTCCGTCCGCAAAGGGTTAATAATTTACAACATATACCTCAGAAATAATGGAAGATTTAATCATGAGGTTACTGATTGAGAGTCTGAACCTTTAACACCTTAACGACCACAGCTCAAACTTGCTATAATTAATTTTCCTACAACCTACTGTTTTAGATAACTGTCGAACCCCCAAGTCTATGTTTATTATTAATTTGTAATAAATATTGGAAAAATGAGAGAAGATTTAAACTCGATCCTACTGATTACAACTAACTTCCACTTCTTTCCCCACCACTATGTAACCTATAACTAGTAAATTATTTTTTTACTTAACAATTTGAATGTTTTGTAGCCCAACTTCAAAATAGTTCGCTCAAAAACAACCTCAAACGTTCAGTGCAATCTTAAAACCCAACCTCCACCAATCATCTCACCATCGCCATATCAATCTTTCTCCCCCATCAATCGGCGATCCCGATGAATCGCCACGAAAAATCGAGCAACTCTCAACGAGGCAGATGTTTCACGATGATCCAAGATGATGTTTGAAACCTCATCGAGAATAAGTCGAGCAGCTGCCACTGCAAGGCGAGAGATCTCTTCCGCATAACTCTGTTATGCGTCTACCCCAAAGAAGAAGAAGAAGAACAAGGAGTCCACCGCGAATCCTGGGAATCTTGGATTTTTTCCTCTCCTCCCGGCTTTCTCTCTATCCGTTTCTCCGGCTCGTTGGCGGATGTGAACGCGACGATAAGCCCTGGCACCGACGTACGTACGTGCGTGACTCTCTTTCCGTCTCTTTTCGTCTCTTTCCCCAGGTACCTACCCTCGGCCTCTGACAGCTCGGCTGCATTGTTCCGCGCGATCTCCCGCGTACCTACACACCGCGTATATTACATTGTTCCTCCTGGGCTGGAATTCGTTTCGAGCCCGTTACCACCATTCCGCCCGGAGAGTCTCGTTATTTGTCTCGTTCGATGCATTGCCGGGTGTCTGCGCGATTTTTCTCTTTATTTGACCTGCACTTGGATTTCTGCGACGGTATGAGAAGGTTTGGAGTGGCGGGAATCGAGGGAAAGTTTGAAGATTTGAAGTAGCCGAATTAAAGATTGGACGCTGTTAATGAAGATTAATAATCTTAAACTGCAAATAGCAATTTGATTATTATCAAGATTATTATGAAGGTGACTGGGTTAGGTCTAGAATTATGAAAAATTTAAACTAGCCATAGTAAAGGTTGGAAAGAACTGTTAATAAAAATTAATAATTTTAAACTTGAAGTAATCAATTTAATTAGTATGAAGAATTCTAGTTTATGTAGGCTTTAATTTTGGGTGGTGGGATTCGAGGGAAAGTTTGAAGGTGTCTGGGTTAGGTCTAGAATTATGAAAAATTTGAATTAGTCGAATTAAAGATTGGAAAGAATTGTTAATGAAAATTAATAAACTCAAACTGCAAATAGCAATTTGATTATTATCAAGATTATTATGAAGGTGACTGGGTTAGGTCTAGAATTATGAAAAATTTAAACTAGCCGAAGTAAAGATTGGAAAGAACTGTTAATAAAAATGAATAATTTTAAATTTGAAGTGATCAATTTAATTAGTATTAAGAATTCTAGTTTATGTAGGCTTTAATTTTGGTTGGTGGGATTCGAGGGAATGTTTGAAGGTGTTTGGGTTAGGTCTAGAAATATGAAAAATTTAAACCAGTCGAATTACAGATTGGAAAGAACTATTAATGAAAATTAATAACCGTAAGCTTGATGTAATCAATTTGATTAGTATCAAGAAGACCAGATCGAGTGGACTAGATTTTTAATGCAGAAGGGTAGAAGACATTTTTTAAGTAACAAATTCCTACCTCCGCGATTCCTTCTTTCTAATGAACTTGCGTTAATAATTGCATTAATAATTGCATTCGACACGCAGTTTTATTTTGAATAAAATAGAAAAGTTCTATTTTGAGCACCGACGAAGTGTCTACCAATCCAAAATGAGAAGCAAGGTAGAAGGCAACGTGAAAGACCGTTCACCATAGAAATCGCAAAGCTCATCCGTCTCTACGAATATTCAGAGAGCTCGATATTATCCAATCATTGGGTTTCCGGCAAACGTTATGCAACAGAGTGCAACGTAACCCGGCCAATCTCACTTAGATGCTATCTGCACCAGAAGAGCGACTGCATTCAAAAGGAAAGTAATAGACCGTGCGACTAAGTAGCACTGACTTGGGCATTATTTGAATAATATATCTCAGGAATGATTGTTTCAACGATATGGTATCTTATTTGACTCTTGGTGTTGTCTTGAAAGAATTCCGCGCTCTTTATTCGAAAGTGGAAAAGATCTTTTTCCATGTTATTTCATTGTTTGCCTTGTAGAATGATGTTTTATTTATTTAGAATTTTCCAAGTAGCTTACGAAATTTGTCGTGTAAACTTCCTCGGAGATACGAAATTTCCGAGAGTGTTTCCTGCCGCCGTTGCTAATTTTTCAAAAGTGTGCCCTTTTCAACCACTAAGGTGAGAATTTTTGAAGATTTTATAAGATAACTTCGAAATTTGACCCCTGTAGATTTCAATTTTGAGAATGTTCGATTTGAAGTAATGGGATTCCAGAAAAAGTTTAAACTCCAGAAACATCTCAAAACAATATGAGTATTTCTTCACATTTATAAATATTACTCAAAAAACCACATTTATAAATATTACTCAAAAAACCAACCTGGTAGATAAAGTGTTAATAAAAGTTCCAAATGTAAAACCACTGCTTCTTATTCCATCGCAGAAACGTTGCGAAATCGTTCGTCGTGGGCATCAGGCCCCGTTTCGTTCACGCTGAACGCTCCAAGGATTTAATGGCGGACGATTCGAGGCGGTATTATTATTACTCATTTCTATACTAATTTTCGTCGCGTCAGCATGAACGAGCCGTAATCTGAACACGGTTCCCACGGGCGCCCTTCCGGTGGCTTCCAATCGGAAACACGGAAACTCGATTGTAGAATATTTCCTGCGTGCGTGACTCCACAAATCCGCGAGCAATCCAGTCGGCACCGACGAACGCGAGATATCAATTTCAGCGATTTTAGCGATAGATTTTCCACGTTATCTCTCGGAGGATCCAACGAGCCGCACGTTCGAAGCGATTAGTTCTTTTGGTTGTGAGAAACGGTGAGAATACGACGATTGTTTAAGGTTGACGGTCGTTTGGGGACATTTGGTAATTATTAATTAGATTTGATAATTATGGATGGGAATTGATTATTATTGGAATTAATGGGGGGTGATTTGAGTCGCTTGGAAGCCAATGCGGTTAAGTCCATTTTTCTGATATTTTCTGATTTTTGTAAGTTTTAATAGAATGAAGTTTATTCCATTAAAATTTACAAAAATCAGAAAATATTATAATTAATTGACCTAACCGCATTGGCTTCTAAACGACTCATTTCTTCCTCGGTGGGAAGATAGTTTTTAAAATGTCTTTTCGAATTTCAGGTGATCAAAGAGACTTCATGAATTTTCTTCTAAATGATTAATAAACATTGACAAAAATATAAGCAATATATAGCATATATAGCAATATAAAACATTATATTGTATATTATTATATAGAATATAATAATGTAAGCCGTTTCCGTTGAAACTGCTGCAAGTCCATTTTGGCAAAAAGTTAGTTAATAATAACAATGAAATCATCCCCAACCCTTAAAAACGTCTATACACATCACAACTCAAAATCCATCCCCACCTCGCTAATGTACATACCCACAAACAAAGCCAGAGCACTCGGGGACACTAAAAGCAAAGGTTCATCCACGGCTTTAGGGATCAGGCCCCGAAAGTGGCTGCGATCTATCGCCTAGCTAATTAAATAATCCTCCGCGACGCGGGTCGTAGACGGTAGGAACAGGTCGATACATCTCATTGTAACAGGATAAACAGGAGTTGAGACACGGTAGTGGCTCGAGTCGTAGTAGGGGCACGGAAAGGACGAGGTAAGAGGACTCGCTGGAGGACGAATAAGAACCATCTGCAACCACCAGAGTCCCCTTGAAGAAGGAAGGACGAGAGGACGAAGAAGAAGCCTCGAGAGAAGTCTGGAAGAAGAAGAAAAAGAGAAGGTGGAGGAAGAAACGAGCGAAGAAGAAGAGGACGAAAAGGCAGCGGGCAGAGAAGGAGAAGCCGAGGGGACTTAGCTTCGGTTCGTGGGCCCACCGGCCGTTGGAATCCGAGATCGCGTCTGATCGCAATTAAGGCCCCGCTCGGGCCGCGGCTGTGAATATTTTATTCCAGTCGTCGTCTTTCTCTCCTCCTCCTCTCCTCCTCCGCCTCTCCCCACCCTCCTCTCCTTGTGGGCCCGAGGGGCCCTCTCTGTGCGCCGGCAGTGTTACACTGTGCATCACGCTTCTTCCTCCTCTCGAACACGCTCCACGGACTGTGTTGGCTGCTCGTAATACGGAGGCTCTTTCCCTCCTGCTTCCTCCTTCCTCGTGGTGCTCGCTTGTTGCGCCGATTCGAGGAGGGACCCAATTCGAAACGAGCGAATTTGAATACGGACGGCCAGGCCCAGAAACAATGGGGACATCGATGGACCACACGGGATGCGAGCAAATGGTCGAACAACCGGAGGACATGCGTTCCGGCAACAACTGCCTTTCTTGCGGGGCCGCTACCACCGCGGGAGTGGAACCACTTTTGGTACCACTCTCGGCGCGTCCCTCGGGAACCGCTTTTACCTCCGGTTTGTTTCTATGATTTTGAAGTGAAGTATTGCCTTGCACTTATTCGTGTATACTAATTATATAACAATTGAACGACTTTAAGATATCGATTCTGGGTTGCAACGGTTCTCCAGCGTTGGCGGGAGTGGTACCACTTTTGGTACCAGTCTCGTTGCGTCCCCCGGGAACCGCTTTTACCTCCGGCTTGTTTCTATGATTTTGAAGTGCAGTCTCACCTTGCACCTATGCACGTATACTATTCGTATAACAACTGAACAATTCTAAGTTATGAATTCCGGGTACCAACGGTTCTCCAGCGTTCTCCATTTTGGTACCGCTCTGTTATTCTTCGAAATCTCTGTTAGGTTTTTGGAAAATAACGAACACCGGGAGTAGTTTTAATCTATGGAAAGTACTGTGGCAAAGGTTAGTCGAATCTTTGGGATTATTTACGAAATTCGTGATGGGATACATTGTAACTCTTTCCGAGTGAATCCGGCTACCACTGGGGGTACAGGAGGGATCACAAATTCGTTATCGATGGAGAAGTCGGTAATTCGATGGCTCGTCGACAGGAAGGAAAGGACGAAAGTCGGGATACGAGGGAGGGAAGGAGAACCTTTTGTGAAATCGATACCGGGCGAAGATGGTATCGGGCGGATCCAACACGTGTAACGTACTACCGCGCCGGGACGAAATCAAATTTATTTTGCTGTTATTTCCAGCGGCCGGCAGCGTCGGTGGACCGGGCAGAAGGAGGAAATATGGGAAATCGAAGACCTTGCGTGCATCGGAGCTGCGGCTGTGGTATCGTAGCGATGTAACCGGTTACGATAACCGATGATGCCGGAGAGGTTGTTACGAGTTACGTAAATAATCCGTGCTTTTGGAGTCCGCTGGAAATTATGGATGCGCCGCTGAGAAACCAATTGGCGAATGGATATAGGAGCGATGGAAAATTGAAAGGTTCAATCGTTTACGTGATTCTTTGTCAAGCGAATAAGGACATGTTTATTTATACTTCTTTAGATTTAACTGCTTCGGGCATTTCGCCTAGAATCTACTATTTTAGATTTCCGAGCCAGGTTGTGATATATCAAATAATAACTTAGAAAAATCTAACAAATAATATGATAAAATGGCAACAGTGCAAAATTCATCTATATCAGCGTTTCCCAAATTTTTCCGACCGGGAACCAGAATTTTTTGTAAGATTTTACGCGACCCTCCTTTATGCAAAACCATATATCGTGTTATTTACAGTGTTAATTTTAATTTTTGATAAATGGGTTAATAAAGAATTAGGCTATTTATCTTAAATAGACTTTAATGTTTTCTTTTTTAAAATTTCTATAGTAAAATATCTATAGTTTTCCCAAGGAAAATGTTACCTTTTGTCCGTTAAGAGTTAATATCACCGCTAAGAAACATAATACCGATCGAACAAAAAGAACCTAAATCAAAATCTAAAAATCCCCTATCCCCACTCCTTCAACAGAAATACCCGACCTCAAAAACTTGACCAATGTCGTGCAAAAAAACGACACCGCCACCACATTCACCCCTCTCCAAACATTCTACCGCAACATTTGCCAATGAACTTCCCAATATCTTCCCTCAAACCCAAACGCCATCAGGCCCAAAAAAGTCCCACGTCAAACGCTCCCCAACGCGTCAGTGAAATATCCTCGTCGCGTCAAAGTCTCTTTCCCACATTCGTCGAGTAGAACGAAGAGTTATGCGCGCTTAGCGCCTCCACGATATGAGCATAGCCTATGAAGCTCGTTTCACGGCATGGGCCATGACGGGTCACGTGACAGACGGGGATACCTGTCGGGTTCATGGGGTGGTCCCACGTCAAGGGATCCCCCGAGCGGAGCCAAGAGGACGAGCTCACTCGAGGGCCACTAAAAAAGACAAGAGACCGGAGGAACAGGGACAACTCATGCAGAATCGCTAACGAGCCGAGCAGACACCCGAACGATGGATGGGTTGGTCCAGGGCCCCGAACGCTTTGGGCCTCGATAGGTCCCTCGATGCGTCTTCCCTAAATGCATCCAAGAAATGTACCTTGACGCGTGGGAGAGCCTATTTGCGATCTAAACTACCCCCCTCCACTCATTTGGGTCCTATGGGCCCTACGTACTTGACATATGATACGTCACAAACGACGCATTAGTAATTAATGGAGAGGTGTGTACGATCTGGATTTTGTTAAAATTAGTAAGTTACTAGAAGCATCCGAGAAATGTATCTCGATCAGTGGGAGAGTCTATTTGCGATCTATACTACTCCCTTCCACTCATATGGGCCCTACGTACTTGACATATGATACGTCGCAAACGACGCATTAGTAATTAATGGAGAGGTGTGTACGATCAGGATTTTGATAAAATTAGTCAGTTATTAACCGTTTGAGTCCCAGAGACTTTTAAAAGAACACGGTCGAAAAGAACCGAGCAGCGCGATAGCGCTTGTCTCAACCGAGTACTGGGACTTTTCGACACAAAATCTGAAGAGCGCGATCGCGCTCCTTGGGACTCAAACGGTTAAAAGCATCCGAGAAATATACTTTGACGAGTTGAAGAGCCTATTTGGGATCTACATTACTCCCTTCTACTCATTTGGGTCCTATGGGCCCTACGTATCTAACATGTGGTACGGCGCAACAACGCATTAGTAATTAATGAAGAGGTGTGTACCATCAGGATTTAGTTGAAATTTGTAAGTTTGCTGGACTCACGTTATCGTAGACTAAGGGTTAAGGAAAACTTTATGAATAACAATAAAAGTTAAGTTATTTTTATGGAAATCACAGGAGGGAAATTATTCGTGGAATAAAGGACAGACACTCTAAATCTGTGATTAATTGTAAGAATATTTGTTCGATGAAGAAGCTGAATTAGCAATAAACAATGTAGATGTGCCTTGAACTCAAGTGACTCTAACAATTTTAGCAACTTTAACTTATCCCTCCTTTTATTCTGTACATTTGCACCGGTTATCTTTATAACACTAAACAAACTTCCTGGATTCTACGAGGCCCCATACGATTACCCTTTGTTGTGAAACGCCCTGTATAATACAAAGAGCACAAACACCTCCAGGCAAAGAGTACAAAATTCACCTCGTCCTGCATCTACGGATGAAAGACTCGAAGAATTAGAAGACCAAGCACCTTCACCTTCATTATTTTATCAAAATGCGCTCAATTTATCTCATATTCCAAGAAATCTTTGATCCCATCTTCACGTTTGCACTGGGAACCCCGTAAAACCAGAAATTCCTGTAACGCAAAACGTACCACCATACTCAAGAATAATTAACCTTTACCCAACCGCCTCTCTCGACGTTCTCCAAAGAGACCTCCACACTCGCATAGCACAGATGACAGAGGGTATATCTACGATTGAGAAACGATTCTCGAATCGGCCTCGAAGCTTCAAAGATCACCGCGTGACTCCGGCTGGAGTTTGACCCCGGAATAACTCGTACGGAACCCATGGAGCGTGGAGAACCGTAGAGAAACAGAAGTAAAGAAGGGGCACAACCCGACGGAAGAGAGAGAATCCGTGCGGTTTCGATGAAAGATAGAAAGAAAGGGGAAGAGAGTGATAGCCGATGGAGGCGGTTTCGAGATATCAGATCGAGTCCGCTTCGACGGGAGAGCCCGAAGAAAAGATGGCGTATCTGGGCTTAGGAAGGAGCCAGTAGCCAGTAGGGATGTTCTGGTAGGTGAGCACAGCGCTCACCATCGCTACCACATCGATTGATTGCTCTGATTGCTTACATTCCATCGATAAACTAGCTACGAATTCAACCCGAGACATTCGTTCTTTCTATGCCTACTTCGGCCGATTTTCTTCCATCTTTTGCCCCCTTTCTTACGTCCTACGCGATCCACGCTGACAAGAGGTCGTGGAAGAAGAGGAAGAAGAAGCACCGACGGCACCTGGTGAACGTTTTACCCTACGACATGCCGACAGAGAATGCCGACCCGTAATTGGAAACATTCAGAGTACCTGGGTCAACTTCGAGGCGAAGATCGAGGAGGATGCTGCTTTCGATAGATTATGGGGTTTACGTCTCACAGTGGGGCGAAATGGGTGATCTAAGAAGAAATTATGTCGGGCAATGGGGGTTTTAATAATTTTATATTAATTTAGAATGTTTGCTGGGAAGAGTGACAGAGATAATAATTCATTTATCAACCGTTTAAGCGTACAAAACAATGTGTAATAACTCCGAATCGTAGCAGCACGAAATCGCCCAGATATTTTGCTTAACACTAGATCTACGGCTGCCGTCAAATTGACGGGTTCCTACTTTCTTAAAAAAAATTCTCAAATTGATAGAGAATCAGTACAGTAAAAATTTCTCGTTTATCTTGTAATACACGAATTACTTAACTGATCGTATTTTTTGCCGCCTGATCCATCTTTTTTCAAAGTACTTATTTAATATATTTAAATATACCCGATTTAGCGACCGTAGATCTAGTGTTAAAAAAATGCTATAGAGCAACTAACCCCTTGCCCTACAGTTTCTTTTGTAATTGCCTCCGCAATAATTCAGAATTTAATTGCTAATATAAAAATTGATCAGTTATTCTTGATACATCGTATAATTTAACGTAATATTAATATCACAAAAATAATATTATAGCACCATGTATCATTAATATTTTCAGTTTGATAGGTTTTGCAAAACTGGAAAATTTCCTATCGAGGGCTTAATTGTGTGAGAATTATTATTTCTCGTGTAACTAAATAATTCTCAGTCTTGTAATTTCTACTTTGCAACTTGATATTAATTTAGAATTTTCATTTAAATATTATTTTGTAACTGTACTTCTTACTACCAGGGGGTAAAAAGTAATATGTAATAGGAAAGGACTTCTCGAAATTAATTTCTCTTAACTGAGAGGCAATTGCACTAATTGGAATCCTTGGAATAATTATATTGTTCAATATTCATCTATCTCTCAAAGAACCTGCATTCTTCAACATCATCTACCTGCTTGTCAGCACACTGTTCACCATGGGGCAATCACTTTTTTGTATCCTCGGGAAAAAAATGTTTTCTGTGAATGTAAAATTCAAATGGACCACAGTGAGCCGATGATAAACAGCGTGTTTCTTGGATGAATAGAAATAGCAACAGTAGTCGAAGTGACACGTTTTTCTGGCAGCAAGATCCAAGATCTAACACGCTATCCCTGCCAGAGTACAGTGATGGATCGGCTTGTCGAAAGGACACCATAAGACGATCGATTCTTAGGGTCGCTTTTCTCCAAAGAATCGTCAAATTCGTCGATGAAAGAATCGTCTTTGAGGATTTTTGTGTCCTTAATCGGAGCTTGAAATATTCCATCAAAATTTTTTCATGGATTTTTGAAGAATAAGGAGAACAGGTGAAGAAGAGGGAGAGGATGATCGATCAGGATCGAGAATTTCTCGATTGTGACTAGATTTCGATGTTTGTTTGGCATAGGGGTGTATTTGTTAAGGGGTTATTGAAATGCGGGATGAGAATTGCAGGGAGAGCGAAGTGGAATTTTAATTATTATTTGCAATGGGTTTGTAGATAATTAAGTTTCTTTTGGAAGAAAGTTAAGATGATTTTGTCAAAGGATTTTAGGTTTTTTTAGGTTGATCAACGATAGTTTAGATAAACATTAATTTAATTATAATCTAAACCTTTATGAGAAGAGAACACGTATGAAAACTCTGCTTTTTCAAGTAGAAATTTAAAGCTGGAGAATTCAATTTTTATTCATCGTAGCTCAATTTTCATTAGGAATTTTTTTACAATGTAGATAATCTTTCAATTTCCGAGTGGAAGCTTTAAATTCACTTTCAGTTCGATAAACATAAAAGCAACGACAACAAATTCGATAATTAATTATTCTTAGAACGTTGAACAGCAGACTCGAAATATCTAAAACTGCAATTCTCAACTTCAAAAAGTCCAACCTCCGAACAGTCTGTGAAATATAGAATGTGCTAGAATAATAAGTTCAAGACGCTAAGCCATGCATTCGATGCATACAAGTTCATTTTACTACCACACTTGACCTCGCATGACCTTCCACTATAACTCGTTCAAATCGCCTCAACATCGACTATCACATAACGACAAAAAAACATAGCATTCCATTTTAAAAAAGTAGAGTGGCCCTCAAAATCTCCTCTTTGCCTCCACCCTCGCAAAAAAAATGATATGACAATATGCCCCCCTCTATACCCTGCAAGTTTTGCATACAACATTTGTTCACATTGTTACAAACGGAAATATTCAACGTGGACTGTGGTAACATTTTACCCTGTATTTAATTCAAAAATGCAAACTCTAACAATTCTACAACAAACCCTGAATAATGGAGAATAGTAATAAAAACGAAAATGACCAAGGACCAATCACCGCTCAAATATTGCAAGAACCATCGGCAAATCCAGAAAAGTTACCAGCGCACCCATTCGTTAGAGCCTGCACACAGTGT
Source organism: Cerceris ruficornis (assembly GCA_963989415.1). Classification (NCBI taxonomy): domain Eukaryota; kingdom Metazoa; phylum Arthropoda; class Insecta; order Hymenoptera; family Crabronidae; genus Cerceris; species Cerceris ruficornis. The sequence goes on along the minus strand of OZ022530.1, from coordinate 4,837,401 downwards.
GTCGAGATCTCGTCAACGAACAATGCATAAACACCGGCACGCGATGCATTATGCATGCCTTCGCCTCGGCTTTTCTCGAGCAGGCTCGATGGGAGTGTCGTCAAATCAACGCCCTATCCGTGTCGTTCACGCCTCGTGTAGCCCTCCGAGTGCAGTTTTCAGTCATAATTACGATATATAATAAGAGCGCATGCATGCTTCTTCTTTCTTTCCTCCTTTCAAGGCGGCGAAACAAGTGTTACTTTGTTTCCTACGGGAAGAACCGAGTCACGTCCGTCTTTCGAACCTGCCTGCATCGAGATTGCGCTTGAATCTTCTGCGGTTCATCGTTGAGGTGGATTCTATGGTGGTTTGAATTGCAATTCTTTTTTGGCCTGTATGTACTGCTATGGTGATATTGGTTGAATTGATTTTTTCGGATGAAGTGATGAGTTTCTTTTGCAGCGTAATATTGTGTTTTGTGGGTTTTATCTTTTAGGTATTATTAGGTTGGTGCAGATTGAAATGTCGGATGATGTCTATGCATTACATTTTGGCCATATTTTGTAAATAGTTAGTCGTAAAATTAATAATTTTATAGTTCATACAGAATATTTGGTCTATACGCTCAATATTGAGTATATTTTTTTTTGGAAGACTCCTAATTTCTATAAAAATATACTTTTTTGTGCAACGTGAGTACTAGTGAAATATGTTAATAAAAAAATTGTACAATATTGGTGCCAGAAGTTTCGTTCTGAATATCTCTAATAGTTTCAGAGATATTTGATAAATAGTTTTCGTAATCCCTAGTTTGAGGGCGGTTTTCACCCCTTTGACGTCCACGATTGCGGATAAAAAAATATGGTTCGAATACTTTCACGAAAACTATATCAATCGGTGATTAACACTTCGGGATGTTCCCTTGTTAGACCAGTTCATTAGAGAAAAAAAATTCAATAATGAAGGTGACCTTAAAAAAGCCGCAACCAATTTCATTGTTTCTAAAAACTCAGATTTTATTAAAAATCATATAAAAGCCCTAGTGAATCTCTGGCAGAAGTGTATTGATATCGATGAAAATTATTTTAATTTATAATCATTCATTTTGCAAAAATTGTGGCATTTTAATTTCTCCGTATAAAATCCGACATTTCATATGCACCAGCCTAATAAATGGTATATTTGCTTCGGAGAAGGCGAATTTTTGAAAGGAACTTTTCTTCTCTCCTCGTCTTTGAAATTAAGCCGAATAATTTTAACTGAAATATTAAATAATTGCTAATAACTTCGCATTGTCTAGGAGATTACAGTATTCGCGACAATGCGACGTTTGTTTAAATAATCGTTCCACGAGTACAAACGCTACTTCATCGAAATAACACACAGTTGGAAGTTTCTATCGGTCTTTGAAAGCCAAGCCGAATATCTCACGCGGAGGAACCTCGGCTTGTACGACTTGTAATTTGACCGTTTAGGCGCCGTCCCCTGCGGAGTAAGATCAGATTCGACGTTTTCAAAGTCATTCTTGTAACTCGAATGGCATCGTTATGTAACTCGAGGCATCGACAAGTTGTATCGGTGCAAGATCCTCCCGCGTTTCACGGATTATCTCGAAACTACGGCCATTTCGATGTTAGAATCGCGCTGCCTTCCGTCTTTCACCATTATCATTGTTTCGTGATGTATGTAGTGCAACTATTACGAATCCTGCCGAAATTCGAGTATTAAATTATTGAATTTCATACTATATTAACTTTCGTTAAGATTAAATTAAACAATATTAGATTATAGGATACTTTAGTTTTGAAAAAGTTATTTTTTTGTATTTCTTCGGCTTCAATTCTTATGGTTATTTTTCATGGGACCGAATGTTTTATCACATGCGGGAGAGATCAAGAGGTGACGAGAGATTGGAGCTTGGGCCCACTGATTGGAAGTCCCAAATTTTAATTCATTACCTACCAAAGGCCCTCTTAACTATAATAGTAGCTTCGCTTAGGTGTTATTAATTTAGATAGGTCCCAAAACTAAAAATGAAAAGTTGGGAAAAATTTGGAACTTCAACTAGGGCCCACTGATTGAAATTCTGAACCCTTAACTCCTTACCCACCATAGCTCCCACTAATTATTATCATTAATTCGCCAAAGATCTACTATTTTCGGTGGATTCCGAGCCCCAAGACTATGAAATCCATATCCCAAATAAAAAATTTCATAGAGGTGGTAGAAAAAGCTGTTTTCAATTTAACCCTAATTACCTTAAATCACAATGCTCAGTTACTTATATTCGATTACATTTCCAATCACTAAAGATACTTTGAAATTCAAACTATATTACTAACTCCAACCTAATCCAAAGAGAAAACCCATCAAACCGTATCCTCCAAAGCAGTGGTCCCCAACCACCGGGCCGCGGACCGGGACCGGTCCGCCCAAAGAACATTAAATTATTTCCATTTTATTTACTATGGTGTATTTCTCTTCTCTTTGTGCGACTTAAATACAATACAGTAGCTAGATATCAAAAGCCCTTAAATACAATTAAATTAAAATTATTAAATCAAAACAATCAACGTCCCCCCCTCAGCGGGCCCCGATAAAATGATCAAACGTTGACCGGTCCGCGGCGATAAAAAGGTTGGGGAGCACTGCTCTAAACCACCGTCACAACATTCACCACCATAACATTTGCCCAAGTCAGCCCAATCCAGGACGCAACAAACCCATCATTCCCTCCCATCGTTTAATCCTCCCGTCCTCAAGGAACCGAACTCTCGAGGCGTGAAAGGTCGACGACGATCTCGCGGTCGAAAAAGGCAGCGATCGGTGCCCGCACGAGTTTCTCACGTGTCGCACGCATCGGGCCCCGGCGCGGCGGGGCCCGTTGGGGTGGGGGGAAAGGGCGCCTCCGTCGTAACAAGGAACCCCCCGCGGACGAACTAATTTTCCCGGATGACTCGCGAGGCTGCGGCCCCGCGGGGGTCTGAAACAATGCGCGAGAAACGGCCCTTAAGGCCCTGTAAGACTTACACGCCGCCGGCCATGGCGTGCTCCTCTCTCAAACTCGTCGACTATTCGCTGAATCACCTTCTGGATACCGTGCGTGATGTGTCTCGCGGCTCTAGCGATGTCTACGAACATTTCGATACGGCCAATTTCACGATCATTGTCCCGGGCTTCAAATTGGGCCTTGACGATTGGCGATTTTCTGTTTGATCGAATTTCAATAGAGGCTGGAAGGAATTTTGGGACTGTTTGGTACAATTTTACACTATGTATTTGTCGGGTTAATGGTAAAAATACTGGAGACAGTGAAAATTGCTGATTTTGAATTTTCTAAAAGACCTTTTTTTATTTTGCTAGGCTTGTATGGTTAAATATAAATAAATTGATCGATTATTTTCCAACTTCGTTAATTTTGTTCCGACGCGTTTACCTACCATTTTTAAATATATCAAATTAATCGTCGGTATTTTTATGGTTAATATCGAAAGTAGTTTTATTTTTAATGAAATTTTAGAGGATTAGAGAAAATTGCAGAGAGAATTGATGAAATTTAGAGGCAGAACTTCGAAGAGAGTTTGTAAGAGTGCCTTGACCGATCTCGATGGAGCATCGTAGCCATCGCTGTGCTGTGTGTGGGAGAGTGAACTAAAAACACCTGCCCCATGCGGAGAAACGCATTGTCCTAATGGCCCACCATGTAATTACTATTGTCCCTACGTGACCACCTCTTATTGACAAAATCGAAGAAAACGAGCGAGCCGAATCGATCGTATTGTATCGTCGCATCACGGGCCCCGGGGCCCATCGGACCGATCTCCTTTCTCCCATCCCGGGGCATCACGGGCCCAAAAACCTACCAGCTTATTTATAAGCCAATTAACGCAACTATCAACTTTTATACCGCGCGAATACAATTCGATCGAGCTACAAAGAGATCTCGAAGTTAGTCTTTTACGAATCACCTGCTTCGTTACTTGCATTCTTCCTGCGGAATTAAAATCGATTAGAACGATTTCTACTTTCTTTATCCGAATTTTTTTGACTACGTTTCGAAGAGGTTTTCATGTGGAAAGTTTTTAATTGAGAAATTTACTACGAAGAGTGTTGAAAAAGGAAAAGAGAAGGTGTGATGAGGTTGAGGTTGAGACTCTTGTGGGTCTTGTGTTCAATATGGCGGAAACGCTTTTTCTGTGTCATTGGTGAGATAGAACCACAATTATGCCTACACGTCATTGAAAATTTTAACAAAAGAGTGAACATCTATGGAAATGCAAGAAATGGCCATTTGGCAGATATTGTTGTTTATCCATAAATGGCATAACTGATACTTTACTTATCAATAAAAAGTATTTAGAGATCAAAGCAAATTGTGTGTTTTATTAAAGATTTAAAAGAAACCGCACAATTTGAAAGATCCTATACAATTATAAAATAATTCCTGCAGGAACCACCGCAGAATATTTATTCCCATGGAACTATTTGCAAAACCCACTCTACTTTCCATCCGACAGAAGAATTTTCCACATTCCAGCACAAGTCCGTCGTCCAGAATCCGACGTTGCAGGCCGAGAAACAAGCCGTAAGAATGCGAACTTCCATACATTAACGTCCTACGCTTCTCCGACTGGCAGTACGTGAGTCTCGTCTCCTGGAATCGTAGCCAGGACGCGTGCAAGGATCTACGAGGACCTGGAGAAGCCTTAGCGCACCAAACTGAGACTCGATGGGTGCCATTTCGGCGAAAACTCGGCTCTCGATGGAGCCCAAAAGACAACGGTTAGATTTCTATTCGCGATTAGGGCGCATATACGCGCCTCTACGTGACAAGAATGCCTATGAGACGTGTGCCCCATGGTGAATAGCCGGATATCGGGTTTCTCGCTCTGTAACGACACCCTCCGTTATCCTTTGGTCATTTAAACCGAGGATCTTGGGATAATTCGTTTTACTGCTATGATCGGGGATTTTTCGTTTCATGGTGCTGCTCGTGGACGACGTGGATGAGCGGTGCAGAGCTGGCGAAACTTTTGGGGAGATGATTCGATGGGGTTTTGAGGATTTGAGACTGATTATTGGTTGTGGTGTTGAGCATTTAGTTTGAGTGTATTTTAGACTGTTGGATATTTTATGTGATAATTTTATATCTTTGCGTATTTAGTTGGAGAATATTTTGCACCGTTGGATATTATATCTGATAATATTCCGTTCCGCTGGATATTTCGTTTGATAATATTCTCCACCGTTGAATATTTAATCTGATAATATTTTCTACAGTTGGATATTTAATCTGATAAGTTTCAGTCGTTGCATATTTAATTTGAGAATATTTTGCACCGTTGGATATTTAATCTGATAATATTCCCTTGCAATTCTTGTTTGGTAGTATTTTCTATCGTTGGATATTTAATTTGATAGAATTTTCTACCGTTGGATATTTAATTTGCTAGGATTTTCTACCGTTGGATATTTAATCTCATAGTATTTTTCAATATTGGATATTTAACTTGATAATATTTCCTGCTGTTGGACATGTAATTGCGATAATTTTCTATCGCTAGATTTTTAATCTGATAATATTCTCCACCGTTGGATATTTAATCAGATAATATTTTTCAATATTATAAATTTAATTTGATAACATTTCCTGACGTTGGACATTTAATTGCGATAATTTTCTATCGATAGATTTTTAATCTGATAGTATTCTCCACCGTTGGATATTTAATCTGATAATATTTTCTACCGTTGGATATTTAATCTGATAAGTTTCTGTCGTTGCATATTTAATTTGAGAATATTTTGCACCGTTGGATATTTAATCTAATAATATTCCCTTACGCTGGATACATATTTCGATTGATAACATTTACTATCGTTGGATATTTAATTTGATAGAATTTTCTACCGTTGGATATTTAATCTGATAATATTTTTCAATATTGGATATTTAATTTGATAACGTTTCCTGACGTCAGACATTTAATTTGATAATATTCTCTACCTAACCCAATTACTTCCACTGTCTAAACCTGCACCGCCAACTTTCTTCTCTACCTCACAAAAGATAGGAGATAGAATATCACTTATTCCCTAAACATTCCATCAGCAACCAAACAATTAACACAACCAATCAATAATTCAAACTTCCAAAAATTCAACCTTACCTCACCCATCAAACCTCACCCACCACTCTCCAAACTCTCTCCAAAAATTCTAAAATCCTCCCCTTCAATTCACACCGACCAGCTCGGAAATTTTATCGACAATAATTTTATATCGTAATCAAATTAAATACCTTATTAAATATCTAACAAAGAAAAATTGAACCTAAACCATCCGACCCACAAAGTTGTCCAAAACTAATCCAAAAACAGTCCAAAGCTAAAATCTCCCTAAACGAATAAACATTCGCGGATATAATCTCACTTAAACCGCGTCGAATCTGGCGCTCGGTGACACGCTATATCGACATTCGCATCCGGCATAATTATGCAAAAAGCTGGGACCACTCAGGAAGAAGATCGTGAGCAAGGGAGTCCATCGAAGGGCTGATCCACGTATTCGAATCGGCCGAGATCAAAACACCGCGGACGGGTCGGACAAATTGTTGGATTTATGGATCGGTGATGGGGCGAGAGCCCACTCCGAATCCACCCCGTTATCGTCAAAATCTCCGTAGCTTCCGAGAAGCCGAAGAAGCCGTGCAGCGGGAAGAAAGGAAAAGAAAAAAGGAGCCAACGGAGCCGGGAATATAAAATGTCCTTTCCCTTCAGCCGTCGTGGTATAATCCTAATGTCGCGGACGGGTATCCCTGTTTCTTTTCTTTCTCGCTTTCTTCTCTTCTTCTTTCCTGCGCACCACGGAGAGCGCATGCACGCGTGCTCCTTATGGGGTTACGTTGGCCGGAGAACGGCGAAGAATTTTTCTCCATGTGCGATAAAATGGTGGAGAGAGAAATGCACGTGGCAAATTGAGAGGCTGAATCTGCTTCTAACTAAATAAGGAGCGGCGCAGGGAAAAAGTTTGGCGGGAGAAGAAATAAGTGCGACATTTTTGAAGGGCATTGAAGGCGAATTTTTAGGACGGCGTTTTCTATACTTTGTTTCGGGGCCTGGTACTGCTTCGCAGAAGAATTTTTGATAAAGTCTATTTACGAAGAATAACTCGACTTTTTATTAACTAATTTATCAGAAATTATAATTAGTAGTTGAAATAATATGATATGTGTTTTTTGCATAAACGAGGGATGCGGAAACATTTTAGGGAGGTATTTGTCCGCGGTGTTTTACACTGTTGGATATGTAATCTGATAAAATTGTCTGCCGATGTATAATTAGTTCGACAATATATCCTATTATTGGATATTTAATTTGATAATATTTTCTACTACTGGATATTTAATCTAATAATATTCCTCAACGCTAGGTATTTCATTTTATAATATTTCCTATCATCGGATATTTAATCTGATAGCATTTCCCACAGCTAGATATTTTTTTTCATAACATTTCCTGTCACTGGATATTAATTTGTTAATATTTCCCAGTGCTGGATATTTCATTTAATAATATTTTCTATCGCCGGATATTTAATATGATAATATTCTCCACCCCTAGGTATTTCATTTGATAATATTTCCTATCATTGGATAGCTAATCTCATAATATTTTCTATCACTGGATATTAATTTGTTAATATTTCCCAGTGCTGGATATTTCATTTAATAATATTTTCTATCGCCGGATATTTAATATGATAATATTCTCCACCCCTAGGTATTTCATTTGATAATATTTCCTATCATTGGATAGCTAATCTCATAATATTTTCTATCACTAGATATTTAATTTGATAATATTTTCTATCACTGGAAATTTAATTTGAAGATATTTTCTATCACTGGATATTTAATTTGTAAATATTTCCCAGCGCCGAATATTTCATTTGATAATGTTTTCTAACACTGGATATTTAATCTGATCACTTTTCCATCATTGGATATTTAATTTGATAATATTTTCTATCATTGAAAATATAATTTGATGATATTTTCTATCACTGCATATTTAATTTGTAAATATTTCCCAGCGCCGGATATTTTATTTGATAATATTTTCTAAAACTGGATATTTAATCTGACAATTTTTTCCATCGTTGGATGTTTAATTTGATAAAATTTCCCACCGCTGGATACTTCATTCGATAATGTTTCCTATCACCGGATATTTAATATAAAAATATTTCCCACCCCTGGATATACAATCTGACAATACTTTCTATCACGAGATATTTAATTTGATAATGTTCTCCACCGCAAAAAAGAATTACAAGTTTGCCGCTTCCTCCGTTTCTTTTCTCTGAATCTATTTATTTGACGTATTTAAATAGATCGGATTAATCGTCGGTAGATCTTGTGTTAAAGAAAAAAGAAGAAACACCGAGGAATCGCTTCGAAAGCGCCTGGCGACACGACAACGGCGAGCCTCGCGCGTTATAAAGCGGTTCACCAAAATGGCGTCGTCGGCAAAATGGGCCCGTAGGCCCGGCGGCCGCAGCAGCTTTAGCGAACAGCCGCGGCCCCTTTGTGATGCCTCGCGTGGAATTCCAGCGTCGAAAAGCTACTCATAGAAGGCTGCTGGCCCGCTCTATACGCGCTCACATACAGTCGAAGTGGAAAGTATGTTAACCAGAGGTATGCAATAACTTGAAAACTGTTCTTCCAGTTGGTTTAAGTGTTTCTTTTTGGGCTTCAGGTTGGGCTGCTTGAAATAACCGGAATTTTTGCCCTTTTGGAAATTCGAATGCATTCGAGAGAGTTGACCCGTTTGGGAAGTCAAAAATGATAGGCGGTTTGATCATTGGATTTAACAAATTTTTGGATTTTTAAACAACCATGATATGGACACCTTGCGGACGTCTACTTTTTTGAGTGCAATGGCGAAGATTTAGATTTTATTCACCAAATTCTTGGTGCTCTGGTTTTGCATTGGTGCCTTTGAAGAGTGTTTGTTTATTGAATTAATTAATTGAATTATTCATTGATTTTACTTTTAGGTTTGCACTTTTCATATGAGATTATTTAATAAAACTTTAGCTTTTGATTTCAATTTGTTTAAGCTGAATTAAGTTTTCGAAAATATCAACGCAAACTTTTGGGGTTTGATTCAAATTTCTTTAAATTGAATTAAAGAGTTACGAGATAAAATGAACATAGAATATTGTATTATTGTTATAATCGCAGAAAATTAAAGATGATTAGCTGCGGATGCCATTTTTTCAGGCAGCAGGGGTGGAGTGTTTGATGGGGTGAATTAATTTTATGGGTGCAATTGTTCTCATTCAAATTGTCACTCACGAGAGAGGATCTTAATTATTTTTTTGAAAAAGTGAGATGTAAGCTGCAAACTAGAATGAAATTTCACTTCATTCCGTATTTAACAATCTCCCACTTTCCGAATCTCAACATAGTTAACACATTGAACGCCACCGGTATTTCGCTAGTTTCTTGATTTTTACTGAAGTGAAACTTTTTCTATTAAAATCACATCTTTATAAATCAAAAACTTCAAAGACACAGATTTATGTATATTCAGCAGAACTTTATCTTTTTAACGACAATATTTAAATATTGAATATATTACAAAACTCGTAAGTATTGCAAGTTAGAAGTCAGATGAAATTCCATTGAATTTAATAGCGCCGGTCACCGGTGACCCCCATGGCAGTCAACGTGTTAACCAAATAAATTTCAAATACCTCGCCATCCTCCCTAAACCTCCCTCACCCACAAACACATTTCCAAATTCTCCAAACACCATCACACCCCATATTCACCCCAGCGCAATTCCAATTACCACCACTCAAAAATCCCCACCCATAATCGAAACAATTTCATTTTCCAATCATTCAACATTCTTACTTTTCAATTTCCACGTGTTCTCCAATTCAATATCCACTCCCGTTGCAATATTCCTCGTCAAACCCCTTCGAACGTCCGCTTAGCAAACTTTTCCTATTCCAGGAGGGTGACCCATGTACTTTCGGCGGCGACTGTATGTCTCTCGGTTCTCGAGGGGCCCGTGTTTTATTGGGAGGACCCCGCGACATAGTCGGCGCGTTTTGACGGGCCCCCGCGGATCGCATACGAAATCAACGTGGATCGCTTTACCCGGGCACCGGCACGAGGTGCCTGAGTTTTATCGCTCGAGGATGTACGTCGACAGCCATGTAAATTATGCGTCACTTTCACGTTGCCGGGTAGACACTAATTTCTACCGTTAATCCCCTCTTCCTCTCGGAAACTTTAATTCCTGAGTTCGTCGATTCGCGAGAGCGCGTTAAAACTCGGAGATGCTACGACGATATGAGCTTAGACGAAGGAATTAATAACGAACCGGGGTTCGTTTGGGTGACGGTGTTTTCTCAAGGCGATGGGAGATTGTTATCCGTGATTTTTATCCGGGGAATTCGGGTACGCTGTTTTACTTGCGTAATTTGAAGTCTGGGTGTGCAGTGGAGACGGGGTTGGAGGTTTTATTTATAGGGTGTTAAGTTTATCGTTCATCAATGGAGTATTCTTATTTAAACTACCCCTAGAGGCTGGGGGTAAAATTTTGCATCAGTGCAAAATTCTCATTTCTATTTCCTCTGCACCGACCAATGAAACAACTGTCTACGTCAACAGCGAAAATCATACCTATCATCATTATTCCCTCTTCAACGTTAACTCTCACTTGAACTTAAAGAATCCATGTAACCAGCTGCAAACTGACCAATTACGCTCCACCTACCACTTGCACCGACCAATGAAACGGTAGACTACATCAACAGGGACAATCTCCCATGAAGGTACCTTTCTTCAGCATCAACTCTGTCCTTAACCTCTTCCTCTTCAATACATCAATGTCATCGAGCTGGAAACTGACTACAATTCTAATTTCTATTTCATCCCCACCTGACACTTTCACCGGCCCATGAAACAACGGATTACATCAAAGGTGAAAATCATACCTATCAACGTCATTCGTTCTTCAACATTAAACAGCTGTAAACTGACCAATTACACTCCTCCTACCACTTGCACCGACCAATGAAACGGTAGACTACAACAGCAGGGACAATCCCACAAGCAGATACATTTCATCAGTATTAACTCTGTCCTTAACCTCTTCATCTTCAAAACATCGATATCATCGAGCTACAAACTAACTGCAACTCTCATTTCTACTTCATCCCCACCTAACACTTACACCGGCCAATGAAACAACGCATTACATCACAGTGAAAATCATACCTATGAACGTCATTCGTTCTTCAACATTAAACAGCTGTAAGCTGACCAATTACACTCCACCTACCGCTTGCACCGACCAATGAAAGTCTCCCAACAAACGGGGACAGTCAGCAGAGTCGTCATCCCTGAATCATTAATGCCCTCTGATCGTCCAGCTAGACTTGTTTACCGGGTCCGAAAGCTCACCGCGAAAGGAACGATCCATAAACCGAACAAACGTGTATTATTCAGGCTGGCAGCGTGGCCTTGGGAAAGGCTGGCCGGCGATAATGCGCGTTAACGACTTTATCGCGTTCTAACGGGCTTGCAAGCTCGCGGCCCTGCAAGCAAACGAGGAAGGAATTATCGATCCCCGGCGAGGCAGTGGAGCACCGATGGCGCTCGTGATAAATCTTCATAGTTCCTTCTGACACGTTTCACGTGACCGTAAGCGTTATCTTCTGCTGCATGAAATATGTCGGAAACGCTTTTCTTTCTCCTCGAATATCGCAAGCTCACGCTCACCGTGCCGAACGCTTTGCGAAATGACAGGGAAAAAAGGACAATTTTAACGTATCTCTCTTCCTATGACCTCCCCTCTCCATGATACAACCCCCTCTACTGTGTCCGACTTTTGCGTTTTCTTGTTGGTTGTGATGCAAGGATCGATGGCACTTTATTTGATAGTTGCAGAGAAATGTTCAATAATTGTAGGGAAATGATGGCTTCATGGGTTGTTTTTTAGAAGTTGAACTGCTTGCTATCCTATGACCGATGTAGCTGGATTAACATTATGGATTAACATAACACATATCTATTAATTTTCTACGATTTAATGGTCCATTTATTAATATTCTAACACTTAATATTCCATTTATTAATATTCTAAAGTTTAATATTCCATTTATTAATATTCTAACACTTAATGTTCCATTTATTAATATTCTAACATTTAATATTCCATTTATTAATATTCTAATATTTAGTATTCTATCTATTAATATTCTAATAATTAACATCCCATGGCGTTAATTTAGACTTCCGAATTTGCAAATGACTTCATATTTTACCAAAGAATCCCTCAGGATCTAAATTTATCACCACCATCTGGTATCAGCGAATAAAGTGAGGTAAACAATTTTTCAAAATTAATTTTTTATAGCTATCGAAAATAAGGAAAAGTGTTGCGAACCGCAAACTGTTAACACTAGACCTCCAGGGTAGCCACAAAGAAGCAGTAAAAAAATAAAAATTGAAAATTCCGCCGTTTTGCAAGGGCAACTAACGAAATTTATTCACAGATGTTCCATTAACAATAAATGTTCTTTAACGTCATAAAACTGAGTTTAATTCTGCACGCCAGTTCTCTGCGAATGCTACAATCGTCCCAATAAAAGACTAGGATTCGTTTTCCACGCTCGTCGCAGATTTATTTCACGTGGACGTAATATAATCTCGTTTGGATGGAGGATAAATTTCGCGAGGGTTTGCCAAAAATCCTGGAGTGTCCAGAGCCACGCGAAGAGGAACGTTCCGGGCGCAGTAATTTAATAACGCACTCCTTGTCGTTGCCCTATCCTGTTACTTCAAGAATTATACACCACGTGAAAGGCAGATGAATCGACGCAAATTTAACCCCATGCTTTAGGTAATTTTGCGGTCATGGGGAAAACTATGGTGGCTTTGGTGCACTGAGAAAATTTATGCAAGCGTGGCGGAATGAAATTTTATCCAGTCTTTCAACGAGGGGTGGTTTCCATTTGCGGTTCTAAATATTTTTCCTTATTTTCTACGTAATTCTTACCATTCTTTTTACTTTTCCGAATTTCCCTACTTTTCCTATTGTTCTATCATCTGGATAATTATTTATAAAAATGTTTTCCATTAACTTGAATCTTTATAATTTCCTCCGAATCCAAATTCATATAGTGACACTCTATTTCGACCAAAATGAAATTTCAAACCGTCACAATAATTCCCAAAATCAAAAAGACATCCTCGACCCTCTTCATTCTTATTATTTCCAAAATGGCAGTGTCAGATTCACAGTATTTCCGACTGCACCATGGACTTTAAAGCACTCAAAAACAATGAAAAATTGCAAAGTGCACAGAATTCATCTAACATGAAATATCTACAAAAATATATAAAAGACATTCATAATATATAATATAAAAAAATATATAGAAAAAAGAAGTCTAGTTTAAATTCCATTTCCTTAGTTTTCCCCCCGAAAAATCCATTTACATAAATATTCCCATTCCATCCACGATAACTCCTTCGCCCTTTTGCCGTCAAATTTGTACGAAAACAAGCGCGCAAAACGACTCTTTCACGAAAGAGGAGGAAAAAAAGTGCCCCGTCCAACAGTCGCGCATTCGCATTCGGATTTTTATCGGCGAAATTCGCGTGTAGAATTCACGGCTCGCGACGCAAATTTCGCCGATTCGTATCCCGAAACGGCGAACAAGGGGATTCTCGGGGACAGGAGCGATCGTTTAATATATAAATATGTAAATAATGCGCTGCCGCGAGTATCTCTCATGCAGCCGGGTTCAACCGGTGGCAGCTAACTTATGGCAGGGACCAGGAAGACCGGCTTCGGTTTGGTCATCCATAATGGCCTTCCTCGCTGCGAATCTATCGTCACGTTTTAAACATCGAAGAATAAACTATCCACGCGCGATACTTCGCTTCCTGTAGCCTCCGAAGACCTGTCCTCTCCATAATTTTCGACTTTCCGGGGATTCTCAGGATTAATTGGGTTTTAAGGGATGATTAACCCCTTGCCTTACAATAACGTGTGCCACTCGGGATGGTTAGATGAAATAGAAAACTTTGAAGTTTTCCAAAAACAATTGAATACAAAATATCAATCAATCATTGGACGGTCAATTTATTTCTCGAATATTAATTTTGCATTCAATTATGAGAAATATCAGAAATCAGACAGAATTTTTGATTCTAGGAATTAATTTTGAGTTATTTCTCACGCAATTGAAATAGAAATCGTAAGGGAAGGGGTTAATGTTGGCTGATTTTGGGGTTCGGGTCCTAAGGGATGATTGATGCTCGATTGATTTAAGAGTTTGGATTGGACTCTCGGGTAGAAAGAGCGGAAGTTCTTATTGGAATATTTGAATTAGGAGGTGAAAGATTGTTGAAAAGTTAATGGTCTGATTTGTCTCGGGAGATGTATTTGGTAAATAATTAATTTGGAATTTTGTTATGTGGTTTTTAGGGTGTAGGTGGTATGTTTAATTCATGGGGCGAGATAGAGAAAAATCAGGGCGTCCGAGATGCTTGATTTTTCGATTAACCGAAAGCCTAATTTTTCCTCGGAAACGTGATAAAGGCGCGAAGGAGTCTCGCGTGCAAAGTACACTTGCGTGACTTCGAATCGGTGCACATCGGCCCTGACCTATTCTCGAAGGCGACACAGATTTCGGATTTACAGTTGTTCTTTTAACAAATTAAAGATTCGATGGCCTGCAAGTCTCATTGCTTTCTAAATCAACCTTGTTAGATTGAAAGTCGACGACTTTTTCAACTGTGAATGACGAATTTTGATTGGTTTCTCGACACACTCAGTCGCTAATCAGTTAATAGGACCCAATTTTTGTGAATAGCGATCTCATAAAACTAGATATTGAAAAATGTAGCAAATAGTAAACATATTCTCAATCGCAGATTTTGAACTTCAGTTGCTTCCATAATCTCAAACGTTGAATAATAAATAAGGCCCAATTTTTGGCCAGATTGAAAATCGAAGAATGTAACAGCTGAGGAATCTATATCTTTTCAAAGTTAAATTCTGAATTTTGATGAGTACTTTCAGAAATTGAACCGACTATCTGTTGACAAGGCCCAATCCTTCATCAAATCAAAAACCAGAGAAATTGGCAGATAACGGCAACTTCCTCTTAAACATAGATATCAAATTTTAATCAATACTTTAAGAAACCAATCAATCAATAAGGCCCAATTTTCATTGAGCTTATAAACCAAAGTGTCCCATCTTCTTAGGACCAACTCGAGCCGAAAATCTTGCAATCTACCAAGCAACGAGGTCCAAAAATGGCACAGAAAAGAAGACTGAAATCCCTCATCTGAGAAACTCTTATTCGAATGATTCGTACGGCCCTGGAATAAAAGAGGAGCCAGTCGGTTGACAATAGTTTGGCCATCGGTGAAACAATTCCACGCGGCCGAGGGCCTCCCCATCACAATAAAACGTCTTCGACAGTGGATGTGACAAAAATGAATTGTTATATTGTTTTAACAAATGAAGGGAGACCGCTCACCCCCTGACCAGCTCCTCTCTTTCTCCTTCTCTCCTTATCCTTCGCCTCCTCTCCGTTTCTCTCCGTCGTTCTCTGCCCTCGCCAAGAAGAGGAGGCCGTCGAGAGTTTCTTGTTTGCCTGTTTGCCTCCTGGCTCGGCGTATTATGTATCTGGACCCTCTCTTCTCGAATCTCCCTCACGGCTCTCCTTCTCTCTTTCTCATTTCTCCCTCTTTTTCCCTCTTATTTGCCGTCTCTCTCTCCTTCTCTCTCGTCCGTTCTCTCTGCGCCTCGGCTGGTTTTGCAGAGCGCGCGCGAAGCACGTGTTTTGCCAGTTCCTATTGTTTCCTGTATGATAAATGGGCCCGGGCCCTCTCGCGCACCTCGCCAACTTGGATCGCCTCGTGCATGGTTCCTTTTCGACTCTCGATCCCTCGATAGATCGCACCGTCCACCCCTGGAATTCCGGAGGACCGAGAGCTGAACTTCTGGGGGTGAGTTTGCACGATAAGAAATTTTGGTAGACTTCGAATTCATCGAGGCTTCTTTCGAGAATTTTTAACGCTGAGTTTGGATTATATAGGGTCTTTCAAATTGCGCGGTTTTTTTAAATCTTTAATAAAGGACACAATTTGCTTTGATTTCTAAATGCTTTTTATGATAAGTGAAGTATCAGTTGTGCCATTTATGTAAAAAAGAACCATATCTACTCTTTTATTAAAATTTTCAATGACGTGTAGGCATAATTGTGGTTACAATTAAAATGTGGTTAAACAATTGAATTATTGAATGGAAAATTTAATGGTCGAGTTATTGCAAGAAATAATTAAGAATTAAGAATTTTATGAAGATGATGGAATAAAATTCTAATTTCTCTCAAGTTTAATTGCGCGACACCCTTGCTGATAGAAGAACAAGTGCAAGGGGTAGCTGCAGTTTCAGGCACAAAGTACCATGCCTATATTTAAAAAACTATCTTTCTTCCAACAATAAAGAATTTACAAACAATATAAAACGAAATAACCCGATCAATTTTTAATTTACATAAATTTTCATTCCTTGAATCTACCCTTAGCAGAGAATCAATCACAAACTCGAAAAATATGGTGCAGCTACAGTTCGACACTGAAATATCGAACAAAATTATTTCTCCTCCAGCGAGAAAAAATATTAAAAAATACACACTATAACAAAGTTATAATCTGCAACAATTTTAACCCCCCAGCTGCCTCATTAACGAAGAAACGCCAGAGAAATGTGGAAATGGGAGGAGACTGTAATTCTCCAGCGAAATATCGTACGTTTAGAAAAGTATCAAGTGTAGATATAACGGGGAACATCGGCGTATCGGACGATTATTTATCATCATTTAATTCAATTAAAAATCCGTGCATAAAAAGGACCGAACGAGGCATTCCGGCAGTCGTAAAGGCGGGTTTTGTCGTGGCTCCTTTTTTATTTCCCCCTGCGGATCCACTTTTAGAATATATACGGCATTTCAGCGTCGACGTGGGCCCAACGACCAAGACAGTGTTAAGTATTAATAAACTGGTTAAGATCGTAATTAAATCTGAGCCTGCGTAGGCGTTTATATATAATCGACTGCCGTGGACGAATTTTTGAGCGATTGATTTTCCTATGGTAATTTTCTTCCATGAAGAAAATGGTAAATTTCTTCTAAAATTTAAGATTTTAGTTTTATAGAGGTAGAAATTCATTTCAATTTTAATTCTCATTTTATATTAGCCTTTGCAAAACGATGGAGAAAATATTCTTCTTCAAAATTGGAGTCTAAATTTTATTTAACAAACTAAATTATTTCCAAAACTGAATATTTGCAAATTGTACCTAATATCGTCTTGGAATTTTTCCTAAATTAAATGGAAGCGACAAATGTCTTGCAAGATCTTCTCCCTCGACAGAATCATCACAAGTTAATTTCTATTAGTAACTCATTTTAATTACCCACAAAGTTTTAATTATTCTGCAAAAATTGCAAATAATACTAATCTAAAGAAAATAATCTAAAGAAAATATCGAAAGAACCATAACAAATTAATCATCCCGTTTCAAAATCAAATCTACCTTAGGAAATTCCAAAAATTACCATTTAAATTCACACGTTCGGCACCCCTGCAATTACAGCCAACAGAATTGAAAGAACGTACGCATAAAATACGATGGCACTTCCATTATCAGCGATCTCCGGCTGTCTTTTAAGTTGCGAAATTAATTCATCATAAAAATCATTCGAGAAAATGAGTTCGCCAAGGAAGATAGTGCGTGTAAACGCCTCGTTTAACTGTTCAACAGCTACTTTACATATCTTCCCCATAAATCTCGCAACCGAAAATAGATGAAGCAATTAAACCTAAAGTAGAAGGAAGGAATCGCGGTATATTTTCACACTAATGCGCGCGATATCACCGGGCAATCAAATTTACGCGGAACACTTACAAGATCGCTCAAGAAGCAACGGAAGGTGTACGAAGTATCAACCGATGGTGCAATAAATCTATTAAATTTGCATTGAATTAATGATTTCGCTCCGACAAATCCAGTAATTGTTGCGGTTTTCATTAGCGCGGCATTCGACCAGTTAAATCAGTCTTTTTGTCAGAATTAATTTGATAATTGAAGAATACATTTGGTAGATTTTAATTCTTAGGAGGGTGTGAAGTTACCTAATTTGTTATTATTTACGATATTTTATTTGGTAATATTTCTAAGTGTGATTGAGTGCAAGGAAATTGAAACGGAGTGCAAAATTTGTCATTTTTCGAGTAGTGTGTTCCAAGTTTGTGTAGAACGAAGAGACGGGGGACTTCAACTTGGACCCACAAATTAAATGTCTGAACCTTTAGCCCCTAAACCACCATAGTTCCTTTAATTGCTATGGTTATTTCACCTGGGACTCACTATTGTAGGTGGTTCTGAACCATCGAGGCTACGATAAATTTAATAATAATTTGGAAAAATTCCCAGAGGTGACGGAAGATTAAAACTTGGACCTACTGATTGAAAGCTGGAAAATTTAACTCCTTAACACAATTTCTATGGTTATTTCATGTAGGACTCACTGTTTTAGGTGGGTTCCGAACCACCGAAGTTATCACATAATAAATGGTAATTTAGAACAAATTTCTCGGAGGTGGCGGGAATTTAAATTTTGACCCACTGATTTAGAGCCCAAATTTTGGAGTAATTAACTATCCTAGCTAAAAATTATTATTGTTATTTCACCTATTACCTTCTGCTACAGTTCAGTTCTGAGCCACCAATGCTATGATACAATAAATGAAAATATCAAAAAAATTTAGCGCCTGCGACAAAATTGAATTAAGGCCCCCTGGCAGCAAGTGCACACATTTAACTCCGTACCCACAATCTTAATGGTACCTCACTCACTGACCTTCCAAGACCTTCTGCATCATTCCACCATTTTTATCGTCCTCCATAAGACGAAAAAATTCCGCTGAAAATATTTCTACCAAAGTTCAGCCACATCAAACATAAAAATAAACTGTCCATCCTCATTCGCCACTCGAATTCGCAAATTACGATGATCAGCGACAGAGACTCGTCTCCCGAGTGCAGACGGTTAATAGAATCCCATCGAAACGAGCTGCAAATGATATCACCTCTCTTCCCCAGGAGCATCGACACCCGTGGAGTTAAGTCAGAGAATCGCGCTTTGGTGGCTCTCCCTTGGTTTTCGCGATGGAGAAGCGCAAGAGTCGCGTTGCTGCAGCAGGGGGTCCGTAAAGACTGAACCCGCACACAGTCCCATGGTACCATAAACACCGCGGATATATATAAGTTGGTAGCTTCTGAAATCCGTGGCTGATCCGGGAGCGATAGTGTTGGGACGCCCAGCAGGCAGTCCGAGCTACCACGGCACCCAACGATCTATGGTCGTGACGAGAATCCGCCGACCATTACGACCCGATGGACGTATGCACTCGGAGACTAATTTTTGGTATTATGCCTCTCGATATTATTTTCTTCCGGCGTGACCGGAATTCGAAGGATGGCATTTGAATTTGCGGATGGACCATGAGTTTTCAGGTTCTTTTTTATCCTTTCTCGGAAGAATTGAAAATTTCGAACGTGGAAATTCTTGAGGGAAACATCTTTACTGAGGGTTTCCTGAAGTGTCTTGGGGCGGTGGAAGGGTTGGAGAACATTGGTTCCTGAATTAATGATGAGTTTTCTGGTTTTACTTATTCTTTCTGCGAAAATTTGAAAATTTAAGGTTCCGTGGAAGTTCTTGACAAGATTCTTTTTACTGAGAATTTCTTAAAGTGTCTTGGGACGCTGGAAGAAGCTGGAGAACATTGGTTCTTGAATTAATGATGAGTTTCCAGGTTTTACTTAATCTTTCTGCGAAAATTTGGAATTCCGTGGAAATTATTGTGAAAAACCTCATTACTGAGGGCTTTTTGAAGTGTCTTGGAGTGGTGGAAGAGGCTGGAGAACATTGGTTCCTGAATTAATGATGAGTTTCCAGGTTTTACTTAATCTTTCTGCGAAAATTTGGAATTCCGTGGAAATTATTGTGAAAATCCTCATTATTGAGGGTTTTTTTAAGTGTCTTGGAGTTGTGGAAGAGGCTGGAGAACGTTGGTTCCTGAATTGATGATGAGTTTCCAGTTTTACTTATTCTTTCTGCGAAAATTTGAAAATTTCAGGTTCCGTGGAAATTTTTAAATTTAAAGAAACCCTTTACTAAGGGTTTCTTGAAGTGTCTTGGAGCGGTGGAAGAGTCTGGAGAACATTGGTTCCTGAATTAATGTTGAATTTTCAGGTTTTACTTATTCTTTCTGGGAAAATTTGAATATTTCAGGTTCCGTGGAAATTTTGGTGAGGAACCCCTTTAATAAGGGTTTCTTGAAGTGTCTTGGAGCGGTGGAAGAGTCTGGAGAACATTGGTTCCTGAATTGATGATGAGTTTTGAGCTTTTATTGATTCTCTCCGAGAAAATTTGTAGTTGTACGCAAATATTTCTGAGATAAGATTATAAGAAGCTTCTGAACTGATCACTCCTGTTTACTAATGGTTTTCTGATGTCTTTGAAGACTAGAAGTCACTGGAGAACGTTGGTCCACGAATTGAGCCACCGGAATTCGACAGAAGCCAATACAAAGCCCTTCAAATAACACTGAGCATTTCAGAAAACAACCGGAAATATACCTTTCTCAATTTTCTCATCGATACCACACTCAATCCACGCTCCAACTTTTGAAAATTAAATGTAACCAAACCGTTGCAATTCCAGAAGAGAAAGAAAGGTTTGTAATACTTGTACGTAATATGAAAAGTTGTAGAACTTCCACAAAGGAAGATCCTTATCAAAAATTCTCCTGGGGTGTCTCCAACTCGTGAACGATACCGGAGAACATAGAAGGTCGATGAGTCGGAAGAGTCTAACGCGATAGAAGGTAAAACGAAACACGTTGAACGAGATAAGAGCAGCCACGCAGATGTGAAATTAGTGGGGGCGATATTTAGCTGGCATAACGTCGAATCTCGACAGCTACCCTCGGTCATCCTTATCTAAGCGACCGCATCTTCCACGAGCGACGAGAAAAATGCTTCTCCTCGATAATCAAAGACGATAGCTACCGAGCATCTTCGAAATGCTCCCGTGATTCTACGCTGGGGGAGGTGGTTTCACTTATGGACATGGATTTCGAATGTTTTGGGAAGATTTTGAAAGTTCGACGATCCAGGTTGTCCAGGTTTTCATCAGACTTCAAAAAAAGGGGGATTTTTTTATACTGAATGTATAAATTGTTTGAACTGTAGATTAAAAATTAACAGGTTGACATGATGTTAGTGGGAATAGTTAAGTAGTGTTTGTTACTATATTTAATAGAGTATTTATGAAAAATGAAAGACTCAGCGACCTTCAAAGTTCTTCAGTTTAAAGACAACAATTTCTTCCAATGAAATTTTGATTGTTTTCCATAAACAATATTTTTAATATTGTAATCTAAACCTTTTTTCTGCTAACACTTTACAATTGACAATTTCGCAATTCAAAAAATTCATAAATTGAGCCGTTCTCAGGACAAATCAATGATAACATTTTTCTTCCATCCTTTGGGTCCTCTTTGGTCCAAATTAGGATTTAATTTGACCCAAATCGAGATAAATCGGGCACAGTGAATACATATTATTCTCAATAAAATTATTACAAAGAAAAAGTACACGAATTTTGATAGAAAATAGACTGCGGGTCCGAAAAGACCCTAGCAACTGTAGTGCGATTTTTTGTAAGGTGTGGATGAAGATAAAACAAAGCAAGAACAGAGTAACAGGAAGAAGGCATGGAACCCAAGACAGAAAAAAATGGCAATTCGATGGTAGAGTCGAGGCAACGGAAGAAAAGCTACTTTCTGTGACGAGACACCATAGATTCAGCCCACGTACAAGGAATGGATATACGCCATAAAACAGAGTGTTATCGCATCGTCATTGTCTCGGACTTCCCTGTTTATCTCAGATGCGCTTACGTACGACTCGCGGAAAAAATGGCCAAGCCGCTTAAGGAAATGCGAAATTCATACGTAAACTCTGCAAACATGCTCTCCTCTCGTATAAACAATTCCTGATTTGTCGGCCCTTCTAGCTGCACGTGGATATCTCCCTTGACGCTATTGTTTATATAAATTTATTGTTCCAATTGGCAATTTGATTCCTCTGTGATGAAAATCAGGTATTTTGGAAGCCTAGGGTATTTTTAGATTGTTCTATGGGATGTGTTTCTATGGGATGTCATCGATGAGATTTAAGAAATTCAGGAAGCTGCGAATTCAAAGAATTATCAAAGTATTATTTTTTGTATTTGTGTCATACTTTTTATATTTGGTCTTGTTGGATCTTAAGAGGTGGAACAACCCTGTGAAAATAGTAAAATATCGTGATAATGACTGTCGAAGAACAGTTGGAGTAAAATATCAATTATCGAATTAAACAAAATCAGTGTACTATCGTTGGAATAATAAAAATAATTATGATAGCAAATGAAGCTACCAACTTCCAATTGCAATCATTTCCAAGATATTTCATTTATATGTAAACGCGCGCAAATAATATTCTTGCTAATTAAAAATTCAAATTGTAAGTCCCACGAGAATTAAACATTCTACTAAATCAACAATTAAAAAGTACAAACAATAAGACAAACCACTAACGTCTACCAAGTTACCCAAAAGAAACAGAGACACATGATCCAATTAATCTACGCCAGCCACTTTCATCTACCGCATTATAAATCCATAAATCCAAATTATCAATCGGTCCCAATAAAACCTCAAAAAAGATCCCACAGCACCAAAATCGCACGGTCCCAAACATTGGGTCTTCCTAATTTCATACACCACCACCAGGATCCAGCCAAAACTACAAGTCCCATTGAACCAGCCATAACAAATCCGCAAACACACTAAGGCCCAAACGAACACGCGAGGGCAAACATTGGCAAAGAGGCGGGGAATCAGCGTGCACCAAGCGGAAGCGTCGAAATGATTGGCACGAGGAGATCCGAGCGTGCTCCGGGTCAGGAAAAATGATCGGGGCCTGCGGGGGTAATAGGATCCGCGGGGTCCGATCGGTGGAGTTAGACACGATAAATCTAGAGGGGAATTAATTGCCGTTTGGTCCTGTCCGGTCTGGGTCCGGTCCGGGTCCCATGCCCGTGCAGCTCCTCACTGTCTCTACCTCTCTCCCCTACCATCGAGCGGGCCCCTTCCCCTCCACTCTCCTTTCTCTCTTCACTCCTCCTCGCGAAGACTCTCTGGCATTCCGCCTCTCTCTTTTTCTCTCTCCCTCTCTGTTTCTTTCTTCCTCTCCATCCCTCCTTCCTTCTCTCTCCGTCCCCGTATCCCAGGCTCGCATTCTGCGTCCCCTCGTTGGGCCCTCCTTGCCTCCGACTGGTTGACATCCTACAAATAAAATCAGCTCCAGGAATGCCCGCGACGACACGGGGCCTGTGGGACCTCTCGGAGGCCTCTCTCCTTCGTTCCCCTTCTATCTGCCTCTCCGTCTATCTCGGAAGTGACCGCTGGGTCCGAGCGGGACCCAACGATCCCGGTGTATGCAGGTGGGACGAGGACGACCCACCGGGGCCCCATGGCATGAGAGACGTAATATATGGTAGCCTTAAGACAACGGTTTGGTATACCAAAGGTATACCTGGCTGTCCCGTGGTATCCACCTTTACTCACACCGTTCTCGTGTCTCCTCTGGACCGTACGTGCGTCCCGCGTCTGCGGTTCAAACAACGAGACACCCAGTGGTATGGAATCAATGTTTTGGCGGTCGGAGGTGAGGAGGCGCGCCATTTGAAAACTCTTGGGGGGAAGAGTGTCGGAGGTTTTTGAAGGTTGAGATATTGATGGGATTTTGCGAACTGTAGGGTGGTGTGTTTAAAAGGTGAGGGTGCTGTGTCTTGGGAAGGGAAATTGTAAGTTAGGGGTTGATATTTAAATTGGAGTATCTGGCGTTAATGGGGGTGGATCGATGTCTAAGAAGGTTCACTCGCGACTTTGTTATCTACCTGATTTCCCCAAATTTTCAAATTGAATAAAAACTGTATGTTGCTGTTTAACTCTAGAACTACCAAACCAGTCAAAATGACTGGTACACAATTTTTTCAAAAAATTTTCCAACTTTATAGGAGAGTTATAGAATAGATATTCTGCGTTAATCTTATAGAACATAAATTGCCGAATCGATCATCTTTTCCACCTCTTAATTCCCCTTTTTTCAAAATACTTATTTAATATTTTTAAATATGATAGATTTAACGCCGGTAGTTCTAGTGTTAAATATAGAAAAAGTGTCATCGAGAAAGTACTACATATTTTCAGTAATCTCTCATTTCAATATAATTCTAAATCTGCAAATTACGTGATAATAGAAAATTTTGATTTCAGGAGAAAAAGAAAAGTCAGCAACAGTTCTAATTTGCCTTCCTTTCCAAATAAAATGGAAGATAAATATTGTAAAATTCTTTAATGATACCACGTCTCAATTCATCCCTTCAAATTTCCAAATTACTTTAACTCAAATACCCACCTAAATAACTAAACTGCAACATAAAAAATCGCGTCTATACCACTGTGCAGTATTGTGGGTGTCTGTTTCCTTTTTTGCGAGCATCGGACGTGCGTGCAGGTACCATTTCCACAGCGTGCACCCAACGGGGGAATGCATCGCTCGAAACGACACCCAAACTCGTTGCAACACCGACTGCACCTGGGATCTCGCCGGAGTTTATTTAATTGTCGTTTAACTCGAGCGTGTACCTGCCAGGATACTCGTTTCGTTTGCTTATCGATACTTGTCGGCGATGGCCGCTGGATTTTCGTGTGATTCCGAGCGAGCCACAGCCGACCAAAACCATGATTTAGCTGTTTTGGTTACTAAAACCATAACTAAAATTTTTGAAAAAGGAAAGAAGAACCCCAAAATCCCTTCTAGACATTTCACTGCTCCGGCAATCCACTTCATCTTCCAAATCTTCAAAATCAAATAAAACCAAAAACAAGCAAACTGAAAAACTAGAGGTTCCCACATCACTCAAACATTTTCACCCTTTTCGATCTCAAAATAATACAAAAACCATGGCTAAAACATTTAAAAAAAAGAAAGAAGAACCCCAAAATCCCTCTAGACATTTCACTGCTCCAACAATCCACTTCATCTCCTAAATTTTCAAAATCAAAAAAAAAATTTACGAGTAAACAGGAAAAACTAGTGGCCCTCACATCACTCAGACACTTTCTCCCTCCTCGATTTCAAAATAATTTAAAAACCATGAGTAAAAAATTAAAAAAAAAATAAGAACCCTTAAAGTCCCTTCTAGACATTTCACTGTTCCAATATTTCACTTCATCTCCCTCGAAATAAAAAAAAAATGTACGAGTAAACTGGAAAAACTAGAGGCTCCCACATCACTCGAACACTTTCACCCTCTTCGATCTCAAAATAATACAAAAAGCATAACAAAAAAATGTGAAAAAATAGAAAGAACAATCCCCACCAACCCTTCCGCATATTCTCAAAAACCTTGGAAACCGCGCAGAACCGAAAGAATCACGATTAAAGAAAAGAAAGAGGACCCATCGCTAACGCCATCCGCATAATTGAAGGAGTCGCGAGGAAAGGTAAGCAAAAGAAGTTCCCGGGGAAACAAAAGGGCGGCCTGATCGCGCTGGAACGACGCGAAAAGGAAGAATCGAAGGCGGGAATGTTGTTCAACGGCGGAGTTTGTCACCGTGGAACGCTACATTATACGATTAAGGGCGCCCAGAATAGAAGCGGCGGGTAGCTCGAGTTTTACGTGCCACATTTGCCACGAGGCCCGTGAGGACCACACGGTGATTTACAATTGATTCGATTACTAGCAGCCAGGGATCGGAATCTATGGCGAAATCCTCGACGATTTCTACACCCCTCTGTTTATCTCAGGATCTCAGATCTATCTTGTGACAACTGGTGGATATGTAGAGCAAAGAAGAGGGGGGATGATGGTTTGCTGGTGGAAATTGAAATATGAATGGGAAAAATTGACAGTTTTATTTTTTTCGACTTCACTGTTATGGTGATTTCACATAGGGTGCACTATTTTAGGGGGGTGTAGAACCTGTGCAGAATCGATAGTTATTTCTGTGATACTTGGATATTTTTTAAATATATTTTGTTTCTACGTGGCGGATATGGCTTGATACAGTTTAATATATTTTATTTAATGTTTCTTTAAATCTCTAAATATATAAAGGGGCAATAGGGGCTCAATTCACGTTATTTCTCGCGGAAAAGTGTTCTCCAATTCTGATCTATGTCTATTGTTGTGCACAAGGTGAAGTTACGGTGCACAGAATTATAAAATACTATAAAAAAAATACTATAAAATACTGTGCTTACTGTAGTACTTTCAAAGGAGCCGTATAGAAAATTTTGCACTGTCGAAGGTGAATTTTTAACTATTATTTATATCACAGCCTCGATGGTTCGGAGGCCACCTAATACAGTAGGTCCTAGCAAAATGAGCAAAGCAGTCAAAACCAAAACAAAAATAAAAGAAAGATCCATCTATAACAAATTTTTCATTAATATTTAACCGTGAAAAGCTTCTTCAACCCCTCAAATAAAATTCCTTCGCCTTCTTCGTCCAAAAGTAAACTAATTGTGAGATACCAACCAGTCTTCGCACCAAGCAAACTAATCGACCCATCGATCATAATCACTTCAACCCTATGCAGCCTCCCCAAAAACCCACGAAAATTCAAAACAACCTTAAAATCCACAGAAAATGCAATGACAATCCAAGCAACCTCGAAGAATTAATCTGCCAATGCTACGAGCGCAAAACTGACAGTGAACGAAAGCGTGAAACAGGGAAAACGTCGGTGGAACACGATAAAAATCGAGAACAACGACATCCCCGTATCCATAGTCAAGAAAAAGAGTGTACTCCTCGGCAAAAGCGAGGCAGTTGGTATTCGCGACAGGTTTCTCCTGACAGGATCGACTCTCTTTCCGCGGTGCCTTGCAAAAAATCCATCATATGGGAGCAAAATCCGGTGCCGGCAAACCACGCACCCAATTATCATAAAACGCTCCAGATGCTGGCTACGTTTATACGGTATGAAAGAAGAATCGAATGCCCGACTATAAATTCTCCATGCGTCCAAACGATACGTCCCTGTCGTGCCTCGCGGACCCGACTTTATTCTCGAATCCCTCGGTAGAAGAACACGAGTTTTAGGTGATCAAAAGGAGCGGACTCGATCTACCTGATGGATTGACTCGGACCGTCGTGTTAACGAACACGGTGGTCCCATGAACGGGGACCGGGAGAGCAATGGCGATTTTTGAGAATATCGCCGATCCGGAATAAAAGCTGGCGGAGAATCTGGAGAGTGTTTTCGGGATTGGAGAAATTGGAGTTGCTGTGGGATTGAGGATCGACGGTGTTATTAACACTAACACTGCCAAGGAAGTAAAAATGACGAGCTTCTAAGTAGAATTTCTCCAAATACAAAGTAGATATTCCAGCTCTATTAAAAGTTAATTAACTGATCATCTTCTTTAAACTTTTGCAGTCCTATGTCGAGCTACACTTCATTTTATTTTCTAACGAATTAATATCGACTTTTCAAATTCATAATTATTCTGTAATATCACAGTAATATAATTATTGCTATCATTAACCCCTTGCTGCACGATTTCTTTTGTGACTGACTCCGCAATAATTCAGAATTAAATTGGTAAAATAAAAATTGATCAGTGATTCTTGATATATCATATTATTTGACGTAATATTAATATTATAGAAATAATTCATCCTGGCACGTCTCACTAATATCTTCAATATAGCAGGTTTTGCAAAACTTAAAAATTTCCTATCCATTTTTCATGGATTAAAAAAATTGGGGTTAAAAAATGAATAACCAACGATAAAAAACATTGTGCAATTAATTTCACTTAGCTCGCTACAAACTTGACAAAATAATTCAGACCGCAAAGGATTAATCGGTTTCTTTTCTTCTCAAAGTTCTTATTTAATATATTTAAACATAAGAGATTTAACACCGATGGTAATGTTAACATGG
Organism: Cerceris ruficornis; assembly: GCA_963989415.1. Lineage (NCBI taxonomy): Eukaryota > Metazoa > Arthropoda > Insecta > Hymenoptera > Crabronidae > Cerceris > Cerceris ruficornis. The sequence continues at coordinate 4,809,233 of OZ022530.1, read as the reverse complement.
TGACCGTCAAATCTCCAACACCCATAGATTCATTCAACACAGTCTCTCATCAAACGCCTAAATTTCCATAATAACCACGGTCACTTAAATCCCCGTGATACTTTCAAACGATAAGCAACCACCTTTCTTCCAACGGAACCTACAAACACCATCGACCCGATCCCCGCACCCCTCCAGCCTCACGAGGCAAACTGAATCCCATAAAAAGAAGCACTCACGTTGCTTCATTGTCAAACGACACTATCCCAAAGCGTGCCCAAAGCAAAGTATCGCAAAACGTGAGCAAAATAAGCAAAGTTTCCCACAAGCCGAAGAAAGCGGAGTCGTCACTGCACCTTAAGGGACCGACTCCTTTTCGATTCTCGTAGTTAGCTATAGCTAAGCGGGCACGTACGAAAGCTCTAAAGACCGTGGTGAAGCCGATACTTAAATCACTCCGGTCACTCAGCCTCGCGGCTCAGATTGATGTAAGGCCGTGTTTTACATTCAATTCAATTGGGCAAAAAACTGCTATCCGTTGGCGGGACGCACCGATGCCGGCGCATTGTGCCGCTCTTGCTGATGCTCTCCTCTCCTGGCTCCTCGATCCCTTTCGACAAGCGGCCTTCCAGGACGAGAAGGGACCTCCGGCTCGGTGCAAGAGGTAAACCGCGCTCGTTAGAACTGTCCGCGGGACCACTGACACGAAATTGTCATTATCTATCACGCGGCAGAACGTTCATCCGAACGCAGATGTGTTGGGTATGAAGTTAAAGGCTGGGACTCCCAATTAGGGGGTCCCAGTTCGAATTAGTGTCACCTTTGGGAGGCTTTTTATAAAGTATCATAGCCTCCGTGGTTCCTACAATAGCTAGAATTGTAGACTTGAGGTGAAGGGTCACTGCTGTTAGAGACACAAAGATGTAAGAGAAAAATGACGCATCGGTGCAAGAGGAGAGTCCGCCAGATGGCAGAACGTTCATCCAAAGATAACTGTGTTGAGTATGAAGTTAACACTAGAACTACCGGCGTTAAATCTATCATATTTCAATATATTAAATAAGTACTTTGAAAAAGGAGGAATCAAGAGCCGGAAAAGATGATAGATTCCGCGATTTGTGTGTTTTGAGATGGACGTAGAATATTTATTCTATGACTCTTCTATAAACTTGGAGAATTTTTGGAAAAAGTTGTGTACCAGTCATTTTAACTGGTTTGGTAATTCTAGTGTTAAAGGCTGGGACTCCCAATTAGGGGGTCCCAGTTCGAATTAGTGTCACCTTTGGAAGGGATTTTATAAAGTATCATAGTCTCGGCGGTTCGTACAATAGCTAAAAGTGTGGACTTGAGGTGAAAGGATCATTGCTGTTAGAGACAAAAGGATGTAAGAGAAAAATGACGCATCGCTGCACGAGGCGAGTCCGCCAGATGGCAGAACTCTCACCCAAAGATAAATGTGTTGGGTAGGAAGTTAAAAGCTGGGACTTCCAATTAACACTAGATTTACGGAAGCCGTCATATTGACGGGTTCCTACTTGCCTTATAAACATTTCTCAAATTTACAGAGAAGCTGTACAGTAGATATTTCACGTGTATTTTATAATGCAACTATAACTTAATTTATTACCATATTTTCCGCTTGATTCCTCTTTTCCCAAAGTCCTTATTTAATATCTTGCAATGTAATAGATTTCACGCCCGTAAATCTAGTCTTAAGAGGTCCGAATTCGAATTAGCGTCACCTCTGAAAAAGCTTTTATAAAGTATCATAGTCTCGGTGGTTCGGAATATAGAATTGTAGGTCTCACGTAAAATGAGCATTGCTGTTAAAGACGAAATGAGGCATCGGTGCACGGGGAGAGTCCGCCAGATGGCAGAACGTTCATCCGAAAGGAAATGTGTTGAGTATGAAGTTAAAATCTGGGACTTCCAATTAGGACTTGTAGGTCCTGAGGAACTAAATAGCTCGGGTATCCCCGGGTGCGCTAGGCCCGTACCAGATGAACTACTCTCTGAATCTGGCCCCTGAGGGAACAACTAAAATTGTAGGTCTTAGATAAAATGATTATTGTTGTCAGAGATCAAAAAATGTAGAGAGGAATTACGCATGGATGCAAGTGGAAAGTCCGCTAGATGGCAGAACGATTATCCGATGGATAAACCAACGAACAATTTCGTCACACCGATATTTTTCCGTTGGGAATCCTCGTAGGGATAGCCGATATTGCGGCAGCTCGTTGACCATTGGAAGAACACCCTGTTCCGTTCGTCCTGCTTTTTTTTCCACGTGGGATTCTAGAGATACCAGCGTGGTATTTTCCTATCGGGATTGAATCTACATAGGCGACATTATTCTCGACGACGTCGTTATTCGGTATGCGGGAATCCACGACGCCGCTTTTGACGTAAATTGCGAGGAGCGCCGGTCACGTTTCTGCTTTATTCCGTTGCCGTTCTTATTGCTACCAAAGAACGTGCAGATATTCCTGGACTGTCACACGACACGCGTACACCATGACCTGGACCACGTAGATTCGACGATTATGGCGTAACTGTTAATCAGCTTCGATCGTCGACTGGTCGACATTCGACGTTGGTTCATTTTGGGCTACGATTATTCCGAATTCTCAGGGGGGTTATTTGACTGTTTAATTCCTTCTAATAGCATTAATTATAAGTAGATGTCGGCTGTGACAAGCTAACTTGATTTAATAACTCATAATGACTCACACTTCAAATATCCTACCAGACACGTATAAAAAGAGAATTATATTGCCTTTGCTCAATAACTGCATTCCTATAAAAAATATATTGTCTCAGAAACTAAAAAAAACGCGATATTTATTCCTTCTCATTGCACTAATTGTAAGTAGACGTCGGCTTTAATAGACTAACCAGGTTTAAATAATTCATAATGAATCGCACTGGAAACTTCCTACCAGATATTAGGGGAATCGGAAAGTAATGTCGTTTTTCTACATTACATTCAAACAAATAAATTTCTAACAAGTTTTTACATTTAATGAATCATGTAATCACTCGCGTTATCAACAATATTTTGTCATCTATTGTGCAAATTTTAAATGCTGGATCGATAAAATTCAATTGGATTTTGAGCAAAATATCTGGAGAAACGACATTAATTTTAATTTTTAATTTAGTATCTACTAAAATTTAGTAAGTACTTTGAAAAAAGAGAAATCAAAAGGTGAAAAAGATGATTAATTAACTAATTTACGTTTTATAAGATAGAAGTGGAACATGAACTTCATAGCTGCTCTATCAATTTATATGATTTTTAGAAAAAATTGCGAGTCAGTAATTTTAACCGGCCTGGCAGGTTTACTGTTAAAGAAACCATTTCTTTCCGCATTACCTAACAAGTAAAAATACTTTCTCCAAAAGCTAAAAAAAGACATCACCAGAAATCCTTCAAACCCCGGACAATATTTCAGAAATGCGAATAATCCAGGCATTATCGGCGGTAACATCATAAACCGATCGATCATTCGGGAGCGAAAGAAAAAGGAGGCCCATACACGTATGTGGGCCATGGGCCATGGTCCATGGGCGTCAGTCTGTCTGCTCGAGGAATCAGGCGCCTTCGAATCAGATTCGACGACTGGTTCTTTCGCCACTGATTGGAAAAGAAGAAAGCGAGAGGGGACACTAATTAGTGATTCCAAGAAAGGGGCCCGTTTCGCTAGGGATCTCCGCGGTGGATCAAATCGGCCGAAGATAGCCCGATACCACGAAGGTGTGAAGCTTCTCGAAGAAGTGTAAGGCATTCGAGAAATTCGTTAAAGAAATCGATAAACCACCGACGGTTTTAGAACTGCCCACGGTTCCTTGATCTTTCTTAGAGAACGTGGTGCATTCTCTGGATGTTTTTGGGCCAATTCTCGTAATCGTCGAATATCTCGAGCAGAGTCTATCGAAGAGACACTATCTGGATGCTCAGATTTAACACTTGAGTTAGACGACTTTCTCGATTGGACGAGAAAGTAAGATAAAAGACTTTCTATATCGCTTTTCAATTTTCATGGGTCCTACTATTTTAGTTAGGTCCCAAAATGGAAAATAAGAATTTAGAAAAAATTTCCCAGGGACGACGCAGAATTTGAACTTGGACCCTTTAATTGAGGGTCCCAATCTTTAAATCCTCACCCACCATAGGCTTCCTTAACTTCTATTGCCACTTTGTCTGGGCCCTACTACATTAAATTGGTCCCAAAACGAAAAAGTACAATTTACCAAATATTTTCCAGAGATTATGATGGATTTAATCTAGCATCAGCTGATCGAGAGTCCCAATATTTAACTCCCCACCCACCACAGTCTCACTTAACTTCTATTGCCACTTTGCCTGGGCCCTACTACATTAAATTGGTCCCAAAACGAAAAATGACAATTTACCAAATATTTTCCAGAGATGATGAAGGATTTAATCTAACATCAGCTGATCGAGAGTCCCAATATTTAACTCCTCACCCACCACAGACTCACTTAACTTCTATTGCAACTTTGTCTGGGTCCTACTACTTTAAATTGGTCCCAAAACGAAAAATGACAAATTACCAAATATTTTCCAGAGATGACGTAGGATTTAATCTAGCATCTGCTCATCGAGAGTCCCAATATTTAACTCCTCACCCACCACAGTCCCCCTATACCACCACTTTCAATTTGCTTGGGCCCTACCGTTTTAAACGTCTCCCGAACCATCGACACTACATCGAAGCATAATTTAAGAAATACAACGAATCATAATTTAAGAAATATTTCCCATAATAAATGACTGGAAAATTGAACCTACTCTTGGCAGATAGAATCGTCATACCAGGTGTCAATCCTATGGTATCGGAGGTAGAGTCACGTAAAGGTAGCAGAGTCGTGAGGACACCATGGACAAGGATTTTCAGGGGAGGACGAGCTGCATGGGAATAAAACAAGGAGGACACTAATTAGCGATTCCAGGAACCGAGAACACGAACCGTAGTACAGTACGGTCCACCTCTGCCGTTCGTCGGGCCCCATAACACGGCGCGTTGGATCCAGCTGGAACCCGTGGCCGACGAGGATGCACCGAGGGGACAAAAGGTCGAAGAGGAAAGAAAACCATCCGAAACATTCGGGCCAGCTACGAGTGTCAACTCACGGAATGCTTTACCCTTGACCCCTCCGGTATAGCCTCTTCTTCGTCCTCCTATGGCTGCTCTGTCATCGTTGGAATTTTGATCCGAAATTTTTCCATCGATCGTCGTAGGCATGCGATAAAATTTCCAACCTGTTTCGCCGCTTTTTTAGTATCGTCTTGAAGTGATATATTGTTGTTGAAGCGAAAGATGGAAGTTTGGGTTATTTTAGAATTTTCGTTCTTTTTTTTTAAAGAAAGTAGCTTCGATGGGGTGTAATTATGAATATTAATTTCGTAGGTTGTTCGATGGAAGGTGAACTGTAGGAGGATTGAAAGACAGAAGGTTGATTTGAAGAGAATTAGGAGATTGTTGGGGAGTAAATATAATTGCAATAATGAGATATTTATAGAGATAATAATACTGGATAATAAGTTCTTGATTAAATAATGAACGGACAGAGTAGCTGGGAAAATGAAGAAAATTCGACCGTTAGAGGAATTTCTGTTTACTTCCATGTCGAATACCTTATGGTACCACTTTGGAGATCGCAACCTTGCAATTCCTGACAAACCTATCTTAGCCGATGTATAAAAATAAAATAATTATTACCAATTTTTATTTTCTATTCTGAATAACTCATGGTACCACGGAGATCGCAAGCTGTGAAACCCCAATTAAAATTTATCTCAGCCGCTCTATAAAAATAAGACAATTTTAATAAATTTTTACTTTTCATATGAAATACGTTATGGTAGCACTTTGGAGAACGCGAAATTTGCAATTCATATTAAGCCTCATGTTATCTACTGCGTAAGAATAAGACAATTTTTACAAATTTTTAATTAACATTCCAAATACTTTACGATACCACTTTGGAAAACGCAAGTTTTGCAACTTCTGGCAACACTGACATTATCCATTCGATAAAAATAAGACAATTTTAACTTTTACTTTTACTTTTCATATGAAATACGTTATGGTAGCACTTTGGAGAACGCGAAATTTGCAATTCATATTAAGCCTCATGTTATCTACTGTGTAAGAATAAGACAATTTTTACAAATTTTTAATTCCTATTCCAAATACCGTATGACACCACTTTGGAGAACTCAAGTTTTGCAACTTCTGACAAAACTTATGTTATCCATTCTATAAAAATCAGAAAACTTTAATAAATTTTTATTTTCCATATAAAATACCTTATGGTACCACTTTGGAGAACGCAGGGTTTTCAATTACTATTAAAAATTCGATGAAAAAGGCAACTTGTCAGAAGCAAACTCACGGAAGATGATCAGCTCTCGTAGCATACTTACTGGCAACGTGTGTGGCGTGAAATTTCTATGGTGGCTTTTGACACTACAAGGTGTACACGTTCGCCTAAGCGCGCATTAAGATTCACGCGTGTTAGTGTGAAGGACGTGGAGCCGGACGGTCACGTTTGAAAATAATTCAGGAACGTGGTATCGTTTGATTACAAATAAGGAAGTGATCAGAAGAATTATTGTACCTGACGCGACTTGGGTTAATATTTCTTTGTACGCCCGTCAACTTAATCAACCTGTCACACGTCCGAATTAATAAAGCGCCGGCGTCAAAGGCAAATTAAAAATCAAGAATGGAAATCAATCGATTAGGCGGCCAGCAAACTAGGGCTGAAAGTGAGATTTGTATTCTTATTTTTCAATATTTGCTGTCGAGGTTGAAATAAAAATAGAATGATGATATATCTTAAAATGTTTCTTTAACTACTTCTTTAATTTTTGTAGATTTAATCCAGAAAATTTCAAATAAAATTCATAGAAATTAGAATATTTCAATATTTCATATTGGAATATAATATTTAAATCCGTGACAGTTTTACTATTTGACTAACTGATCGCCAATGTCTGAATGTTTGATTATTGTGGGTTTATTGTATGAAAATTGCAATATGTAAGTGTTTGAGTGTATTTCTTGAATATTGGATTATTCGGATATTTAGGTTTTCCAATGTCTAAATATTTAAATTCGCGAAAACTTTAATATTTGAAAAAGTGATACCTAAGTCTTCGAATATCTAAATATCTGAATAACTGAAAATTTGAGCACTGAAATATTTAAATACTTGGACATCTAATTTCCAAAATATTTAATATATTTATCAACGATCCGAGGTATTTATTTACCCAGTGAACAAATTAAATTAAATCAAATTCGAATATCTACAAACCTAACATTTATTTTTAAGAATATCCTACAATCCAATATCAAAAACCCCAAAATATTTTCAAACACAACCACCGTCAACTACACCTCTGTCTCTCTGATCTTCCAAGCATCAAAGCACATCTGTAGCTTTCTCTTTTATTTCGTCACACATCTCAAGTCAAACGTATTTTCATCTACATGAAAAAAAAGCGGAGACACGACCAAAAAATATATACCTGGCCAGATGTGAATCCAAAAAAGGAAGCAAAACGAAACGGTAAAGGCTGAACTCATTATCCGTGGCCGAGCAGAAGAATCCCCGATAGGAGTCGGTCAGTAAAGCAGCTCTAATCGTGAAACGAAAAGAGATCCGTGTGAATCGTTTCGGGTAATAGTGTTATCAGACGCGACTCGTGTAGGACACGATGTGTTTCTGATACCAGGACCGAGCTACCTGAGCCGACTGCCGAAGAGAAGTCCTCGAACAACACGGTGAACGAACAAGTATTGTACTGACCGTGCAAAAAAAGGTGCTATTGGATTTCAATTTAATTAGAATTTTTTTTAATTTAATATAATGACTGTATTAGGCTAAAAGTTGGCCCATTTTTGAGAGAGGTATTTTGAGTATTAAAATTGCGAATGGGGAATTTGGAATATTTGGATGTTTGAATGTTACCGTGTTTGGATATGTGGCTATTTAAATTTAGAGATGTTTGGATACTTGGAATAATTGGCACTATAATTCACGAATGGTTAAATAGTGTGGGAAATTTTGAGCCTTCGGTATTAGGATGAATAAATGTTGCGGTGTTTGGATATGAGGGTATTTAAATTTGGAGATATTTGGATACTTGGAATAATTGACACTATAATTCATGAATGGTTAAATAGTGTGGGAAATTTTGAGGCTTCAGTTTTAGGATGAATAAATGTTGCGGTGTTTGGATACGAAGGAATTTAAATTTGGAGATGTTTGGATATGAGGGAATTTAAATTTGGAGATGTTTGGATACTTGGAATAATTGGCACAATAATTTATTAATGGATAAAGAGTGTGGGAAATTTTGAACCTTCAGTATTACGATGAATAAATGTTGCAGTGTTTGGATATGAGGGTATTTAAATTTGGAGATGTTTGGATACTTGGAATAATTGGCACTATAATTCACGAATGGTTAAATAGTGTGGGAAATTTTGAACCTTCAGTTTTAGGATGAATAAATGTTGCGGTGTTTGGATACGAGGCGAATTAAATGTCGAGATGTTTGGATATTTGAAATAATTGGCACTATAATTTATTAATGATTAAATAGTGTGGGAAATTTCGAACCTTCAGTTTTAGGATGAATAAATGTTGCGGTGTTTGGATATGAGGGTATTTGAATTATTGGCGCTGTAATTTATGGATGGTTAAATACTATTTGGGAAATTAGGATATAGTAATTATTATGACTGTAATTTGCAGATATTTAAATTATGGACGCATGAAAAACTGGTATATTTGAATTCTGAGATATCCGAATATTATTACTGTAATTCGTGGATATTTAAATTATGGATGTACGAAACGTTTGTGTATTTGAATTCTAAATTTTCCAAATATTCATATATTGTGATACTAAGATATTTGAATGTTTAGTCATAGAAACAATCAAGTATTTAAGTATCTAAGTATCCAAACACTGAGGTATTCGAATTATCAGTGGTTTGAGCACTCAGTTACCCAAATACTTTCTGCATTAAATGACAAAGCAGCCAAGTCAAAATGTACGTTTAACAAAACAACAAAAATGTTATTTGCACGCTCAAATCCCGCTCAGGGATCTCCCTACCCTCGTCCTCCAGGAACTCGAGTCTCCCCTGGAAGCGAACCTATTAAATTCGAAATCCCAAAGAGCCGGTGTAAAACTATTGACCAGAAACGGTGGACAGAGGCCAGGGTTCCCGGCACCACGACGACCGTTTCATTTAATTAAGACTTGTTTTTATTTCTGGTAAACTCGTCCGGGTATTTTAGGAAGCCCCGAAGGCTTACCTCGCCGTGGACTCCGTTCGATTAATTTATTGGCCTACCTAACGCCAGGGATTTGCGGCATGGCGATTCGACGTCGTGGAAAAACCTGCAGGAAACATCCCTTACAGCCTCGACTTTATTATTTCAACTGAACGCCGCTTAAACGATTCCATCGGGGACTTAAATGCGACGCAATCGTTCGCCATTCTGTTGGTACACCCTGTTTCTCTTCTTTTTTCTCTCTCTTTATATTCTTTTCCTTTAACTGCTATGGTAATCTTGCTTGGAAGCTAATGTTTTGAATTTTAGGTTTTAAGTGGCTTCTGAATCAGCGAGGCTATGATAAATTAGGACTTTCGCGGAGGGGATGGGGTATTTGAACTCGGCTCTACTGATTGAGAGTCCTAACCTTTGACCCCTTAAACACCGTAGGTCCTAATTGCTATGATAATTTTGCGTAGAAGCTACTGTTTTAGAATTTAGATCTTAAATAGCTTCCGAACCACCGAGACTATGATATGTTAAATAATAATTTAAGAAAAAGTTCCTAGAGGTGACTGGCGATTTGAACTCAAACTTACTGTTTCAGAGTGCTAACCTTTAACCCCTTAACCGTCACAGTTCCTAATCGCTACGGTAATTTTGTTTAGAAGCTACTGCTTTAGATTTTAGGTTCTGCACGAATTCCGAATCACCGCAGCTATGATATATTAAGTGACATTTTAGGACAAAATCAGAGGCAATGAGTGATTTGAACTTTGACCTACTAATTAAGTGTGCGAACCTTTCACCCTTTGATTTCTACGATCACTTTGCCTGGAAGCTACTGTTTTAAATTTCAAGTTTCAGCTGGCTTCCGAATCAGTGAGACGATGATATATTAAATGACAATTTAGGACTAATTTATCAGAGGTCACGAGCGGGTTGAACTCAGACCTACTGATTGAGAGTCCTAACCTTTAACCCCTTGACCGTCATAGCAGCCTAATTTTTATAGTTATTTCACCTAGAAGCTACTGTTTAAAATTTCAAGTTTCAGTTGGCTTCCGAATCAGTGAGACTGTGATATACTAAATGACAATTTAGGTCTAATTTATCAGAGGTCACGAGCGAGTTGAACTCAGACCTACTGATTGAGTGTCCGAATCTTTACCTAATGTAACGATTTGTTCGAACATAAAGCCAGCCACTGAAAAGGAGCACCATACAATCAAAGGCACATTTGAATGAAACATTTTCTTAAATCTTCCCATCATTTCTTGCGAAGGATGAAAGAGAGAGGCCATGATGGTACACCATGGCGTTTCTATTTATTCTTTAACGCTCGTTACACCGCAAGAAGATGAGAGCTGCCCTCGAGTGCTCTTCCTTCTTAATAATAATTCTGCAGCTCCAGAGAAACAGGTTGCGGCAGTTACAGCGCGGATAAAAGAGAACTACTGGATTAATAATCGCTGATAAGAGACCTTCCTACCGAGGATATAGTTGCAAGTGTTCAAGAATCTAGTAGCGCAGAATTCACGGCAAAGTGTGCCTTTAATATCGGCGAGCAAAAACTTACTTTCGGTAATTAAATGTTTAATGCTGACCGTAAAGGATCGGTGGAAAGTCGATGGGCTCATAAATGCTGAACGTGTAACGACGGGTGGGTTTTGCGCAAGCAAAACCTCGAACTGGAAATGAAGGAATCGAGTTCAGGTCCTTTGGAAAATTTGTCTTCAATTATTATTTAATATATCTTACTCTCAGTGGCTCAAAATCCACCTGAAACAGTGAATCTCAGGCGAAATTACCATAGCAGTCCTATGTCGACGTAGTTTTTCACTTCATTTTATTTTCTAACGAATTAATATCGACTTTTCAAATTCATAATGATTTTGTAATAGCACACTAATACAGTTATTGCGATCATTAAAAAAAAGGAATAACCAACGACAGAAACTGTGCAATTAATTTCACTTAGCTCGCTGCAAACTTGACAAAATAATTCGGAGCGCAAATGTGTGAGACTGCTGAGGTGGTAAATTGGATAGGAAATTTTGAGATGTTGCGAAACCTAACAAAATGTAAATACCAGTGAACCACGGACGATATAATTATTTCTATAATATTAATATTATAGGATAAATTCTTAAATTATAGCATATATTCAGAATCACCGATCAATTTTTATTTTATCAATTAAATTCTTAATTATTGCGGAGACAGTCACAGAGAAAATTGTACGGCAAGGGGTTAAAGTAAAACCACATTCGTCAAATAACTAAACCACACTCTCTCGTCATCTGAACTGAACTATGATGGTTGTGAAGACAGAAGCTCAAACTTGCGATTAGTCAGGCCCCGATTCAAATTCCCCGCCACGTCTGAGAAACTTTTACTCAAAACAATTCTAGCTGCAAACGGATTAACCCCTTGCCCTACGAATTCTTTTGTGCCTGCCCCCGCAAAAATTGAAAAAATTGCCAAAATAAAAATTTGCCTGTGATTCCTGCTACATCTTAAAACTTAGCTGAACATTAATAACATAGAAATAATTTTACCGTGCATTTTCAATTTAATAATTTTCGAGAAGCTTCAAAATTTCCTATTCCATCACGAGTGCCACTCGTGATTACAGTGCAAGGGGTTAATATCGATCACAAAGAAATTCCACATCACACCATCTCCCTAAGCTTGACAAATTTTCATAAAAAACTTCAAACCCACTCATTTCGACTACCCTGATACTTCCAGCATGAAAAAGAAGAACACGACCGACCATAACCGCGCGAAACAATATCCATCCGCGCCACCTCTTCCTCTCTGGATGTAAAATACGTCGTGGAGTATCGCCTCGGTAGGACGAGAAACAACAGAGCACACGTGGAAGAGCACAAGAAACAAGGATGCGACGAAAAAGGAGCGCAAAACGAGGGAGAGCGAAGGACAGAAAAAGAGCGAGGAACGGGCTGAGGGTTGCACCGAGGATCCCAGGTACCCCTGATTCTGGGAAACGTGTCCTGCCAGCTTGTTAGGTGTCCCCAACAGTTCTCTAATATATGACTGGCACTCTCTACCCTTTTTCGAGGGAGGAGGATGAGGACTAGGCCCACGGAGCCCAGTTAGAATGCCATCGAGCTTACCTGTACCTCGTGGCTGCGACGTTTCTGAACCCGAACGGGTTTCTCCTTGTTTTATTACCGTCCATCCATGGAACGAGAGGGGGGACGGATTCTCGACGAGTATTACGCCATAATTAATGATACTCCCGCGGCTCAGCTGTATTACCGATCGCCCGATTCGATCGAATAAACGATGCTTCCTGCTACATTTTTAAATAAACGAGGAACGTCATGTGCACTGCTTTTGATTTATATTTGTAGAGCGAGGTAGGGAGGACTGGTTTGTTTTTGTTGGTCGAAGAGTTTTGCAAGGTAGTTGATGACTTTGGGTTGGATACTTTGGTATTTTCGGAGATTTTTTGATACCGTGAGGTACTTGGGGGTGGGAGATTGTAAATTGGGGTTTTATGCTACTTGGAAATTAGAAAGTTATTGGAATTTGAGATAACATAACTGACATGGGTGCCATGTTGCTGAATATTTCTCTAAACTAGTTAGAAAATAATACACAAAATTTCAATTAGCATTAGAACTACCAAGCCAATCAGAATGACTGGTTTCTAATTTTTTTCAAAAATTCTAACCATTTGTAACAGAGCCATAGAGTATATATTCTACATCCATCTCATAAAAGGTAAAATAACTAATCTATCATCCCTTCCACCTCTGATTCCTCTTTTTCGAAAGTACTTATTTAACCACTTACGCTCCGAATTGTTTTCTCAACTTGGTAACGAGCTAAATGAAATTAATTGCACATTTTCTGACGTTGGTTATTCCTTTTTTTAATGATAGCAATAACTATATTAGTGTGATATTACAGAATAATTATAAATTTGAAAAGTCCTTATTAATTCATTAGAAAATAAAATGAAATGAAAAGTCATCACAAGTGTACTGATAGATATTTAGGCGATATTGCAAAGTCAGTATGAATTTCAAAGTGGATATTAAATCGTTAGAAAATAAAATGAAGTGAAAATGAAGTGACATAGGTCTGCAAAGGGTTAATATATCGAAACATAATAGATTCAACGCCGGTAGTTGAAGCTAGAATTAAATAAACTATTTGACCCTTAACCCCTTGCCCCAAAATAACCGGTGGCCCTCCTGCCGCGATAAACGAAACAGAAAATTTAAAATTTTCCAAACCTTTCATCGAAGTAACCATTGCAATAAGAGACAATTAATCCAATTATCCCCGCGATGCAGCCGAGCTAAAAAATCTCAATTAACCTCGCAAAAAATCTTTATTCCCCGCCACGAAACAAATTCCAAAAGCCCAGCTTCAAAACTCTCGTCAGACCGGAACACCCCCTTAAGTTTGATGATTATCATCAAACTCAACCAACTGACCGAAAAGCAAGGAAGATCGAAGACGTGAGAGAAGCTCGCTCGCAGAAAAGACCTCGAGGCCGGTAAGAAAAATCGTAGATCGATCGATCATCGGTAGAAATCAATCGACTTCTCCACGTGGCCCACCGCGGATACGAGCTTGATGATGTCTAGTCACAACACCATTGTTTCAATGACCCGGTGCCCCGCCCGGTAGGTGGCACCCACCCTTCACATACTAATGAGCCAACCAGTTTTTCGAAGATCATCAACGCTTGCCAGGAGAGATGAGGTGTTGAGAAGACCGAGGCCTCCTTAACTGCGAGACTCTCTTATCTCGCGTTGGCCGTGTGACGTATCATTTACACGGTGATTAAAAAAAATGCGAGGAACTGTCGTTCATATCGATATAAGGCTGATCAGCGTGAAAGTTAGTTAACCCTCTATAGTCCGAATTTTCTGTGGGATCTGAAGATCAGTTGCACGATAGCACACTAGAAAATGATAATACTAATAAGTAAATATAATAATATATATTAAATAATAATAAATGATATAATAAGTAAATAATAAGTTATAGATAAAAGATAGAGAGAGATAAAAATAAATAAGAAATTATAAATGATATATTTAACTTGACTTTGAAGCATTCAATTGTAGAGAATTTCATGATTTTTAAAAAGTAAATTGTAATACATGACATTGTTAAAAAATTGACTTTGAAGAATGAAAAATCTTAGATTTGTCTTGTGTTACTTCAAAGTTACACGGGCCCACAGAGGGTTAATATTAGATCTTCTCTATAATAAGTAAATAATAAGTTATAGATAACAGATAGAGACAGATAAAAATAAATAATAAGTTATAAATGATATATTTAACTTAATTTTGAAGCATTGAATTGTAAAGAATTCGTGATCTTTAAGAAGTAAATTGTAATATTTGACAATGTTAAAAAATTCACTTTGAAGAATGAAATCTTAGATTAGTCTTGTGTTACTTTAAAGTTCCAAGGTCCCATAGAGGGTTAATATTAGATCTACTGGCGGTAAATCTGTTATATTTAAATATATCAACAGTAACCGTTCCATTCGCGGTCATTTCACTGGCTCAACTTCGCATTTTTTGTGTCATTAAGACTTTACCCCTATCACCGAACTCTTTATAAAGGCAGCACCTAACAAACCCTGGAATTGGTCTCAAGAATGGAACAAAATCGTTCCAGGATATAATTTTTCAATGGCTATTTTGCTAAATGTAAGAAATTCTATCGTTCAGTAATTTCTCCCCCGTTATTCCTTTTCTTTTAACATTTTTACTAATTCTCTCTAAACATACTGCATCAATCGTCAATAGTTCTACTGTTAACCCTTGCCCTACGATTTATTTCGTGACTACCTCCGCCATAATTCAGAATTGAATTATTAAATTAAAAATTGATCAGTGATTCTTAATATATGGTATAATTTAACATTAAAAATGGTATAATTTAATAATTTATGGTATAATATATGGTATAATATAACAATTTATGGTATAATATATATAATATTGATATTAATAATAATTCCATCGTGCTACACCCCACTGATATTTTCAATTTGATAGGTTTCGCAGAGTTTGAAAATTTCCTATCCAATTTTCCGCATCACGAGTGTCACTCGTTAAGAGGTCAAGAGGTTAATACACCCCAAACCGTAAAAACTCCCTCAACCTACATATCCTAGCCAAATCAACGACAAAAATCATAGCCAAAATGCTCGAGAGCAGCATCATCCACATTCACAGCCTCGTACCACACTCTCCATAAAGTCAGCCCACAACAAACCCCGGAATTGACCTCAACGATGGAATAAGATCGTTCCAGAATAAAATTCCATCTCTAGAACGATGCCGGGGGATATCTTTACCGGTGCAAAGTGAGCCGGATCCATGACGTCCGCAAGATCGAGCGTGAATGAGGCGCTAACGACCAATGATTACCACCCGGGCGTGCGTGTGTCCGTGAATCCATAGAAGCGTGATACACGCGTAAAAGCAGTTACGACGGCGTAGACTTCGGGTGTAACGTACGTGTGCCACCAAATAATCAGTCGTGTAGGTGAGGATGCCCATCAATCCCGAGTGTAGTAAGGACGGGACCTCCCGCGACGTTTCTCATCTTCTCGCCGAGCGACGTCGAGTATCCTACCTCCCCGACGGCGAGTCCTCCTCCTGGGACTTCTGCTCGCCACGCTTCCAACCGATGCAAGATTGATGCACCGCCGTGAACAGTGTTTGTGCCGATGTTCCTCGTTTTTAGGTGGCCAATCGGGATTCTGTTTGGTGGTTCGACTGATTTTGGGGGTTTGTTTGGTTATTGACTTGATTTTGGGGGGTTTGTTTGGTTATTGGGTTGATTTTGGGGGTTTTGTTGGTGGTTAGGCTGATTTTGGGGGGTTTGTTTGGTTATTGATTTGATTTTCGGGGGTTTGTTTGGTTATTGGATTGATTTTGGGTTTTTTTTTGGTGGTTGGGTTGAATTTAGAGATTTTGTTGGTGGTTAAGTTGATTTTGGGGGGTTGTTTGGTAGTTAGGTTGATTTTGGGGAGTTTGTTGGTGGTTAGGTTGAATTTAGAGATTTTGTTGGTGGTTCGGTTGACCTGGGGGTTTTTGAGAGGTTTGGGGAGTGTTTTTGTGTGGAAGGGGAAAAGAGTGAAGAAATGGTGGTATTTGAAAATATTAATCCTCAGAAAAATAGTTAGAATTCTAAATTTGAGATTTGCCACATCTCTATCCAACGGTGCCTTAAAATTTCTCAATTTTTCTATCCACCTAAATTACATTTGCATCCCTTCACAAGCTAACTACTGTTTCTCTCCAACCCCAAAGCCTATTATTAAATATCTCAGAAATTACTAAGATCCAAAATTCAAAGTAAACTATACATTTATCACGCAGTAACCAAAAATTTCTCAACTTTTCTATCCGCCTCAATTGCACTTGCATCCCTTCACAAGCTACGGTATCTCTGCAACCCCAAACCCTATTAAATCTCTCAGAAATTTCCAAAATTCAAAATTCAAAATACACCATACCTTTATCACGCAGTAACAGAAAAATTCTCAATTTTTCTGTCCGCCTCAATTACACTTGCATCCCTTCACAAGCTTCGGTATCTCTCCAACCCCAAAGACTATTAAATCTCTCAGAAATTTCCAAAATTCAAAATTCAAAATACACCATACCTTTATCACGCAGTAACAGAAAAGTTCTCAATTTTTCTATCGACCCAAATTACACTTGCATCCCTTCACAAGCTACAGTATCTCTCCAACCCCAAACCCTATTATTAACCCCTTGCCCTACGAATACTTTTGTGCCTGCCTTCGCAATAATTGAAAATTTAATTGCTAAAATAAAAATTTGCCGGTGATTCCTGATATATCTTAGAACTTAACGGAATATTAATAACATAGAAATACTTTTATCATGTGGTGTTCCACTGACATTTTCAATTTGATAATTTTTGAGAAGCTTCAAAATTTCCTACTCCATCTAGCGCATCACGAGTGCCACTCGTGATTGTAGTGCAAGGGGTTAAATATCTCAGAAATTACTAAGATCCAAAATTCAAAGTAAACTATACATTTAACACGCAGTAACAGAAAATTTCTCAATTTTTCTACCGACCCAAATTACACTTGCATCCCTTCACAAGCTACAGTATCTCTCCAACCCCAAACCCTATTATTAACCCCTTGCCCTACGAATACTTTTGTGCCTGCCTTCGCAATAATTGAAAATTTAATTGCTAAAATAAAAATTTGCCGGTGATTCCTGATATATCTTAGAACTTAACGGAATATTAATAACATAGAAATACTTTTATCATGTGGTGTTCCACTGACATTTTCAATTTGATAATTTTTGAGAAGCTTCAAAATTTCCTACTCCATCTAGCGCATCACGAGTGCCACTCGTGATTGTAGTGCAAGGGGTTAAATATCTCAGAAATTACTAAGATCCAAAATTCAAAGTAAACTATACATTTATCACGCAGTAACAGAAAATTTCTCAATTTTTCTATCGACCTAAATTACAATTGCATCCTTTCACAATTTACTGTATCTCTCCAACCCCAAAGCCTATTAAATCTCTCAGAAATTTCCAAAATCCAAAATTCAAAGTACACCATACATTTATCACGTAGTAATTGAAGATTTCTCAATTTTCCTATCCACCTAAATTACATTTTCATCTCTTCCCAATCGACGATACAACAAAATTTCTCCTCCGTTTTTTTTCCTCGCCCAAATTACATTTGCATCTCTTTACGAGCTGCGTGTAACTCCGATGATCAGATCGCCGATAACGCTCGGCGATTGATACGAGACAACGCTAAACGTATGCGTTGCTGAAAAATTCAATCGTACAGTGGCCTACTTCTTTCGTAATGCACGAGCCTCCTGGGGTCCGTTGGACGTCAATGTGAGATTAATTCGTCCGGCATATGTTTCGTATATTAATATTTACCGTTAGCCAATATCCGTCTACGACGTATCGGCGTTCGTTTCGAGCGTATGACATTGTCGCAACAAAAACTGTACAAATTAAAGGAGCATTCGTCATGGTAAAAGGAAATAAAGAGGACCATCGACACGTGTAAAACACGGAGGCAGAGAAAATAATTAAATGCTTTCGGGGAGATGGGTTATTATAATATTAAACGTCTGCCCGTTCGTGGAGAACATCCATCATTTCTTGTCAGTGGTGACGTTTACTTTGGGACGATGCTTTTATGGGTGTTTTGGAGAGTCTCTCTTTTTGGAAACGGTCACTTTGATTTCGAATTGTACAGTAATTTTTGAAGGAAATTAAAAAATGTCTGCCTCGTCTTCAACTAAATAAAAGATATACCTTTTCAGATCGCTGAAACTTTTATATGTAGAAGTAGTTTTTATAAAACTGTTAATTTATATAAATTAACTACAGTTTATGTAAAACTATGGCCCTCGACATCGACAGTACAACAAAGCGAAAGGGTTCTAAGCGGCTATGGGGGAGGAGGAGATAAAGGGTCAAACTCTAAATATGTTCTAAACAGCTATTTAACCCTTTTAGTGCCTTTTAACTCTCCTAACGCCGATCATCATGGGATTATTATTTAATTTGCTCATACGATATTAGTAATTTCATTGCAAATAATTGAGAATACACAATTTATGCTCCATATTACGTTATTCTATATTAAACTATGACCGAATGATGATTTTTCCTAAAAATCTTAGATCAATATTAATTCTACGATTTTCGACGAATATTAAAATATATTTGTCATTAATTTAATAAATTTCTCCGGTCGGCACTAAAAGGGTTAATGTATCATAATCTCGATAGTTTGGAAATTCAAAACCAATCTAAACCGGCAGGTTCCAGACAAAATAACCATACCAATCAATAAGAAAAAAATATAAAAGAAGAATAAGAGTAATATCAATCTCCAACAGCTCCCAAAGCAACTTCATCGCCTCCCATTCAATTACACCCCCAAAATTATATTTCTCTCCTAAATCACAAAAAACCACCCCACCTTCTATTTCAAACTCCATGTTAACACTAGAACTACCGACGTTAAATCTATTATAGTCTATCATATTACATAAATATTTTGAAAAAAGAGGAATCGATAGGTGGAAAAGATGATCGCTTCAGTGATTTATGTTCTTTGACATGGACGTAGAACATTTACTCTATGAGTTTTCTATAAACTTGGAGAATTTTTGGAAAAAAAATTGTGTACCGGTCATTTTGAACGGTTATAAGTTCCAGTGTTAATTTTTCCTCTCATTTTCTAAACCCCTAAAACAGATCGGTCCCAGGTTAAAAAACCACATCAATAAAAGAAACTTTCCACCTCAACAACTTCCCCTACAATTATCGTTTTTTTAGCCATGACTTTCTCATTTATTAGAATACCCATTCGTCTCGCCATGCCGTAGTATCCTCTTCAAATACAGCAAGCATAGAGAGCGAGGAAGGTACATCGAGATTATCGCTGGTCAATCCGACGCGGCTGTAAAAGTGAAATTACACCGGCGGTAAGTCGAAGGGGATCGAGACGTAAGCACGAGGCATAATGCGGGCCTGAAAGTAGACAATGGACACTTACGGCTGGAGAATGCGATAACTTTATACGCGATCAGGTATGGGGGTGAAGGCAGAGAAAGAGTGGGGAAAGAATGAGAGGAGGCGTGGAGGATCACGATTTACCCATACAAAATCGCGGCACGTATACGCGCCGGTAATCAAACCCATAAATCCGAGGCATAACCAACCTCTGACACAGATTCTCTGCCTCTTTATATCTTTCTCGTTTCTTCTCTCTATCTCTCCATGTCTCTCCGTTACTCTTCTACTATGCACTTGGTAGTGCATCGAAGATTACGACCGATAACACGGTCGCACTCGATTTCCTCCTAATTATCGCTTCGCTAATATGCCGTGGCTGATGCAGGTATTTGACACTCGTACCTTGCTTTCTTGATGGTTCTATTTCATGATCGCTTTTCATTCAAGCTCGCCATCAGTGGTCCCAAGATCAAATGTCCCATCGGCTCAGAGTCCCAGCAATTCCACTATTTTCTTTTCCATAATCCCTAACGTACTAAAACCATCACATGCTAACAATTCCTTTCTTTTCTTCCTCCTTTCCATAAAGCATAAAAAGACTAAAACTATCGAGTCTCAGCAACTGCTCTACTTTTATACCCTTTTCCATAAAGTACAAAGGGCCTTAACCAACTAAAGGCTTTAACTAAAACCTTAGTTAAATTGTTGCTATACGATTTGCACACCATAAACTCGGTGTTTCAGAATCCTTTGAAGCCTAAGACTCTACTTCACCCAACAGTACAACTTGTAATAGAAAAACACCCTCGAATCCGAAAAAAAGGAAAAGTCTATTCGCACGTAGAAAATTTTGAAAAGCAGCGTTCACAGAGCACACCATGGAAATTGCAGAAGCTTCAAACACCGTCCCCCGTTGCATCTAGGGCCTAAGGGCGAGAAATCGTCCGTTAGCAGGGAGTTGCTCGATCGAGCGAGGCATGGCATTAAAGGCACGTTGAACGGTGGGTAACGTTGCGTTCGCCGGGGTGTTGCAGATCGTTGCATCGCGCGGTGCATCGCGCGGTGCATCGAGGCTGGCCTGCGTGTGCCTCCTCCGCCACGCGGGGTGGGCGTGGTGATGCACGAGCGGCTATCGAACTGCTCTATCGCTAATAAATCTGCGCCTCAACTAGAATCTGCCTCGAGTTATATGAGCCAACGGATAACGACGGATCCGATCCGCCGTCGATCCGTCAAAAAAGTTTGCCGATGCTTTTTTGCAGAGCGCCGAACCTCAGCGTTTCTGCGCTCGCGATCGCGCCTCTACTTTTGTTGGTTCTCCTTCATCCTGCACATTCTTCTAACAGGGTTCTCCAGAATTTTTAGAAGCTTTATGGATTTAAATTGCAATGTGCTGAGATTTCATGAGACAAATTTTGTGGGGATGATGGGACAGTTGAACTCGAGCTTGCTGATTGAGAGACTCAAATTTTAAATTAAAGTGATGTAGTCACTTTACATTGGACCTACTGTTTTAGGTGGGTTCCGAACCACCGAGGCTATGGGGTTTTTACTGATAAGTTATTTAGCAAAAATGTCCCATTGATAACAGGATGAATTGAACTAAAAACTCACTAAACTTTCTTAATTACAATAGCCTCTGGACCTACTGTTTTAGGTGGGTTCCAAACCACCGAGACTATAGTGTATTAACTGATAAGTGATTTCGGAAAAATGTCCCATTGATAGCAGGATGAATTGAACTAGGGACTCACTAAACTTTCTTAATCACCATAACCTTTGGACCTACTGTTTTAGGTGGGTTCCGAACCACCGAGGCTATGGGTGTTTTAACTGACAAATTATTTAGGAAAAATTTCCCATAAGTGACAAGATGTTTTGAACTAGGAACTTCAACTATACTTCTTTAATCACCATAGACTCTGGACCTACTGTTTCAGGTGGATTCAGACCACCGAGGCTATGATAATATTAAATGATAATTTAGGTAAAGTTTCCCAGAGGTCATAAGGAATTTTTTAACACGAATCTACTTCAATTGAGTATTCGAAGACTTGAACTGCTTTAACCGCCATAACCCTTTAATTGCTGTGGTTATAATTTACCTAGAAACTATTGTTTCAAGGATTTTAGGTTTTAAGTGGGCTTCTGCCCATTCTAACTATGATATATTAGAAACAATAACTCAGGAAAAATTTCACAGACGTAAGGGAAGATTTGAACTCGAGCCCACTAATTGCGAGCACGAGCCTTTACCAACTTAGCCACCATAACCTTAATGGAAAGTATAGTTTTTGAGAAAGATAAAGCAGGCAGTAGTTTTTTGAATTCTATAAGATTATTTGATACTCTTTTTGGAAAATATTGTAGGTGGGATTTTCTACATGTATCGCTTTAAAATTCTGAGGAAAGAAAATGTTTAAAATTGTAAAGAATCTTTGATTAGAAGTCTAATGCATATTTATTAATCTTGTAAGTTGATCTTTTTAACTTTCTTGACACAAAAAAATGCTTCTGACTGACAACTATCTGTTATTTACAACGTTATTATTATTTTTTAATGTGCTGTCGTATAATCAATTTTGAGACACGGAAAAATTCGATTTACAAAGAATTAACACGCTTGTAATTTAGCGTTACAAATGCGTTGCACGCTGACTTTCCTATCTTACTGAATTTATCATATGTAAATTCAAACGTATGATGTATAAATCAATGTTATATTCTTGTTCCACTAATGATTATGGAATAGGCTCAAATAAAAAAGCTAAAATCTGATTTATTTGAATTCATTTGGCTTCAATTAATTCCCCTTCGCCTTCAATTATTTGACGAATCCTAACTTTTCAAAATGATCCTACAATTCTCTACACAGCACCAAACAATTAACAAAACCCAATTAACATCTTCATATTCCCTGCACCTGCAACCTTACATCCACCGCCATCTGCCAGAAATCCCCGAAACCTGCTACCGATTCCTCGACACAACTCAAACTCCACCATATATTCTCCATCAATAAACATTCCCAGCAACAAACAATTACCTCTAAATCTTCCCCATAAACTCTCCGTCATCCAAATAAACCACCATGATGATTTAATTACTTCCATCCATAAATTCAAAACTTTCTAACATAAAAATCAGTGAAGCCACAAATGATCCCTTCTAATCAAACATTCAGGGGTACAATTTTTCATAGATGGAATGTGTCGTAAAATTATTCCTCGTTTATGTAAAAACCTTATCGATTCGAGGAATTAAAAGGCGCAGTGTCGAAGAGGGCGACCGTCGGATTTGTCATTGATTCCTGGCAGCTTCCGGGCCAGGGTAGCACAACGGCTAGGAAGTGGCTGATACGTTTTGCCAGGACATCAATACTTCCACTTCGCGGCCATGAACCACCACATTATTCGATGATAATGGCCGTGCAGCCAGTGCGAGCAGTAATGATCGCCTTCGTGGATTTTACAAGGGAAAATTGTATCATCGGCTTTGCCCAGAGGGCCCGTAAATTTTGGCGGTTTTTCGGGATTAACGGGACGGGTGGTTTTAATGGATTTTTTCGAAATGTTACCAGTTGAAGGATCGATTTTTCATTTTATGAATGCCAATGAACTGTGGGGTGAGGATTTTTATTTTATCGTTTTTTTTATCAATTTCGTGATAGGAAGATGGAAAAATAATTTAGAGAAAAATTTGCAAGTTTGAAAGTTACAAATGGGGACTTGCTTTTTTAAATTAGAATAATAGGACGATATGTAAAATATTTAAGTTAATCGATCTTGCAATTTTAATTTAATTGAAATTAATATGCTCAGTGACAGACAAACTATTTTTAAGATAATGAAAAAACGAAAAGAAATTCTTAAAAATGTTAATGTCACATCTTGTTAATATCAAGTTACAGTAATTACTTTTAAAAATACCGGTATTTTTATTTTGATACTTGATCGTTTAAAATCACTTCTTCGACATTCCAGATTTGTCGACAGACCTTAAATATTTTTCTATCGTTAAATAAGATGTATAAGAATGACTATAATGGCATTTACAAGTTAAGCAGCGACGGGTTCCGGTTCTTCATGGGACTTCGCCGTGCTACTGATAGCTGCTATAATGGCAGAATCATGTTGCATAGATATTTCATTCTCGTTACCTTTGAAACAGAGGATATAAAATAAAATTTAATTGCGAGCCTTTGCACGATTTCCTCTTCTGTTCTTTATTTGGGTATCTATTATATGACAGCCATAGAAACGGCCACGATGGAATTAATAGTTTAAGAGGCAAACCGATACGCTTCTCCATTTCTTCTCTTTCCTTTGCTCCTGATAGTCACCGTAATGGCGCAACAGACGCTATAGGAAAATTACTCCCATTAAATCTGAAGTATTCCAGATAAAATAATAATTGCAACCTGCTCTAATTGTAAAGTGTTTCTTGATGATTCTTTCTTGACTCGACTAAGCGTTAGGAGAAAAGTTTACAGCAATAGCTATATCGGTAGTCGCGATTTAAACGATTCTTCCGCTTTACCATAAGGCCCAGAAGGCTAATACTATGAAATTCCAGCAATTCCTTTATTTTCTTCCGCCTCTTCGTAAAGCCCAAATGGCTAATACTACGAAATTCCCGCACTTCCTCTACCCTCTTTCGCCTTTCCATAAACCTCCAAATGCCAATACTATGAAATTCCAGCAATTCCTTTTTTCTCTCCTCCTTTTCTATAGGGCCAAAAAGCTACAACAATTAAGTTCCAGCAATTCCTCTACTGTCTTCCGCCTTTCCGTAAATCTCAAAATACTAATACTGTGAAATTCCAACAATTCCTTTTGTTTCTTCTGCCTTTCTATAAGGACAGAAATCTACAACTATGGAGTTCCAGCAATTCCTCTACTTTCTTTCGCCTTTCCATAAATCTCAAAATAATAATACTATGAAATTCCAGCAATTCCGTTATTCTCTTTTCCTTTCTGTATGGCCAAAAAGCTACAACTATGAAGTTCCAGAAATTCCTCTACTCTCTTTTGCCTTTCCATAAATCTCAAAATCATAATACTATGAAATTCCAGCAATTCCTTTATTCTCTCTTCCCGCTCTGTATGGCCAAAAAGCTCCAACTATGAAGTTCCAGCAATTTCTCTATTCTCTTTCGCATTTCCATAAATCACAGAATGCTAATACTACGAAATTCCAGCAATTCCTCTATGTTGGTCCCAAACAGAAAGATTCTCCTCGCCAAACCGCGTCACTTGAGCAACCCTCTCCATCTCACCCCTCAATTCTCCAGCCAATCTCACGGCTAAATAACCAAACGAAAAATTCTCTCGAGAAGACAAGCATCACAAAAGTGACCCAATACGTTCCAGACGAGAAGGCCTTCCGGTAGCACGGAGTATTTCCTCTTGGACGTTGCTTCGCCGACCGAGAGAGTCTGCCAGTGGGCGTTTATCGCGGCAATTTGCGGGACAGTTCGCAAGAAACTTCGGGCGATTGTCCCGCGGGCATTAATTGGCTACATTACTGTGCTCTCTGCAACGCGAAGGAAATCGAGCGTGACGATCAACCGAGACGATCTGCGCCGTGTGCACCGCTGCATAAGTAGAGATATAAAGGGAAAATAATTTCCTCGCGATCCAAGGCAGCCGTAGTGAACTTGGGATCTGTCTTTCTCTTTCTTCGTCTCCTGTATTTCTACGGATTTAACTGCTGTGGTCATTTAACTTAGGACCTACTGTTTTAGGTGGCTTCCGAACCACCGAGGCTATCATATAATAAATGGCAGCTCAGGACAAATTTCTCCGAGGTGACGATGGATTTAAATTTTGACCCGATGATTTACAGCCCAAATTTTTAAATAATTAACCACCTTAGTCAGAAATTACTATTGTTGTTTCACCTAGGATCCGCTGTTATAGGTTGTTCTGAACTACCGAGAATACGATAGATTCAAAAATAATTTGGAAAAATTTCCAAAGGGACCGGGAGATTAGAACTCGGACCCACTAATTGAAAGTCGGGAAATTTAAGTCCTTAATCACCGTAGCCCACAATTTCTATGGTTATTTCACCTAAGACCTACTGTTTTAGGTGGGTTCTGAACCACCGAAGCAACAATATATTAAATAAAAATTGAGAGCAATTTGCCCATATTGCGGAAGGATTTAAACTCGGAGCCAATGATTGTGAGTCCGAGCCTTTGCCTTCTTAAACATCATATCTCAAAACTTGGAATTTCGGTGGTACACGTGTCCTTCAAGGTTTATTATTTTTCTACGCGACGAACGTGAGTTTGGTTCACGGGGAAACGAAGGAGGGATAAATGTAACGGAAAAAGAGAAGGGGAAAAATGAGGCAAAACTGTAGCGGAAGATAATAACGGGGTTGCTCGGCGCGGTGATCAGGTCCATTGGACGAAGAAGAGGAATAACACGAAGTAACCGAGACGCAAACTATTATAGATGCACCTCGATGCAGTGAAGAAATTCGGAGTTTGCTTTCTGAGAGGAGCCTCGGATTTTTGTTGAGCTTGAGGTGTCGCTCAACTATGTGAAAGAGGTATTTTGGTGAACCATTTTGGAGAACGTACGAAGAACTACATTGAAACTAAAATTGTAACGGTAAAAATTCTAAATCAATGGAACTTTCATCGCAGCAAATCCCAAAAATGTAATCGTAGTTGAATAATAAAAAATCACTATATAAACAACAAAATTGGCTGAGTCATTTTGGAGAACGCCAAAAGACAAACAATAAAACTAAAATTGTAATAATAAAAATTCTAAATCAATGGCACTTTCATCGCAACAAATCCGAAAAATGTAAATGTAGCTGCATGATAAAAAAATATTCCCTCCAAAAATCACTACATAAACAACACACATTGCTGAGCCATTTTGGAGAACGCCAACAGAGAAACAATAGAACTAAAATTGTAACAGTAAAAATGCTAAATCAATGGCACTTTCATCGCAACAAATCCCAAAAATGTAAACGTAGCTGAATAATAAAAAATATTCCCTCCAAAAATCACTACATAAACAACACACTTTGCTGAGCCATTTTGGAGAACGCCAACAGAGAAACAATAGAACTAAAATTGTAAGAGTAAAAATGCTAAATCAATGGCACTTTCATCGCAACAAATCCCAAGAATGTAAACGTAGCTGAATAATAAAAAATATTCCCTCCAAAAATCACTACATAAACAACACACATTGCTGAGCCATTTTGGAGAACGCCAACAGAGAAACAATAGAAGTAAAATTGTAACAGTAAAAATGCTAAATCAATGGCACTTTCATCGCAACAAATCCCAAAAATGTAAACGTAACTGAATAATAAAAAATATTCCCTCCAAAAATCACAACAAAAACAACACACTTTGCTGAGCCATTTTGGTGAACGCCAACAGAGAAACAATAGAACTAAAATTGTAACAGTAAAAATTCTGAATCAATGGCACTTTCATCGCAACAAATCCCAAAAATGTAAACGTAGCTGAATAATAAAAAATATTCCCTCCAAAAATCACAACAAAAACAACACACTTTGCTGAGATATTTTGAAGAACATTGAAAGAGCAACAAACGACTTTAGAATTTCCAGAAATTAATAAGAAGGACAATAAATCCAAAGCCTCGAACTCGATAAATTTTGCAAGAAAATACCTCCACTCAGGCAGAATTTTAATTACACCGTCAGGAAGCATTTCCACGTAGAATCGAAGGAAAGTTTTCTCAGTTTTGGCACGATCCGGAGTAAAGGAGGCAAGGATGCCTATATACGCGAGGAAGATAGTAATTACAGAAGCGGGACTGAAAACGCGGGGTTCCATCAGACCCTGCGAGGCACGATCCCCGATAAGTATAGTTGTTTCAGGATCGCGTCGATGCCTCCTCTACTCCCGCTATCTCATTTTATTGGTACAGGTAACGTGAAAAATTTATTGGCTCCGACAACCGGCGCAAGCCGTTCAAGTATACCCACAAAAATAGAGAAACCGTGACTTTAATATCTCCGGAGATCCTGCCCTTTTATGAGCCATGCCTTGCAAACTGTTCATCCTTCTCGCCTGGAGAATGTTTCTACGATCTTTTCGTGTCCTTACGGGCAACTTCCAATGAACACGTTCAATGCCACCGGTATTTCGTTAGTTTCTTCATTTCTAGTGAAGTTAAACTGTTTCTATTAAAATCATATTTTTACAAAGCAGATACTTTAAAGACACAAAGAGATATATAGAAAGGATTTTAACTTTTTGAGACCTTCGCGTAAATATTGACTAAATTGTCGAATTCGTAGATATTTTAATTTAAAAGCCATATGAAATTTCATTGAATTCAATAGCGCCGGTCACCGGTGACCCCCGTGGTGTTCAACGTGTTAAACATGTGTTATGTCTTAAGAATAATACATGTTACACTTTACTATAAGTTTTCTTAATAATGAGACAGATTTTTGTTTTTATATCTCATAGTAATTTTTATATTTGAGAAGAAATATTATTTCTGAAATTTCGTAGTCCTGAATAAACGTAATTTTTTTATAGAAACTTCGTACTATTACGACAAATAGAAATTTCCAGTTTGACAAACGCAGCTAATTGTAAGAACGAAAAACCAAAGTAGAGATTTATTTCTCTCGCTAAATTTTCCAACGAATAAGATATCTTGGATGTTTCTGACACTTTTTTATATTACATCCTTTTTGTATATTTTAGAGCAATTAAATTTGTCCTAAACGCATAAAAATCTGCAGTCTCATCGTAATTCTCAACAGGTCTCAGATGGCCTCAAACAACATGCCAAATTCATTCGATCAGTTTCCTCGTAAAAGCTTCTCATTCCCGAAGCTTTCCAATCATTTCTGCCAAGCTGCCAACTCAATCTGCCATCTCAACCATCCTCTTCGATTGATTTCGATTATTGCTATCCCTATTTTGCACCTTGACCCCAAACCCTCCGGTCATTCAGCCTACAACCTACACTCTTTCTCATTTTTACGTGATCTAAAACCACAAAATCTATGAAAAATATATACTAATTATAAAAAGAATCCACCCATCAGAAATCTGAGCCTGTAACTTCAAATCCACGATATCCTCTCCTCCCCAAAGTCCTCCAATCCTTTTACCAAAACCACCCACCCCAATCCACCCTCCCAATCATCCCACAAATCGGTATCGTGTCGCAGACAGATATCGCGCAAAAAGCCGGAAGACCTCCGGTGAAAAACTTGGATCATCTATCGTTCGATCGGTCATTCCAGGGGTGTTATTTTTAACGAGCTTATCGGAGCCCGCGCCTTCTCCCGGCGAGCATAGTCCGGATAGAAGAGCCTTGGTCGTTTTTTCTTGAAATTGTCCCACCCCGGCCGGTTCGATCACGATAAAACCATCGGACAATAATAAACAATGCGTGAAACGACAAGTATAGCCGGCCATGCGGGGGCATTTCGCGAGATCCTATCGTCCCCGGACTCGGCCCCCGGTAGCGGGCTGCAATCAATCATTCGAACCGGATAAAATATAAAATACGGTGCCACCGCCGATGTGTTTGCCGTTTTATTTATTTGCACGGTCATGCAAGCTCCCGCGAGGAATTAACGTATTTTTTGCACGCGACCGGGATGACGGGTCGATCCCGACCGCCGACCTGAGCTTTTATTATCGCTGTCGCGTTTCCCGAACAAGACCCGGCTGTGGGTAGGGCTTTTAATACGAGTTTCGCGCACGAGAGGGCCGCACGATCGTTTATCGGATAATTAAGTCCGCGGAATAAGCTAAGAAATTTCCTATAAACTATATTTGTTAAACTCTACCTTCTGAAATAACTAGTTATATGTTTGTATCACTGTAAGCCCTATGTTGGTACTGTAGAGGGCAGAGTGGACGATGTCCGAGCCTTTTTCTGTCTTTAATAAAAAAAAAAAAAAATTAAGTCCACGGATGAGAGCCAATGCTGGTGTTTAAGGGTCTTCTAGTCTAGAACTGCACTTTCTTGGTGTTCTTAGGGATTTTTTTCCAAGAAAGGTATAAGTTTGTCACAATCAGGTTGCCCATCATTTCAAAACTCTTCCCCATTCCCTAATTTCATCCCCAACACAAACGCACAGTCCACAAGCAAACCGATATTACAATGCAACGTTCGAGCTTTGTCCATTGAAATCGCATCTGCATGAACTGAACGTGTTAACCCCTTCGGACCCTGTGCACATTGTAATGTGCATGATACTTTTCGTGCTGTATTTTATTAAGTCTAGGTTTAAACTCAGTTCCACTTAGTTTTTCTTTATAGAAATATTTCTCAGGATATCCTTAATGTTACAAATTTTGCGTAAGGACCGTATGTACATTAAAATGTACATTTACAAATGATAAATAAAAATTATGATTATAATTGTATTAAATTGTAATTTAAAAATTTGGGTCTGAAGGGGTTAACCCCTTGGCCTACGGTTTCCTTTGTAACTGCCTCCGCGATAATTCAGAATTTAATTGATAAAATAAAAATTGATCAGTGATTCTTGATATATCGTATAATTTAGCGTAATATTAATATTATAGGAATAATATTATCGCGTCGCGTCTCATTAACACCAGAACTACCAAACCAGTCAAAATGACTGCAACACAATTTTTTCCAAAGATTCTCCAAGTTTATAGAAGAGTCTTAGAATAAATATCCTACAACTATCTTAAAAAACATAAATCACCGAATCGATTATCTTTTCCGCCTCTTGATTCCTCCTTTTTCAAAGTACTTATTTAATATTTTGAAGTATAATATATTTACCGCCGGTAGTTCTGGTGTTAATATATTCAGTTTGATAGGTTTTGCGAAACTTGAAAATTTCCTATCCCATTTACCTCATCACGAGGGTCACTCATTATTGTAGGGCAAGGGGTTAAAGGTAAAAGTGGTTGTATACGGAGCGATACTTAATATTTTTAACATCGATATTTAAATATTGTATACACAGTCAAACCTATTTTTGTGCGGGATATACGGACCGCAGAAAAAAAGACGCGCAAAAAAAATATTCACCAACTTCCTAAATAGCTATAACAATTAATTGTTCACAAGATATTAAAGAAAAAAATTTTGTATGCGGTGCAGAGGGACCCAATAAAAAAAGTCACACTTAGAAAATGTGTCAAAGCTTTACGAAACAGCGAGAAAGTGCTTTCCAAACCAAATAAATAATTAAGTTACGCATGGAAACATTTTAAAAAATTTTAATTTCTCATTTTAAATATGCAGAAATTTTTAAGATGTACATAATTCAATGCTACTCGTAGGCCAAAACGCGCATATGTATTCTTGGGATGAACTTGTTCCTAATCGCTTTCGACACTTGAAGATATTAGAGTTGATTTATTTATTTGTGATGCCACACCGTTTACATTGACCTAAACTTGTGGCTAACTTACATACGTCGAACAGAATCTCGATATTCATACACCGCATAAAAAAAGACCGCGAAAAACAAATTTGACTTTACTAGCAAATTTGCAATTGTTATTTGATAATTGTTATTTAGAAATCATGATCACTGAATCGAATAGATCCGACTATTGAACCAGTTAAAACGGTACGCGGATTATACAACTCAGACTTCAGGTTACAATTTTCAAATCTTTGAACTCCACAAAAATAAACTTCAGAAAAAAGGGTAAGAAAGGAAGAAATTTCTTGACCTCAAACCTAGCCCAGACCATTAGTCAAATCTCACCTCACCGAACTTGAAAATCACCTCCTCATTCCCCACCCCCTCGAAACTCCTCCCCATCCCTCAGTCTCATCCCAAAACAACGTCTCAAAGTGCAGCAGCACACCGAAATTAGAATCCCACGTGCGAATTGCGAGGCATACTTAAATCACGATCGTGACTCCGTGGTGCATCCTGACGAGGCAGACGGCGATCTCGATCCCGTGAAAAGCACGATGTAAGAAAAACAAGCACAGCCCGAGATAAAGAGTATTCCAATTGCTGCAGCCAGCACGAAATGAAACGAGGAGAAACGACGAGCTCGGCATCACTCCCCGCGATACCTTTTAAGATCTCTCTCGGGGTTCTCGTTAAAAGCAACAGGAAACGACAGGAAAGCGCAAGAGGAACGTACCACGGTGATCTCTCCGTACGTCATTCAAGGTCAGAGTGGTGGAACGCACGGAGAAACGGCCGGGAACGAAAATATTCGTGGACCATAATGACGACTGGCGGAGTCCATCGTGATGGATGGTACTCCTTCTATCTTGTATCGGCCTATCGCGGCTACCACTTGCTTATTAAACTGTTCGGTATTTCTCGTCGACGGGCAACATCGCAGGACGAGGAGGAGGATGCAAGAAGAAGATCGATGCTCCGCATCGTGGCCTCGGCCGAAACTTTTAATAAATGTCATCCGCTACCGTGGTAGCGGTCGAGTGACTCGTTATAAATTGCTACCGTTCTCTCCGTTTCTCCGGCGTCTGTCCGGCGACTTTTAAAATGCGATCCAAAAATTATCTGATTCCCGAGAGTACCGCGTACTGGAATTCTCTCCGTCTCCGTCGGGCTTTTCGTTCTCTCTGTTCGTCCTGCTTGAGAGTCGCGCCATTTTCGATTTATTTCTTCATTTAGAATGTCAGACTGAGTGACAAAGCGACACCAATGTCCTGGTATTCGTTTGCTCAATTGTGCTCCTGCAGGATGGCAGGATTCGTGGGGGATGTTTTGGGGTGGTTTTGAGTGGTTGAGGGGTTTCAGAGGGCTGCTTTGTGGGAGGTGGGGGTGGAGAAAATGTTTTAAAATTATTTGAAGTTATATTTTAACACGTTGAATGCCACCGTGGTTTTGGTAATTTCATCATTTCCACCGAACCGAAACAGTTTCTATTAACACGTTCGCGGACGTGAATGCTATAACATCCATTTTCATCGTAATGTGGAATGACATGAATGCTATAGCATTCATGTCATGGCAAATGATAAAGGCAATTATAATTAATTTAATTTAATTTACTCTTAATTTTTTGTAACTATTATGCAGTTTAAAGTGATGGCCAAGTGATTCATTGAGTATTTTTATACTGTTTTATTTTTTCTCTGTGTAGTTGGAAGTGTAATACTTGACTGTCTATTTTTACAGCTCACTGAAATTTTTACTGTCCGTGAACGTGCTAACACGTTGAATGCCACCGATATTTCACTAGTTTCATCATTTTTCCAGAAGTGAAATTTCTTTTATTAAAACTACATTTTTACAAAGCAACTACCTTAAAGACACAAGTAGGTATATATTCAGCAGGACTTTACCCTTTTCATGACAATAAATAAATATTGAATGCATTAGAAAATTCGCAAATGTCACAAATAGAATCTTTAACTTATTACAATTTCAAAATGATACGAAATTTTATTGAATTTAATAGTGCCGGTCCCCGGTGACCCTCATGGCATTCAACGTGTTAAAATCACGTCTTTATAGAGCAGAAATGATAAAAATAAGAATAGTTGTGTACTCAGTAATGCTTCACTTTTCTAACAGCAATATTTTAATACTGAATACATTGGCATATCCGTGAATATTGCAATTTCAAAATCATAAGAAATTTCATCGAATTCAACAGTGCCGGTCACCAGGGACCCCCATGGCAGACAACGTGTTAAAGCGGTGTAAGTTGAGGTTGATTTTTACTAAACCTACCGGCTTCATATCTGTTATATTGAAATATACGAAGTAAGTACTTTGGAAAAAGAAATTAGAAGAGGTGAAAAAGATGACCAGTTAAGTAATTTTTATATAATACGATAGACCTAAAATATTTATTGAATGGCTGCTCAATTTAGGGAATTTTTAGAAATATCAGAAAGCGGTCATTTAATCGAAATGGTAGGTTTAGTGTTAACTGGGTACATTGAGAACAACATAGGATTTTTGAAAAGAATGATTTTGTGGGAAAACAAAGTTACAAGATATTATCATGTTTGAAGGTGGGAGAAATTGAAGTTAATTTTCAAATAGGTGAGTCGATACCGATTCATCGCACCTGCAAATGTCTCTGCTAATCTCACACAGGGAAATTCCCTCGAACTTCGATGAGATGAGAGCGATAACGAAACTATCATCCGACCGATAGTTTTCTGTGGACACCCGGTACGAAACGGATGATTGAGCCCCGCGAACGCAACAGATCGCTACGTTATTATTTTCGCCAGTTATCGAATTAGATGTTGGCTTAACGGGTACGTACACCATCGTCCCCGCATACCCGTTTTCATAGGCGTATATACACGGCCCTTGTTTATTGTCTGATAAGAATCCCATAAGTTCTTCGACAACTTCTGGAAAACTTTCTAATATTCGCAAAATTCTTGTTGCAATGCAAGAACTTCTAATTGTAGAATGTTAAGAATATGTAATCGAATGATTGTACGAATTGTAATTGAAAGAAATTGTAGGTTGCTGATAGTTAATTTCACTGATGGAATATTATTCGGGAAATCACTGTAAAATGGTAATTTTAATTCTCAATATTGTTAAATGTGAAATTTTACAAATATTTAATTTAGTATTTAGTACAAGCGAGTGAAAGGAATTGTAGGTTGATTGATAGTTACTTTAACTGATCGAATATTATTCAGTAAATCACTGTAAAATGGTAATTTTAATTCTCAATATTGTTAAATGTGAAATTTTACAAATATTTAATTTAGTAATTGGTAGAAGCAAATGAAAGGAATTATAGGTTGATTGGTAGTTACTTTGACTGATGGAATATTATTCAGTAAATCACTGTAAAATGGTAATTTTAATTCTCAATATTGTTGAATGTGAAATGTTACAAATATTTCATTGAATAATTAGTAGAAGCGAGTGAAAGAAACTGTAGGTTGATTGAGAGTTAATTTCACTGATGGAATATTATTCAGCAAATCATTGTAAAATATTAATGGTAATTATCAATATTATTAACTGCGAAATGTTCGCAATATTTAACTGAGTAATTAGTGGAAGTGAGTGAAAGCAATTAGTGGTTAATTGATATTTAATTGGACTGTAGGGATGTTGCAGTTAATCACTGCAAAATCTTTTTAATTTCTATTTCTTTATTTTCACAGTTAATTATGGTGAAGTGTATTTGTTTCTATTTTGTTTGGAGATGGCATGTTCGCTGATAATCACAGTAAAATTTTATTCCAGAAACTGCATTTGGTTATGAAATATTCAACTTCTCCAAATATACTAACATTATTTTGAATGTCTGACAAAATTCTATTCTACAGAATTAATTTATATTTTCAACTACTTCATTTTAATAGTTGACAAGTAATCAGCACAACTATAACTAAAAATTTGCAAATTAAACGTCTCAATATCACAACACAACATAGATTTCAGCGATTGCACAATCCCAATGCAAAATTTCTAAACCCTCAGCTAATCCGCCCCAAAGGAGATGAAAATGAACCCACAAAAATGAGAAAAGTCAAAATAAAGTACTTCCACATTCCAGCGAAAAAAGGGAAAAAAGCTCAACATTTCCAAGAACATCCTGATTTTCGAGAAACCAAAGCATACTTCAATTTAACACTAAACCTACCAGCCGATCAAAATGACCGGTACCCACTACTTTTTAAAATTTACCTAAATTGATAGAGGAGCCACGAAATAAATATTCCCCTTCTGTCTCATAAAACCTAAATTACCTAATCAATCATTTCTTTTTCACCTCTCAAAATCTCCTTTCCAAAGTACATAATCGATATATCTAAATTCTGTTAGATATAACATCGGTAGTTTTAGAATTAACGGCTCATAGCTGTAAATAATGACAATTCAGAATCACACCATGGATGACGCCCATGGGCTCTCGTTGTCCTTTTCTCCTCTCTTCTCACGTTCCCCCATCCTCTCTCCCCCATCGTCCTCCAATTCTCTCATCTTTCCCTTCCTATGGTGCTTTCTTCCTCTTCGATCTTCGCGTATCTGTTCTCCGTTCATCTTATATTCTTCTCTATCATGTTCCCTGCCTCCCCTCCCCCATGCAACCCCATGCTGGCCGACTCTTTCGCTCCTTCGGCTCTCGATGCCTACGAGTACGGAGATAGAAAGCATCCCCGAGATTACGGCTCACTCGTTACTACCTACAACGTACTTACGTTACTTTTAGAACTGCTTATTACTGTGATTACTGGCGCATAATGCGACGACCGAGCGTTCTACAATTTATTATTGAATTGCTATAATGCTGGCCGCATCGACCTATCGGTCGTTCTTATATACACGTTGTGGAAAAGGTAAGGATTTTGCGATATTCTTGCGTGTGGATGACGGTTTTGTGGAAGATTCTGTGGGCAAGTTCTGGAGATTTAGAGTTTGGGGAGGTTTGGGGAGGTTTGGGGAGGAAGAAGGGTATTAGGGGAAGGAGGTAAGTGATAGGGGTTGTGCAGCTTAGTATTGGACTTTGTGCGTGATTGGAAATACTGTTTTTAGTCGAGACTTCTGATAGGTGGACTTTGAGAAGGTGTAGACTTCAAAAACGGTTCTCCAGAAATGAAGAAAATGAGAAACGATGGATAGTTTTGCTTGAGACTTCAGGTACAAGTGGAATTATTGCTTTCATTTGATGATTGAAGCAGAAACTTTAGATAGTTGGACTTTGAGAAGCTGTAGACACCAAGAACGGTTCTCCAGAAATGAAGAAAATGAGAAACGGTGGATAGTTTTGCTTGAGACTTCAATTACAAGTGGAATTATTGATTTCAGTTGATGATTGAAGAGGAAACTTCACATAGTTGG
The DNA here is from genome assembly GCA_963989415.1 of Cerceris ruficornis. NCBI lineage: Eukaryota > Metazoa > Arthropoda > Insecta > Hymenoptera > Crabronidae > Cerceris > Cerceris ruficornis. The sequence continues at coordinate 4,772,568 of OZ022530.1, read as the reverse complement.
ACTTTGAGAAGCTGCACACTTCAAAAACTGTTCTCCAGAAAAGAAGAAAATGAGAAAGGGTTTATAGCTTTGCTTGGGACTTCAGTAATAAGTGGAATTATTGCTTTCATTTCATGATTGAAGCAGAAACTTTAGATAGCTGGACTTTGAGAAGGTGTAGACCTGAAAAACGGTTCTCCAGAAAAGAAGAAGATGAAAAACGATGGATAGTTTTGCTTGGACTGCAGTTATAACTGGAATTGTTGCTTTCGTTTGTTATTTCCAGTCGCAAGTTCAGATACTTGGACTTTGAGAAGCTGTAGACACCAAGAACGGTTCTCCACAAATGAAAAAAGCGATAAGTGTTGACTACTTCCTCTTAGAATTATACTCCTGCCGAAAATTATAGTCTTCATCTATTATTCTAAGTTTCAACATTAGATATCTCTACTCCGAGAATCTTTGCATTCCAAGAACTGTTTTCCACAAAAGAACAAGTTAATAAGCATCCTACAGTTTCGCTCAGGCCATTACTTATAATTCAAGTACGTGTCTTCTGTTCCTCCAAGTCTAAATTTCAGACTTCAGTGTCTCAGATCCCACAGATATCACCACAGATATGATCTCCAAATCCCAAGTACGATTCTCCACAAAAGAAGAATCTAAATTGTTACAATTCCCCTTTCATTTCTCTCCATTCATAAAAATTTTCTGCTTCGTCGATAAATTCTAATCGCGCTCTCGCCAAACGTGAAAATTTGGCATCAAAAATTTCCACCGCAAACGCATCGACGGCGACATTTCAAAACTGCATACCCCAGATACAGAAAACGAGAAACCGATAACAGTCCAACAGTTCGACTTCTCTCCACGCACCGTGTCAACTAAATTCCATTCTTAACGCTTCCAACTATCACGCTTTCTGCGTGCACCGCCGCATATGGGGGTCTACCCGTTAGCAGTTACCTGAAGTATATTTTGCCAACGAAAATATCCTTTACTCCGGGTATATAACTAGCAGATCGTTCGACGAGGGCGATTTTTCCTCTTCCGAGGACGTGAAATGCGGAAGAGGATGCCCAAGGCAGCAGCCACGATACCCTTGCCCCCATGTACACACACGTGCATTCCCGATGCACGATGTGCAACGTGAAATCACTGGTCTCCGGTCTTCTATCCGCCTATTTCGACGCTATTCATTGTTGCTTTCATGCGTGATTGGCTGCGCTCAAGTAGTTGCACGAAATAACACATTTATGGGGAGCATGATACGCACGTGGGTACAGTGTGATACTTAAATGGCCAGTGGAAGGATGCTTCGGGGTACAATGGTTTGTCTGGTGGGTTGCGTTATATTTTTTGGCTTCAATTGCTATGATTGTTTTATGTGGGACCTACTGTTTTAGGTGGGTTTCGAACCATCGAGGCTGTCATATAATAAATAATAATTTAGGACGAATTTTCCATAGGTGAGAGGCGATTCGAACTTGAATTGACTGATTGAGAGTTTGAATCTTTGACTTGGTAACCACCGTAGCCAACAATTGCTATGGTGGTTTCATCTGGGCCCTACTGATTTAGGTGGGTCCCGAACCACCGAGGCTATGATATAATAAATAATAATTTAGGACGAATTTTCCATAGGTGAGAGGCGATTCGAACTTGAATTGACTGATTGAGAGTTCGAATCTTTGACTCGGTGGCTACCATAGCCCACAATTTATATGGTGATTTCATCTCGGCCCTACTGTTTTAGGTGTGTTCCGAACCACCGAGGCGACGATATATTAAATAAAAATTCAGAGAAAATTTCCCAAAATTGCGGGAGGATTTGAACTCGGACCCACTGAATGAGAGTCCGAACCTTTAACTACTTAACCACCGTAGCCTACAACTGCTATGGTGGTTTTATCTGGGACCTACTGTTTTAGGTGGATTCCGAACCACCGAGGCTATGATACATTAAATAATAATTCAGAGAAAATTTCCCATAATTGCGGGAGGATTTGAACTCGGACCCACTGGCTGAGAGTCCGAACCTTTAACTCTTAAACTCCTACGAGTTTAAATCACCGTCATTTCTGGTAGATTTTTGGAAATTGTAATTAACTATTCCACAGTTTCAGAGATTCTGGACCCCCCTGAAGTTGTAAGTCCTATGAAAAGTAACGACAGCTAAAAGAGACGTTCCTCCACTTGCTATTTTGCAAGGTGGAGGTACCCACTCGAATAAACTGGATTTCTAGAGCGGATAATAATTCTGCCATAGAAACATTACATGTTCCTCATGATATATGCACCATAGAGCAAGACTGAGTGTAGTTGTCGCAACATATCAACTCGATGGCCACTTTTTGCAGCTTATAAATGTTCCTGCGAATTATCGTACCTTGTCCAACTTCCTTTTCCCCGTTTTAAACGCGATTCTTCAATTAAACTTCAAAATAACGAATTATCCATTCGTAATAATCATACCAGAATCGTGACACGACATCGAATGAATTTAAAAAAAAACATTCAGCAAAATTTCAAATTAATAAAGGCTCTCTAAGAAAAGAAGAAAGTAATCAACATTATGCAGTTAGCTGGAATTTAATTTACACCTAAAATTATTGTCGTATTCTATTATTTTAAACGGGAACTTCAAAAAAATTTAACTCAGAAATCTGACCCCCCAGAAAGATTCTTTTAAATCGTGGATTTTTATAATTTGAATGTGGACAGCTTTTTAGAGGAAAACTTCGAAAATTGTACGCTAATTGACTATTAAAAATTCATCGGTATTTTATTTAAAACGTGAACAAAAATTGTTGTACCTAAACCTAATCCAAAACAGCCCAGACCTAAACCAGGTCAGATGATAACTATAGTGTTATCAAACGAGGCGAAAAAAACTAAGTATAAGGTAGTAATATTGTGCCAATAGATGTCAGCCTACACAGTTTCCAATGTCAACAATAACGCAGTACTGTCCACTACTAACGTCCGCTGTTTAACAACAAAATAAAATTGTTTAAATGCTACAGTAACATAATTTTCATACAAACCAGGTAATACAACCAATCTATTACATAATTCACTAAGTATTATACACTAAAGAATAATCTAACCTCAAACTATAAATAAAACCCATATTTTTTCTAGAAAAATGTAATATTCAACGATTTCACCGAGGAAGAAAAATGTAAAAGTCTCATAACGAGTTAATAACGACGGCTATAATCGTTTTAAACATTGTACAATAAAGAATTCCAAGATGCAGAGAAACATGCCAGCTCCGATTCAATTGGATTCTTCTATCGCCATAAAAATAAGCATGGGTGGATCAATGTTCCAAGAGAGAGCACTCATGGGACGTTCGGACGTGTGGCATAAAATAAAAATATTAAAGGGCACCCAGTACGACAAGGAGACTATCCTAAACGCTATACTCGCCGCTATAGAGCCAGCAGACTTAATTCCAATGAAATATCAAGTCTCTGGAGAAGATACCTTCTTCATTGCAAGAAACTGTGGCCCTGCTTTGGACAAACTCTGCAAGACCAACCTGATAATTAAAAATCCAGGCGGGGATCCATTGATATTAATAGTTACACTAGGATTCGCTTTAATTCAAGACATTAAAGTGAACATTCAATCACTGCTTCTAACAGCATTGAAAACAAGATACGATCCAAACACAAAGACACTAAATTTGGAGCACTTTCAAAGACATCCAGACATCTGTCAAATTATTTACTGTCCTCTCACGCAACACAGGACCTTCAACCACGTTCTGAAGTTAACAAAGAATACTTTAGGTCCTGTTGAATCCTTAAACTTAAAGAACAACGATCTCTTTACTCTGAGTGCCATGGAACATTCTAGTCTGCCTTCTCTAAAGTATTTGGATCTTAGGAACAATAATTTAATTAATATGGACTCCCTCTCCCCTCTAAGAGTACTTCCTATCAACAAATTGTGGCTGGACGGAAATCCTCTCTGTGAAAATTTCGCCAAGTCAGCTCAGTACATAGAATCCACAAAAAGATACTGCCCAAATTTAATTCAGCTCGACGGTGTCTACCTCGGACCGCCCGGCATGCCATTAACATACACAGAATACTTCGAGAATGAATCTCGCCGAGAATTAATAAGTAAATTCATTAACCATTTCTTCACTCTTTACGATGAGAACGACAGGACTATACTGAGAGGCCTGTATCACGCGAACGCAATGTATTCATTGAGCTTTGGTATTGCAACCACTGTAGCACAGAAGAAGAAGCTGGGTCAGTTTACAGCAAGCAGGAATTTACTGAGGACTACGGATCCTAAGAAAAAATGTCAGCATCTTCATCACGGCCAGGATGAAGTTCTGGCCGCTTTAAAAAGACTACCGCGCTGTTATCACGACAGATATTCTTTCGTGTGTGACTTAATGTACGACGACAAGAAATGTCTGGTTGTTTCTATCGGTGGTCTACTTAAAACTCTCACTACAAACCCGCAGATTTTATCGTTCAGTCGGACATTCGTTTTGATAGCTGGCAGCGATAATGAATACAACATTATTAATGATCAGTACCACGTGGATTCGACTCCTGAAGAAATTACCAGCGATAGTATAGAAACGAAAATGTGGTTCAATGACTTTGTGCCAACGTGTTTCAATGTCACAGAGAAAAAAGAATTGGCGAGCAAGTTTAAGGATGTGACGACGTTGAACGACGAATGGTGTCGAACTTATTTAGAAGAAGCTAAGTGGAACATCAGAAAGGCAGTTTCGAATTTCATGAAGGATTATAAGTCCTCCGCGGTTCCACGAGAAGCTTTTGTAATTTAGGACCTTTTTTGATAAGTATATGTAAATAATTCTACAGACAATTAAACTGATGCGTTACAACAGGTGCTTTTTTAATGCATTTGTGATTATCACTGTACAAATTAATAAAGTACATTTTTATTTATCTATTGCGTCGAATGTATTTTTCACCACCATTGATTTAACACCAAGCATATCATTCGCGGTCAAATGACCGGTTCAACGGGATGAAAATGTATTATTAATCGAAAGCTGTTTTTTCCGATGTTTCCAATATTAAATTGACAATCTTCTGCATATCTTTCGGAAAAATATTTACCATTATTTTATAATCAATCGAATGACGGAATGCGAAAAGAATGGATGCACGTAGAGTGCCGGTATGGTTAGTGTTAATCGGAATGAGGTCGAAATTTCATAAACCTTACGAAACTTGTGAAATTTTAAACAATTTCGAATGCAAGCTCTTCGTCGCTAGATGGCTGTACTGTACAAAATACTGGACTTAAAACTTTATAAAAGAAACCATTGATTTAATATTCCTAAAACGTTAAAAGCTGTACTATCAGCTTAAACAACACAGCAACAAAAGATGCAGAAATCATTCCGAACAAAATCAAGTTCCACCGAAGAAAAATAACTGCAGCTCTAATACTTTGAAGTAAAAATATTGAAAATACTCTAAAAAATTTTGTTCAAATAGAAAAATTCCGGAAATTATCAAATTGCCAGTAGTTTTATCCGAGGAAAGTCGATGTGTAATATAGAAAGGTGTATTATTCGTTGAGTTCTTCGGTAGAAAGTTACTCAGACGTAACAGGGACTTAATATCCGGCAGAGACGAAGCATCAAATATTATGTGGAAGGTACATTTATTTTTCCTGAAGCTTACACGACGACGTGGTATATCAATGAGTGTGCAACGACGTGATGTTACCCCCATGGCATTTAAATGGAAGTCTTTATAAGAGAGATGTTCACTGACATCATCAAAAGGTTATGCACTCAAGGATTACCGTGATTACGGGGACGAAGTGAATGAAATTGAACTGTTACGATCATAATCGAGAAGGCAATCTGCTTTTCCTATTCCCTCGCGAAATCCAGAGACAGAAACGTCTTATCGTCAATGAGATCTATCATGTAGTAACTATTAATCGTATAAATATTCCCTTATTATGAAATGAACATTAATCGCGGGAAACGTACAGTGCGCTCGAGTAGGTAAATCTTTGCGCAATGGAGAAAAATGTACAGGGTGTTTCATTTCTCAACGTTGTTTTTCAAGAAAACACAATGCTTTCCCCTTCAATATATCCCCTTCGCGTAATTGTACATTGTAATATTTCTACCATTTTCAGAAATTTCAAATACCCTCAGAATACTTTGAAATAGTCGCCATATATGAAACTTCCTCTAGAAAAACCATTCCATTATTCAACTAACGAAGTATCTCGAATTTTTATCATGCATTCAAATCACCTTTGTGCAACACCTCTCTTAAAGTTTTAATAATCACAAATATTTTTAAATTATCCGCCACAAATGAAACACCCTGTAGTAAAACCATTCACAGTTCAACGAATGAAGCACTTCAAATTTTTATCATCCACTCGCATCACTTTCGCTCAGTATCCCTTTCCAATTTTCAAGAATCTCAAATATTCTCAAAGTATCCACCATAAATGAAACTCCCTGTAGTAAAACCATTCATAGTTCAACAAATGAAGGATCTCAAATTTGTATCATCCACTCGAATCTCTTTTGATCTGCATCTCTTTCCAATTTTCAAGAATCTCAAATATTCTCAAAGTATTCGCCATAAATGAAATTCCCTGTAGTAAAACCATTCATAGTTCAACCAATAAAGTAATTCAAATTTTTTTCATCCACTCGCATCACTTTCGCTCTGCATCTCTTTCCAATTTTCAAGAACCTCAAATATTCTCAAAGTATCCGCCACAAATGAAACACCCTGTAGTAAAACCATTCATAGTTCAACGAATGAAGTACTTCAAATTTTTATCATCCACTCGAATCTCTTTCGCGCAGCATCTCTTGAACTAATAGCCCAATAAAATAAGGAACGACGAGGAGGGTGCATTTTAATGTAATCCAAGAGGAGAACACAAGTCTCTAACCGAGAGGTAAATGATCCACGTGCAATAAATTAGTCACATCGCCCCCGCAATAACTACGTGTCTCTTGGAGCCCACGAGACGTTAATGAGACACTGCAATTTTATTCGAGCAATGCACGTAGGCAGGTAATAATTGCGAAAATGGAAGTTGGGGGAATGTATCAAGGTTTGTGGTACGTGCAACGTGGTGCACGTGAACTTTGCGGATGATTTAGTGGGTTAAAGGTTCGCCGTTCAAGAGAACAGCTTAATGACTTAATACTAAACGATGTTTTTAACGATGGGAACTTTGAAATTCTCATTTTATGCAGACAATATCTTTTAATATAAATCTACATTAAAGTGGTGTGATAAAGAACAGAGAGCTGCAAGATTTATAGCAGAACTTTGCTAAGAAGTGACAAAGGCAAAAATTAAAATATTGTTCGAAAAATGTTCTTTGTTGGAAGTCGATGTCAAGTACTTTTTTAACGAAACGTGGAGTGTTGGAAAATTTTAATTAAAATTCAATAAACCTGAGAATGTGTAACCAGAAATAGGTAAATGGCAAATTCTAAATAAAATGCTATCAAAATACTGAAAGTTACAAAAGTTAAAATAGTATTTAATTAATCATCTTTCTTAAAAATTGCAGTGAAAACAGCGTTCTAACAAAAAACAGAAAAATATATAATCGTTAATAAAATTCTATAAAAAACTAAGAGGTCAAAATTCACTGTTTAATTTAACCAATATTTCCATTAATAAATCTCTCAATATTTGGATAGAATTTTATTCATAGGAAATATCATTTCCAATTTTGCACCTTCCCTTTCATTTACTTATCACACGAAACCTCTGAAGACTATTTAAATTCGAATCACCTGCCATAAAGATTCTTATCATCGTATAAATCAAAATGGACACCATTCATCCGTTCGTTCTACCTTAGAGTTATGATCGCAGCTCGCAGTTGAATGCCTCTAACATTTCACAAACCATTCGCGACCTGTTACAAACAGTCTCCATTCAATTTGTCCGACTCACGATCAAATTAAGCGAAAGCAGAACAAATGTCTTTTAAATGACCATCGCTCGCTAAAATGTTTACTATTTTTCTTTCCTCGAGATCCTATCTCCAAAAGTGCTTCCCATTGCGCAATCGCTTCCTGATCTCTGACCTCCGCCAGGAAGATTCGACACAAAAAAAAGATCCTCGACAATAATACGAGTTACGCGATCGCACATGCCAGTGGAGCGGTTTACTAACAATTACGAGAGAGCTACGCGCGTACTCGAAGCGACATAATAAAATGATTGTTGCTGCCTGTGAGATTCCTCCTAACCTCCCACGAGAGAGTTTTGCCGCTGTAAAAATGAGGGCTGTACTGAATTATTGCAGGGTATGCCCTCGACCAATTAAAACTTCCTTCGATTGGTTATATCAATGATGGGTTAGCTTTTTTAGAAGCTGGAGAAGAAAAGAAAAATTTTGGCGCGCGAAGACAACGTGTCTGACAAGTTATCGTAACTCTCTATCATTAACCGTTCTGAAGTTATAAGCGAAAGAAGAAAAAATGTCGAAACTTTGAAGGGTGGTTTCACCCCCAAAATGTGCGACTTAGCCGATATAAAAAAATAGGTATCGATTATTTTCACGTGCTTAACAAATCTGCAAAGTTTCATTAAAATCGGAGGCGGACACCTCGGGTAGTTCCCTTGTGAGTAGACTCTAGGGAATTTAGTATTATTTTTGCAGAAGCGTTAAGCAGAAACTTTAAAGACACAAATGGACACATAGTTAGCAGAGCTTTACCTTTTCAATGCCAATATTTAAATTATGAATTTATTAAAAAATTCGGAAATATTGCAATTTTAAAATCATAAGAAACATTGAATTCAACAGCGCCGGTCACCAGTGACTTCCATGGCGTTCAATGTGTCAAGTATGTTGATGAATTGTACTTCAAGTTTATTTTATACTGTAAGTACATAATTCCTAGAATGTCCTATTCCACTCCAATAACCTCACGAAACCAATCGAACAATCTAAAGCTGAGAAATTAAAAAAGAAACCTGCAAGTAACAACGATCCGTACTACGTCTATTTATATCCACCTGACATTCACTGAAATTGCAACATCCGAAAATACCGCTGACTCACATAATTCTAGCAGCTCGGCGATTAAACCATCCAAGGATAAAAAAAAGCAGCAAAGACAATAACGAAAATGATGAGGATGGTCTTTAAGACTTTAATGCTAGATCTGCTTCGGTGATCAACATGACTGCCCCGGAATTTTTTCTAGATGTTTCACAAATTTCTACCGTCTTTTCTCCACTCTTTATTTGATAGATAATTAAGTTACATTTAATAAATATCTTTTTCTATTATTTTGCTTAACCGCTTTAAAGACATTGGTACATATGTATACGCTTAGTTTTTTTAAATTAAAATTATTCCCAATGAAGAAACAAATTAAAAATCGTCGAAGAACTATTCGCTACGGAATTCCTCAACAATAAAAAAAGTCATCGTTGAATGTCAGCGCTAATAGTGTTTTATTTTATTTTATGACTCCGATGTGTAAAGTTTTGGTAGTTCTTTGAAAAATATCATTAATATTCACTGAATAAAACATCATGAAAATTATGAATCACTGAAATTAGAATAACATTAAAATTATGAATGAATCTCTTCATTTATAAGCTTCGGTGTTAAATCATCATCGATGAATCGTCAATTCCCAAAGGAACCACGTGGCGATCTTACAGTAATGAAAGTTAATTGCACCGAACATGCCATTAAGATCGCAAAGAAGAGAAAAATGGGCGTGCGAAAGTAGCGCAACGCGTGTCAGCAGAAGAATGACAATATAACGATTAAAGATAGTCCATTAAGAAATCGGATCGGCAGCAGGATACCGAGCGGCTGCTTCGGTTCCCTATCACGAATGGTAATACATGGCAAAACGCGTACACGCAATACTCTCGAAGATGCCTGATGGTGATAAAACGTTAGAGAAAGTCAAATCACCAAGTATCTGCAGAAATTTCGTTCCAGGAAGTAGAAAACTGGAGAACCCGAAGTGCTTGAATGGTTAACGCGGGGACCACCATGTCGGTCACGTGATGACGCGCTTGGTTCCTCGAAAACAGTGAATATTAAGGAATGGGTTAATTGTTTTTTGTATTTTTCAGTTGGAATAGCTTCTGTGTGTCTGTCGAAGTACTATTTTATTAAAAAAAAGTTTAATTGTCAAGGTTACGATAGTGAAATTATATTAAAACGGTTCTCCAGATACATTTATGACGGGTTTTTAAAGATTTTGAATAGTACTTTGAATTTTTAATTATTATTTAATTGCTTAAAGTTATGGTGACTATCTAACAATGAGTTATGTCATCGATAATTTTGTTTAAAGTAATTTTGACAATTTAAAGAAAAAGGTAATATGCCATTATTTAATTTTCAGTCTGAGTATAAATGTTGCAAGTATAGAGTGTAATGAATTAATTCAGTGTTCATTAATGCCTAGAATTTATCGTCAGAATAAAAAATCAGAGCGCTAAAATGCAAAGTAATTTCGCGGATGATGCAATTCGCGCGCGGCAAAACACTGTAATTGTTCCGCGCTATTGCTGCAGATATTACAAGCTTTATCACAAATTAGAAACAGACTTAATTACAAGATTGCCTGCATTCTTTTGTATTATTCCCGTAATTTTTAAATTTCCGGACTACCAAAATGTAGCTGGAAGCCGTCATTCTTCAATTATTATTATTTAAATAATTCAACTGCTGACTTTTATGCAAGCTTAATTCAAATAAAATATTTACTTAAGTCCTACGACAACAATAGCTGCAGGTGGTGAAGAATATTTAGCAAAGCGTACAAAGTTATTATCCAATCTCCAAAGCAGTCAAAATCACTGATTTCTCATTATTTTATAAAAATTCTCCAATTTTATAAGAGAGTCATAGAGTAGATATTTTATGTCCATCTTATAAAACATACATTTCTGTATTAATTATCTGTTCGACTTTTTGATTCCTCTTTTCCTAAAGTACTTATTTAATACATTTAAATATAATAGATTTATCGTCGATAGTTGTAGTGTTAAATATAGCAAAGACGAACAAGAACTTTGCCGGCTTTGATATCGCAAAATAGAAACGGGGAAAATGAAACGACAGGATTCACCTGACCGAGCAGGGCATCCTTGTGCCAGATTCGAAACAACAACGACACATTCGTAGCACGAAACCGATCTTGCGATTTCGTGGTTGCGAAACACTCGTGTCTCTTTACGCTTCGTTATTGTCGAAAAGATGTGCTATCGTTAACTATCCCTTCCGGCACTATTATTTTACTATGTAAAGGATCCTTCGGTGTTCGATTGTTTACAAGAAACTTCTTCAAGGATGCATTTAACTCTGAACTGTTCTTATTTTCATTCTGTATTTTGTATTTAAATACCATTGTTATTTTGTTTTGAAAATATAATTGCCGGCGGGTTTAACGTTATGGCGGCTATAGTACGTATTACGTAAGAAACATTCGAAAAATTTCCCTAGGGGTGGTGGCAATTTAAATTTGTAATGACCATGCAAATTGCTTACTATGTACTTTGCATTAATTATAAATGTACTTAATAATTATGTCCTTTACTAATTATAAGTTGTGCTTATCAATTATTAATTCAAGCGTTTTGTTCATCAGTTGCCGTTCAATTTCTAGGGATTTTTTTGTGAGAAGTCGCTTTGTATCTTCGACTTTGATTAGACTTTTGTCAAAAGTATCTGACAAGGGATACCCATTATGAAATGTAACTACAGAATTATTTTTTATGTATTTCTTGCCATTCAATTACTATTTCTATATGAGAAACATCTTTAAATTATTAAAAACTATGTTATTCGCCACAGAAATTCAAGAAATCACGCGTAGGCGAATATTTACGACCGATAACACAAGTTTCACATTCCCATCGAGAACAGTCGCAGAAATGATGTAAAAATCCACCACTTTCTAAAATAATAAAGAAAAACAGAACTATCCTTCGGAATAAAAGTCCTACGAAGATACATTCGTCGATTAGAGGTTATAAAACGGAACGAAGTTAACGTCTGCCTTTATTCGCACGGTTTGCAGCGAGTTTAATCAGAAGGAAGAAACCTACTCGAGCGTAATTGTAAGGAAGCGCAGGTGTACGCATTCATTACGAGGGAAATGGTGCAACTTTGCTATTTTTAATTATGCACCTCGCAGGGGATCTCATAGACGTGCATCTGTGCTTATGCAGATATCCACGCGGAATCCTTAACCTAATCATCCTGAAGTTGTTCCGTTTCACTTGTAAATTTGCAGGTTACGCGAATGCGGATGTGCTTCGCGAAAATTCGCGGACTTATTTCCCGTTCATCCTAATTACTAATGAAGTATTCGGTTCTTTTCTAAATTCGGGTTTATCGTCTTTGTCCTTTGGTATTTAAGTAAGATATTATAATTATCTTAGAGATTAGAGATTGAAGTGGTTTTGAGTGTGGTGAATTTATGAAATACGTCTTAAGGGAGAGAAATTCCCTAGGAGCTAGGGGATACGATGCTGAGGACACTGTTTGGGAGTCCTCGTAGTCTCAAACTCTCTGTTTAACTTATTTTAATAATAATTTCACTAGGTATTTAATGTGTCTAAATATACCGAATTAATCTTCGGTAAATCTGGTGCTAATTAATAATCTACAACTTCAATTTTCTTAAACTACTCGTAATAATTGCAGAATGAAACCGATAAATGCTTCTGTGAATTGAGAGATGATCGAGGGTTAAGACGGAATTTATTAATATTATTTATATATTTCCGTTCATATGTTTTCCTATTCGCTGGTATCGCACAAAGGGACGAATTTTTTCCGCTTTCGTAAAAGTCATTATGAATTCATCCGTGGGAATCAGTCCGGCCTGTGAACGTTACTTATGTAAATCTTTCGCCTAGTTTCCTCACTCCGCGATAATTTCGTCTGTCCCAGAATTAAGAATGGATTTTCGAACCTGGTCGATCATGAAACACTTTGCTGTATTTTTCATTGTGTCTTTCCCAGCTGCTTTGCAGTGCTCGTCGACTGCTGAGCGTTCTGCACGCTCAATTATGTACAAAATTGTACATTTTCTAGTATTAAGAAGGAATTCTCAATTTTAAAATATCAGTTTTAATGAAAGTGTTTTTTTTTCATCTAATTTCGAGAATAATGTACTTTACAGCTATGTAAATTCGCGGAAATTAATTCTGCAGACGTGAAAATATATACAGCTCTGCAAATCGGTGAAATTTATTATTCATATGTGTTAACTCGTGGAAATGTACTTTACAGCAATGTAGACCAATAAAAATCTATTTTTGAGATGAGTACATTTGCAAAAATCCATTTTGCAGCTACGTATATTTTCGAAATTCTATTTTACAGCTATATATATTTTTGAGAATTCATTTTCTAAATAGTAACCTCCAAAAATCTACTTTACAGTTATCTAAATTGAAAAGAATCTCCTTTGCACCTAAGTACATCCCTAAAAATCTATTTGAAACCCGCGTGCATGTCAGAACGCAATTCATCAAGGAATCTTAAAACACCAAATTAAGACGTACAAATGCCCTACTCATAAAACGTCCGAAAAGTACAAAAAGAGGTTGCGTGCGAAACCAAGCAATTAATTTCCTCCAAGATCCACTCCGTCCCTAGTTATTAATTCGAATAATACCTATATACACCCATGACTTAAAGCCACAATACGGAATAGCACCAACATTAACGTAAAGCTAAACTTAGCTAGTGTCCCATGGCTTATACCCGGGATTGTAGATTTTCCCCGGGGCATTGTTAGCCTCGAGGCTCACGACTAATTAGCAACAGACCCCTCTCTCTCTCTCTCTCTCTCGCTCTGCTCAAGCCACCTGTCCGTGGACCTCTCGCGAAAATCTCTCACGAGAATTGCGCATACGTTAGAGAGGCCTCTTCCTCGTCGATTCCCTTACAAATTGCCGGGGATATGAGACACGCGGTTTCAGAAATGCGTGCACCATGAACGAATGGTTGCGCAATGAGCGATGAACGGTGCTGAGTAAACGGCACGAAACTGGCTGAAATTGACCGAAGACACTCTCGAGAAATGTTGGAAATTTAAAGGTCAACGGAGCCAATAGCGCAACTGGCTACGAAGGTAACGATGATCGGTCTCCTATTTCGTTCAGGCTGGTCTTTCCTTCGGAGATGCACGACGAGTTGAAGTCTGAACCCTTTGGCTGGAGACCGTTTGTCTTGTTGGACTTGTACAGCGCGTTTCATTACTTACGGCGTTACGATAAAGCCACGTGCAGAAAAGAGAAACTTCATTTTATTTTAAAATAATAAAGATGGGAATGGTGATTGATCTGCTTTTGTTGAGGTTGGTATTTTGTCTGTAGATGCACGACGAGTTGAAGTCTGAACCGTTTGTCTTGTTAGACTTGTACAGGGCGTTTCATGACAGGAAGACACACGGTGAAAATTTATTAATATTGTTCCTTAACAATCTACTTCCTTCGTGGGAGGAATATTCTTTGGTTCCTGATTCACTGTATCTGTTTCTTCTTGATACATAATGTATCCTCTTGAATTGTTTACTTAAGAAAAATTCTACTTTTGCAGTTATTCTTCAAGTTTTTTTGCATCCGAGGTAATCATTTTTCCAATTTTCTTCAGAATTAAAACGATTAACCACGTTATCGAGGATGCAGTGCAAATTTTAATTTGCAGTAAAGAAATACCCCATTCGGGGCCCTACTGTATTTAATGATGAATACACCTGTACAATTTAAAGATGCATCTGTATTTTAATCATCAAAATACGAAAGCATTCCGTGGATGCAATACATCGTACAGCAATAATTAGCGAAGCTGCGATGCACGTAATACGTAAGAATAATTTTCTGCATGCCCAAATTTGGGCCCACACTCTGGGTCTTCACTTCCGCCCTGACTTAATAGTGTCCCATATATGGCTTACACAGTAGACGAATTGTTAAAGGAACAAAGTCAAGTATTTTCCCAAAAAAGAAAAACAAAGCGGCACGCCGAATGAAATCATCCTTGTTACATTAACCAATTATCGCTTGCGAATCGCGGAAGTGTAAAGTCAACTCCTACGTGCGAGAAGAGAACAGGAACTCTCCTTGTATAATACGCGGCTGCTTCCACGTTCCAAGGCATATTCGCGCATACAACGCGTGAAGGCTTCTTCCAGCGCGTGCGTTTATGCAATCTCAAAGATCGATGTACACTCTGGGAAATTGAATTTGCTGTTCCGGGTGCCGATGAATGAGAAGCCATTGGGGCTACGGTGGGTATGGAGTTCAAAGGTCTGGACTATCAATGACACCTACAGTTTTAGATGGGAAGCTATAGTGCTATCATCACAGAGAATATTTCCTAAAGGTAAAGAAGAATTTGAATTTGGGCCCGCTGACTGGGAAACCGGATCTTAACCACCATAGTAACTGCTATGGCGATTTCAGGGGGGACCTACTGTTTTAGGTGGGTTCCGAACCACCAAGAGTATTATATTAAATAAAAATTCAAGAAAGGTATCCCCAAAGGTAACGGGAATTTGAATTTGGGCCTACTATTTGAGAATCTGAAACCACCGTAGCTTCTTTAACTGCTATGGTCATTTCTCCTAGGACCTACTGTTTAAGTTGGGCTCCGAACCACCGAAACTATAATATATTAAATAATAAAGTACCGGGGAATTTGAATTTGGGCCTACTATTTGAGAGTCTGAAACCACCGTAGACTCTTTAACTGCTGTGGTCATTTCTCCTAGGACCTACTGTTTGAGATGTGTTCCGAACCACCGAAACTATAATATATTAAATAATAAAGTAGCGGGGAATTTGAATTTGGGCCTACTATTTGAGAGTCTGAAACCACCGTTGCCTCTTTAACTGCTATCGTCATTTCTCCTAGGACCTACTGTTTGAGGTGGATGCCGAAACACCGAAACTATAATATATTAAATAATAATACACCACAAAAGTAACGGGAAATTAGAACATGGGCCTACTGATTGTCCGAACCCTCACCTCCATACTCATTATAACTTCCCGCCCTGAACAACTACTTGTAAGTCTGGTACCAAGTGTGATATTAAGCGCAATAGTAACATTGTAACCGCAAGGGGGCATTTCTGATGTTGTACAGTACCAAATTCAATTTCCTCGGGTGTACACACGCGTGTTAACAGTGTCTGATCGCACGTTTGTGTCGGTGTGCTCCCGGCATAAGGACGGCGACACCGTGAGTGAAAGTTATGCCGACTCTCGAGGGCATGCAGCATCGCTATGGCCCATGATTATGAAGTGCCTTTGCGTGTACGAGCATCGAAGACTATCTTGACAAAAACCGCTAATCGCTTCCGCTCCCGTGAATCGAACCGCTGATTAAAACGTGTAATTTAGGAAAAAGGAAATAACTACTGTTCAATTATCTCCCGATTAAAGTGTCCTGCACCCGGTGTCGTTTGGGACTCGACGAGGACACATAATCGAAGAAGCAAATACTGAAAATCTACATTCTAAGTGTTCCTTTGTGATTATGATGAAATTTTCTTTTCTACTGGTTCGATTTTGATTGCTATGGTCATTTCATGCAGGACGAACCTGTTTCAGGTGCGTTTCGAGCCACCGAGGAAATGATATATTAAATGATTTCGAAAAATTTCCCAGAGATGACGGGGAATTTTGACTTCAGCCAATTAACTGATTAAGAGCCCGAACCTTTAAGTACTTAGCCACCATAGTCCAAAATTGCTAAATTAGTTGCACCTAACACCGACTGATTTACGTGGATTCTGAACCACCGAGGCTATGATTCACTAATTAATAAATTCGAAAATTTCCAGAGGTGACCTGATTTTTATGGGTTCCGAACCACTGAAGCTATGATTATATTAAATGATAATTTAGAAAAAATTTCTTACAAATAACACGGGATTTGAACTCGAACCTACTGATTGCGAATTCAAGCCTTAACCCCTTGCCCTACAACGAGTGACACTCGTGCTTCTGTACTTGGAATAGGAAATTTTAAATACAAAATACAAAAACACGAATAAACAGCAACTCTACCCTCCCCCTCATCGAACAAAACCCAACCCTAACCTCAAAATCCCCTACCTAGAATAGAAACTTAAGCCTAACCTCGCTGAATTCTCTGCCATCATAAAACGCGTTAATTTTCGCATCGCCGAAAGATCATCAAGGTGTCAATGACGCGTAGCGAATCCCTGGGAAAGATTTCTCCTCGGTCATTCGAAGCTCACGCGTTCTAACACGCTTTTGCGTACATTCAACGTCGGACTTTACGACACCGCCTGACGACGGGCAGCAGCCTCCATCTATGAATTTTTGCGTTACGAATGTGAAATCGGTTACATAAGGGAAACGCCATCGAGTATAATATCCCATAAACGCGCCGCACGAAATTAAAGATAACCGCATCGAGAAGTTGTGCATCGAATGCACAACAACACAACCGGGCTTACGTAAGGGAGAGCCGGCGCGTATCACGGCGATGAGTGGATAATTTTCTTTTTCGCACGGAGTTGCACCGGCTATGCATACAGACAGTGTGTCACAACGGCATCGTTCTCATTATTCGTGTAATTAAGAACTCGAGTGGCTGCTTAATTTCCCGCAAATACGTTCATTACATTTGAGATGAGAGGAATGCCAGAAGAAACGGATGGATTGTCGACTCTGGCACTCGACAGGAACGAAGTTCAAGTGTTTGCCTCTCTCCGTGTCATTCTGAACCCCTTCGAGGATTGTGCGCGGTTCGTGGTGGAATGAAGAGCGAGGGAAGATTGCGAGAATTGTCTCGGTACAATGGTAGCATGACATAGGTCGTTTAACCCCTTGCCATACGATTTCTTTCGTGACTACCTTATCAATAATTCAGAATTAAATTGATAAAGTCAAAATTGATCGGTGAATCTTGATATATCGGATAATTTAACGTAATATTAACTTTCACATTCGCGCTGTTCACAAAAATTTTCTTTTCTGTCGCCAGAACTTGTTAGAAAGTTCTTCGTTAAAATGCACAAATATAATGCACAAAATTTATTACATAATAAACTTAGCTGTTTTTATTGAAATTATACGTGAAAATAAATGAGACTTCTCCTGGTTATATTTGTCCTATAATGTATTAGGGTCCCGAAGGTTAAACCTCGCAAAAGATGTGAAGTCCTCTGGCCTGTGTTTCGTTCTGATTCGCCAGAGGGATAGAGACATCCCTCGTTATGACGTCATTTTCAATTCTAACGCCTTATTGGCCGATGAAGTCGCACATTCGTTGCGTCGTCATGGAAACGACGAAACAAGTGTTGCGTTTTCGGTTGTCATTGGTCAATCACAGATTTCCAGGACCGATATGGTGGGGACAGGCGGTGCGAGCGACATTCTCCCCTTACCCTGCGCCTCATACCGCGAGACTTCTTATCTTTTGCGAGCAATACCTTAGCTCACCGTATCCCCTGAAGAATGAAGAAATCACTGATACAGTCGTACCAACGATGTAGTCAGATCGAAATCTAACCTTTGAACCCTTTGACCTACAGTGACTAGCAAAATTAGTGCAGAAAATGAAATGATAAACATTTAAATTGTCTAAGGTCTGCGAAATAAAAATGTAGCAGTTACATGTACAGTTAGACCGTAAAGGGTATTCTTCGCGAACTAACTAGCAGAAAACAGAATAGTTGTACTTGAAGCCTCTGCTAATAATGTCATTGCTAAAAATACCAGCAATCTGAATTAATACCTGGTTTCCCACTAGAAACTAACTACTGACATTATGCATTAAAGGTCTTGCAAACTGCAATTTGCAACTAATGCCGATAACTAACGGCGAACGTGAAAGAAAGACTCTAAACGTCGCTGATAGGAAAGCTACAGCGAGCTTGTCGAGTGTCTCGACCGAGACAAAGGAACTTCATGATTTGAAATCGAGAAAGTCACTGCACCTAAGTCACCGATTGACCACGATCTTTAATTAACCCCGCTTGTTTTCCGCTCGAATTCCCCAGCGGTATCTCGTCGAGCACGATCTCAAATGAAACAGGCGTGAAAACGTAGTTCAGATAATTAATTACCACGAGCGTGACACGATCCTGATCGAAATTAACAAATTTCCTTTCAATCGGCCGCGTATCGATCTTCGGATATCTCCGGGAGATATGGCAAAGCTCGAATCTAATTTGCATTTGTCGCTCGACCGAAGAAAACTGAACGTACGAGATATTCGATTAGTGACGCATTTCCCGCGTTGCCCACTTGCAACTATAGTTCTTTCTGCCGGCGGGAATTTTAAATTTCTGCCGAGTGTCGATCAATTACCGAAGGACGAAAGGTTAAAGAAAATATCTTCATTGGTTAAATTACGATACAACACGAAAGTTCAAAGTTATTCATTGTCAATGATGGAAAACATTGACGATTTTCTTCCATTCATTGAACGGTAATTTTTGAATAAACTACAAACAGTAATTTCATATTTAGTATGTGCAATTTCATCGTAGAGGAATGCTCTTCAATTAGAAAATATAAGATACATTCGTCAGAATGTCAGGAAGAAGACAACGTGTTTTCTCGGTAGAAATTCGTCTAAAAAAAAGTTCCAACTTGGAAATTTCCAACTTTGTCAATATTGTAGCGACCCAATGAAATTAATTGCGCAACATTATCTATCCTTGGTTATTCATTTGTTTTGCAATGATAGCAATAACTATAGATACTGATGGATATTTAGAGGACATTACAAAATCATTATAAAATTGTAAAGTTGATATTAGAACGTCAGAAAAGAAAATGAAGTGAAAAGCTAAGTCGAGTATAACTCAACATAGAACTACAAAGAATTGAGCGTTTGTTGTATCTACAATTTTTGTCAAATTCCATTAATTTTGCATTTCTGAAATCCATAAACATTTAGCAATCGATATAAAAGTAAAAAAACGATTTTTTGCAAAAACGCGGCTAATCTCTCGCGCTGGACTACTGTGCGTCGTTCAGAAAGAACGTCTCGGCAGTTAGGACACTCGAAAGGGTTAAAGACCCAAGTGGAAGCACTGTCGCCGTGATTTCTCATTGCCGTTGTCCGTGTTAACGAGCCCGAGCGCACGGGGCATCGGTAAGAATGATTTTCAAGATGATCGAACCGCAAAGAGGATCGCGTTCGCCACGAAGACGATGCCTTCTCCTCCTCCTTCTCTTCCTCTACGAAGCGCTCGCCTTTTGCTTTCACTTTCTCACGTGGCAGAGACGAGAAGAGGCCAGCTCTCCCCATGCCCCTCTGGCATCTCGTCTTCGACGATGCCTCTCGGATCATACTGCAAGTCCTGCCGAGGAGGATCGTCTTCTTCGTGCACGAGCAGATTTATCGAGTCGCTGTTCCATCTTCGGGCTCTGTGTGTATGCAGCTGCATTAAATGCTGCTCGCTTGCAGCTGCGCACGTGATGCATCGGTGATGCAAATTGAGGTTGCTTTGAGTTAGAATTAGATGACGAGGGAGAGAAGAGGAATGGAGAGAGATTAAAGTTCGACGTTGACGCGCAGGTTTTTAGGGTGCGATGGCGCAGAGACAAGTGGACCTGCGCGTGAAAGATGCGCGGAAGTGGAGCACGGGGGACTTATGGGGTTAGGAGGTGGAGATATGGGCCCCGGAATCAATGGGGATGAGTTTAAATCACCATTAGCTATGGAAAACTTGTTCTAAATTATCGTTTACTACATTGTAGTTTGGGACAAACCTAGAACAGTGGTTCCTAGGTGAAGAAACTAGTAAAATAAGCAACTTTCAACAGTTAATACTTTCAAAATTAGTAGATCTGAGTTTAAATCCTCATTAACTTCGGAAAAATTGAATTAAATTACCATTTTATATAGCATAACCTTGGTGATTCGGAAACCAGCTGGAACTTTAGATCCTAGATAGAAAAAAATAAAGAAATAAGCAAGTTTCAAAAGTTAGTACTTTAAAAATTACTAAGCCCTAGTCCAAATCTGCATCACCTCCAGAAACCTTTTCGAAAATTACCATTTACTACATCATAGTCTCAAGATCCACCTAAAACAATAGACTCCAATGAAATTGACCAATGCTCTTAGGATTCTATGATTGTTCTGGAGGTAAAAGCTCGAACTAACTATCAGTAGACGCAATTTCAAATTTCGCGCGACCTCTGGAAAATTGGTCCTATCTTCCCAAGCCTTCCAAGACCACTGATTCGTAGTTTAATAAAAAAGTATGTTTAATACAAAAAAACTAACATTTTGAAAACTACATCTTCTCTTCGATTAAGAAGACGAGAACAAAGTATTCTTATAATAGTAATTAAAGAACATAATGAGATTCTGCAAAACGTAAAGCGGACGTCGCAATGTCACCGCGAAGTCCTAAGAAGGCAACATTTGCGGAAATTTCTCAATGGGAGGATAAACTGCGGAGAAAAAAAGAACGCAAACAAATACCACATGGGGCTTTCCCTCGCATAGAGGCGTTACGAAGATGCATGCGCATTGCGCAATTCAGGTCAGAGGTCAGCACCGTAAAGCATCGATTTGTTCAACCTTCTTCCCATAGATTTTTATCCAAGGAACGCGCGTATAATTTATTCGTTAGAATGTCACTGATTAGAATATAATTTCCGCATTGTCGAGGCCTCCCTCGAATATCGCTGATATCTAAAAAAAATATCTAACTGTCGAGAGTTCGAAAAGATTGCACATGGAGAACACAGTGGTCCAATATGGCGGTGCTTGAAATTTCGCGGTGAAACGGTACTTAAAAAATTGCGAAAGCATTGTTACAATATTCTATTGGATTGTTTATTATTCTAAATATTCTATTCTAATTAGTATTAATATTCTATCTGTTAGGAATATAATTATTTCTGTCTCACTTTAAAATTTATGGTACGATTTCCAAGTTATTGGAACAATCTTTGATGGATGTCAAGCACCTCTGCGTTTCTAGTTTATATAATATAGATAAAAGAGAGATAAAGAGATAACGCGACAGTGTCCTAAATCTGGCAAAACCTTTCTAACAATAAGTATTAAAACAACTTGTTGCAAAAATTCGAAATGCTTTTCAATTTCACTTTTCCATTTTACTCAATCTCAATTTAATTACTCAAACACCGTTCAAAAATTCTACTGTTAAAAAATTTCAATTTTCATTATATATCTCTTCTTTTAACCACCTATATTGCAAAAAATCTCTAAGAACCCCTAAATCTCTCATCCACTCAATCTTAACTTAATTATCTACGTATCTAAAAAAAACTATTTTCATCATGCTCTAATTTCCATTACATATCTCCTCTTTTAATTACCTATATTGCAAAAAATCTCTAGGAACCCCTAAATCTCTCATCCACTCAATTTTAATTTAATTATCTACATATCTAAAAAAAACTATTTTCATCATGTTGTAATTTCCATTACATATCTCCTCTTTTAATTACCTATATTGCAAAAAATTTCCTGGAACCTCTAAATTTCCCATCCACTCAATCTTAATTGAATTATCTACACATCTAAAAAAAAAAACGACTATTTTCATCATGTTTCAATTTCCATTGCGAACCTCCCCCGCTTGATCAACCTAGTAGCACAATCCACAAAAGTGAGAGGATCTACACGAGCAATCTTCGAACCAGATCCGTCTGCCTCTGAAACTGCCCCATTTCGTCCTGCTTTCCCTACGATTTCGTATCTCCCCTGCAAAGATACTCCAGAACAATAAATCGTGGATCCGTGAGGAGGATTCCACTCGGCGCACGAGCTCGATGCACGTGATTCTCCTCGGAGGACGTTCTTACGCTTTCACTACCTCGGATCGAGGCACACACGAAGGGAAGAGCAGGAAAAACGAGCAGCAACCGGCTCTCGTTTGTTGGCCATGCTTCAAGGCTGACCCACCGGAGGTGCACATCGACTTGTACACGAATCTTACCTGACGGAAGTCAGATGTACATACTCGCATACGTTTAACACCTTTTTTCGTCCACGCTCGAGTGAGAAGACATTCTGTGCTACCACCTTGCAGTCGTTGAAGGGAATATGATGGAAGTTGTTGTTTTTGCCTTTTCGCATTAACTGCCATGATAATTTGTCCTAGGACCAATTGTTTTAGGTGCTCAGAAGCCGGGTAACACGTTGAACGCCACCGTTATTTCGACAATTTCGTCATTTCTATCGAAGCGAAACTTTTTCTATTTAAATCACACCTTTATAAAGCCGAGACATATAGACACAGATGGATATATATTTAGCAGAACTTTATCTTTTTAAAGCCAATATTGAAATATTGAATATATGACAAGATTCGTAAATATTGCAATTTAACACTAGATTTACGGACGTAAAATCTGTTATATTGTAATATATTAAATAAGGACTTTGGAAAAAGAAGAATGATGCGGCTAAGATGGTAATTCGTTAGGTCATTATTGTATTGTAAAATACACGCGAAATATCTACTGTACAGCGTCTCTGTAAATTTGAGAAATATTTGTAAAACAAATAGGAACTCGTCAATTTGACGGCTTCCGTAAATCTAGTGTTAAAAGTCATAAGAAATTTCACTGAATTCAATAGCGTCGGTCACCGGTGACCTCCATGGCAGTCAACGTGTTAAGTCCATTTTTTGTTGTATTTTCTGATTTTTGGAAATTTTATTAGAATGAAGTTTGTTCTATAAAAATTTACAAAAATCAGAAGATATCACAAAAATGGACTTAACCGCATTCACTTGTGAGCGACTCGTATGTTAAACAATAATTTAGAAAAAAGTTTCCAGAGGTGTCGGGGAATTTGAATCGTTGAACTGTTTGGGTGCCGTGTCTTTGATTTGAAGCTAGATGTATTTACCTAAGTTTATGGGGTTTTTGTGAATGTATACTCTGACTCAGATGTCTGAGGAGAATTGTAAATATTGCATATATTTAGAAAAAGTATATTTCTATCGGTATAAATGCAAATTAATTGACAAATACTATCCTATTTAGAAAAGGAATTTTTCTAAATAACAATATACTTAGGAAAATGCAATTAGGAGAAATATTTCTATTAATGCAGATATTAATTAAGTTCCAAATGTAATTTTAATTGAAACATGAATAAATATAATTTTAATTGCAATGTTCATATATTTTTCCTAAATGAATGCAATATTTATGACAAGAAAATAAGGTGGAACTTCATTTCGAATCGAAGTAACGTCATTCTGTAAATTACGACTTTCCTTGGCTTCCTCTTTTTGTGCTTCGTTATCATTCAAACTCGCTTTACGAGAAAATCCTAATTACCTCCACACATCGAGACTATCACGTCGGAAATGAAGTATCATAAATGATGCACAGTCCAAAACGATTAATAGCCACGAGAAGAAGTAGTATCACCTTAAAAATACTCGTAATAGTCTATCAACTAATCTTTCCGCTAATCTATACAGCAACTTCAACATCCGAGCTCCAAGAGGCTCTCGAAAAGAGATACAAAAGTTCCACTTTCATCTTATAATTATTCTAAGTTAATTATCCCAGCGCACTTGCAAGATATCAGTTTGTTATTTAATACGCCCATAAAGAAACGGCAATTTCTAATTATTTCATTGCAAACCGATTATCGATTAATCGCAAATTCAAAGCTACAAGCCATCAGCGTCGTTGGCAGCCGCTGAAGAAGCAAGAAGAGACTGTCGCTTCCGGTAGAAGCGATAAACCGTAGTTAATAACTAGCCATGAGATCGTTAGTCCATAAAATCCAGAGTGTTTTAATGAGACAATTTCCACTCGAAATTAGATCGTTGGATAATTATTGCATGAATTTGTTATTTAATATCTCAATAAAGACACCGGCAATTTTCAAGATTTTTTGTCATTTTGTTACAAACTTACCAGCGAATGAAAACCTATCAGCTGTTTGCAATGCTGATAGTCTGCAACAGTAAGAAGAAAAATATGAATTTGCCACTTCCGGTAGAAGCGATAAATCGTGGCTAATAAGTAACCACGAGGTCGGTGGTCCATAAAATCCGGCGTGTTTTAATGAGACAATTTAATCTCGAAATTAGATCGTTACATAATTATCGTATTTTGTCATGTTAATCATATCGATAAGTATCCACTTCACTGATTTTTTAATGTGCTCCCAAGATTCTAATTCCGACAATCAACCCCATGATGATGCTGGTGGCGTTTAAGGAAAAAATTCATTGCCAGCGGTTCCGGAAGACTGGAAATAACTCGTGTAAGGACGAGGGAATCTTTTCGATTCAGTGGATACCGATAAAGGAGAATTTCATAGAGAAGAAACACCGAACCGCAAAGGATCGAATCGTCACGCTTGCTGGTTCGTGTTTGAAGAACTCATCGAGAGATTCGATCGTAGAAAAATGGTTCGCCAGAACCTCTGACCTTCCCCGCTTTCTCCAAAGATCGGCTCGACGGTTGCCAAAGGCATTGTCATGCTCTTTGAAATTTGCATATAATAAATCTAACCTTTAAATGGTAGACGAGCGTTGAAAACGAAGACAGGATTCCAATTCTGGTGGAATTAGCAACGCGATTAGCTGTGGAGCTACAGGAACAAATTGAATGATCATTATGAGACACCTGTCTGCCAGAGTTTCGTATTCGGCAAGGTATTTTTCAAAATTGCAGAATTTCTCTTAGATTCTGCAATTAGGCGCAAAAATTTTCGGCTGAATGTTTAAAAATTCGAAGAACATTCCAAAGAACAGAGGTATTTTTAAAATCAAAGAATTTCCATATATTCTGCAAGATGGTCGCAAAAATCAGAACTGAAGCCCTAAAAATTCGAAGAACTTTTTAAAGAAATTAAAAATCGGTCATTTTAACTACCTTGGTGGAACTTAGCGTTATATTGAAGATAACCAAAGATGCCAATATTCCAATTAAATATTCCTATTAGATTTTCCACTAAGAAAGTTTAAATTAACTAAAAATAATTCAGAAATTAGCAATCAACAATTTTGGGCTGAATGTTTAAAAATTCGAAGAACTATCCAAACTACAGAGGTAATTTTCAAAATCAGAGAATTTCTCATATATTCTGCAAGATAGTCGCAAAAATCAAAACTGAATCCATACAAATTCGAAGAACTTTTTAAAGAAATTAAAAATCGGTAATTTTAACTACCTTGGTGGATCCTAGCGTTATATTGAAGATAACCAAAGATGCTAATATCCCAATTAAAAATTCATGTTGGTTTTTCCACTAAGAAAGTTTAAATTGTCTAAAAATTATTCAGAAATTAGTATTCAACACTTTTGGGCTAAATGTTTAAAAATTCGAAGAACATTCCAAAGAACAGAGGTAATTTTTAAAATCAAAGAATTTCCATATATTCTGCAAGATAGTCGTAAAAATCAGAACTGAATCCATAAAAATTCAAAAAACTTTTCAAAGAAATTAGAAATCGGTAATTTTAACTACCTTGGAGAATCCTAGCGTTATATTGAAGATAACCAAAGATGCTAATATTCCAATTCAATATTCGTATTGGATTTCCCACTAAGAAAGTTTAAATTATCTTAAAATAATTCAGAAATTAGTAATTCATAATATCTGCTGCTGTTCGAGACTACTTAAGATCAGCCATGTTCGCAAGAACCTGGAGAATTTGAAATTTCAAATGTCGATCGAAACGACAGTGATTGAGTTGCTCGAGAGGTTGCAAGAATGCTACCAGCTACTACAGTTTCGCTGTTCTCCATTAAGTCGGAAAATAATGATTGAAACGTTTCATTGGCAGAGATACGCGTTTCTCAACGTCGGCTTTAATTGCTTCTGCATGTAGAATTGCGCCATGTGCAAATACCATGACTCGATGCCCCAAAGCGACTCCTAATTCCGTCTATCTCGATGCGTTCTAATCGACGATTGAGTGGAACGTGCAGTAGCAATCGGATCATTTGTACCATTCATTCCATTATGACGCCGAATCATCATCATCATCGTGATTTAATCCTTTCCTAAGAATCCTTCAATACCTCGCTGCCCTCGTCAAGCGCGACTAAACGTTCAGAATGGAAGAACGTTGTCCAACTAATTTCAACCCTAAAAGATCGAATCAATAATCCAATCGATCATCAACGACACAAAGGACAAAAGTGAAAGAATCCTTCGACACCTCAATTACCCTACCGAATACATATCTTAAAGAATCTTATCGAATTAACTTCAATTTCCACATAAAGAAAATAATTACGATGTGAAAAAATTGAATTGATCGTCCCATCGATCATCGGAAATAGAAGATACATGTAATAACGTCGAACACAACGAAGGAGAATCTCGTCGTCTCCGTGAGCAGAGACCTTACACCCACTCGTCTACGAGGAACGTGGATTCTCGTTGGAAATATCGTGCCATCTAGGAGCAAACACAGCTGAAGACAACTTTCGCCCTCCAAGGCTGAGAAGATTCCTCGTCGCGGGCTCATCGCGCGTAATAGAGACGAACGGTCATTGAAAATTATAATGCTCTCCCTCTCCTTGTTAATTAACCGTTACGAGACGCGTACGTATACGTACGTGTATGGCGAAACGAGGCTAGGACGGCTAATGGGTATGGTCTCGGACTGAAGGGAAAAGTCGAACGAAAAATGAAGCGGAGGATCCAATAAAATGTAGGACTTTTAACACGTTGAATGCCACCGGTAGTTCGCTAGTTTCTTCATTTTTGCTGAAGTTAAACTTTTCCTATTAAAATCACATCCTTACAAAGCAGACATTTTAAAGACACAGATAGATATATAGTCAGCAGGACATTAACTTTTGAGTGCAAATATTTAAATACTTAATGTATTAGAAAATTCGTAAATATTAGAATTTAAGTCATATGAAATTTCATTGAATTCAGTAGCGCCGGTCACCGGTGACCCCCATGGCATTCAACGTGTTTATAAAAAAAATCTCACTTCAATAGAAACTAGCGAAATACGGGTGGCATTCAAAGTGTTAACTTTTTAATACGCATATTTTAAAATTGAGTGTATTAGAAAATTCGTAAATATTGCAATTTAAAAGTCATATGAAATCATTGAATTCAACAGCGCCGGTCACCGGAGACCCCTATGGCATTCGACGTTTTAATAGAAAAAGTCTCACTTCAGTAGAAACAGTGAAACTAGCGAAATACCGGTGGCATTGAACGTGTTAATTTTTTAATGCGAATATTTTGAAATTGAATGTATTAGAAAATTCGTAAATATTACAATTTCAAAGTGCCTAAAATTTTATTGAATTCAGTAGCGCCGGTCACCGGTGACCCCCATGGCATTCTACGTGTTAACAGAATCTAATAAATTATAAAATTGTGGAAGGATTAGGAAATAGTAAGATTTTTATTAGTCTTCTAAGGAATTTAACGTTTGCAAAAATTGCAAAAATATATAAGTGGCATAGCGAGCCAAAGAATTTCATAAAATGACAAAATTTGTATATGTTTATCGCCTTTCTCACTTTCTTTGAACTGTTACGAGATTATCGAAGTGTGGTAATATATTACGATTCGAACTTTCTTCGGGTAATTGCTTATTAACGAGTGGCCGTCGTTTTGGTTACCGGTGACGAATTTTGCTTTCGGTGTTACGTTATGTTTAATTGACGAATGTAAATATTTTGCTAGTTCTCATTGAGTTATGAACGAAGAAGAATTGAGACGATTTTAAGACTTTTAAATATGATTGCAAATTTTATAGGATTTGAGAAAAATTTTGTAGAATTCGCAGCAGTCGAGTTAGGAAAATTGAATTAAATCTGTGAGAAGTTCACAACCAAGCTGATAAAACAGGTTAATTATTTTGATTAAGCGAGGTTTAATATTCAATCTCAATTTTTTGGTACCTTTCATTATACATTTTGAATATTTAACTTTATTCTTCCAAAAATGCAAACAAAATTAAATATCAAA
Source organism: Cerceris ruficornis (assembly GCA_963989415.1). NCBI lineage: Eukaryota > Metazoa > Arthropoda > Insecta > Hymenoptera > Crabronidae > Cerceris > Cerceris ruficornis. The sequence continues at coordinate 4,743,615 of OZ022530.1, read as the reverse complement.
CTTTGATACACTAACTTTCCTTCCAAAATATATCAATTCTATATATCATGTTCTCATTTAATTTAATTTCTACTCCAATAAAGATCAACCTTCGAACTTTGACCTTCAATTTACCATAGCTCCAATTATTCACGAATAAAATGATACAACTCCTAATTTAATTACAATTCTCTAATAAAAAAAAATCGTCCGAAATAACATTTTACCAATATAAAATATTAATAACACCTACTCCAAAAAAACAACCTTCGACCTTTGACCTTCTATTTATCACAGCTGCAATTATTCACGAATAAAATGATAAGACTCCTAATTTAATAAAAATTCTGATTAGTAGTAGAATAAAAGTCGTCCGAAATTAAATTCTGCCAACACAAAATTACAGTGAGAATTAATATTTGATATTCAATTACGCAAAAGCTTGTGCAATCGAATAAAGACTCTAACTATTTAATTGTACGTTGCAGACGTTTGTAACATTCAATCCCATGTTCTTCTTCGACAGAAACATTAACAGACATCTCTTCCCCATGTAAATGTATCATCCACCATGGCGAGTCTCGATTATTCGTGCGAATCCGAAATGAAGAACCGATCGCGATCTTGCGTAAAGTGTTTTAGCATCTGAGATTCGTACATCTACCGGAAACTTTTCTGTTTCTTTTTCTTCGTCTTCTTCTTCTTCTTGCGAGGCATTAAGCAGAGTAAATAGCGTGTTGCAGGATACGAGGTAGAATCGATTGCGAAATTTCGATTGTCGAGGTATGACCTCGATCTTCGCGAAATAGCTGGCGTGCCGAACCACGTGAGTTCTGAAGACTGTTTTATTCCTGTTTACTGTACCGTCCATGGGGATTTGTTAGATTGATAAGCAACAGCAGAAAGTTGATAAGGATGCCGTATTTTTTCTATTTTATTTATTTTTGATTCTTCGCAGTTAATGATTTTTGATGAATTTATTAATTATTCGCGAATTTGACGTCGGTGCTTTTGGATATTTAAGTGAAATGTAGAAATTTATGATTATTGACGAGGAATTTAGCAGAGAGAAATAAAAAGATAATTGGATCATTGGTACTTTGTATGAAAGTATTAAATTTCAAAAAGAATTTAACATTTTGCTGCAGAAATTGGAAATATAGCTGACAAAAGGTGATTTTAAATGAAACTCTACTTTGAAGCTTAGTTACTTAACTAATTGTAACTTGGAATTTGATGGTTTCTTAATTATATATAGATACAATGAATTCCCTAATTAGAGAACAGAGAACGGAGAATTCTCACAAACTAAATTCTCTTCAATTAAATAAAAGCAAACACCTCAATTCCTACCCGCAGAAAGTAAAGAACAACACAATGATCAAAGACATTTGTCTTTTTTCACGTACCTTCTAACATTTCTTACAAAAAAGAAACTACTATTGTGAAAAAAATAACAATTAAAAAATCCTAAATAATGTTAAGTAGAAGAGACGATGATTTATCATTTCTATTTTTCATTAGAAGGCTATTTTTCCAGCATTCTTTGCCAATATCAGTGGAATGCATGGCAGCACTCCCTGGATGCATCTTCCAGAGTGCAACTCGTTGCAATCGCATTGGCAAAGGCCAGAAGGCGACCGGTCACGCCGAACTTATGGTTGCGGGCTTTTCGTGTCGCGAAATCGTGATTCGAACCTCGCGAATTCCTATTCTGCCGATCGGACGAAAATCACTGATCGATATCGGAATATTATTTATTACTTTACATGAACAAATATCTCTGTCTTCTCTTTGCTCTCAATTTATTTCATATTTCAAACTAAACCCACGAAACGAAAGCCATAGAAATAACCATTAACCTGCACGGCATTGCATGCAAGTAGCTCTAATTAGATACCATGCTGTAATACCTAAAACTGCCTCAATAAAGATCAAATAAAAATCAAGATTCATAAATTGGAATTTTAGAAGACTTCTCAGACCGTCATTATTCACGTCGAAGAAATAAAGTTAAAGATAAAAAGTAAAGTGAAAGATAAAGTTAAATAAAGTTAAATCTAAGCTAAAATTATTACACTAAACCCAACGATCAAAATGCAATGTTAGAAAATTTCTCAAGACTTCTTGCATCATTCTTATCAGAAAAATAATAACAAAGCCTATTTCACTTCACCCTCCGGCAAAAGGGTGAATTGTGATTTGTAAAAGGATGAATTTGATTTACAAAAGAATAATAAATTTAATTTGCAATAAGGTGAACTTGATTTGCAAAAGAGTAAATTTGATTTGAAAATGGTGAATTTAAAGTGCGAAGCCTGTACCAATTATTCAAACTACAATATCAAAAATCAAATAAAAATCAAACCTCTAAAAAAGCAAGAATTTCCAAACAACGCAAATTATAAATACTATCAGCTATCCAATGAAAGCCAACACCTCCACGCAACACCCCACACCTTGGAAGTCCTTCGACCCCCCATCATCCTCCTCACGGTCATACATAACCACAAACCCATAAAACCCCGGAATGCAACTCTGCCAAGCCGCAAATTGTTTTTCCCGCTTTCGTCGCCAGTTTCACCGCGTTGAAAAACCCTATATAACTTCCACGAATGCCAGAGTACTCATCCACGTAGGCACCATCTGCCAGCTAGCAGTGGGTGATGTAACGAGACGCGTTACGTCCTTTACCCCCATCTGACATACGTGCACCTTCTCCTGGCAGTCACAGGGGCCTCAGGCCCCCTACCATCGAGGGCCCCGGAGTCATCCTCCCAGAAGGCGCGCATCTCCCCCTGGGCATCCTCTTCTCGGACGAGACACTCTCTTTGCCAGCGCAGTCGCCTCTGAGACCCTCTTTACGCAGGTAACGCGGGAGTGGTATCTTTCTGGTGAACGTAGAAGCTGAAGGGAACCGAGTCGAAGGAGAAAACACCATGGAGAACGTTAAGAGATACTTCAGCCTTGTTTGGGGTACGTTGGTAATTGAGAGTTGGTTTTGGAAGTTGATTGGAATTGTTTGAGACCGAGGGTGAAGTGGATTTTAAAAGGGTTTGATATTTGGTTGGTGTGGGGGCGCTGTGAGTTTGAGATTTGAGAATTCGTGCAGTTTCGAGGGGATAGAGTTGGTAATTTAGACTTGGTTTTGAATGTTGACTGGGATTTCTAGATAGCGAGGGTGAAATGGATTTTTCAGAGATTAAAGTTTGACAGGGTTTGTTGTTTGGCTGGTGTGGGGGCGCTGTGAGTTTGAAATTTGAGAATTGGTACAATTTTGGGGGGTTTGAGTTGGTAATTGATAATTGGTTTTGAAAGTTGATTGGGATTTTTTGATAACGAGGGTGAAATGGATTTTTGAGAGATTAGATTTTGAAAGGGTTTGATGTTTGGCTAGTGTGGGGACGCTGTGAGTTTGAAATTTGAAAATGGGTACAATTTCGGGGGGATAAAGTTGGCAATTGAGACTTGGTTTTGAAAGTTGATTGGGATTTTTTGATAACGAGAATGAAATGGATTTTTGAGAGATTAGATTTTGAAAGAGGTTGATGTTTAGTTGATATGGGGGCGCTGTAAGTTTAAGATTTGAGGATCAGTACAATTTCGGGGGGGTTGAGTTGATAATTGAGACTTGGTTTTGAAAGTTGATTGGGATTTTTTGATAGCTAGGGGGAAATGGATTTTTGAGAGATTAGATTTTGAAAGGGTCTGATGTTTAGTTGATATGGGGGCGCTGTGAATTTGAAATTTGAAGATCAGTGCAGTTTTTTGCGAGTTAATAAAGATAAGATAATAAATTGAATTGATTGAAGATAATAAAGTTGACTTGTAGTTGCGTGGGAAGGAGATCAATTTTTAGAAGATTTTGGCATTTTAAATTCCATAATTTTTCAATTAGTGTTTTATCAGGGATCTTTCACAGTGTTCCGAATTTGGACTTCTGACGTTTTTCTTAACTTGAAACGGTGGAATAACTCAGCAACCGTTAAACTAAACAATAAAAAAATTTAAACAAAAATTGTTTGGTACGAAGAGGAACATCACAAATGATCGCACTTTAGATATAAACACTGCAGTAATTTCGCCTAGGACCTACTGTTTTACATAGGTTCCTAATTACCATAGATATCACATAGAAAAAGTATCCCCATTGTGACCAGAGATTTCAATTCGATCCATCGTTGTTCTTATTGTTTTGTATTTCGTCTTCGACTAAGGTCGTTTTGCCTAGAACCTACAGTTTTAGATGAAATTAGACAAACCGCCAAAATTACGGTGTACACATCCATAGGAAAAATTAAAAATTCCCGCTCCCGACGGGCAATTTTAACTTGGGCCCACCGATTGTGAGTTCAACCCTTTACGTGCTTACCCACCATAACCCGAAAAACTTCTATTATTATGTCGCCTAGGACCTACTGCTTTAAGTGGGTTCCGAACCACCGATGCTATGGTGCACTTATGACAAAGAAAAAATTAAAAATTCTCACTCCCGACGGGCAATTTTAACTAGGGCCCACCGATTGTGAGTTCAGCCCTTTACGTGCTTACCCACCATAACCCGAAAAACTTCTATTAATATTTCGCCTAGAAACCACTGCTTTATGTGAGGTCCAAACACCAGGACTATGGGGCACATATCACAATGGAAAAATTACAAATTTTCCACTACCAACGGTCAATTTTAACTCGGGTCCACCGATTGTGAGTTCAACCCTTTACGTGCTTACCCACCAAAGTCCCAAAAACTTCTACAATTATTTCGCCTAGGACCTACTGCTTCCGAACCACCCAGATTACAATGTATTAAATAATAATTTAAAAACAATTTCCCAGAGCCGACGGCGGATTTGAGCTCGTGCTCACTCTTTGTGAGTCCAAACCTTTATCTCCCCAGCCAGCATAGCCTCTCGGACCATCGTTCTTATCGTGTGTTCTCTAGCGAAACACGTGGGTAGAAACTCCTTGCGCTGTTTCAACCGAGAAGATTCGTGTGCGTGCGATCACGAATGCATGAATATCTACGCTCTTTATGCATATAAATACCCTGGTAGAAAGGTACATCGACATCCGGCAAGGCTATCGCAGTTGAATCTTTATGAACCGTAACAAGCCGCTTCCATCTCAAATCCTTAAACGGCCTCGTGTTTAGTGCCGATATCTATCGGAGAAGAATGAAGACACGTTTCATCCGAGCGAATACCAGATAAATAGATCCGATTCAGGAAAGTCGATAAATACATATTCGATAATTCATTCGTCACGGGACTTTTTCTCATGGGAAGCTAACACTGGTATGAAATTGATATCTCGCTTTATTATTTCTTTCGTGACTGCATCTGCAGTTAGCATTATTAGGAAGAGTGCAAAATAAACGAAGATATTTTACTGTGTATGCATCATTTGAAAAAAATATAAAAGAAGGATTTTACTCGTTGGAAAACATCTAAATGAATTCTCCTTTCCAGTGGCGATATTCTGGGTTTGCGTTCTTGGACTTCAACGGCCACCACCCAGATATTCCCAACAATATATGCCGGAAACTTCCTTCAACTGTCGCAACAAAATCGTAGGAAGTTATTACGCCGATCCTGAGACCGACTGCCAAGTCTTTCACGTCTGTGTGTCCGTGGCTGGCAGTATTCAAGACTACAAGTGAGTGGTGTCAGTTACGCCTCTATAAAACCGAGGATTTACTTTGACATTGGCGAGAACAATCGTCCAAAGTTAAACACTTAAAGTAAAGATGACGAATAAGTAATATATAGCACTCTAAATATATTTCGACTCCCTAGAGAGAAAAGAAAGTAGAATCTGATTGTTTCTGACTAAAATCTCACGGTGTCCAGCTTCTCTAACATTCAGAGGCTCCACCGGAAGCCACATTTAGGCGTCCATCCTTAAAATCCTTCACTTATTTCAAGTCCTTCAATTACAATATCATCTCATCGCCCTACTGAAAATGTTGCAATATAAAAATTCTTATCTCTTCTCTTAAATAAACTTCGTCGTTCAGAAATAACGGATAAATTTTTCTTAAAGGTTCTTATGCCCTAACGACACGGCGTTCGACCAGGAAAGTCAAACCTGCGCGGACTGGTACGACGTCGATTGCGAAGCAGCGACCTTGTACTACGCCAGCGACAACTTCGACCTGTACAGATTAGGCTCAGGTCTCGAATCGCTTCATTACGATCATCTAAGAAGCGATGCCGAGCCTCAGGATCATCTACAACGCAGCGAGAGCAGCGACCCGGTGCGCTCTTCGGCAAACACCGTGAACAGAGTGTCCTCTACCACCTACAACGTGAACAACAACCGCGATGTTCTACGTGGCAGCAGTAGCAGCAACTTCTACAACAACAGAAACGGCAAGGAGGACGATTACGAGGCGGAAAAGTCCTACAAAGATGAAATACCCCAAGACACCAAGAAAAAGACTGGAGTTCGAAAAGTCAGCAGGAAACAACCGTACAATGGCAACGGAAACAACAATTATCCTTCGTCCACCACATCAGCTCCAGCGCCATCTAACAACCAGAATACCTACAGCGGGTTCTACAGTGGCAACGGTTACAACAATCAACGCTCTAATTCTTTCGTTTCCTCAACCACAAATCGACCAGTGCCTCAAGAGAATTACAACAGAAATTCAAACACTCAGAGGCACAACAACGCGGTGTCTTCAACTTACCGACCCAACACCAACTACCAGGACACTTACAACAACTACCAATCTCCTAGTACAACAAGCAGGACAACCATATTCAACGCCTACAACTCCAATTCTAATTACAATCAACAAAATTCAGGTACCTTCACTCAAAGCACCACGTCGAAACCGACCAGTTACAACAATAAAAATAACTATCAGACTTACAACAACGGAGGACAATTCTCGCAATCAACGACCGCTCAACCGAGCACGAATTATCAGTCGAATGATTATACGAATTATCAGAGAAATTACAATAATATACAACGCGGCAATAACAACAATGCCGCGTATCAATCTACTACTCCTGATGCGACTGTCTATGATAACAGTTATAACGGTAATAACAATGGACAGTTCAGGAGCAGCACGTCCAGCAGACAAGACACTTCGCAGACAACCGCAAAGTATTTCCCGAATTACGCAAGCAGCAGTTATGCACCGACCACCTATAGTCCGGCGACGAAGAAGTACGTCGCTAATGAGAACAGTCAAGTTCAGACCTCTCTGAGGAGTAATGATAACGGGCAGTATTACGACAAGAGCAGCCAGGCTATCAAGAGTTCCACGCAGTATTACGACAGTACGAAGGCACCAAAGAAGGCCACGCAGTACAATAATTACGATGGAACGAATGGAAAGTATTATTCCGAAAGTAGCACCGGTAGCTACGATGTCGTCAGGTCCTCGGTTGGAATTGGATTTAGTCCTGCGAGTATTAACCATCTTGCGGAAACGCCGCGATCTACTACACCGGTACCCAGGTGGGTAATTAATGAAATCGTTTTGTGCAATAGACTGTGAGTTCAAATGTTTATCTTTTTTTTGTATTTCTGTATCGGCTTCGATTGCTGAAGGAAAATTTTTAAATTTCCTAGAGGTGGCGGGAGATTTGAACTATTTGCCCACTATAGCCCCGATTCACCTTTTATTATTTTATATTCTTTTTTTTAACCTGCAATGATCGTTTCACCTAGAACCTACTGTTTTAGGTGGGTTCCGAACCACCGAGAATATAATATACATATCACATAGGACAATTTTTAAATTTCCTAGAAGTGGCGGGAGATTTGAACAATTTGCCCACTATAGCACCAAAGCACCCTTTATTTTTTTATATTCTTTTTTTTAACTTGCTATGATCGTTTCACCTAGGACCTACTGTTTTAGGTGGGCTCCGAACTACCGAGAATATAATATACATATCACATAGGAAAATTTTTAAATTTCCTAGAGGTGGCGGGAGATTTGAACTCCTAACCCACCATAGTCCGGAAATACCTTTGTTTTTATAATCTTTTTGCTTTAATCACTTCGCAAAGGACCTCCTGTTTTAGGTGGGCTCCGAACCACCAAGAATATAATATACATATCACATAGGACAATTTTTAAATTTCCTAGAGGTGGCGGGAGATTTGAACTATTTTACCACTATAGCCTCGATTCACCTTTTATTTTTCTATATCCTTTTTTTTAACCTGATATGATCATTTCGCATAGGACCTACTGTTTTAGGTGGGTTCCGAACCACCGTGACTATGATATACATATCGCATTGGAAGCTTTTTAAAATTTCCTAGAGGTGGCGGGGGATTTGAAATCCTTGCCCACCACAGTCCCGAAATACCTTTGTTTTTATAATCTTTTTGCTTTAATCATTTCGCAAAGGACCTACTGTTTTAGGTGGGTTCCGAACCACCGAAACTATGATATCCATATCTCATAGAACTTTCCTAAAATAATGGATGGTTTGAACTCCTCACCCACAATACCGTTTCTCTTTTTTCTTTTTCTATAAATCTCACCTACTGTTTTGCCTTATTCAGGAGGCTCTCTACGGCGACGACGTATACGCCGAACAACTTCAACTCTAACTCCAACACCCAAAGGCCACCCCAATCGTCCACGACACCCCGTGGAAGCACCCATGTCAGCGGATCGGCAAGACCGTTCTCTTCGACCACCACGCCACGACCAAAGTCCGGGAAGAAGAATGACTACGACTACGCGTACTACGATAACGCAGGTGGCTTGGAATACGACGGTATCGACCTGGAGCACGTAACCGGGAATAAAGAATCGACGAAGATCGCGAGGAATTGATTTCAACGACCTCTCGCTTCGTTATGGTTGAATTCTTTGGAAATCAGTGACACGATCGGGAATAGAGATCACGTTCTTGCCAGACAGACGCAGAACTTCCAAGGGATTCTGGTGGTTCGTTAATAAGCTCCATAATGGTGGCCAGTGAATTCGCAAAATCGGCTTTCGATTGAAAGCGAGAGTCGTCGAAGAGGAGAATTGAAAACCGATTTTGTACGATAGAAGCAATTCTAGGAGTTTTTAACACGTTGCCCGCTCGGTGGATTTTATAGAACTTCTGTATCGGAATGTTTAACTAATTGAAGATGAATTAATTGTTTTTACAAGTTGCAATATTAGATGTAGAATGTGAATAATGATGTAATGATGTGCGTTAATGATGTAATGGGAGAATGCTAATTGTTTTTTACATCTTTTACTGATTGGAAAAACAGTAAGGCAGATTGAACGCAATTTGTTATTCTTGCCTCGAGTACCAAAATGACGGTACCAATTGCCTGAGTATCGAAATTGCTGGTACCGATTTGCTCGATTAACAGCCTTCAATACATAAAAGTTTCTGAACTCATAGAAAATAAAATTATCAAAGCCTCCATTATTTTTCTTACTGTTAATTTTGATTGTTTAGATATTTCATTAAATCGTAAGAAATAGTGTCCGATGACAGACAGGACAGGCAACGTGTTACTTGACGATCCTTCGAGACATAAGATTTATCTCCTTTTCATCAAAGCTGTTTTTTCTTCCTTTTTTTTCTTATTTTTTTACAGTATTGTAGGATAAATAATATTGCGCGTAAAACGTCTGTTGCTTTCGTACACTTTAAGTCGATACGTTAAATAGTCCGATGGACATTTGGAATTTTAACGAGCGCCAACTGTTCTCCGTCGATGCGATTAAATTATTCACAATGACTTTCACGATATCTAATTAACAATCGAATTTCATTGGATATAGTAGTGCGATTTTTATCCTGACTAAATTTTACGAATTTTGTATATATATTTAAATACCGTTAAAGGGCCGCACAAAAGAGGTTGAAATTTTGCGAAGGTATCGCTGCATTAGTATCCTAAAATATGCGGACTGAGTGTATATAAGTATTATAATTAAAAAAAAGCACTAAAAAATACTCTATTGCAATTTATTTCCCCAAGTATTTCGAGAGATTTCAAAGTACCGCAGAGTACGGTCACAAGCGCGTCCGTGCCTCCGCGCCGACAGACTGCGGTTACGAAAACGAATTGAAAGACATAATAAACGAAATAATCATATACTATTCTCAAGTGCGAGAATGGCCAAAAGACATTTAGAAACTTACTGATTATTAATGATTCGCAGCCAATTAGCCCGTTATTGCATTCAATGCGAAAGAAAAAAAACATTGAATAAAAGTTTTCGAGTCATTGCGAGCAATAACGACCCAGGTCCCACCACGTGGAGGTTGCTGCGACTGGGGACCCAAAAAAAAGCCATCCATCCTCCATCACATTTTGTCTTTCGTGTGACACATTTTCCTGTCGTTTTTACAGATTTAAACGATAGAATGAAGAGGAGAATGTTTCAGACGAAATTTCTTGCTCTACTTTACGTTTATTATCTATCTCGTACTGACAATGAGAGAGATAGATTTCCGACCGTGATGCGTCGAGTAACCGAGACTTAAGGACTAGCACGCACATTCATTCCACACATTCTCACAGTTAATTCTCGACTTAAAGTTAGATAACAAGTAACTTATCCCCTACCCCATTGTGACCTCACCCTCCCCTCTCGTATTTCAGTCTGACCGTGAATATGGGAACAGTTTTTGCGCACAGTGGAAACCAATGTGCATAGGCAAAAACTGTTTCCATAGAATCTTCGGTCTAATTAACTGAAATACTATTTGTGATCGTATTTAAATCAATCCCCACTGTTTTTCTTCTTTCTTCAGCTAGCAGTCTTGAAAATCTTCAGTGACGTATTTTCCCATATACCAACCCAGTTAATATAAAAATATGTTCCCCATCCGGAAATCCTACCTGAGCCCAAACTAAAACGATGATTTTCCACCAAAGAAAAGGGATAAACCCAATGGGAACCTGACTAATTAAAAACAAAGATATCTTTGAAGAAAATTGCCTGCGCCCTATAGATAAACCAGAAAGTAAGCATTTTGACCAGGAATAAGGAATGAATTCTGCTTGACACAGAATGAAAGGAAACATCCAGGTAATATCAGAAGAGGAAATCAAACAGCAATTAAGCCATGAATCACAGTTCGGGGACAATATAAACGAGACGATCGTCCAAAAACCAAAGACATCAACTAGTAACAATGATATGGAAACAATCGCAGAAAATCTCAAAAACGATACTTTGAAATCTGACGCAGAATTTACAACACAAGACACCAGAGACAAATTTCCACCAAGCAGCCATCTGAGTTGGTTTGATCCATGAATTTCCTGAAAGAAAAATTTATTCGTTAGTAAGATTCCATGACCTTCTGGGTTCCTTCAACGTCCGTGTCTTTTAATTTCCACATGTGCGGTTCATTTCATTTCCAATAAGTATCCATGATTGCATTTTCTTTTTAATAAAACAGCGGTATCAATTTCCGTGATCATTTATCGTTATAAAAATCATCTTTTATCAACTTCTGAAATATCTATAAGAGCATTTCTTCAATCTGCAACAGAGTCTCATTAATTTTGTCGACAAAAGGAAAAAAAGCGTTGCATGCGTAATTTAAATTTATCAACTGACTTTAGCCATTATCTTTCATTAATTTAAAGAATCGAAATAAAAATAAATCAAAGTGAAAATTGGGAAATTGTAATCTATTCAAGAAAATCAATAACACTAAGAACGACAAGCAACAGTATGTAGTTGTAATATTCGATGCGTGTAAAATAAAAAAATAATAGTCAGGAAAAATCACTGTAATGTCTCTGAAATTTATTCTTTGAAAAAATATTCAAATAATCCCAAACGAGCGTAAGTTCTATCAGCCCGCGATAAGTGACAAAAAGACATTTATAATTTTAGTTAGAGTTTCTGTAATATTTAATAATAAACTTTGCAGCAGTATATCTACTCAGAAATGTCTGACATTCGTGAAATGACAATTGGTATAATAAAAAACAAGCAATTGGGGGGCAGCTGAAAAAAATTGTTTAGCAAAAAGAACCCGAGAAGCTCAATCGAGCATCCATTATTTCGCAACTCTACTGTATCCGGTTGGTGTTTTATAACAAACAAAGTCCCGTGCAGCTCTTTCGACTGCCATTCAATCGCAACGCTACTTTAACGAATTCGCGAAAAAATTCCCGAGCAGCCACTATGGGCGCTATTGTATCCCGCAACTCTTATTAATCGAATTCGCGGGCAAATCGCGGGGATCAACTGTCGCAACGCTAATTCGCGGATGAATGGAGCGGACATTGAAGCCGCTCACAGAGGAGTCGTCGTTTTGCGACTCCAGGGTACCAAATCCGGCACCACATCCGGTACCAGTGCCTCGCATGCTGCTGAATTATTCGCAACTCTAATTCACCGGGTACCGAGCAAAGAAAAATCCGTTTTTAATTCTTATCGCAACGCTAATATCGCGAAAAACTAAGAAGAGATGATTCCTGAAAAGCCCTAATTTCAGCAAACTCCCGCGCACCACTTTGAGGTGCTCTTCACTTCGCAAAGCTACTTTACAATGTCCTGATGCGAGCAAAACCCGTGCACCCGTCTTTGGTGCTTCTTCTAATGTCGCAACGCTACTTTAACGATTCGTTATTGCAACAAACTCCCGCGCATCCATTTGAAATGCGATATATCTCGCAACTCTACGTTTCACAAACCTAATGCGTGGCAAACCCGTGCATCCATTTCTGATGCTGCTTCTTTTTTCGCAACGCTACTGTATAATTAAATTGACACAACTCCCGATGACCCTTTTCAAGGGCAAGCAGCCTCGAAACTCTACGTTACTAAAGATCCTAAACCGAGCAAAATCACGGGCACAAAGTGTGCACTTGGTCTCGCAAAGCTACTTTGGCGCATCTAATAAAAAAATTCAACGCGCTTATTCCTGTTCGCAATGCTAATTTCGCGTGTGCTAATACGAACAAAATCGCGACTGCAGCAGCGAATCCCTCGTTGGGCGGGGAAATATCAAACCCACCAAATACCTATTTACTACTACAAAGTAACAACTACATGCACTAAGCGAGCACAGTGACAAAATATAATGAAAAAGTAATGGCGCCCCATTCTAGAATCCGAGGATTCGAGAAAGGTCAGCCATTCGGTGCGACCCCTTCTTGCGACAGTTTGTCGGGGCCTCTTCGGCGGTTGCCTCTTCTCTTTTCGGGCTCCTGCCCCAGGAACGTTGCTCAAATATCTCGCCAGAGTGTCGACAATTTTCAGCTTCCCCGAGGAGCTTTCGCGGCGAAACAACGCGAGCGAAACGCAGACGAGCAGCGATTTTAGAAATTGCCGCCCGTGCATACGCCATTGCTCGCGATACTTCCAATTTGAGCATGATATTCGAGCAAGCTGAAAGTAAAGACTAAAACTAAGAATCGCGACCGAACGAGATCCGGATCCGTTCGACCACGATTAATCCCAGGGGCAGACGTCTCACCCTACTCGCGCGCGATTGTGATAGCCTCACCTCCTGGCCCTGCCTACTTATCTTAGAAAAATTCAAACACACTGCCGAGATGGTATGCTACCTACCTACCTACCACCTATATTTAAAATGGCAAATCGCGACTCAATCATGACAATATATTCACTCATCGATCATCATTCAAGAGCCCGGGCGCAGGGGCCTACACTAGAGAGCCACCCCGGGGTGACTCCGACACCCGAGCTCCGTACTCAACATTTACTCTCTAAGGTTACGTACCATTTCCTGAAATCGACTGACAAGCAGAGCGGACATTGCGTAATTTATCGCGTGAATCTATCGTTTACATCGCGCACAAGGGAGCCGTGATATCGTGGACCTTTGGAAGGTCGTGCGAGACGATTGGAAGTATTTTTTAAAACGGTAACGCATATGGTATGTCTTTTTCATCCATGTGTCTTTAGATTCTACGTGATTTCAATATCAAATGCCATGTGCGCTAACTAATTCACCATGTGGTGAAACCGAGTATAAATTATAACCGCGGAGGCTCCTTTCAACAGAATGGATTAGGATTCGAGCAAGGACGAACGACAAATTATCGTTCGTTTCTAGGAGTTTGAAATGCGACGCAAGATCCACGGCCTAACCAAACACACAAACGTGGAAATTACGTCGTGCACGACTCGCTTTGACATTGTCGGTCGCTAAAAATGATTAGTCTTACGAGCTAGAGCTCTGCTCGCCGCCCAGACTTGTCGGCGTAGCACCTGGGCATGCCGATATGTCCGAGCTGAAAAGCGAGCACGAGCAAATGTCAACTCACCGTTTGCGCTGAAAATCCTGAGCTCGAAAAATGATTAATTAGTGATATCTAACGATCTATTATTCTTTCTCAAAAATATTGCTTCATTCAAATCAGATATTGATCAATATTGAACGTTAACTGTTAATTTAAGCAAAGACTCTAGTATGAATATTAATATTATCTCCAAAGATCAAATACTTTATATTACGTTGAATATCATAGTGAACTTTATATTGAATATTATACTGAACTTTATATTGAAAATATTTATATTGAATTGTCAGATTAGAGGCATGCAATATCCTCAGGAGACTCCGTCATCGAAGTAAATGGTTTGAAGTATTTAGAAAAAACTTTGCAAATTGATACTTCGATTCTAGAATCCGCCCGCCGCGAAGTGTCTTCTTGCACATTATACTTGACAAAATATTGCGGCTCTCGAGATCAACGGAAACGGAAAAAAGTCGGAAAGCAGCACGTAATTGTGCGTTGCAATTCTCATTGCGCGATGGTTCGAGCAAATATAATAAAAAATACGAAGTCGGTTGAGTAATCCGTCTTCAGAAACTACTCGCGCAAAGTTAATTTCGCGGAATTCATTCGCGATTCGAGCGTTTCGTTTTCGTGCATTTATTTAACGCGCAATCGCGAAGTGCAAGAAGACCTAGCCTGAACTAATAAACATCCTAAATATGCAATTTTACATGAGTAAGATACTATTTATCAACCCATGGTCACAGTGCTCGCAAAAAGACATAATACAACCAGTCGCCCTTGCCGATTCGGACCAATCGTCCTACGACATGAATAGGGGTCCCGGAGGAATTTAAGCACATGCGACTCACCAATCGCAGAAAATTGTTAACGGGAAGCCTTTCGGAGTCAGCTAAGTGCCACGCAGAGGTCCTTGATCGTCTCGACGAGGTAAACTCTAAAAAGGAACAAAAACTTGCATTGAAATAGATCATCCTAACATAATCGTTGGAAAAAAATACAAAGGTCATATATTTTAAAAGATTCAACTTACGAAATAAAATTCTTGGTTCCGGTGATGGTACAACTGCCAACTGGAACATCACTGGCTCTACCACCGTGACGAAAAATAAAAGAAACAAAAACGCGGCTGTTTCTTTCATAGTCGGCGAAAAGAGTGAATCTACTTTCTTCGCGATAAAAATATTGCAATGAGAGCCACGATGCCCTGGAATAAATATATTCTATTTCTTTAATTTCGATGCAAACACTGAGTTTACATTCGCGATGAAATTCAGGGGCAACGATGCCTTCTAATAATCTTTAATGATAAACTAAGGTAAAGTGAGAGACAGGTGCTCTGTAAAAACAAAACTGGTATTTACAACTAATATATAGCAAGCACTGACTCTAAGACCGCATTGCGCGCGGCCACTAGTTGCTGAAAATAAAAGTTGTAAAGATGGCGATTGGGGGGGGGGGGGGGAGGCAGAAGGCCAAGAAAAAGAACGACTAATTTTTAATATTTATAGTCGTTACAAAATCAAGCGTTTCCATGAAAAATATACTGCATTGCATTAGTTATTAATTCTTAATACTACTCTCCCTAATATTCTCATTTCATTGTATGAATCGTATATTTTGTTCACAAATTGAAATATGATTTTATTAAGGTTAAAAGTAGTACTGTGCATTGTCGTCGTCTGTGTTATATAATTAAATATTTCTATTTACTTTGCGTTACGAATTCTATGTGAACCTAGCAACAAATTGAAGAAATAATACTCACATACTCCGTAATACCAGGAAATACATCGGGCTAGCGTCCCGGTCGTCGGGAGTGGGAAGGTCGGCCAACGTTTTTCATTCTTTTCACATAAAAAAAGGAGAAATTGAGGAATCTATATTATATATGCACGCACGAATACCAATGACTTATTGGGAGTAGATTTCGAGCACTGTTTTTAAAATGTTCTTAACGAAAAATGAATGAAATGAAGGAGCACAAGTTTACGCGGTCAAACAAGGAAAAGTTTCTAAGATGGCGGACGATCTGCCTCTGTCGTCAGCGCGGTGCATGCGCACGCGACTTCTGCGCATACGCCATGGCGACAATGGGTGAAATTGGAACTATGAGATACCGAAGGCAAATCCGAACTATCGTAAAATGAAATTTTTCAGTCCGACATTGTCAATCGTAATGATACGAATTGCCGAAACTACGTCATAATAGAGGAAATAGAACTCACATATTCCGAAATATTCGACTGTGAATCGCAGCGGCGTCTCGGTCAGCGAGGGGAGATCAACTCGGCAATCGTTTTCTGTCCTATCGTCCTAAAAAAAGAAGGAATCGACGACTCAATGTTATACCCGTATGCATAACATGATAATGCATAACTTTGAGCAGAATTTAAGTACAAGTTATGACAATTTCTTACCAAAAAACGAATCAAATACAGGAGCGACCGGACCCACAACCACGCAGAGGAACTTTTCGAAAGACGACTGTGGCGCCGGTACTTCGGAAGAGCGCCACGAGCAGGCGCGCTACAGCACCGGGAAATTCAAATAATTTCAAAAAAAGTAAAATATAACTGCAATTCTACTGTACGATTATAGCAAATTATTTCTTTTATTTTCGACTAATTTTATAAATCACAAATAATAATACAATGAATTATTAAATCATATTAAATATATGTTTTTGTTAAAGATCATGAATTGTAATCACAGTGAACAGATTCACTGAAGGTAAAAAATCACGATCACGGTCGTGAATGAATTTAAATAACGACTGTGATTGTGATACTGCAATCACTATGATAAATAGCTGTTAGTAATTTTACGCACCATCTCTAGTGCTACCATTATCACCGCAGATTCAGTTGTGAACGACTCGTCGAGGAATTCGGAATTCAGATGTTTCAATTCTTCGAATTACATCTAATTTCTGATATTACTCCCTGTCATTATCATTTTACATTGAGTATTCCAACAAAATAATAAGTATATCCAGAAGATACACCATTTTTTTTATAGAGACGACACATAATTGTATCAATTTTATGTAAGTATTTAAGATACATGGATTTTTATGCAATTCCTACATCATTATTTCATACATTAATTAATAATACGTACATCTTTGAAGACATACACGCGCATTATTGCATTAATGCGTAAATGTTATACACATGGTACCGAATAAAATAGGTTATTGCATAATCTGTTTAAAGAGTACATTACCAGACCTAACCTCGACCCAAATGTTGAAGATTAATGTTGAATTTTCTTCGATCCGATAACAGAAATCCTAACTTAATATAAATTTATTGTAGAAACCGTGAAAAAGAGAATAATGGGAAACACCTTAACTTCTGCGTCTGTCTTGGCGGCTGATATAATCAAGCCCATAGCTCAAGAGGAAATTTCAAAGCCTCAGCATCATGAAATTCTTAAATTCCAAGGAGAACCACCACCGGAGTGTCCTATGCATAAACCAAAGGAAGCTCCTAAAAAAGTTGTCAGCGAGTGTCCAATAGATCACATGGACCCAAATGAAATTAATCCTCTTAACATGGTTTGTATAGTTTCAAATGCATACTAATGGATAGAATAATTTCATATTACATTCAGCTATAATTTAAAATAGGTCATTTCCTATTAATTATATGAGAAACTGCTAAAAATCAAGACTGTGATATTTTCTGCTTATAAGTAGGAACTGTAGAACCATTTCTATTGCCCATATAACAGACATTACTGATTCTATAGATACATCAGCTTGGCACTTTCAGAAACTGAATGCAGCAAGCTTAATTTCATCATAATAACTGGTATTCCAGTGCCTTATACACCAGTGATCAACTAATAGCTTAAATATTACAAATACAGATGCCACCAGCTAATCAACAACCAGCACCAGATCAACCGTTCCCACTACCTACCGAGAGACAAGTTTCTTCCATACCGAAAGCAACCCCGGACAATGAATTCTGGGTGTATCCCTCGCAACAAATGTTTTGGAATGCTATGCTAAGAAAAGGATGGCGTTGGAAGA
The DNA here is from genome assembly GCA_963989415.1 of Cerceris ruficornis. Classification (NCBI taxonomy): domain Eukaryota; kingdom Metazoa; phylum Arthropoda; class Insecta; order Hymenoptera; family Crabronidae; genus Cerceris; species Cerceris ruficornis. Next base: position 4,725,362 of record OZ022530.1, on the reverse strand, counting down.
AAGACGACATAGGACCCAAGGACATGGATGATATAATTAAAATTCACAATGCTAACAATGAGCAAGCTTGGAAAGAAGTACTCAAATGGGAAGCATTACACGCGCGAGAATGCGGAACGCCGAAATTAAAGAGTTTCGGCGGAAAAGCTACCAAATACTCGCCTCGGGCGCGCATTCGTCATTGGATGGGGTATATGTTAATTATAACTTAACTCCTTGCAGTTGTATTTTCCCTGAACATAGTCGTACCAGTTAGAATTAGTGCGCGCAATCACTCGGTTTTTAATTCCTAAATAACCGTTGCATAATCAGAAATATCCTAATTCGCGTTCGAAACATTTTCGCAAGAACACCGTGGGTTTCGACTGCGAGATGTTAAAATTTAATGCGCATAGCAATATTATATTTTGAAACAAATGAATATTATATTTGCAGGTACGAGTTGCCATTCGATCGTCATGATTGGATAGTGGACCGATGTGGGAAGAATGTACGATACGTTATCGACTATTACGATGGTGGGAGCGTCAATGAAAAATACACATTTGCTTTGCTCGATGTGAGGCCAGCTATGGATTCATGGGAGAATGTCTGGGATCGCATGAAAGTAGCATGGTGGCGTTGGAAATATAGTAACGAGTCAAACACAGAATCGACGTCGGCAACGTAATAAGTTGTTCGACTAATTAGAAACATTGTTAATCACATTAACACGTTCACGTTGCAAATCAATTTTAATTACTGCGTTTGAACATATGTTTTTTAAAGCAGCGCCGTAGATAAAAATACCTCAAACTCGTTATATCTTTAGAAGGCGACACAGCGTAAAAGATGCAGTTACATGTAATATAATGAAGTAAATGTCGAGCGCGTTTTATATTGACTGCAAATATAAATGAAACCAAAGACCTATTAACATCGAAGGACGTGATTCATGCCGATGGCTAATGTTATTTGTCAGTACTTAAAAAGTGCGATTACACTTGCAAATTATCTACTGCCAATACTGCTGTTGTTTCCAAAATACTAAAAGGATTACAAAAAAAATAGTAATAACCGTCTTTAAAAATATATTTAAAGCTAATAATGTGCATTTCATTAGCAAGTTTCATCGAACGTAGCAGTATTAGTGCAATGGGGTACTCCACTTTCATTTTTCTCTTACAGTCAATATAATTTCCACTGAAATTTCACATGCAACTAATCATTAACATTTGTCAATTAAATATTTAAATTACTCATCGCCTATCACGATTATAATGTCATTGTACGGTTAAATGACTAAGATGGTAGAAATTGTAAAATGTAATTTAAGATTTATTTTAAACTTATAGAGATTGGAGAATATAAGTAAACGATACTTAGAAAACTTCTGGAAGTAATTTTCACTCTCACGTTACAAGAAACCTAGTTTTTCTTTACAGATTACTTTTACTTGTGATAGAAACTGCATAATAAAATATACCGAAATTACATTTTCGTTGAACAGGACGAATTGACAAGGATCGACAAACCCTTTTGGTACCACTGGGACTTATATAACCCGAAGAAAGTTTAACAGCTGCTGTTGAGAAAAACGTTTATATAAAAATGAATTCGATATCCCAGTTTCAGTATTTTATATCACTTTACGCGCAATTTCATGAGAACTTTTAAAAAATATTATAAATATTTATAATTTCCTGCAAATGTAGTACCGAAAGGGTTGAATGGGGACCGAAAAAGGTCGAATAAATTACGAAGGAAGAAAAATAGTATACACGATCGTGTATATACATATATAAATATATATATATATATATACTTTATGGAGTTATATTCATAAAATACATGATATAATTGTGATCTACTTTCCCAAATAATATACACAAATGTTACAATAGTGTTGAATATACATAACATTGAATATTAAACTGCAGTATATATAACAAGTATATCGAATTATTATTCAAATACTATGTTCATACGAGACAAAGTATTTTAACGCTTCCTATTTCAACTGTTTTTTACCCTGCTCTGATTGTAAATACGTTTTATTATAAAACTGCGATTTACACATGCCTCTTTTACATCTTTCAATCAAGATGTTAATTTCAAATCATGTAAAACACCTGCGAGCTCAAATTGTTAACCGATGAAATTTCCATTTTATTTCATAAATTTACCGCAATTTTCAGATACGCTTTATTGCTCGAAGTAAAATGTAATTTATAGAGCTGTTTATAATATTTCGGAAAGTTTGCAACCGTTATTTCACTTGGGATTCTTAATGCTACTGAAAACTCGTGTTTTAATTTAAAACATGTTCTGATTTGATACCGTTAATTACCACAATAGTAGTAACACCTATATTATACAAATATTTATTTAGTTATAGATTAAAAAATACAATTTAAACATATAACGATATATCTTTTTTTTTTTAATGTAATTCCCTTAATCAATTGTAATTCTCCTTAATCAACATATTATTTATCAATCGTAACGAACCCATTTCATATTAACGTTGAAGAAATCTCGAAATACAAAACAATACTTGAAATACGATTTGTAACTCTTTAATTGTCATCAATTCCATTGATATTAATCGAGAAAAACAGATAACAATTTTCTATGCAGCTGGCACATTATAATTACCATTGTGACCGAAAAATATGAATTCTGAAGATCTATTTACAGTGACAAGCTCACAGCTCTGAAAATAAAGGAACTTGCAATCGATACCTCGTATCTTTAATACCTCTAAAAAAAAGTAACTGCAGTGAAATATAACTTATTAATGCAGAACAACGATACAGCTAACTTAGAATACATCGATTTTCATCATGTACTCAGAAAAATGCAAAAATAAAATGCAGCTGAAAGTTTATTTGATACAGCAGTTACACTAACTCAATAAAAACGAACAATCGAAAGATATTACATATCCCTTACTGCGTATCAAAATCTAAGTTTCAACATACGTAGAACAATGTCTTTTTTTATAGAATATTTATTCCAGACGTGTAATGCAGTCCTTCAAAACGAAGTGAATAGGAAAGAATTTGATACAGGTGATCAAATTTGGCAAGTTATTTTACGATTCAGTTGAATATATTACAACATTGAAATTACCACGATGCCTAAGTACACCGTGTAAACGTTTTCATTAGTTCAAATCGGATTATGTGGTAAATAGCCGAAACAGTTATCAGAACCGCAAAGACAGGGTGTATCGCTAAGATTATGGATGGAATTAGCACCTTCACCTCCATAGCTAAAAGTTACTTCCTCGTCAATCTCTATATCTCTAGATGCGAACAAACATATCCGAGGCACTACTCCTTCGACTCTGATAGGTACAAGATCAGCATTCGATCGACAACTATGATTACAATAGCGTCCGATATTACCGAAATACTCCGGATCGATACAAGTTACGATAGTTCGATCTCCGACATGTTCGGATACAACTAGGACATAATTCATTCTATCGTTTCTTTTATTTATCTCGACTCTACGCCGTGCTTCATCTATGCCTATCACTTCGCCAGCGTATTCGCAGATAAACTGGCCCTTCTTAATCAACTTTGTTGTGAATAGACCACGACCTTTACTACCGACATTCTTGACAATGAGACTATCTAACGGACCGTTCTGTACCACTCTATTACCACAATTTCGTCTACATGTGCAATGAGAGTTGCATTCAATTATTAACCCTGCTACTTTATTATCCGATAATCGACCTTCGACGTAATTAGGCGCACCACGCGTGCAAGAACAGACGGAACATTCGGCTGTACAGGAACAGCCTAATGAGTATTCGGATTCAAATTCCTCTAAGTCTATACCAGGGCCAGGTATGTTGTTTACGACATACATGACACTTGGTACCGAATGCACGTATTCATCTGTGCCGGCGATTGCTTCCATGCTTACCGTGATCAGATATCAATGGAAATTCCAAAGAAGTTTAATAGGTTCTTTGGAAACAGGCAGCACAAAGTAAACCAGAAAATTGCGCTTTGATAAAACGTTACTCCAATTGATAGTCCTATGAATAAAATTCCAGCTATCCTTATTATGATCCACTAACCTTCATTAGTCCCTCAACCGAAAGCTTGATAGACTGATACGTGATACCACAAGGTATTAGGACAATTCTATACCCCATGTAAGCTACAGCACTCAGTAACGAGGCTTTAATGCTGAATTTTAATATTTTCGTTGACAATGATATTGGGGGTACGCTGTAAAAGAAAATGTATTCTTATATAAACAATGGTTTTGAATTTTCGTGTTTAAGCCGCTGACGAAACGTCGGATGTTTTACAACACTCCACGCGGCTTAAACTCGAAAATTCAAAGCCATTGTTCAGTTAACGATGGCCACGAAAGCCTCAAAACCTCAATTATATTCCTATATGATCAGTTTCTTATCATTTAACTTTGTTACAATCATTGAAATCGACTGCTCCTAATATTAACTGTTAAGTTGTTGGATTAACACTAGAACTACCGGCGTTAAATCTACCCTATTGAAATACATTAAATAAGCACTTTGAAAACTGAGGAATCAAGAGGTGAAAAAGATGATGAATTCGTTAATTCATATTTTAAATATCAATCGTCCAGCGTCCCTATCAATTTGGAGAATGTTTATAAATATTTCGAAACCAGTCATTTTAACTGCCTCGGCAGTTCCAGTGTTAAATAATCGTTAGTCTTACGAAAAATCGATTAAACGATGTACCTTACGATAGGTGGAATGTCAGAGGACTTGATCTTTCCCCAATTTGCTATGATACCAGGAGTATGTCCTATTCCAGCAACCCCTACAACTCTCACTGGCATTGGTCCATTTGCAGTATGCAGAGGCAGACAGGCTAATTGAAGGAAATAAGTGAGATACATGTCTCTTTCCCTGATGAAAATTCTTTCTATTACGGGAAACTTTTCCCCCAGTTCCTTTATCATTTCATCGAGTGAACTTCGTTGTTTGGAGAGCTCTACATCTTCCTTGCTGATTGAATCGTTCAACCGTACCAAATGCCATGCTAGTTTCATTGTTTGCCACCAAGACAATGACCTTATCGCACGCCTGATCGTTATGTCGACCGAACGATCGGCCAAATAAACTATACAATTCGGTACCTTCTTTGCCTATGGAGATGATATAATTAACTATGTTACAACCTAATCACTAAACTTCCATCTATTCTAATTTACCTCTTCGAATGCTCGACGGAATTCACCACCTGGTGCCATTCCAAGCTGTTTGGCGACATGTGCTGCCATTCTGAGCAATAGAATATAAGATAATCCATAATAGACACCGTGTTCCTTCAACGTTTCCAGAATAAACTCTATAAAACGAAGTATATGAAATACTTTGCTAAGAGATTCGTGCAAGTGTATAGGTGTTGGAACTTACGATAAGTTAAATTCTTGGCAGTTTCAAAAAGGACTTGTTCGTCAAGTTGTAACAGACTAATTCTAGACTTGCATAGTTCAATCACAACTATATGAGGCTGTACACTTTGTATTATCTTTAATTGAAGAATGTTTTTACATTATATATACTTTTATCGTTCCATGAGAAAAATAATTCTATGTGAGACGAAGTATAAGGATTTTTTACATTCTAAAGAATGAGTCATTATGGGTATTTATAAGTTGGTCATTTTAATTTCGTAAAGTTACGAAATTTGCAACATAGCTCTAAATACGGCAGAATCCAATACGGATTTTTAAAATATATATTTTAATGATCAGTAAACCCTTGTACTTCCTTTACTGTTATCACATAATGTAACTATATACGAGCTACCTATTTACCATTGAAACATCATTTTGACTTTCGACGCTGAAATGTGCTGTTCCTACTAAATACAACTTCCCTCCGTCCGGCGTGGTAAGTAAAGTAACTGTGTCCGGCAATCTCTCATCTATGCTAGGATCGTACTGTTTTGGAGCTGATACATCCGTATTTTCACCCTCATTTTCACTCTTTTTCTGAGAATTAAACACTAATCCATAAAGTGGAGCATGAGTAGAGATTTCTATGGAGCAATATTTACCATTCAAAGATACAATTTATGAATGTCTCTTAACGAAAGAACCACAAATATTTCGATAGAAACAATAATTAATTAATGGAACTAACTATCAAACGATACATCTAAAAATGAGAAATTTTCCCTGACAAATATTCGGACTGTTCCATTACTGGTAATACCTTTGTATTTTCGAATCTTTCTTCTATTTTTATATTGCACTGGCATTTTCAATGCAGTAACGTACTAACTTTGTTCTACATTCACGAAATGGCTTTTCCATAATTTCATTATCATATTAGAGGAAGTAAGAGAGACGGAAAGGGTGCTTGTGTAAGTTTGAAACCTTAGAACGTTCTCTGCTTCAAAGTGCCATTCAGAACTACCAATAGCAGGGACATTCTTTTAATACTTGCAGTGAGAAAAAGAAACCAAATAAATCTCTATATAAGAAACACATTCAGTGAAAGAACTACGTATACTAACGATGCTTCTCGTGTTTATCGACGAGAACAACTTCAGGATCTAAACATTTCTGTTTTTGTTCCTCATTGTTATCCTCAATATCACTTCCCTTTATATTCATTATCGCTGTCATTGCAGATTGACTTATTGGCTTCAAAATTATATTACCATCTAGTTGAGACTCTTTAGCAATCAATTTCTCAGTTACCTTCTCCACATCTGACTTAGATGTAATATTGTAATTACCTATTTCATCGACCGTATTACATTTGTCTTCCGCGATTGGAGGATATTGCGATACATGGCCATCTGGATTGTTGAAATTTGTCAAATTTGACGTCATCTCACACCTAATAATTGAGACACATTATATTACCTAAAACTGCTTAAATAAGATTTAATACCATTCCATATGGTAATCTGTATGAAAAAGTAGCAGACAAAAGAATTTTAATTTCTTTAATTCGTAATGTTTACGTTTAAAATAATTAATGCATTATTAGAATAAAAATATCTATAATTGATGTATTATCAGAATAAAAATATTTCGAAACTGAACGAAAATCCTTGCTTTGCAATATTTCAAAGATTACCTACACGTCAGCGAAAATTCAAAAATTACAAATGGAAATGAAAATTTCGAACTGTAAGCGTTTAATATCTATTTGAAGAGTGCAAATTATAAAAGTATTACATAGCACAGTTAGGAAGACTGTATATACGAATATATATACATATACGTATATCTACGCATGTTGGGTCCCATGTCAAATTCCGAAACCCCGTAACCTCAAACGATCAACAATGCCATAATAACAAAGCAACTCTAAAACCCCGAAATTGATACATCAATCTTCATTATTTGTTACTTCTAAAAACGCAAACATAAATACATGTTCCAACTTACAAAACTTAAAAACTTTGGAGTAAAGTACTGCGACAGAACATAAGGTGCCTTTGCCTACTTCCTTTTCAATATTGTACAGTGTCGTTCAACTGTGTTTAACTATATACTTGACCATTCATTCGAAATACCTTCTTTAGAAATGAGCAATGTAAATTGCTTTAATTTCCGTAATTTTTCCAAATGAATTATACTAAAAATGCTGCAGATGCAATTGAATTCTATGTGTTTCTATCTGAATCTATCTGTTCTGACATACTTTAACACATGTGCAAAGATGGCAGATCATCAGATGCAATGCTATCTATGTTAATTGTCATCGGTAAATATGATAAAGATTGTTATCGTACTTCGGTTTTCTTTTCGTTATTTAACGTAACAAGTAGTAATTATGTATTATCAAATCGATTCTAATATTCTATTTTTGATTTCTGTCATTTCCACATGCTTTTTTTCTACCAATAATAAATTAAACAGTAATTCAGAAAAATATCAGTGCGTCGAAAGTTGATTTTCAAATATAAATGAGCATAATGTACAGAATTGATCATATTAACAAACAATACTGAAAAAATTGTAATATTTAATTACTTTCTCAATAAATTGTTGTAACTTAACTGTTTGTACAATTATCATTGCAATTTTTCAGTCGCACAATTAAAATGATGAATAATAAATCACCATTTATTGTTAATGACTGTTGATAATCTTATTTTATTCAAATACACATTCCTTGCTTGCTCGTTTGTGAAATTCGTCGTAATATAATTTGCATATTTGTGTTCGATTGTTTAAATACGCTAAATAGGTACTTTGAACAAATAGTAAAGAAGTGAAAAAGACGATTAATTAAGCAATATAGGTTTTACAAGATAGATGTAAAATATTTACTGCACGGCTCCCCTATCAATTAGGAGAATTTTTAGAAGAAATTCAGAACTGGTCATTTTGACCAACCAACTAAATAGTTTTAGTTAATAATAATTAAAAAGCGAGAAAGATCGTAATTACGAACATAATTTGAATCGCGAGCATCGCAAGCAATATTGCTGAGTAGAGAATCAACAGAGGTCTCTGCTATGCTTCGCACCATTGCAAGTTTAAATCGAAAAATTTAGAAGACAAATATGCAATATTACGTACATTAATTAGCACGAGCATGTAGTATAAACGATTCAAAATGATTATAGTAGCTAATTATGAGCGTACTACAAGTGCAGAGCAGTACAATCTGAAATATATGAAGTACGTTTGATCACAAACCTGGAGTACTTCGCAGAATTTGATCTCCGTAGATTATCATCCTCGTACGGCATTACAATACAGTATTTTTGCACGACTACACTTACAAACACACAAAACAATGTTTAGAAGAGAAGCAAAGTAGATTCTTAGGAAATTTCTAACAAATAAATGAAAAATTCCACTCCGCGACTCAATAGGACTCTCCCGGCCGAAGGTCCTTTGAAAGTGAGCTTGCGCTGAACTGTTTCGGGGTCTACACGGCACCCGTGCACGAAATTTTGCGCGCGAAATTACAAATTGATATTCTGCACATTACAGAAAATGATATATTTTACTTACTAAATGGAACGATATGATACTATAAGGAATATAAACTAAATTTGAAATAATATTCTTTATCATATTAAGTGTGACAGTGACTTATGTGAAACTGAAATAAAGTATTTTTGGGGATACGAAGTACGTATGAGCTAGAGAGAAATGGGGCAATACGAGACAAATTAACTTCTATTTATTCGTGTTTATAACAGAGATCTATAGAAATATTATATAAAATATAAAGTACGTGTTATTAACTTGGACTGAAAATACTTTAAGGCAATTCTGTGTATTTGTAAACGGAAAAAATGAACAATCTAGGGTTAGTACCGCAAATTCAAATATGGATTCCCGCTTTTACAATTCTGCTGCATTACTATGCGAGTCAAAACATATCTATTATTTTACATATTCTTAATGAAACAAATAGTTTATCACTTATATTTTACGAGAAGTAAAGAAAATGCTGTCAAATATTTTTAAAACTATACTGTCATTGCAATTTCCAATTAATTCGCTAATATCAGATAATTTAATATATTTCATATATTTTCAAAAAGCGAATAAAATATTTCTGTCTGTATTAAATTTCAAGAGAAAAATTGGAAAAATACGGACGAATTTCATAGAAAAATCGTTCTTTTATGAATTGACACGCATCTCATTATTATAACACCGTTGCAATGACTAAAATAAAATATTATATTCATTGCTCCAAAATCATTCTCATGGCTGTAATTATTTAATGAATGCCTCAGATGATTAAAGAATTTCAAAAATACTGACAAATTCCTAAGAAAACTTTCTTTTCTATGAATTAACACGAATCTCATTAAATATTAATAAAAATATCGCAATGATTACAATTCAATATTATAGTCATTGCTCCAAAATCATTTTCGTACTGGTAATTCCTTAATGAATCCCTCCGACGATCAATGAATCTGAAAAATAATCATCGTACACGGTGTTACAAGTTTTAAACATATATTTATTATTTATTTCTTGTGATCCGCACATTCACACAGTTCTTAGAGCTTCTTATATCTCACATAATTTATGTAAGTTGTTATCGTTTTGAGCTGCATTCAGTAAAAATAATCTTATTTAAGCAGTAATGAATGACACTTGATTTGTGCAAATCTGGAGGTATCAAAATATTTTCTATACGTCATAAGGAAAACGATACTTTTACTTTTTCCTCGCTCGAGAGTAATCTCGTAATTTTCTTTTTTTTTTTACTTTTGTTTGTTCGTCATCTGTGTCCACTCTTAACAACATAGTAAATCTTTTTCTGTCTTACAATTGGAAATATTTAAGGCCGTCTTCATTCGCAACATAGGAAACCATGGTAAGTTTGATCTTTTATCGTCAATATCAAGACTATAGTCAATTGGGCGCCTCGCGACGATTATGAAACTTACAAACAGCGATCTTACCTAGAATTACAAACGAGCATCAGAGTATAGAATTGTGCACGAGTATTTCATATGAATTTCTATATAAACCTTTCATCGATTTCTCCTCTCATTTACAATATCAATTAAAATGTAATTGATACTAACTCAGTCGCAGCAAAGACAACTTCAGTTATTTCGTCTCACAAGTAGCTTTTACCTTCACTTGATCATCAGGCGCGCAATGTTTTAAATACTCTACGTAATTATCTTAAATTTTACTAAAAATTTACAGTTCTTGGGTACTACTATCTACAAATCCTGCAAATCATTCTAAATTAATGAGTAATCCGTACTTCTCTTCGTTACATACAGTTACCCAATCATTTTACCGATGCCACTTTAACTAAATAAGTCCCTCAGCAGTTTCTACATTGCATTCTCTTATTCGAAGAGTGACGTTGCTAATAAATTAATGTTTATACCCTAGTAGATCAACAAATAACAGCATACAACGTAGAAACCACCAATTTCTTTTTTCCTACCCCACTTTCAACTGCTACGCTCATTTTACCTTACAGTTTCATGGCTTCTAAATCACCGAAGCTACGATGTATTAAATGAAATACATTCTAAACAACTTAATTGCCCTTACTTAAAACTAGTTAACTAAATCTGACTAGCATTAAGACAGTTACATAAAGTAATGAATATTATTGTCCACCTGATGTTCAAATAGAACGAAATCTACCTACAAAAAAGATAAAACTCCCCTTTCGTTAACTGAGTTCACATCCTTTACATATTTCACGGATTATTCTCACCCTAAATGACCTACGACTAATTAATCAGAATGTGTTATCTATGCTCAACCTCCACTGCTTGCATGTCCCTCTCGAAGAGCGTAAAAAACGTGCACATTTCCATAATCATCTTACACCCTCGCGACATCGTTTGCACCCCCATCGACAAGAAAGAAAAGTGTAGAAAGTCCTTAGAAAGCCATTCTTATACTAAGTACACATATCGATAGGTTTTTACACGTATAAGCTCATTATAGTTATGGAAATATTCTATTCTTTCCACTTGCACACCTAAAGTATGCGCAACCAGTGGTCGATGTACTGTGTGATACTCAATCCCTGTTTCTTCGACTTAAAACTATGAAGTTTGACTAGTATGCGATATTTCTATACAATAAATAAACATATCCTAATCTCGTTAACGCTACTTGCGAATATCGCAATGCAATAAATTTGACCAGTGTTCTTTTTAGTACCCTTCATTATGACTTTCAACAGAGTGAATTGTTTAGTTTGGAAGAATCTCCCTTGCATCAAGAAACAATCGTTCGATCTCGGTGCTCGGGAAGAGAAAAGGAAATTTTCTTGCAAAGTAATACACATCGGGAAATGCGGAAACGCACGCGTTCAGCTTCTTCCAAACTTTCGTCGAACTTCTCTTTCTGCTCAAAGCCCGTTGAGACGATTATTTTCATTTTCTTCTTCTTCTTTTAATTTAAACGCTACGAAAACTAGATATTCGGTTTTACGTAGAAGCCCTAAAGAGCATAATTTTATTATTAATTTTGTATACCTTGGTCATCTGGCCTTAGAAAGCTTTTTTTCGTCCATCGTATCGTTAAATGTAGAGTAAAAAAATGCTTATGTTCTTTTTTTTTCATTCTTGTATGAAATAAAAGGCACCAAGTTTTGCCAAACGTCTAGTTTGTTCGTAAGAGTATGCATTCTTCAATTCAATTAAGTGCTGAACAATTCTACAGAATTCCATTCAATGAACTCCAGATATTTACTGCAATTATTCGTTCGCCACACTGTGAGATACGTTCAGACTCAGGATTATCGAAAAAATTGGGCGATTCTTATATATCCTTACGTATTATAGGTTTCAATAGGTTTTCCTTTCGATCTTGAGCGTGTATCACGAAGCTTAGCAAACATATATCAATTAGCAGTGCTTTGCAATAGAAAATATACCCGCAATGTTCATTCTGTACCCAAATCAACTCACGCGCAGTCTTTTTAACAATTTTGGGAAGATATCTTTCAATGTAAAGATACATTTCCAACAGATCCATCTCATAGAATGTTCGATGCTGTATTTATACTTGAGAAATAAGCATAAACTTTCTCGTTTATACTAAGTTTTTCTTTGAAAAAAAAAGAGAAAAAAAACTTTAGAATATTGTATGCAATACAAATCCATTTGCACATAATTTCCATCGATTAAGTCTTCTATAAATAATAATTACGAGTAACCGTAGTAAGCAAATGAAAAAAGTAACATTCGAAGCGGTACATTTCAATTTCGTTGAAACTTTGCACCTTTCAGCGATACAATACGATAATGCATAAACATTAAAACACGACAATCTCCTTTTATTTATTTCGGATATGAAATTTAACAAAGTTTTAATGAAACCCATAGTACGCAATAAGTTATAATTACTTTAAAGCTACACTAAAATACGTATGGAAACAGAACACATTAACTAATTACGTTAGTCTTTTGGTGTCGCATAATAAATTATTAAACCACCATCTCAATTCAATATTCGATGTCTAAGAAGTGGCTTTAAAATATATATATATATATATATATGTATATGTGTGTGTGTGTGTATAATTAAGTTTAATAGTAATAATAAATAACTAAATATTTTGACGAAAACAGTGGCGTACGAATGTCACGAAACAAACGTAAATGGAACGAGTTCGCACAATTGGGCATACATATTGCAAAATAATATACACAATAAATCTTAGTATAACGTGAAATTCATCTTAGACCTAATATACTATTACGCAGAAGAATTACTTTTGAGTGTCCACAAATACAAATCACGTATCGACACAGAGTTCTCAATAAATACATATTGAATTATTTAAATGCGAAGCATGTTTGAAGACACTCGTAGCATTTTACCTGTTACAATTTGCAGTTTCATCTCGTTAAACTTCAACAACTGTGCATCTTCGTCTACCTGTCACACCATTTTGTATATGTACATTTAATGCAATGGCCATATCGTATCCTATCAGTAAATCGAAACGATTATATTATCCCGTTAATCCCCCCCTTAACATTGTCGCTTTCGTGTTTTGTACTATTCGTTCAAACATACTGATAGAATATACATGGCGTCTAACAAATGGCGCTCACAACAAAACCTTTAGCTCGATGTATACTCAATAAATCGCGTTAAAAAATATGAATGTCGGAAATATCTAAAATTCGTACGGTTATAGTATTATAATAATTTCATTTTCTTCTGCTCCAGTAGGAATTCTTTTTGACAATACCGTCGGCAGGGCGGATTTAGTTAAAAGGTCATTCGGGAATTTGTGCAAAATAGAAATCTATCGATATGAATAGCAGGAGAGACGTTTCTCCCCTGCCAAGGTCGGCTTCTTCCGATCGGTTTTCTTTTGCACAAATTGATATTTCTTATGTTCAAGCTCACCCGACTCAGTTTTCGCGCGTTTAAAATTAATTGTACCAAGTGTCATTAATGATAGAGGCATCGATTAATGCGAATTCCAATTCGCAAATGCTAAGCAAGCTAGGTTTCACTTAGATCGATACGAATTCCAATTCGCAAGTGCTAAGCAAGCTTGATATCACTTAGAACAATGCGAATTTAAATTCGTGAATGCTAAAGCGAAAGAATTTCTCTGATCGCAGATATTTCTCTATTCGTTGGAAACTAATACGAGAAGTCGTATTGTCGGTTCTTTTGATCAAAATTGCAAAATCTCTGAGAATAAGTATTCGATCGAGGTGAGCTTCGGATATTGTATACTATAAGGGCATGAGATATTCATGGTCCCGTATATTCTTCAAAGATGTTTCGACTAGACATGACATACATTAACATACTAAACATCGTGCCAGCGATACCTTAAACTTGAATCATACGCTTATATGAAACAAGAATTTTCAATACGTATTCCTACATCTTATATCACACATACTTACTTAGATTGTATACATCCTGGGCGTTATGCAAAAATCTTCTTTCTTGTGTTACAATACGATAAGATCTCATCTTATACAAAATAATAATTTTATGGGACTAGTGTGTTAGTAGGCCTGCATGCTCTTGTGCTAATATTTCATTTTCAGGTGCTACTGGCTTACTTGCAAATTAAAGGGCGTAGGCACGCAGTTAGCTTAGTTTCATACGTTTCAGTTGATTCGTGTTTGATGCATCTGAAATAATATTTTCACACTTTACAGCACTTCGAAATCCCGCCGATTAAAGATTACAATGAGCAATAGCCTCACCTCCGTTCGAAGTCGCTCCAAATTCATTAATTAAAGAACAACTTTGACTTTTCTAAAATAGAATTTCGATCAATTGCAAATAACACGTTTATGCAAATAGTTTTAACTCCTTGCCGTACAATAACGAGTGACATGATTTATCGTGATGCGATAAATTGGGTAGGAAATTTTCAATATTTGCAAAACCTATTAAATTGAAAATATTAGTGAAATATATGAAAAATCATCGATCAATTTTTATTTTACCAATTTAATTCTGAATCGTTGCGGAGATAGTCACGAAAGAAATCGTACGGCAAGGGGTTAATTAATTCCTAGTATCGGGAAATTAACGCGAACGGTTTAATAATACGTAGCTTCTATGCAGAATAGCCGTAATAATTAAAATACAAGAAAATAAATCAGCCTCCATCCGCTAAGGATTAAAACATGGCGGTACATACGTCTCCCATTACAGCTATTGGTGTTGTTCCTGTTGCAACTGCAACTTGATGTTCGACCAAGTAAAACATATATTCATCGTATAGTAATCTAATGAGGTGAAAAGATCCGAAGCTAGCCGCACTTCGTAGAGTGAGATCGCGAATGACCATTGAACTGTCGAACAACCAGGATACATTATTCCATGATAAAAGTTTTACATCAGTCTAACTTAATTACCTGTAAAAGGACCATTTGAGCAAAAATAGACGCGCAGCCTTTACGAATGTCGGCTTCTCTTCGAATGGCTTAAGAACCTGCGTCGCGACGCTTTTCAACCAAATCGCCCAATCTTCTAACGAGTTTCGTTGCTGCAATGTTACCTTAAAATCAGCCGCTAAATGCTGCACCATTGCGTAATCGCATTGGCATACCCACGAAGCCTAAAAACGATATGAGATTAAATTATTCTTTTCCTTCTATGAACGTTTGAATGCCAAACATCGCGATCTGTGTCTCTTCTATGTTTCTCGATTATGCGCTGTAAATATCGAAGAGTTCGAAGTAAGCGTCGAACAAACGAATCGTATCGTGAACTGTACATAATTTCAATTTATCGATTATTCTCGAGTACTTGAAAGAACGTTGAATAGTAAAGTAACGTGTTAATATTCGGCAGTCAAACGTTATTATTAAAATATTAAAGAAATACCTGCTCTTGCACGTTATGGAAATCAACGCGATTCAGATCGGCTATCATTTGATTTATTTGACTAGAATTTTGAAGCACGGCGCGTGCAGCTTGAGCAAGATGATTCAATGATGTATAACGCCTTAATGTCTGAGCAAATGCAGACACAGCAGTTAACTGAAACAATATTTACTTTCATTTTAGAAGCATTTCAGCGTCATTGGTCTATTACGATCTTGAATAGGTACCCTAATCTGAGTCATTTCTTCTGGACAATCAGCCATTGCTGATGACAGCCAGGATTCTAATCCCTTTGCAAAATTTCGTATAGACTGTGTCAAAGAACCTTTTAAAAAGCATAAAACGATTAATAAAACAATACTATTAAGACGAAATTCAAGTAAATTACACGAACTTACTTGGTATGGCTTGTAGAACATTAGGCATCAGTACTTCAACCAAGTTCTGATAAAACGTGTAATCGACTTTCCGTATGAAATCTTGAACCTCCGAGCATTTGCACATCTGATAGAGTTTAGTTCTAAGTACAAAAAAGAATTAACGCCATTAAAACACAATTCGTATTAACTATTTTAGTGTCAAGCTCCGCGATCGCGATTCTTTTGTTCCTCGTCGGTATAGCCGGTACCAAAATCTTTGAATTATCTTAATTTTTTCGAATCTATCTATCATATTAAAGCTCAAAAAGTAATCAGAGTGACAAAAACTTCAGATGAAACGTCTTACTTCGACAAATATTTCTCTTCTTCGCACTCGTCGCCGTTATTGTTATCGTGACTGCGCCAAAATTCTCTCCAAAGGCTTTCCACGGTTGCGAACTCGAAATTGAGAATAGCGTCCAAAAATGCTTCACAGTGTTCCCTATATATACTACGGAACGTATCGATATCTTCTAAAGTACAATCTTTTGGAAGGGTCGAACCATGTGCGATGATTATTTCCGGAAATTCTGGAATTACACCGGTTGATTCACCGAGATATTGATGATACTGTGGCGGGGAAGTGCTAGAGGAAGTGTTTAAGTTTGAATGCGTATTATTTTCGTATGCCGTCTCTTGCTTTAGATCGGAGAATCGAACTCTTTTCGTTTGAGAATTTCCACTTTGTTGTTGACGGGGCGTTCCATCCTCGTTTAACATTATTAACGGCGAGCTGGGCTTCACGCGGATTCCGTAATAATGATACTTGGAATTCCCCCTGTGATGAATTGTTCGTCAATATTAATAATCGTTCTCCGTTAATCGGTACGATTTCCAATGATAAAACTCTTTACCTCGTCCCTAATCGTCTGGTTCTCAATCCAAGGAAAACGGACCGTATCAATTTTCCAAAACTCGCTGCATTTACAGGATCTAATTTGTTGTCGGAGCAATGGCGCAAATAGTGATTATAAAGAGTAGATCTCGGAAGGGAGACACCGTCGGCTGTTTCGTAATTTTCCAACAGCCAATGAACCTAATTTTACAAAAGGCATTTTCAATTTTTGCTAATAATCGTACAACACGCGGAAAGAAACATTTTTTATAACTATTACATATTATATTTTCTAAAAGAACTTCGGACAATGTTAAATACTATTTGTTCGAGTAATCAACTTGGGGCAAAAGAAAGAACGATATGCAGTAATAAGAGCAAGCTACTATTACAAAAATAAAGTAACGACAAAAATGCCTTAATGTATTCGCGACCGCAAAAGCTTGCAATCAACTTTAGATTTCCTTTGTTTCCTTCTTCTCTCAGCATTAGCACTTTATCTACTGCTAACTTTTTTAGATATCGTACGGAGCTATACGTATCCACTTGTAAAACCGTATGGCTAAATTAAAGTGTGAACTACTACTCATTATGTCATTCTCATTTCAGTTGCTTCAAAGCAGCCTAATTTCACGTTACTGTCAATTATGATAACCGATTAATAGGCTATCTATGAACGTGAACTTCTGGACAGCCGATTAATCAGCTAACGATCGCTAAAGTGCTAAGAAACTGAGCAATTTGCAGGTCGCGAATGCATTAACACTAGAACTACCAAGGCAGTGAAAATGTCTGGTTCCTAATTCTTTCGAAAAATTTCCGCTAATTATAGGAAAGTCATACGATGGTTATTTCAAGACTATCTTATAAAACATAAATAACTTAACACTATCAGTACCATACGAGGTCAAATGACCGGTTCACCGGCACGAAACTTTCGCTAGTTTCTTCACTTCTACTGAAGTGAAACTTTTTCTATTAAAATTATATCTTTACGAAGCAGAAACTTTAAAGACACAAAGAGATTCACAGCAGGACTTTGCCTTTTTGAGACCATCCCGTAAATATTGACTGAATTAACAAATTTGTAAATATTCCAATTTAAAAGTCATATGAAATTTCATTGAATTCAATAGCCCCGATCACCGATGACCCCCATGGCATTCAACGTGTTAACACTAAAATTCGAAGTCTAATTACGGAGAACTAGTGTAATTGTTTAAATACAATCACCGCCATATGATGCGAGGAGGAATATAACAGATTTAACGCCGGTAGTTCTAGCGTTGAAGGTAGATTTGTACAAGTACAAACCCCCTGACAGTTTCAAAGGCTTGATACATCGTGTTAGTTTAAGTATAATATCTACAAGTAATTTAACTCTTTCTCTCGACTTTCCATAAAAAAATGTCTCGGTATGTATTACGTAAAAGCAGTCTCAATAAAGCAGCTTACAGTAATAGACATGCTAAGAGATAACACAAATTAGTATATGACAAAAGCCAGCAAATAGGGATTACATATCAGCTTACTGTGGCTTGGGAGACTCTAGTGGCATGCGTCATGTTTGCTGCTGCAGCTGCAGCTTCTTCCACGGTGACAGCAGCACCTCCTGAATTACCACTGATCAAGTATGCCCCTCCACCCCCGCTAACCACAGCTTCCTATCAAACAACCCAAGATACCGATTACCTTGTTAAACCCCATCTTAAGAAACAGCATTTCCTTTCCTAGAGTTTCCATTCATGTGAAGAATAATGCTATTTAATTCAGCGGGGAACCGAAAATGTTCTGTCGCGTTTGATATTGTAATCGTATCAGTTTGACGATATACATCGGTGCTAATATTCGTTTGTCTGTTTTGCATTTTTCTGGATTCACGCTATGGCCGCTTCACCTAGAAGCTATTGTTTCAGGTGGATTCCAAACTAATAGTGAGTCTGAACCTCTATCTTCTTATCAACCATAGCCCCTTTAACTGCAATGGTTATTTCATGTAGGACCTACTGTTTTAGTCGGGTTCCGAACCACCGAGGCTGTGATATGTTAAATCGAAATTTAGGGAGAACTTTCCAAAGTTATCGGAAAATTTGAACTCAGGCCCGCTGATTTATAACTTTAACTGCTACGGTTCTTTTGTTTAGGAAGTACGGGGTTTTAGGTGCGCGAGAACGAACGATCTGAACTCGAGCTCTCTAATTAGCAGTTCGAATCTTTAACTCCGTACCTATCATAGCCCCCTAGTTTTAAATTTAATTTAAGTTATATGAATATAATGTTCTTCATTTAACTATACACCCTCTCCCTCTCTTACTGTACGTTCTAAGTTCATTCCAGAAGGTAACGATCAACGCCGATAAATATTGTCAAAGTGACACAATTTTAATTTCTACTTTAATATCAAAAGGGACAGAACTTCCTTGATTACCCAATATCATAGAGAAATTGAAAAGATATTTCCACAGTAATGTTTAATGCCAAGCTTATCCTTACGAAATTCGTATTATCAAATAATAAAACCCTTTTCCATTCAGCAGTACACATGTACCTTACGTAACTAGAACTCGATGAATTGTAAAATAGCCCATGTAATCATGCAGGGCATAGGTCCCCATGCCTGCAGAACTAAAAATATAACCACGCTGTATATATACGTTACTGAAGAACCTCTAAAAGTTTACTTGGCTTCCAAAGAAAATCAAAGCGTTATCAGGAAGAGAAAACTGTCAACATGCACCGCCGTCTTACCGCGTTTTCGGTTTGCGGACTTGTACGCGCAGCAGCTGCAGATATGAGCGCGTGAGTAGTCGGGTCTCCATCTACTACGCTCTGTTGAATCAAATACGTGCCATTACCCTGAGACAACAATTGTCCAGTCGTTGAATTTGATCCTTGGCCTGTAACCTGTATACGAACAATGTTAACACTAGATTTGCGGGCGTTGAATCTGTCATACTTAAATATATTAAGTAAGTACTTTGAAAAGAGTGAAATAAACCAGCAAAGAAGGTGATCTGTTAAGTAATTTGTATATTATAAATCACTTCGCCCGTAGCGAAAGGGTTGAGCAGTACTTTACTTTTTTAATAGCAACATTTAAATTTTGAATGCAGTAGCGAATTTGTGAATATTATCGTTTGAAAGTCGCAAGAAATTTCATTGAATTGAATATCGCCGGTCACCGGTGACCCCCGTGGCATTTAACGTGTTAATTCCGAATAATCTCGAGCGGCACAATTTAGCTTTTCTGTTTCTTCATCGACATGTTCATTTTATCGTTAATTTAAAGTTTCTGCTGAACGCCGCAACAACTTTTGCCACAGTGCGATCACGCATTGTAGCATAAAACCATTAGGAGTAATGATGCAAGAACAGATTAAATTCAGAGCGGTAGATGTTATATAAAGGGTCTAGCAGGATAAGGGGGTCAAAAGTGCCCTTGAAGCTATTTTATTCCACGATGCGTCATTCGATAGGTAACCATAAGAAACCATTGTACACAAATTTTTAATCCGATAGCTTGACCGGGAGGGTAGTTATGGGGTAAATTCGAAAAACCAGTTTTTGCCTCATTTTCGCCACTTAATGATGAGTAAAAATGTCGAAAAAATTCTGACACATTCTAAACATGATTGCACACGTTAGGAATGATTTTCAGATTCTTCCGTTGCAAGTGCCGCGCGCAAAAAATCAAAAACGACAAAAAAATGGGAAAAATGTAGATTTTGCACTGAAATCTTCGAGACACAATTTTTAAATAATTCCTGTAAGTACCTGATGTATCCATTAATATGCTCAATTTTTTTCATATTTTTTTGATATGGTGCAACACTGTCGGAAAAATCAAAAACCGATTTCTGGGACGCATTTCGTGCTGAAACGCGATCAGTATTTGCTATCATTGCATTATTTTAATTCAGTATGTTCATTTTATTACCTTCAATGTCTCTGAATACGAAAAGATACGTGTTAAGGAAGAGAATCAAGAAAACAAAGTAAATTGTTAATTATATGCTCCATATATGCTAGAACTTTGAACCTTCCTTCAAGAGATGAGATGGCGCAGTGGGTAGAGTGTCTGCCTGTGGAACCGCTGGAAACTTTTTGTCGCGGGTTCGAATCCCCATGGGGGACTTAATTTTTTTTCTGTAATTTTTTTTTTTTAAATTATTAAACACATAGCAATAATCAATAGTCGCTTTAAGGTGTTTCACAGATATTTTTATGTCTTCAAAAAATATAAAACCAGCATGAAAATAATCATACGGTATGATTTTCCTAGTTATGCCATATTTTGCAATTATGAGTATTTTCAAACATTTTGTATGCTTAATAGATATTGGTTTATTATAATGCATAAAAATATATGTTAAATAATGAAGGGACATAATATTATATCTTGGAAAGTTATAACAAAGAGGAGGAAGGCAGAGTTTCTTCCTTTCTATAGATTATAACTTTTCATGATCCTTTTACATTTAACATACATTTTCAAATGTCTTAATAAATCGATGTTAATTCAATATACGAAATGTTTAAAAATACTAGTAATCGCAAATCGTGGCATTATTAAAAACGGTAGATATAATTATTTTTAAAAATATTTGTGAAACACCTTAAAGTGACTATTGATTATTGCTATGTGTTTAATAATTTAAAAAAAAAAAATTACAGAAAAAAAAATTAAGTCCCCCATGGGGATTCGAACCCGCGACAAAAAGTTTCCAACGGTTCCACAGGCAGACACTCTACCCACTGCGCCATCTCATCTCTTGAAGGAAGGTTCAAAGTTCTAGCATATACAGAGCATACAATTAACAATTTACTTTGTTTTCTTGATTCTCTTCCTTAACACGTATCTTTTCGTATTCAGAGACATTGAAGGTAATAAAATGAACATACTGAATTAAAATAATGCAATGATAGCAAATACTAATCGCGTTTCAGCACGAAATGCGTCCCAGAAATCGGTTTTTGATTTTTCCGACAGTGTTGCACCATATCAAAAAAATATGAAAAAAATTGAGCATATTAATGGATACATCAGGTACTTACAGGAATTATTTAAAAATTGTGTCTCGAAGATTTCAGTGCAAAATCTACATTTTTCCCATTTTTTTGTCGTTTTTGATTTTTTGCGCGCGGCACTTGCAACGGAAGAATCTGAAAATCATTCCTAACGTGTGCAATCATGTTTAGAATGTGTCAGAATTTTTTCGACATTTTTACACATCATTAAGTGGCGAAAATGAGGCAAAAACTGGTTTTTCGAATTTACCCCATAACTACCCTCCCGGTCAAGCTATCGGATTAAAAATTTGTGTACAATGGTTTCTTATGGTTACCTATCGAATGACGCATCGTGGAATAAAATAGCTTCAAGGGCACTTTTGACCCCCTTATCCTGCTAGACCCTTTGTATAACTTCGTGAATTACCTGTGCATATGTTACTGGCGTAGATGCTGGAGTATAATACTGACTCGAAGCTGGAGTATACATCGCTCCCGCTTCTCCGACAGCATATACGGGATATGTCCTATAAATCGTAAGATATAAAATCTCGAAGTACAAACGAATTGCAATATTGTTACACTTACATCTGCCCATTCGCCGGTATATACGCAGAACCATCCCCCTCAACATATTGGACATAAGTAGGATGAGAAACCGACTCGGACCCCACTGCCTCAGGTTCACTCGACACTGAAACAACAACGTGTATGTTGGCTCGATCGTCGCTAACGGTTTTGAACCACAATAAAAGATCGAAACGTAGAAAGTTTCCAAACATTGCCACATGCATCTATGGAAATACTGAAGAGTTAAAAAAAAATGAATAACGCTTGTGTAACATATCTCCTTTCATGGTACACAATGAGAAGGATTAAAATGACGATTGCATAGATAATTTCGTATTATCTGATTATACTTATTTTTTCCTCGTAAAAAATGTTGAATACAGCAATCGTTTTTTATATGGGCAAATCGACTTATGTAAAGCCATCTTACAGTAAGATCAAACAGAAGCTAAAAATTGCACATCCATTGTCGTCTTTGTAGTTTTCTAAAGAAGTAGAGGATAAGTAACAGAGAAAAAATTTAATGCATGCTGATTACATTCTGCCCTCACCTACAGCCGTTGTGAGGGATGCGTAGGATGGTGAATCACTGGTGCCTAGTGTAGTCAGAGTAGAAGAACAGAGGTGCATGTTTTTCAGCAGCATGGAAAGGGCCAAATCTCTACTCAAACACTATAATTTTTCAAACCAATCCACATACTCACCCCTAATATAAACGACTTATAAGAAGTCTTTAGACAATTTATCATTGCATAGTTTTCATACATTTAATTACTCCTAATCGCAGAATGAATATTCCGAACGAACTTTAGAAATTTCAAAGGTTTCGTTATATTGTACTCTACGATCTCACGCTTTATACGATGGACAAAGTAAACGCATAGTAAAATTATATTATTTCGAACACACCTGTTACTGTTATATAGTGAGGGGAATCACTAACAATAGTGCCAGCCGATGTGGATGCAGCGTCGGATTCAACGAGAGTATGATGGCCCGAATGTGTAGTATTTACTACTACTTGTGCTGTAACATGTGCAGGAGTACCTGTCGAGCCGTCGGAAGAATCCGCAGTTGTGTCGAGTGGATCCTGAACCAATAACTAAATTATTGTTTATAGTATACATGTTCTCACGATCGACAGTTAATTATTATATGAAAGTATGAAATTCAAAAAAACCAGAATTTCCACAATCTCACGTTGATTAAAATTAATTAATCGTATTAGTTGCAAAGCAAGAAATAATGCCGTTGGATAAAAATGCAAAGAAATCTATCCACTGCAAATCTATAGAAAAATCTGACGCATGGTCCAAGAAGTACCTCAAAATTTTGAATATTCGTATAAGTTTAATTAAAATAATGAGTAAATATATTTTAAAGAAATGGAACGCAAACAGTGAGAGAGGTAAACATATAAAAAGGGATAATATAACAAACCTGGATAGGCTGTAAATTTGTTGGACTGGAAGGATCAGGACTGGTAACAACAGTGATAAGTTGCTGGCCTCTTGTCGATTGAGACTGTGCTACACCTCCACTGCTACTGGAGCTGGAAGTAGTCACGACAACGACGCTCGGCTTACTTTCCACCCCCACTGTTGCAGAGGTACCCCCACTGTTATTAGCTCTGGTGGATCCTGCGAGGGCATACTGGGCTCCTGTCGTAGTCATGGCAATCACTCCTTCACCTCTCTCTACGCCCGCTATGTCACCACCACTACTGCCTCCCCGCTTTTGTAGGGAAGAGTCTGTAACACAGACACGTACCTATACCACTCAGCCAAATATCAATAACATCTTCCGACAGGGTATATGAACTACTAGCATAATACCCTCTCCTAAATTAAATCATGCTACGTCCTATTCCCACCAGATAAAAAGTACCAATTAAACGAAGAATAAAAGAAAATAGGAATAATCAAAAAATGATCATCATATTCATTCATAAATTAATATACTCCAATAGAAATATAGTCCTGTAAAAAAAATATACCGAAATAAAAAATTAAGTAAAGAAAAGATTCGAGTCATTAAATACGTATATTTCGATATATTACATCGAATAAAACATCGAATCAGAAGTATTACACCAAGGGTAGAAGTTAAGACTAAACGTATTAACTTACTACCCCCAGTAAAGTGTTTCAGCTGGAAGATAGAGAGGGAAAATCAGCAAGTACATCATAATTATTTTTATTGTCGCTAATTTCCTACATGTTAATCGCACACATGTTGAGACAGTGGTAAAAAAAGCCCAATAAAGTAACGACGACGCCCGAATCGGGAATTAGATACGCCGATAATATAACGGGCACCCTAACCTACATCGTAAGGATCGGCTACTTAATTTCTCGCAGGTGTACGGCATTCAATAATCTGCAGATCAAAGGGAAGCCCCGGAGAGCTTGCAATAGGAACGAAACACGTCATAGCTATTATAATGCATGCATGTCAAGATGTATTGGTACACCCTGTACCTGTTGGGGTGGCAGGTACCAAACACAATGTATCAAGGGGAAGAAAACGAAAGGGAGAGGGGTGACGGCTAAAATGTACTGCACGCGTGACTGGACACAGAATTCTTTCCATGGGGGTGGAAATATTAGTAGAAAAGGTCGGATCATGGATGCAATTAGAGAGTATTAAAGCTACTTTTATGCTGATAGTAATGAATTTTTTAATCAGCTTAACAGCTTGGTACCTGCAATGATCATGTATCTATCATAAGAACTGTTCTGGAACAATGTTAAAAAATTTATGATCCGAGTAATACATTTTTTTACTGCATGAAGACACATAAATGGAAAATAATATTAGTCAAATGTATTAAATTTCTATTTTGTTCATAAAGTTTTATGGTTTCATGTAAAATATGTTGAGGAATTATAAGTAACTTATAAAATATCTTGTAAATTTTCAATAATAGAAGAGATATATGAATATAATGTATGTGACCAGTTTTATTTAAGAAGTTCTGCTACAAATTGTATAACTTAGAGTATTGCATCACACTGTAACTGATTAGATTGGAAAGCATGTCCTGTGAAGGTACACCTGGCCTTTGTTACGCATGGCTGATGCTTGGTAGTGTTCTTCAGACCTTTTCATCTGTCATTTTCCAGTGCAGAATGTATTCTACTATTTTTTTCATTATCTTTTAACTTCTACAGGAAAAGAATGCAAGCATGATTCCATGTATTATTTCTAAATCTTTACTCTGAATTATATTTCACGAAATACAAGAACAAAGACTACTGTATACGAAATTCAAATAAACAGGTATCAATAAAAGAATTTGTTAAATATTGAAAGCAAAAGATTGCGATGGAAAGTTAAAAACCAATTTATTCCAGTACAGTTATCTCATATTATTGATCATTTACCTATGCTTTCAAGTTCATGCTTCAGAAACTTCATTGATGTAATTGATAAGTCCATTTTAATTGAAACATGGCTTCCAAATATTAGATGCCCCCCAGAAGTAACGGTGCACAATAAAATCACTAAAGCGTAATGGATTAGGGGAACATATAAAGCAAGAAATCTGCAATGGTTTCTTCCCGTCCAACAGATAGGATGGATGAAGATAATTATTCTTTGGGTGAAGGATGCTCCGGGGAACTGGTAAACTGGAAAAAATGTAGGATTTCTAATCGCACAAGGTTTTCAGGACAACAACATTATCATCACACCCTTGCAAAAGTATCTAAACAAATAATCAAGCTTCAACGCAACTCTAACAGCCCAGTAGCGTCCAATGATAAACCACAGTTACCCCAAAATCCTAACATCATAGCGTACCGTACGATTGCAATACCCGTATCATAAAACACATGCTAACCGAAAGACTGTAAGTTACAATCACAGTACGACGAATCATTTCTGAATATATACACGTGACCGTCAAGCTCGCAATTGTTACCAATTCTCCCACGTTAACTGTCAATTTAACGTTATTACTAACAATAAAATGAATATATCGTCACATCGTTAACGATCACGAATATGGGTCTTCGAAGATGTACAAGCGATTGGCATCGATGCAACGTAAAAATAATAGAAACATGTCACGCCGCAAGGAACGCAATTAGAATGGCAATAAAGCGCGGTTCGTACGTTTCTTTTTTACTCACCTGTCTTCATGAATGGCGTGTACTTTCAACACAACGCCCGGGCGCACTTGCGCGGCCGAACGTGTCCCCCCACGTATTTCAGGCGGCCTTTTTCTGCCAAGGAATAGCCGTGGCTGTCACCCAGGAAACCGCGGATGGCCAAGACACCGTAGAAACAGAAAAGCGGAGCAGCACACTCCGACGAACCTGTATATTTTGTTGTCGACGGCTAGTCGGAGTGTTAGTTGTCTGCTGCTGCGGTCTCCTTGACTACGGCATCACTGACCGCGTCACAATCAGTGCCGTATCAAACATCCGTTTATGGTGAGCGTAACACTTCGCCATAGAAAATTCATGTTTTCAAGGATTTTTTATTTATGGGTGTTTTCAAGGATCTTTTCACTTTTGTCCTTGACGTTTCGAACAGATGACGGCAGATTCGTAGGATCGGAGATTTTGCGAATTCAAATTTAACGGAGAAGATGTTGGATTGATTTAAATGTTATTAAACGTATTTCTTTATGTGGTACAATTTATCTCCTAATATTTTAAAGACTGAGATCATTCTGATCCGAAGTTTTTGAAATTACTGAAGTATTTATTTAGTAGTCGGATTTTGAAATACTTTGAGACAGCTGATTGTAATTGTATTTCTGATAGTATCTTTTGAGTTTGTGGAAAATCTCTTAACACAGATAGATATATCGTGTTTATTATACTTGTATGTATAACTAACATGTATTTATCCGTATGTTGTCTTTTTAATTGATAAAACTTCAAATTCGCAACGGGTTTTTGAAATATCGGGTACGCTCCTGAATAGCGCCACTATGGTACCCTCTTTGTTGCGATTATTCGCCGCATATTCGATAGTAGCACCAAAAATTATTATTCTACTTTAAAGCACAATTTAATTATAATACCTTGTTAATTAATAATAGCCAATACTAATGTAAATTAAGCTTAGGTATTATTTTAATGCAATACTTCTACGTGCGCGCGCAATGGGATATTAATGCGCACGCCACGTATATCGTATGGAAGTACCGATCAGCCGCATTATGACGTTTACTTTCAGAAAAATCTGATTGAAATTAAAAGTCGATTTTATTTGTTCACATACTTTGAACAATAAAGCGTTTATCTATTGCAATGAGCATCCTTTTACCTGAATTAATTAGCCATACGAATGCACCGCGCTTTCTTCGGCGCGCTTTTTAAAATGATCAGATATTCCAATACTTGGGCCGTTTGTTTTGAAAATGGAATAAAAGTCTCTTTACGTACTGTAAAATAGTGATTTTTTTGACTGTTTCAAGGAATATACCTTTACTTTAACACGTTAAAATAAGTTGAAAAATATTGAAAATGGTAAAATCGACGTTTATCAGAATAGCAAAGTTTTAATTGCGGGCAACTAATAACTGTTCTTGGGAAGTATTTGAAATAAATGTAAACTTACTCCAAGCTGGAAGATTTTGCGGCCGGTAATAAATAATGGGGGACGTTGGTTCTTCGGCCATTAACAAGGAATATCGTTTGGCAAGAATGGAACCGTATTCTTCGTCTTCCGTCCAATCCATATTATTGCGAATAGTATACGGAAGTTTCGAATTTGTAATCGCGGGAAAAAAACTACCGAGTGTATCCCTGAGATACGGTTTCCACGGGGGCAAAATATTTGCTTCTCTTATTCCAAAAGATCACAAAAATGTTCTACGTTTTGTAACAATTGCGAATCGATACGGCGTATTTCATTTGTAAGAAATGACAACGTACGATTTCGCGTTGAAACATTCTCGAAAAATGGCGGGCGAATTGTACAGTTTTATGTTTCATTTCGTTTGACCGAATTAAAGGTAAAATTAAATGAAAAGTACGTGATTCAAACTTATAAACAGAATTTTTCTAACTTTCATGCTCTTTGAATAACACTAAATTCCTCGAACAACGAGCTTTAAGGATATTAAATCTGAATAAAATACTTGCGAATACTTCTATTCTGAATTACTGCAACTTATTAATATAGGTTCAAACTTCGATGAAGATAAAATTGCATCGAATAATTCTATTCGAATTATAATCAATGTGCGTATCGCACTTGTGTTCTCATTCAGCCCTGCGCATTGTGACGCAATGTACATACCGTTAAAGTGCGTCAAACAGTCAAACCGTCAAACCTCTGTTTCTTAACTGTCAAAAGATGATGACCTCTTCGGAAAACGACATGGAAAACTTAGAGGAAAAGGGTACCGAAGATTCCGCGATCTTAGAAGTAAGCACGATGGCGGTGGGCGGTATTATAAAGCAAGAAATTCGCGACGTAGATTTTCTCTCTAATTGCAGCACTTCTGTCGAAGGCTCCGTGGTAAGAATATAACCTGAAACTTCTTTGACACAATTCTAACAACTATAAAAGAAAAACTGTATTGACATAAGATTCAGAACAGCAACATGCGATAACTTTTTCGCATTATTATTTCCAAACATCGATACATATCCATCGGGAAAGAATTTTTTTCCTTAACTGTGTGCAGTCATTGAAAACATTTTAAGCGCTAACGTTAATGAATTCGATTATAATTTAATTTAGACACATTGTTATATTCACAGTTATAGATCAATTATACAAAACGATGTTTTGTATTTACGAAAAAAATAAAATTGTTACCCGATGAAGATGCATAAATTAGATTGACTGCTGCAAAACGCATGTTGTTAGGTGCTTCTGAATTTTCAGATAGCATCTCCTTCCATCGATAGTTTCTCTACACTTCCGGAACAGGAGATTTCAGATTTTCAATCGGACTCACGGGACTTGCAAGTGAAAGTAGATAACCCACAAAAGCATCCCGAAACATTGGAAACATATATTACATTTCGTATAACGACTAGAGTAGGTTTAACTATGCCCTTGAATATGAGTGTTTCTATAAAAACACTGATATTATTTCTATTTCTCTATAGTCAACAAGACCGGAATTTGAGGAAGGAGAATATGTGGTTCGGAGACGCTATAATGATTTCATTTGGTTGAGACAGAAATTAGTGGATCAATATCCCACTCATATCATACCAGTGAGCCATAGTCGTGCATTCGAAAATCATAGTGCAATTATAACAGAACTTGTGCTTCTAACTAATCTCATAGCTTTTGGAAGAAGATAACAAATTAATCTTTAATTATTATTGCAGCCAATGCCAGGGAAGCACACGTTACTCGCACAATTAGATCGTTATTCCAAAGAGTTCATTATAGCGCGCATGAAACTCTTACATATATTTCTGAACAGAGTCGTTAATCATCCCATTCTAAGCTGTGACAGAAACTTGCACATTTTTCTAACTACCAAGCCAGCAGTGAGGACAATTTTACATATATATCGTTCTCACATTTATTCATACATTGCAATTTACTTCGTGTGATCCTCAGGAATTTCTTACACATCGTAAAAATCGCGGGAATGTCCTCGTAAAAGTTACCGATTCTTTGCAAAACATAGCAAGTACATATACCATGAAATTGCGTCACTTCGAGTTCGAACAAATTCGAGATTACTGTACGGCGCTAAGCGAGAAATTAGCGACTATAGATAAAATAAATCATCGTATTCACAAGGAGAGACAAGGTACAGAGAAAGACGAATCTATTATTTTCTTATTATTTACAATATATAATAATTTATACATATCGTATCAGACTATTTGCTCGAGCTTCATCAACTACACCCGATATTTACATTATGGGCAACCTCTGAGCCGGAACTGGCACCTATTTTACTGGCTATTGCCAAGGCAATAGAATGTAATGCAATGGCTCATCAAAAACTCCTAGAAAATGTTCCAAACGAAGAGAGAGAATACATTTCGTACATAGACGCGGTGAAAAATGCTCTATCGCGCCGAGACTCGATGCAAATCGAATACGAAATGACTGTCGAGGAGTTAGCTAAAAAGAGGCTGGAGAAGGACCAGGTACGCATGAGATTTAACGAGCAACAGGCGATTCTAATATCGTGATTGATTGTAATAGATGATTTATGCAAAAGAACAAAATGGTTACTGACAAAATCTGTTTGAACAGTTGATGGGTCTTACAAGTAGCACAGGTTCGACCCAGAGCTGGAGTGGATCACTTTGGAAAGCGGAATCTCGAGATGAAAAATTAGAGAGACTTGGCCAGGCTATTCCACGATTAGCCAAGCAAGCCGAAGTATTGCAAGATCGTGTTGAATGCGCTAACGAGAATTTACGCAGTGATTTGCAGCGATGGAACGTAGAAAAGCAAATGGATCTGAAAAACGTACTAATCTCGATGACTGATCGGCAGATTCGGCATTATCAGCAATGTATGAGCGCATGGGAAGAGATTCTCGCTGGGTTAAAGTTAGATGGAATAGGTTCCGACGTTAATGTCGGGCCACCTATTAAAATTCCCGTTTAAATCGTTGAAAATCTGAATCTCGCTATTGGTAAACTCGTACAATAAATATCCGATGTACTTACAGAGGTATAAAAACCTACGGAAAGAGCAATGATAAAGTTGATTGCAATTAAGAAAATGACTTTATTAGGTTCAATGTTATTGCTTCTGCAATTAAATAACTTAAATGACCTTCGTCTCGTAAGTCCTAAACGTTTTTCGTCGAAAGTTCTATCGATACTTACATAAATTATGACCGCATTTGTTAGACGCACGTGTTGCACATTTATATATGTATTCACAGTTTTCAGATATAAAAAAGTTCATGGTAATGTGGCTTTATAATACAATACTATCATGAAGTGTCATGAAAAATTAAATTAATGCATTTACTTTTGTAGATAGATATCATGGGGAATTTCAACATACGTAAATGTCTCGATTATCTTCTCGTCTAGATCACCAAATTAATTTTTGGGACCAAGTACCAGGTGGTTTTTTACTAATTCCCTTCTCTCTTACTTTCAACCACATACAATACATTCATTGACAATCAGTTTAATTATCTATATCTAGTAGTTACCAAAGTTATCTATAGCATAGATAGTCAATGTATAGTATACAGTGCTAGTATAATTTACAAATCCGAGCAAATGCTTGTAAACTTCGTTGTATCGTTACTCAGTACTCTTAATCTTAATCTACATCGTTAAGTTATGGACAATCCATACAGCAGCATTTAACAATCAACTTATACGGTAGTCCTTTATGGGAAAGCACAGTAAGAATCTATACAACTTATTACATCCGCTGTTATTCGCGCTTAGTGCAAGCAACTTTCGAAATAGTTACAATAAACTATATGGAGTATGTTTCCGTACACTCTTCATTACACTGTATACATTACCTTATTATCGATAGAATCCTTAGATTTGTATCAATAAATAAATTATTGTTTGCAACGTATCGTTAATTCGATAACTACCTCATTCGATCGACGGATAATTTGGCAATGGCGTTATATAAAATTCTACCAAATTATCTAAATCGTAAAGTCGTGTTATAGACTCGCCTAAAAATCATTTAATAAGCTTCCGCTCAAATTCGTTATTAATTCATTAATTGAGCAGTTCATTTTCAAAGTGGCATAAGTTACTTTAGCGTCGCGAAAAATGGTGATTTTTAATGACTATACGAAATTACAACTGAGAAGAAATAAGCATTCGGAATAACAAGTAAATCTCGAAAATTGGCACCAGTATTTGATTCATCCACAGGCCAAATCGATTATCTCGACTTTTCGAATTGTTTCGAATTTAAGAGCCAATGCACTTGACTGAATCATAACTTTTTGTTCATAACAAATTTCCCTAATGACTACAATTAACAGCATTAAAAGACTAAATTTGTTTGACCATCGAACAATAAATAATTTATTTCAGAAGTAAATCTGATTAGCTCCAAGGCTGTTCCACTTTATTCATTTTATATTTCATTCGATGAATGCTACATGCAATTATACATTCTGCGACATTTGTATTCATAATTCGAAGGGAATTTTAAAAAAGAGTGTACACTAATCCATCGCGTTTCTGCTCTTTAGGTTTTACGGAGTTAATCGACTTGGCAAGCGAGTGCGTCATTTTTAAACGCGTTAAAGCGCAAACCCCAAATATTTCGATTTAAAAGGAAAGTGACTTGTATCGCTTTCAAGATAAACGACTCAATTAACGCTTTATTGAATGTACTAACCTGCCAGTGTCATTTCATTATGTAAAAAACGTACTGTATGAGCATACGGCTGTTGAATCTTTTCTCTTAATTTCGGGGCTAATCGTTGAGTCGGATTCCATAATGGACTCTGAAAATTTGGAACGTTCGTGAAATTTGGTTTTCCACATTCTGGCTTTACTTCTTCCATTGGCAATACATCTGTAATTCTATATTGGCTCGTGTCTATATTCCATGTAAATTTGCATCCCACTTCGTATTGCTTTCTTTCTTGAGAACTAAATATGCATCCTTATCAGTGATTTACCGCTCGAGGGGGGAAAAGAAATGAAATTTTGCGAGCATAACGACATATAATAATATAATCTGATACTAACCACTGATTTTGACTACACAGCTCGCTAGCTTGAATTTTCATAATCAATAAACAAATAATATCACCGCTTAATGCGCATACATCGATTATCTCGATGTCGTAGTCGCTACAGTGCCAATATTTCTTTTTGAATCTTGTACAAATCCAGTCCGCTATATGATGGGAAAAGGTCTCTATATCGAAACTTAGCTGACTTATCGATACGCAAGGTACTATCTGAAATTACGATAATTTCTTTTAAAAAAAGTATTCCATCGTTACAATTTTAATTGTAAGTCGGATGATAGTTGAAGGGTTTTAAGTACAGTACCAATTTCTCAGCTTTACTATTGCTGATCATTTGCATTTGAACGTAACCAGATCCGTGGACATGCATTGGAAGTACACACTGATAACTTACATACCCTCCGGTTTCCTCATCTGTGAAATTTATACACGTACAAAGATAAAATTCCTTATTTAACACTGGAACTACTGCCGTTAAATCAATTATATTAAAATATATTAAAAGAGTACTTCGAAAAAGGGCGAAGATGATCAATTAAGTAATTTGTGTATCATAAGATACGCGTGAAATATCTACTATACTGCTTCTCTACAATTTGAGAAGTGTTTATAAAAGAAATAGGAACCCGTCATTTAAAAATTTCCGTACATCTAGCGTTAATTTTAATTTGCCAGTGTTAATGTTAATTTTAACGCTCGATCTACCAAAGTGGCCAAAATGACTGAGTTCTAATAATTATTTCAATCTTCCTAAAACCTCTGATGCTGTTCGACCTTTAACCCCTTGCCCTACAATAACGAGTGACCCTCATAATACGATAAAACTAACGCGACACGATAAAATTATTTCTATAATATTAATATTACGTTAAATTATACCAAGAATCCCTGATCAATTTTTATTTAAGCAATTTAATTCGAAATGATTGCCGAGATAGTCACAAATAAATCGTAGGGCAAGGTGTTCATTTCCTACATCTATCTTGTAACATGTCTAATATTAATTGTCTCAGTTTAAACTTAAATTCCATGCACAATTAACGCACCTTCAACATCCGTGATGACCGATATCATCTCATCGTCCAGTTCTATATAACTTCTTTTAAAATGTGCAGTGCATTTGATGGTAGGGTATTGTAAATTTATTTTTGGGACTAACGGAGAAGAATTTACAGAGTGCTTGCTAGAACGATCTCTGCTTATGGTTCCGTTAGGTAGCTGGTTTTGATTTAATGGACGTAGTACGTTTTTCTCGGCTGAGAAATTAAAATTGCAATATCACTGAAAGTAAATCGAGCAGATTAAAGTTTACTACTGATAATCGTTTACCTGGATCCGTGGCTGACAAATCGTTCGATATACTGATATCTGGGGTGACGTTAAAATCATCCGTCTCACTTTGATCCGAATCTACCCAATGCTTTTTACCGTTCGGCAATACAGGCGACATCGTAGGAGACGACGGTATCTGATGTATCGAATAGCCACGATGTTTAAACTTATCCCTTATATGTTTAAAAGGAACTATATTTTCAGCGTCCTCAGTCTCATCGCAGAACTCGTACTTCTTGTCGGCGAGTCTGCGTTTTCTGAACGAGCTAAGTTTCTCGCATGTCTCCTGCGCCTCGTCCGTAAATTCGTATGCCTTTTCAGCTTCAAGAGTAAGTTTATGCGTTGCTCTTGTTCTTGATTGTGACGAATTCACAATAGGGGGTGGGGAATGTAAGTTCGATCGTTTCCGCGGACTGGGGTGCCGAAAAGATCTCGTTATGGGGGGTGACATCAAACGCGAAGAGCATGACGAAGAAGGACTCACAGAAACCGAATGAAGCGGTGAATTCATGGAAGCTATATTATTATCTTGCGAAGCACCAGGCTGGGGTGAATTCGAACGCTGGATACGTATGCTTTTATGACTAGATTCCGAATTTCGCGTCTTCAAAATATCCGAAGGCGGCGTGAGTATTGGCGAAGACCATGCCATTGCTCTGAGATCAGAAGGAAGTCTTTGTGGCGTTGATCGTGGGGAACACGAGGGGTGTTTCACCAGAGTAATTAAATCACTACCAATGTTAAGCTCCTGAGACATATCTTCGCAAAAATCCTGTAAAATTTTGTCCCTAACCGATATCGCTTGCTGTTCCGTTCGCGAAACAGGGGTCATGTTTCGACATTTACATTCGGTAATGTCCAAACACTCGCATAACTTAACGTGTAAAGCTTCGGTAGACTTATTTATATCACAGACACAGTCGCTTTGATTACTGCTTGAGGTATTTAATTGTAAATCACGGCCTAACTTATCATCTATTTTAATTGATTCATCTAGAAAGTCATGTTCTATACTCAATTCACATCTCGGAGATTGGTCAACCACACGCTCCGGTGTGTCTATCTTTTCGTCCGAACTCTCGTAACGTTCTACTTTCGAATAGTCCATTTCTTCCACGTCACTCATGTCTAGGGGTACGGTATCGGGGACAACAGTGTCCTGCTTATCACAAGTCTTCTGATTTTTGGACTTTGGAATGTCCAAATCTACCCTGAGTACATGTAAAAAGTTTCCTGTGTTAACTACTACATGATTCCAATAATTCAAACACACTGTAGCTCGAAATCTAGGATAAGGGGAAATCACTTCGTACGTAGTATGGACAGTAAGTCCATGTTGAAGACAGTTACAGCGTACACAGCCATCCCAGTTTGCAGCTAACTCTGTAGGAATATAACGACGATATTTCTTTACATTCTACATGCATATTCTTTAACCCCTTGCCGTACGATTCCGAGTGACGCTCGTGACGCGATAAATTATTTCTATGCTATTAATATTGCCTTAAGTTGTATGCTATATCAGAAATCAGGGATGGTTTGTTATTTCAGCAATTAATTCCGAGTTATTGCGCATTCAGTCACAAAGGAAATCGTATT
The DNA here is from genome assembly GCA_963989415.1 of Cerceris ruficornis. Classification (NCBI taxonomy): domain Eukaryota; kingdom Metazoa; phylum Arthropoda; class Insecta; order Hymenoptera; family Crabronidae; genus Cerceris; species Cerceris ruficornis. Next base: position 4,689,139 of record OZ022530.1, on the reverse strand, counting down.
GCAAGGGGTTAAAGTGCTTGTAAGACTGCTACTACCTTCACCTTCCTCTTCGTACGATGCAGCAACTTTTAAACAATCTTTACAGTTTTCAAGAGAAGGTACTGTGGTTATTGTTAAGTATGCTCTGTCTGTGGTTTGTACATGTAGCCAGTTGGGACTATAAATGGATATAGATTTATAAATTTCCGACGTTTTGAAAGACGCATTAGACTAACAGATCCAATGAAAACTCACCAAAGACCATGTATTACCAGTTTATTTCGTTCCATTGGCCATTGAGATATAACTATGCTAAGTTCTCTATAGATAGTGTAATTACCAAAAAGCGTAACTTCAGCAACTTTACGAGCAATACGGTTTGGAGTAAAGGCCCACCAGTGTAGTAAATACTTGTACAAAGAAGTATTGCCATTCATATCCAATGTGTATGTGTACGTAAGAAGAAACTGGCCACATTGCGTCAGGCCCATTACAATATGCCTTTCCCAATAATTCTTATTATTATACAATATTTAACAAAGTCATTTATATATGAAGTTTCGTTAATAATCAAGAATCTATAACTTATACCCTGTCCTATAAATGCTGCACACATACCCTGCTTCTAATGCTGATTTTGGAATTATATGTAAAAGAGACAAATGTCGCCATGAAGGTACAGTAGCAAATAGTCTTTCCTCCGATGCATAATTGTGCGCTGAAAGACATCCTCTGATCTGTAAAAGAATTATATCTCATTTTCTAACGAAACTAACACAGTAAACATTTCCTTATTCTGAAAATACCCATTAAAACAAATCTGTTTCATTGACTTTTCATGAGTTTCGACTAAAACGTGCTTTCTCTTTCTACGAAATTTTTCGAAATCGTAATTATTTATTTTCAATAGGTATACATAATAAAAAAAAAAACTTCATGAGCAAGAACAAAAATACATTTTTCTTGCAGCCAGTGGAAGTTCGGGATACTAAAGTTTATGGTAATATTTACGATAAACGTAGAAATAGTTTAGTGACTTTGTTTAACTACTTCGGTTTCATTGCAAATAAATAATCGATTTTGACAGGTGTCTCGATTCTGTCATTTATAATAATGCCCTCGTACATTAAAGGTTAAGTAGCCTACCTCTCTTATAAATAGCTTCTGCAAAAAATGTCTTTTGCTTCGACGATGGGATAGGCAAGGCTTCTGGCCGACTATAACGTACTCCGACTTTTCCGAAGTAATATCAGAAAAACATTCATTGCAATAATCTGAGGTAGTATCGGAAGACGATGCGTCCGCCATTTTTAAATAACCCTACTGAAAGATACGCGTGAGCATTGAATGGCCAAAGACAATGCACCATGCCAGAGATGAGATGTAAGAATTTGTACCTTGCTATAGATTCTGTGATAATTGGCATTCGATAAATTATAATTACTTCGAAACAAACTAGCTTCACGGTGAAAGAACAGATCGATTCTTTTCGAGACGAAATTTACGATGTTTACGGGTCACTGAAATAAGATATTTCATTTACTGTATGAAAAATACGTGTCGGAAAGAAAACTCTTGGATGTTGAGATAAATTAAACATTTAGTAACGTATTAATAAAACTTTCGATGAAAGTTTTACGAAGTGTCAGGTCAATAGTTTGCATCAGAGATCGATGAACCCATAATTCGCGACGACCTCTGATTTCAAAGTAGAATACAGGGGGTACAAGCTTGAATGGAAAGAGCGATGCCAAAGTTTCGTGAAATGTTTCATGTTAATATTTGTAGGAGGCGGTAGTATCACCGAATTTAGTATCTGCAGAAGACGATAGAAGACGGTAGTGTCACCGAATTTAATGTCTTCTATAAAAAATTTGAAATATGGCGCGTAATAATTCGTCTTTTGTTTGAGCACTTGGTTGTTAAGTAATTCGTCTCGGAAAAAGAGGAATTGGTACAGCGGTCGTTATAATAGTGATTGTGAAAGTGTAAGCATTACATTAACAAAACGCTAACAATGAATCGTAGCTTAAATAAATTGCAATGTATACAGCAGACAATTTTACCAAATGCTTAAAAGATTGCAGCTGTTTATCTTCGACTAGTCTGTTTCATGTTAAGACCGTAAGGGTCTTTAGACATTCGACAAATTCTTTTAGACCCTCACTCTAAGAGTTCTGCTTGTAGAGAGAAGACGTACCTTCTTCATATATATAAAATAAAGTTTAGTTAAATTCATATATTTAAAACAAAGTGTTTTATTTAAAACCCTAAAAACCAATAGTTCGCAAGCGGAAAGGCGATTATAAACGCAGGGTCCTTTTGTCCGTCTCGGGAGCCTGGTGCAAAAGCTAATCGTTGCAGGATCATTTTATTGGCGTGAATCGAAAGCCAAGGGTCCAAAGAACACGTGGAAAAAAAACCGATGAAGATCCGTCCAAAAACAAGCGAGATATTTAATTTCAAAATCGAGGGAGTCCGATTTTTGGGCGGCTGGAGTGGCGGTGCAGGCTAATGTTTGAATATTCGTTTCTCGACTTCTGGGGGTCGTAGAGGGATGCATTTTCTTAGTTTTAATCCTTGAAATGTCTATTTTAATATGCTGCAGCGCAGAAGTTTCCATCTTCATCCGTTTATAAATTGAATTAGTAATTACAATTTCTTCGATAAAAATGTCAAGAGAAGTTATGAATGTAATGAATGAATAAAAGTTATGAATGAAAAATATCGATCGCGATATTATTAAATCTCACGTAAGAAGTATTTAAAAAATTAAAAACTGAAAGAATGAACAAAATATTACTCGTACCGCGAGAGATTTCAAAGTAACGCGGACTACGGTTAAGAGCGTGCGCCAACCTTCGCGTCGGGAAACTACGGTGATGAAAACTTGTCGCAACTTCTGAAAGTGAAAAAGAAAATGATAACTATGCAAATTGTTAGTATCTTGCTTATTTAACGACGTAACGATTGAAATAATTGTCGAATTCTTCATTCTGAATTGTGAAAGTTTCGAACATAATTTTGAAGATGGAGAATGGACGGAAGATGTCTGGAAATTTCCAGATTTTTGAGGTTTTGCAGCTAATTAGCCCATTATTGCTTTCAATGTGAGAAAAAAAAAATATTAAATAAAAGTTTTCGAATCATTGCGAGCAACAACGACCCGGGTCCCACCACGTGGAGGTTGCTGCGACTAGGGACCCAAAAAAATGGCCATCCATCCTCCATCAAATTTTGTCTTTCGCGTGAAACATTTTCCCGTCATTATTGCAGGTTTAAACGACGGAACCGGAGAATGAACGGGAGAATGTGTCAGGCGAAATTTCTTGTTCTACTTTACTTTCGTTATCTATCTCGCACTGGGAGAGATAGATTCCCGACCGTGATGCAACGAGCATCCAACGCTTAAGAACTAACGCGAAATTTATTCCTTACATTCTGAAACTTAATTGTAGGCTTAACACATCTCAAGTGGGAAACGTCTTAAGTCGTTTCGTTCATATTATTATTAAAACGTGGGAGTCGCCAACATAAAGTGAATAAAGAAGTTATTTTTTAAAACGAAACTGAAAGCTTTATTAAAAAATAACCCATAGTTCAAAAGAGACATTTGGCGAGAAAATACCCGCTTAAGATGTGTTAAGATTTAGTTAACAACGGATTTAACCGTTTGAGTGCTGAAGAATTTTCTTGTATATATGCTAAAAGTGCGGAATGAAATGCGTAGTTATTTTTTTTGGAAAATAATAGAAACGGTTATAATTAACTCTAATTATTGCATGAAAAGAAATTTTTACCAACAATAATATTTTTTATTCTCACTTATTACAAGAGTGTTTTGCAAGTCGTCTTATCCTGCTCTCAATTAATGCGAAAATTATATCGTAGTAACACACAGCAGCGCGATCGCGCTTCTACGCATTTTTGGCATAACACAAGAGAAGCGCAATAGCGCTTAACCGCACTCAAACGGTTAAATTAACCTTGCGAACAATCTTAATCTAAACGTACGACGAACGACTTAACGTCTAATCCATTACGATCACGATTTCAGTATCTTATCGCAATATCAGTCTGTCCTTCAATATGGGAGCAGTTTTTGTACACAGTGAAAATCATTGTGCATATGCAAATACTGTTTCCATAAAGTTTTCGGTCTAATTAACTTAAATACTATTCGCGATCGCGGGTGCTTAAATTTATTTTCGCGCTTCTTCTTTCTTCAGGTGGTAGTCTTGAAAATCTTCCTAATATCTACCTAAATGAAAATTATAATGAAAAGTTATGATTTCCTATCTCGGAGGAAATAAAACAATAAGAGCCTGCCTAATTAACAGCAAAGATTTCTTTGCAAAATATTGCCTGGCTGCTAACTGTAAACCAGAAAGCAAACCACTTGGCAAGATAATAAAAAATGCATTCTGCTTGAAGCAGAATGAAGAGAAACATGGTATTGTTTCAAGAATAAAGGAAGTCAGACGACAATTAACTCATGAATCACACTTCGAAGGCAATGCAGACGATACTTTGATCTAGAAATCAAACGTATCGAAACCTTTGACAAATAAACCATTAAAAAATGGTAGCCCAACTATTGTAACAAAATCTCAGAAGAGATATCTGCAAATCTAACACACAATTTGCAAAAGAAGATGTCATCGAGAAATATCCATAGATCGCCCCTCGATATGGTTCGATCTATGCGATTCCTGTGAAAAAAAACTCATTTGTTAGTAAAATTTCATTACACTGAGGATTCCTCCAGCGTCTCTAGACGCCTTTGTCTCTCAATTTCCATCTCTAAGGTCTGCTTCATTTCCGGTAAATATCCATGACTGTAATTTAACTTCTGTAACAGAATCTCATTAATTTTTTTTACCCAAAACGCGGACTTAAAACGGAAGGTCACCGTCCTTTCAATATTTTAATAGACGAGCATCGAATTTTAAGAAAACCAAGAGAATCATAATTTATTAAAAATTTTAGGAACTGCAAGTTTTATGAACTTTACAATAAGAAAATGTTAAGAAATTTAATAAAGCAAACACGAAATTTGAAGTTACATATCGAGTCGACAAACGCGAATTGAATAATAAGGACAATTTAGCAAATTGTGCAATGTCACAATTATTTGCTATCAAAGAAATCACTTAAATGAAAAAAAGGTAATTTTGACGCAGTTACATTCGGAATTATTCGAAACCTTTCCATCATCCGAGCATAAAAACTGAATGCATCCCTGTTTAATTCGCGACGCGAGAAGCGTTAAATAAAGACAGACTTCCTTCTTTGCTACAATATAATTCTACTATTTATTTAAATAAATAAGTAAATATCTAAAAGCGACGCGTTTAATCTTTATCTATATTTGCCATCCGTCTATCGCACTGTAATTTCTTTATATATTTTTCGAGCACAAGTTTTGTATTTTTATTAAATTGTAAAAATATGTAAAACCCGTGGCCCGTAATTTTTGTAACAAATTTCCGAGAATTTATCGAAACATCTACGTCGACGCGATTTTCTTACAGAAATGTCTTCGCGATTAAAGTAAAACTCCAGAAAATATTAAATTCATAACTTTAACGATGACAGCCAGCAGCATTCTTCCTATTCCGCGAATTTTATTTAATTTACAAACACTCTTTTTATCTCTGTGTCATAAAATGTGCATATAATTCATTGCACTTTAATTTGCGAAGTGGTTCCAATGACCACGATAAAATTCATTGTCTGATTGATCTCAATAAACAACAGATAATATAACTTAACAGAAAGTATATAGAAATCCTCAAAATTTCTTTTATTAAAAGAAACATTTTCAGCAGTATTTTTAATTGCAAGCACTTGATTTATAATATAAAAATTGACATGAAGCAGCCAGAAGGCGCTTAAAATCCCGAAATCATCGAGCAGCCAGAAGGCGCTTTCAATAAAAATCGCGAGAAACCCGTGCCATTTCAGGCTCTTATTGTTCGCTACGCTACTTCAAAACCCGCCTACTGCCATTTCAAGGCTCTCATTGTTCGCAACGCTACTTTAAAACCCGCCTATTGCCATTTCCTGGCTATCATTCGTAACATTATTTAATAAACAATCGCGTACTGCCATTTCGAGGCTTTCATTGTTCGCCACGCTACTTCAAAACCCGCCTATTGCCATTCCGGGGGCTCTCATAATTCGCAACACTACCTATCCGGAAAAAAAAGAAGCTAACGTTGGGAGCAAGCCTCCTGAGGCACTCCATGGGCAGTTGCAATTTTGCAACTGCAATTGCTGAGTCTCCAACTCAGCAGATGCGCATCTCTCAGCTGCTTTTGTATTTCGCAACGCTAGTTTCGCGGTTGTTCAAAAGAAAAACGCGTCTGATTTATATTTCGCAACGCTAATTTAAAATTTATTGAGAGTAAACTCCCGGGCACCTATTTCAGGTACCAAATCGCGATGTTATACTCTAGAAATTAATATGAAAATGCTAATTTGCAAGAATATTCTATAAAATAGTAAAACAAACTCCCGTGCTCCTTGTTCAAGGGCTACGTCGCAACACTACTTTAAAAATAAATTATTCAAAGACAAACCGGGCACTTTCCGTGCTTTATTTCGCAACGCTACTTTAAAGAGTAATTTTTCAAGAACAAACCGGGCACTTTTCGTGCTTCATTTCGCAACGCTACTTCTAAAGATCTAATTAAAGCAAACTCCCGTTCGCCATCTCAGGCGATCTCCTTCGCAACTCTATCTCTATTTTAATATAATATTCTAATAAAGAAAAAACCGAGTATATTCATGTCGCAACACTAAAAACTACCAATTAATTCGAACAAATCCGTGGGTACCATCCGGGGCTACCTTAATTTCGCAACACTAACGAGCATAATAAACGCAACTCTAACTTCGCGATGAAAAACCGCATGCAGCCAAGATGCGCTCGTTGGACGGGAATGTTACATCCGTCGTGGCCGTTAAACGGCAGTGGACAAACACAGAAAGCGAGCATAGTGAATTAACAAATACTAACAATGACTTTCCATGCTAGAACCCAAAACGGATTCGAGAATGAAAAGCCATTCGCTGCAGCCCTCTTCGTGACAGTTTGTCGGGCCTCTTCGGCACTTGTTAGCCACTTCTTCTGCCCCTAGAGAATGCTCGAATACTTTGCACCAATATAATTCTTACTATTATCAAAATTCGACAGTGAAAACCACACCACGAGCGTGCAGAGCGTATTCGCTGCTCGTGTAGCACAGTTTTCAGAAAAAAAGGCAAAGTATTCGAGCCTTGCGCCGGGAGTTTCACCACGTGCGCAGAAATTTACATGCTAGAAACTACGGTCAAAAAGAGGGGGACACTCGGTTTGACCGTAGTTTGATCCCAGGTCCAGGCATATCACTTTTACCCGACCTACACAGAGAATGTGATATCCTGAATTCCTGGCCCTTCCTGCTTATATTTAGCTCACATTCAAGAACGGTATGCTACCTACGTACCTAATACCTATATTTAAAAATGCAAATCGCGACACAAACACACAAACACACATCACTCCACGGTTCTCAATCAGGAACCCGGGTGCATGGCCTAAACTAGAGAGGACTCCCCGGGGTTCCTCCGACACCCGAGTTCGCAAACAACTTTCATACTCTAAAATGTACGTACCAATTTCCTGAAATCGACTGACAAGGGTGGCGACCATTGCGTTATTTCATTATAATACTCTATCGCGACTTGAAATGTTTACGGAATTTTAAATATCTGTCATTGTGTCGTTCGATATTTAAGGCGATGTATATGGTATATGTTGCACAGATAGAGAGAATTTCATCATTGGAATACCATATACATCGATGAGTTGTAGTAAGAGTGAAAAGGAGAATAAGGCAAAGTATATTGTTCAAGTTTGTATAAATTATTTTATGATACGAGAAAATTTCAAGCGACGCAAGATCCACAGCCTAACACACATCACACACATGTGGAAATTACGTCGTGCACGATTCGCCACCGCAATGTCAGTCGCTGATTTTTCAAAAAAGGCCGTGCCCACCGCCTTTACCCATTCGAAATGCACCTGGGCACTCGAATGAGTTCGGGCTTCAAGTGAACACGGCAGGAATTTGTACTCACTGTGTATTTTTGCTGAAAATCCTAGCTAAGAAGATGATTAGTAGAAATCTAACGGCTTGATTTATGAAAAATTAAAGCAAGTGACTCGAATTTGATATTTAATCAAGCAAATGACTCGACTTTTATATTTATTTAAGCAAGTGACTCGACTTTCATATTTGTTCAAGCAAAGAGAATTTGAATTGAAAAAGTGAACTTTATAGAAGCAAAATACTCTACTTTATGTATTTATAAATATGCAAAATTTACTTTGAATTGAAATTGAATATTGAAAACCGGGAGATCTCGTCGTCAGAGGAAGAATTTTAACAGGGAAATGTATTAATTGTCACTCTGACTTCGAGATCTACCCGTCGCGAAGTGCCTTCTTGCAGATAATACAATAATTGTCATTAAAACGCCGCGAAACAAATTTACAAAATTCCGAAATTTCGTGCATCAAAAGCACAAATCGAGCGATCTATATAAAACATAAATCGTCTCGAAGAAATCTATTAGCCGCGATCTTATAACAAATTTTGTTATAAGAATATTTTTCCAATGAATATAAAGAACGCACAATATTCGTAAATTGTTCATTTGTATTGATAAATTCGCAACGCTAACTGTAAATTTCATGATTCCATTCATGTAAATAAAGCAAAAACCGCGCTACAAGAAGGCCCTGACCTAAACTACGATATATATGACAGTACACAAGGAAAATATATAACAGTTTCTACTCACGAGTAATTTTTCAATTACTCGTGTTCACTATGCTCGCTTTATAAAACAATACAACCAGTCTCCAGTGCCGCTTCGGACCTTTCGTCCTACGGCATGGTTTGGAGACCGGAGGGACAGTTAAAGTTTTTGACTCACCAGTGTCGAGACACCAGAATACCATTGGTTACCTTAGACTCTCTGCCGCTGCTGTCTCTGCCAGTGTTGTCTCCGCCGCTGTTATCAAGGTTGTCCTCAGGTCATCTCAAGGAATGTCCAATGTCTAAACAAAACAAAGCATTTCGCATTGCAAGAGGCACCGTTCGTAGAACGTTAAACTGCCTACCTTTCCGATTTTACAAAGAAAACTAATTTAATTTTGAAAACAGAGAATGAAAAAATAGTCGTGATTATATATCAAGAAACGTTAAGAGTAGTTCGTAAAAATTGATTAGTTTATATATGTTTTTCAGAATTGAGAATTCAAGGAGAAGTTATATATCGAAGTATGTATCGAAACTTTACGACAAGAACGTAGAAATAAAATATCTCTGTGTTTACGTTACTCACCTTCAAGGCGGAAGGTGCGTCGCAGTTTCGCAGGGTACAGCGATGCCTCACGAATTCGAGCAAAGTCTGAAACAAAAATGCGACGCACATCTTAAATACTTATTCCCTGAAAATTTCATATGTTGGGGAATTCTTTATTTTTATTTTTTTTATTGGTAGAACATGCAAAATAAGAGTATGAAAATCTGATAGAAAACTTGTAAGGACGTTTTTGAGAAAATTTTCAAGTATCAACTGAAACTTGGAGAAAAATTGTGGGGTATATGCGAATTAAAATTTCAGCTCACCTATAAAAGATTTGCCCTTCGCCGGGGAGTGATTGTCGCCGTTCAACCATCCCGTCATTTGACTGTTCTGTAACAAAAAAATTAACATTTTCATTAGTATATGCCGCCTTTGTATTTCTCGACTGCGAATTTTTATTTCCCGATCATGTGATACTTACTTTTTAAATTCGTGAAGCCTTGCCCGATGGAAATCCTTTCCACAGCTGCTCCTGTTGCACTGACTCTACTTCCGGCTCGGTGTAATTGAAAAAAAGACAATTCGCGACCGAGAATTATTTTCGGCGAACAATTTGACTCTACTTTCGCGTAAAGTTATAAATTTAAGGGTATAATATGAAATACGAAGCAAACACTGACTCTACTTTCGCGTAAAGTTATAAATTTAAGTGTATAATATGAAATACGAAGCAAACACTGACTCTACTTTCGCGTAAAATTACTAGAAATTTAACACTTATTAAAGTATATATAAAATGCGAAACAAACACTCCAGCGATGCCTCACGAATTCGGACAAAGTCTGTAACAAAAATACAACGCAAAATATAAAATATTTGCTCTCTGAAAACTTGAAAATTTAGCTAATTCTTTATTTAGTACAAAAATGTTGCAAGTATTCTCTGAGAACTTCAAAAGCTAATTGATACTTTATTTTCGTTAATTAAATCGATGGAACGAACAAAGTGAAATTTGCAAGAGAATTGACAACTACCAAATTAAAATTTTAAAATGATGAAGTGTGTACGTGATGAAATTTCAGCTTACCTTCACAGACTTTGCCCATCGCCGAGGAATGATTGTCGCTGCTCAACCATTCCCCTCATTTGACTGTTCTGTAACAAAAAAATTAACATTTTCATTAGTATCTATGTGCCGTCTTTGTATTTCTCGACTGTGAATTTTTATTTCGCGATCATGTAATACTTACTTTTGAAATTCGTGAAGCCTTGCCCGATGGAAGTCCTTTCCGCAGCTGCTGCTCGATGCACTGACTCTACTTCCGATTCGATCAATTTAAAAAAAATAAAGAAGCTACCGCGACCGAGAATCATTTCCGGCGAACAATTTTGACTCTACTTCCGCGAAGAAAAGAATTCTAAATATTTTTGATAATTATTCAAAAGTTATTAATAATTATAATAGCGGGTTGCAAACACTGACTCTATGTCGCGTGAATTTCTTATAAATTGAAAAAATATTTAATAATAAATATACACAGATATAAATTTAAATATAATTCGAAACAAGCACTGACTCTAGACCGCATTGCGCTCGGCCACAAATTTTGCTGAAAATAAAAGGGTGGGGGGAGGAAACACAAGAACATACAAAAAATACCATGTTTTTCTTTTTCATATCAAATCAAGTGCTTGCTTTAAGAAATACTGCTTTTTAAATTATGTCTTACTCATTGATTCGTAATATTCTTTGTGTAATACAATGTATTATTAATTAAATGTATAAACAATAAATACTGTGGGCTGCCACTGTTAAAGTTATATGATTAGTCATGCTGATTCCCTATTACATATGAACACTGTAACCCCCTTCGATAAATTCACGAAAATCTTTATAGAAATTACGGACGAATCTAACGCAGGATCTTAATATCCTACATTGTCAAATACGATTTTTAATTATTTCTATACTCACGCCCTGAAATCTATGTAAAACCATTGCAGCGTCTCAAAACGGAAGGATAAGTCGTCACATGTAAATACCAAGTAAAAACGATTCGCGATTTATTTGTAGCATAGAATTGTAGCCGTCGAAATTTAACACCAGAATTGGTAAACACTGCCAGAATAAGGGGCAGATTTCTTAGAAGTCGACTATCGTATTGTAAATATTGGCTAAACACTCGTATATTGTAAAAGGTTTCAAGTAATACCGAAAGATTTCAATCGTTGCATGCTTCCGTAGAACCGTATTAATTCGTATGAATGAAGATTCAACTCGTCAATTGTTCGACTCGATACCAAATAATAAAGGTATTGAATAAATTGTAACAAATTATCCCGAACATATGAAAATAATACAACCGTTACGTTTGTTTATACGTAGTGATACGTTACGCCGTGTTGTCGTTCCGCGAGCGCGACCTAACTGCAAGGTCGCCGCATGGTAACAGCAAATTCTGCAGCACGCAAGAGAAAATTACTGAATAATTGCTTAAAAGTTCAAAAATCCTGTATAATCACGTTTCCGAACAATATTATTCGCGTTATTTCTCACCAAAATTGAAATATGAAGCTACGGTACGAGTATGAATGTTGTAAACGACAAAAGTGAAGCGTAAATGTCGCGAGAGGTCACGTGAGTGCTCGCAATTGCGTAGTTATTTCGCGATTGTTCAAAAAATTCGTAATTATTATTGTCAAAATTGATAGATATGAAACAATGGAAGAAGTATTACGTAGTAGATAAACGAGAGAGCTATTTTTTAGCGGTCGATAAGCGAGGAATATGTAAGAGAAACGGCACTCACAGCGGATACGTGTTGACGGCTTCGAGTCCGGAGAGAGAAAGAGGCAGGCGACCCATCTGGTAGGAGTGGGGATAGCTCGCCGCGGCTCGGCTGCCGCGTAGTGGGGGAACGGCGGGCCAATCAGAATGCAGCTGAATATCACGCGCTACATAGTCTATCCTTTCGAACAGAAGAAAATATGTTATATTACAACTATTATTTTATTATATAGTTGTATTACAACGTTATTACAACTAGTTTTCTGAGCAGTTGTTTATCGTAAATGAAATTATGTTTTAAAAATATCTTCAAGCATATATTTAATTAATTTTAGAATGAATATAAATAATGGGAGTAAAGTTGGGCGATTTTCTAATTTACTACAGGTTCTACAGGTGCTGGAGAAATGATCTTTTCTTTGGTTAACGCAGTTTTTCATGCTCTTTCAGATGGCATATGACGCAAAGTTACAGTCTTATTAAAAAGAGATGTTATTTTTGGGAAAAATTTACTTTTTGACAGCGATGAAACGAGTAGAGTTTCAATATTTTCCATGAATAGGTCGGTAGTTTAAACTCTAAATAAGACACTGAAATAAACCGCAGCTATATCGGTCAAGAAATAAGCGAGATATTAGTGTTTAGATATTTGTCTTTTACTGAGTGTTATTTCCCGCCAGAGAAAAATGCAGAAAATTGCAAAATGGTAGATGTCGCTAGCATCGGTGCTTCCATAACCCTTTGAAAATATCGAGTCTCCATTCTTTTAGCATTCGCATTGTTTAAGGCTTTACAGGATCGCTGCAGGTCGCTGTATGGCCAGAAGAAAATGAATTTCTATACCCAATGTTTATATTCTGCCACTTTTCAGAGACTCATATATTATTAAAATTTTTTTAATTATGAATACTCATTATTACGATACGCCTCCTGCCGCCTCCTACAATCATTAACACGAAACATTTCTTGAAACCACTCCAACCACTGAAACTATGCTATATTAAATAATAATTTTTCAAAAATCTTCCAGAATTGAACTCTGATCCATTAACGTATTGTATATTCTATAATAATTTCATTTATCAAACGTTTGCAACAATTTGCAATGATAGCGATCGTTTCGCGCCAGAACTATGAGAAAATCGGGTAGTTGGTAGCCTTGGAAGTAATATCTATCACTTTCTACCATTTACGACCATCGATCGTTCATTTTGAAGAAGTTCCATGATTCTTCCACCGAAACTGACTAAAAACATTTCGCGCTTTATCCTGTAATATTTACATGAAGCGTGTGATTCTTCGATTCCCGTTGATAACCTGACGAAAGGAATAACATGACGACTGCATTGTATTTGGAGCACTATTTAGACAGTAAGTACACGATTTTTTTCCTCTACAGTTACCAGAGGGAAAAATAGTTCGTGAAACATATTTTATACAATATGAAAATCGACCGCGACAAATTTACGAATGCGATACGTTATGCTGGGCTTAATTACGTTAAGTTTGAATTTTATTTCCATTCATTCAAACGCTAAAGCAATTAAATACGTTTGTTAGGTTTGGAACATTTACCTATAGAACTGCAAAGGAACTTTACGTTGATGAGAGATTTAGATGCCAGAGCTCAAGGATTGATGAAAGACATTGACAAACTAGCGGATGATTACTTGAAAAACGTGAAGAAGGAATCGCCGGAGAAGAAGAAGGAACAATTGACTCATATACAGAATTTGTTCAATAAAGCCAAGGAATATGGCGATGATAAAGTTCAATTAGCAATACAAACTTATGAATTAGTCGATAAGCATATCAGAAGGCTAGACTCGGATCTAGCAAGGTTTGAAGCTGAGATACAGGACAAAGCATTGAACAGTAGTAGAGCACAGGAAGAAAGTGGTACTAGCAAAAAAGGTAGAAAGAAGCTTAAAGAAAAGGAGAAGAGGAAAAAAGGTGCTGCAGGTGCCAGCAGTGAAGATGAGTCTAAGAATGCTAGGAAAAAGCAGAAGAAAGGTTATTACAATTGTGATTCCTATGTGTATTCATTGAGAAAATTGTGTCTTAACATGCTGACAAATTATTTATTTTAGGTGGATCCGTTGCAAATGCTTCGTCCACCGGTGCAGTGGGAAGTGGAGCCCAAGTGGATTCCGCTGCTCTTGGACATCCAGCAGACGTATTAGATATGCCTGTTGACCCTAATGAACCAACTTATTGCCTATGTCACCAAGTTTCTTATGGAGAAATGATTGGTTGTGATAATCCAGATGTAAGTTCCTACACTGATTACATAGAATCATTATTATTCTAATTATACAGGTCTACTAAATTTGTTTCTCTTGTTCTGCAGTGCCCCATAGAATGGTTCCATTTTGCTTGCGTTGGATTAACTACAAAGCCTAAAGGGAAATGGTACTGTCCTAAATGTACGCAAGATAGGAAAAAGAAGTAAGCTCTAGGGAATATACATCTACTAATCACATTAAAGAAAAGACTTTTAAACATTGTTTCTAAAATTAGAATATCACATTCTTCATGGTTTAACATGAAACAAAGCTGATTTGTATAAAAAGAAGTTAGGAAATTTGTAAAAAAAAACAAACAATATGTATTGAAGAACTGCATTTGCATTGCATCTAATGTTGTTATTTAATCTACATGCTGTTTAAGAGGGAATTGGTGTCTCGTTACACGAGACAGTAAGTTGACTGCATGTAATAATGATGTTGCAATAATTATTTAATTATTAAACTTAGTACTGTAGTACGGCAATGTACTAAAACTGTCAATAGCAATATTAGATGTAATGAAAATACAGGGGAATGCTAGCTAATCACAGAAAAGCGTATTTGAGAATCGGCCACGATTTTAGTCCTTTTATATTGAATTTAGGTGTACAAAGTAGTAATTTATTGATAATAATTAAAACTAAGAGCTTTACATTTTTATATAGTTTCCCTTGGCCGTTTTTCGAACGTCTGTGATTTGCTTATCGACATTATTTCTTATTATATAAGTATTGAATCATAATTATACTTATAGTATTGAACTAAAATTATTACTGTTTTTATATTTTATAAATGTAAATGACATTGTATAGAATAAGTTTTTGTTGATGAAAGAATATACTATAAATAAGTCTCTCGTGTGTAATTAAGAAAAATATATTTGATTTACAGAAAAATCAGATGCATTATCATTATTTGCCCCACAGAATATGTGCAAGCATAGTAATAGTAAAAAAAAATAAGCACTACATTTACTTTACGTAAGGAGTGGTCAATATATTACACTTCATTTATCGATAAAGTATGATTTATATTATTCTTCGTATATCCGTCAGACAAAGTATCATAAATATCAATGAGAATATTTAATATCTCCATTAAATCTTGTAGAAGTACTTACCAATAAATCTAGCTTCATAATCATTAACCCTTTCGCTACTACGGCCGACTATAGATCGCTTTGCATAAAACGCAGCGTATATTACGTACGACGAGTGGTTGCGCATCGAATATCTGCATAAGCCAATAATTTTGTAAAAGGGAAAAGTTCCTGTAAATTTGCTCCGCCTTACTTTTGAATCTGCTATTTTGGTTTTGGAAATTAGTTAATCGAAGTTCTGGACCACCGCGCGGTGGCTCGGTCCGCGGAAGTACCGCGCCGGAAAAGACGTCCGTAGCGAAAGGGTCAAATATGGATCGTACCGCGCTAATACATATTGCGATAACTTCGAGAGCGATGACTAGAATATTAACTATACCTGAGCAAATTGCTTTTCTCACTATGGAATGCCTGATTGCAAGTTACAACACTGACTGGGTGGAACAGTCCAATTATACTGATAACTCATACGGCTCCTTACTTCTTTCTTGCACAAAGCACCGGATGCTTGATAATATTCGTGCATGTTCTTCATACTCTCCACAGTTTGCTTGTGTGTGACTATATATTGATTGGAACATCCGCGTGATCTGTATTCAGTATCAAAACGTACATCATGCTTTCTCTCTATATTAGCTAAAGGAGCTAGCCAAAGCCCTATAGACACGTCTTCTGCCTTGTGTAATCTAAAAGTATACAATACAAAATAATACCCACATATCTGTGTTCTATTATTTTCAACTATGTTTTCACTACCATTCTTCAAATATTCTTAAGAGTAACTGTACCATATGGCATATGCTATCAAATGACTGGTTCAATAGAATGGAAATATGGAAATTTTGTATTATTAACTAAGATAAAACTTACTTCAGTATGTCCACATTAATGGCAATGAACTTCACTAAATTATAAGACAGGACATATCCACCACCTAAAGCATAAGGTAGATAATAATCGCACAGAATCCAATCCGTTTCTTTCCAAGGTCCACTCCTTTTGACTTGTGCTCTTCCATTAAAAAACCCCCAGTACAATTCTCTCCTAGTGCCTCTGTTCTCCCACTTATCTAATTCTCTTAAGATTCTATGTACTAAGACAAAGGTATCGTCGTCACACTTTAATAAAAAGTCAAACTTATAATACTCATAGACCTCCCTAAGAGCATGAAGTACTTTCTTCGTTAGAGTTCCATAAGAATCTTGTAACTTTGGTAAGAAGAGTAGATCGCCAAACTTTTGCTTCTCAGACAGCAGTGTTTCCCTCTGTTCCGGCAAGATGTCTAACATTCCTATCACAAATAGATGCTTAACAGTGGCGTATTTTTCCGACAGCCACGTTTTTCTAATCGTTGCTCTTCGTTCTAAATTATCAGGACTAGTAAGGACGAGTACAATCAATCGAAACTTTGATTTGTCTCTCGCTTCTTCCTCGTTCGTCGAACACCTTGTCGAAGGTAAATAATGTATGCATAGAAAAGTGATAGACAGTATCACTAATAAAGTAGGAATATTCAATTTGAAATAAAACTTTTTCCTGATCATCGTGTAGAAGTTTGGCGAGGATCTTAGTGGTAAAAGCATTGTAGAATCCATTCGGCAAATACGCTTCTGTCAAGAGGCATTGTTAACCTTTCATGCGCTGATACTGTTATTCGATGCTATAACATCTTTCAGATGTTTTTTCATTTGATAACTTTAGCGTATTATTAAAGTATTTAGATCCAGAATTACGCATTGTATGATACCAAGTAAGAAATGTTTACAATGATATAATTTGAACAGGTTGGAAATGATGCCAACCGCACGACATCGAAAATAAGCTCGAAGATGTGAATGTTATACTGTGTCTTCCCCTTCCATCTACCTTCTTACGTAATATGCTAATGCTACTATTTACTATTAGGTAAATCGAAAAAAAATGTTTTTTTTCATGGGTCTAATGGGATATTTCGGGTGTGATTCATTATGAATTATTAAAACCCAGCCAGTCTATCGATGCTGAGGTCTACTATGCTCAATTAGAAGGGATAAATATTATGTACTATTTTTCATAAATAAATTTGTTCGCATTGTAAAAAAAAAAATTCTTTTCGCTTTTTCTAATATTTACAATTATTATTATTATTATTATTACAACTCATAATCGCGCAATTTGAACTCTAAGAAAATTAAGTCGTATTGTTTTCACTGATAAACTTAATATTTCTTGTGACTTTGAAATAATTGTAAAGTCTTACAGAATATATAACTATTTTTATTTTAAATGTTTCGAGCTGTAAATATGAAATATTAATCGAAATAGTCTCACAGCATTAAACATGTTATCAAATCATGCAGCAAATAATTTAAAACCCTTTATAAGCAAGAGAATGTCAGTCTTTTATTTTTGTGTGCATGATGTACGCGTGTCAGGCATTGAAGTTTCATGGCTAGCAATAATAAAAACATTTTTTAACTTGTACAGTATATTGGTTAAACAAAATAATGGAGTTACCTTGAGTCTTATTTTAATATGTACAATATACTGAGTGTACAAAAGTATACGAGTCTTATTTTAAGTAACAGTTTAATTACTATATGATACAATTATTCATTCAACTTGATATCCTGTTAAAAGATAACCACCTGTATCGCTGGTTATAATATTAGGATGTGTCCTGTTTGGTAGTACTTGATACGAACGTAAGAAGTTTGAAAAGAGTCTTACATTTATAACATTTTGTTTTCGTTTTAATGCTACATAAGTTTCTTGCAATGGTTCTCTATGAGTGTGGAATATAACAAATGGTCTGGATATTCCTAAGAAGGGTAGAAGAGCAGTGATAATATTTAAAGGGTGTTCCTTTGCAACAATGACTAAACCTCTGGCTTTTTCATTTTGCACAAGGTCCACTGCACGATGTGTTTCCATAAACCATTTTGGCTTCTTCTCAGCCAAATCTTCTGCAGGTTCTTCCAGTTTTCGCTTGAGTGGATTTTTTGATTCTTCTGAGACATCATCACTTTCCTTAATTTCATTTGGCTTATCATCTAACGAGCAATCCTTAACAATTTCTTTATCTATTGCTTTTTCTTCATCTATGGAACTTTCAGTGTTTACTTTTTCACTTTCTTCAAGTTTCTTTGGCAGACTGTTGCTTGTATTTCTTGAAGCATAAAAACTATTTAAAACACCACTTTCTCCTTGATAGTATAACCTCAAAAAACTATAAATATTAACGTTAATAAGCCTATTCAACTGTTCTGGAGGAAAGTTCATAGCTCGTATCATCGTAGCTTGAAACATGTTTCCAGGATGTAAATTAATTAAATTCCCTTCTGTATTACTTCCAATTCTGTCCAGCATTGCTGCGACTGGTAAACCTTGATTCCCGCTATTATAGGTTATATACAATCCTTCAGATTGAACATCGCTATAAGATAATATTTGTGCTAGAGCGTCCATTCTTAAATTCCCAATTTTATTGTGGTCCAACTTAAAATAGACATCATGCAAGGAACTTATAGTCGGCTTGCATATTGTTAAATACTTAAAATACTTTTGCTCCTTCTTCTTAATATACTTTTCCTGCGAGTATTCTGTTTTATCTGAGAAAGTTTTATTATTCTCAATCAAACTGCCAACTATTTCTTTGCCTGTTTTACCAGATTCCTGAAGCTCCAGTATCTCCTCCTTGGAGAGCAATTGAGCGGTACCATCATCAGTGATAGACCGATTGTCATTACCACTTGGCACAGTACTTAGTAAATCATTCCATGATTCTATTTTCGTTACTTCCACCAAAGAAAACGTCCGTTTCTTCTTGGTTTTCAGTGGTATCATCTCGAATGTGGTCCAAAATCGTTTTCCAATAATTTCACTCATTTCTACCAGATCTCCACCCAACATTAAATTCCCATTCGGCTGTACTTTGTAGAGTTTCTTGTAATTCCGTTTCTTTACTATTACAAAGCTACCTAATGTAATTAATTCTTCCGTAGATTCAGACATGTTTGTCATTTTCATGTGCTATTATCTTAAGAACATGCCCCGTTCTGTAGGTTAGATTAATGTATCACTTTTAGGTTATGTGCAGCACATGGTTGTGGTTATATATATGTATAGGTGTATCAAATAATCGCCAATGGTCCTTTGGCTCACTATTCTACTTTCAAAACAGTATTAAGACATATCTTTATTTACATTCTCATGTTTCAGAACAATGTAAATAAATAGAATTATTGGTGTTTATTTAATTACTTTAATCTGACCTATACTCGTAAGTACTTCTTAAAAGGCCCGTATTATTACAAACAGTCACGGGTAATCGAAGTACATACTGTCAATAAACAGATGTTACGTTACATTCTTTGTTATGTCAAAAATTAAAAACGTAATAATTTGAATGTTAAATATGAAATAATTGTTTTTCAATTGATAATTCAAAATACTCTGTCTTTACAGAGATAAAGAGAATTGAATTTAATATTGTAAACAATTATTTTTATTTCGTGTAAAAACTGCAGGCCGTATGTAGAAAATACGAATATGTAAAAATATGTAGAGAGAAAATTGTAAAATTTGTACAGCAATGTTTAAGTTCTTTGTTTTTATTGTAGTTGAATCAACAAAGATGATTCCCTGCAAGGAATTTCAAGCCATTGTGCTTGCCGGTGGAAAAGGATCACGTATGACTGAACTCACAGCTGGACAACCTAAATGTCTGTTACCAATTGGTAATATACCACTGATTTGGTATCCCCTTCAACTATTGGAACGTGCTGGTTTCAAGGAAGCAATTGTCGTTGCATCAGAGGCTGCAGAAAACGATATTTCTCTATCTTTGGAGAAACTGAATCTTAAAATTAAGATAGACATCATCGGCGTTGAAGATGCCGAAGATCTTGGAACTGCAGATTCAATTAGACTTATACATGAAAAAATTCACATGGATTTTCTTGTGATTTCCTGTGATTTAATCACCGATGTTGATATATGTGAAATTTTGAACTTGTATAGAAAGCATAATGCAAGTATTGTTGCACTGATGCTACCTGTACCTAAATTACCAGAAGGCTTTGTAACTCCTGGGCCAAAGAATAAGCAGAAGCCTGAAACTGACTTAATTGGAATCGACAATGAAACAGGACGCTTGGTATTTTTAGCATCTGCTTCTGATTTTGAGGAAACTATTAATATTTCTCAGAGACTTCTCAAAAAGCACAATAGTTTTACTGTTCATTCTAAACTGATGGATGCACATTTATATGTTATTAATAAATGGGTTTTAGATTTTCTGGTGCATAACAAGTATGTAATATCGTTCATATAATCATAAGCAGTCACTTTACTCAACTAACACCTTTTCTTTAGGAGTTTCAGTACATTGAAAGGCGAACTTCTTCCATACATTGTCAGCAAGCAACTCTCAAAACCTGCTGGGCAATGCACAGATGACAAGAATACTTCCATAGTGCAAGTGAACTTAAAAGAAGATATCTTCCGTTTTGCAGTTGAAAAGCCATTGGATGAGCTGATAAGAAAAATGTCGGCATTCAATGACCACAGTACCGATTTAGACGATGCGTATCACGGAGATATAATAAGATGCTATGCTCACACTGTTAATGGAAAATTTGGTTTGAGAGCTAATACGATACAAATGTACCACTTTGCCAATGCTAAGGTGAAAAACGAGTACCCTAAACAATCGAAAATCTTCTATTAACTTTCTCGCTATAGACGTCTTTTCCGGCGCGGTTGTAAATCTAAATTAAAATATATAAAACGGGTTAACAATATTAACTGCATTTGTTTCAGATATCGGAATGGTGGAATATCGATAGCAATGAACAATTCTCTAATTTATCAAATATCTCAAATTCAGCTACGATACGTAGCACGCAGATGCAAGATTGTCGTGTTGATGATAATGCAATTATTCATGAAAAAACGTCCCTCAAGCAAAGTCATATAGGACCAAATACAATTGTCGAGACGAAAACTCGAATATCTCAGAGTACCATAATGGGAAACGTAACAATTAAAGAACGGTGAATAAAAAGTTCCATCAATCGCTAATACATCTTAATATCTGATCTATAATGTGCCATATCGTTTATAGGTGCATAATACATAATTGCATTTTATGCAATGGTGCTGTAATCGAAGAGGGTACCGAATTAAAGGACTGCCTAGTGGGTGCACAACATTTGGTAACTGCCGGCGGTCAGCATTCTCGTGAAGTTCTTACTAATGCGGATAAACTAATAGAAATTTAATTGATAATTAAGTTGTACTTATAAAACCTGGATAATAAAGTGAAATTTTTAATCTATTTCATAATCGATGTTCTAAGTTAACCTCGACTAAGGTGAAATTTCATGATTTACATTTGATTCGTTATATTTGTAAAAATATAATTTGCATAAGAATAAAGTAATAGTATTGACGATTAAATTGATAACTGTTCGATGATTAAAATATACCTAAATGAGAACCACTGCTATCGAATCCCCAAGCAACAAGGCTTTCCTTGTCTCTGAACGGCGGAACGTGTGGTTTCGGAACAGGGGAGATCGTCTCTTCTAAAGTGTTCCTTCGTGCAAGATGGTGAGCGCATATTCATGCGATTGAAATCTTTTTATTAGAAAGTAATCGTTGAAGTTCGTGAGCTCAAAAATACGGCAAATGTTCCGTTGTTTTTCATAAAATCGCTATAACATTATAGTTATGATCGAGAAAATGAAAATAAATTTATCGTTATAGTACCATTGTGTAGGTTATAAAAAGTATGTTTACGATTTGACACGAGGTCTATGCCGGAGCACAAATTAACTTCAACGATGACTATCTTTGAAAAAATATGTTTTAACGTTTAGTTTAATGAACTTCTTGCTGTTGAAATTGAAATATAAAATGGAAATGCCGTAACGGTGATAAGGTTATGATCGTTGTATGATTTCAATGTTCTCAGACGAAGGGTACATCGAGTTTTGGTAAGCGGCGTAATAAGACTCACACATTGTGCAGGCGATGTGGTCGTAGTTCTTACCACATCCAAAAATCACAATGTGCTCAGTGTGGATATCCGAAAAAGAAGATGCGCTCATGTAAGTTCTGTTAACACAGCTACCACTAACTCTAACTACTAACACTTAGTTTATTTGAAATTATTACTCATCTTCGGTAACAGGAAATCCTAACAACAGAAATTTGTAGACTGTTTTCACTGTGCTTTTCGTAATTGCATTAATTCAATTACTGTTAAACGAGAGAAGAATTTGTTGTCTTGTTTTTCACAGATAGATGCACAAGGAAAAACAGAATTATCTATCGAGCAATCAATGGATTTTGCATTTGATTTCCAGACACAAAAATGTAGATATTAAGATTAATCTTATTAAGTAAGCTTCATTGTGTTTCACAGATAACTGGTCTGTAAAAGCCAAAAGGAGGAAGACCACTGGTACCGGCCGCATGCGTCATCTGAAGATTGTTCGCCGCAAGTTCAAGTAATACTTGTTTCCTATTATGTAACAATAATAGTATTCTTTATCCTTCTATCATAGGATAACAAATACAACAAACAGATGTTTGATAATTTTCTTGCTTGTAGTAGAATCACATAGGAGTACAAAAATCAGTGAAAAACAACATTGCACCTAAACAAACCTTATCTGTTCTTAGAACTATACCTGATAAGATACAATACAATGTAAAAATATCTCGATTGTTTAATAATTCAATAACTATGGCAGATTAGATTCTCTATCCTTGCATTCCTACATTACGATTTTTTCTATTTTTCAGGAATGGATTCAGAGAGGGTTTGCCTAAGCCAAGAGTAACTGCTACGAAATAATTCATCCGAATTGTACTATACGTATATCAATTTTTGATTGCAAATAAAAAAAAATTGGAAAACACCAAATATCCGAGTATACTTTTAAAACCCACTACCCTTTCGTTTCTCCCGATAATTTTATTTTTACCAAGTGTAAATAATTAAGATAAATCTACGCGAAAGTTAGCGATATAATTAACAGACGATTTTACGATGCACACGAGAAAGATTACGATCTACAAGCGTTCAAAACGTGTCGTAGGTGGGGTTACATGGACTGCGCAATCGCGGCGGAACTTTTGACTGCGAACGGACATATAATTACCGCGATTCCGACAAATATGTTGCAGTTGCGCGAGGATTATAATGCACAATGGTGAGCTGTATGATCGGTACAATATCACCGTGCACGGAATCTGCTTAAGAAGTTTCGCTCTTTAGTTTTTGAGGACGGTATGCTACGGAGTAAAACGCAGCCGACATTTCGCCTTCATAAGCATCGTAAGATCAAGAACAATCGCGCAATTATATAGTAGTTAAAGGAAGAGAAAAATCAGAAAGAATCGTTTTGTTGAAATCAAATTTCCATCGGGGAGAATCGAAAATCTCGAAATTGGAAGGAACAGTGTGGAACTTGGAAATTGGGGATTCAAATATAGTAATATTTAATCAATCTTGCGTTTCGCAATTCCGACACACAAATGACAATATTACGAAAAGTGTTTGGTAAGTGCGTCAAATCGAATGTACATTGCGCTAAAGATAATTCATTTTTCAAAGTCACGCGTCTATGGGCGCCTGAACGTATGTTATGCGCAGTACGCGTACGCGCAAGTCTCATATTTCGAATTGTTTTCACGGGTTTACCTTGTAATTTGAACGTTTCTAATTTAATTTTTTAATATTATCGTATTGTTACGCATGAAGAACTCACTAGAATTAATCTTACTACTTCACGAGGCATGTCAATCGTCATAAATATTGGTTTGGGAAGAAAGTTTCTCGGCATATCAGCGCAAAAGTATAACAACCTTTTTGCCCAGAAATCACAGAAGAAACTTTTTCCCATCCCAATATTACAAGAGATTCTACGGTCCTTAACATCTATTTTCGTCCCTCGCAAACATAAATTCTCATTAAAAAATAAAAAATGGAAGAAAACAAGCTTCTTTATTTGAAACAATTAGGTAAATACCTTCTGGTCACAAACACCGTAAGCTGCGGTTTGATGATGGGCGCAGGTGATGTTATCCAGCAGCGTAGCGAGCATTGGAAGAAAAATCAGCCCAACAAATATTTCCTCCATGGAAGCCCAGCTTGCGTTATGGCAGCATCGCCGGAGGATAATCAGCAACCTCTCAGCGCGATCGTTGAATCTAGCGGGAAAGTTTATACGCATGATTACATGAGAACGAGAAATATGATAGTGGTAGGCCTGGTACAAGGCCCTTTTCATCACTGGTTCTACATGGTGCTGGATCGAATATTGCCTGGCAGGAATGCGATGTCTGTCGTGAAGAAAACGTGTCTCGATCAATCGATCGCGAGTCCTACTTGCTTGGGAATATTTTTCATAGGTCTTGGTTTACTGGAACACCGGAAACTTCAAGGGATTTACGAGGAACTGAAACTGAAGCTGTACGACACATGGAAAGTAGGTGACTTGTGGTAAAACTAAATTACGAGTTGTATCGATATATCGATATCGTGGCGGGTAGATTTTCAAATTAAACAGTCAGCCACCTATAACGCGGCAGTGGCTTCCATGAAACGCGATACTATTTAATTACATAGGAAGATTCTCTGTAGTACAGAAATTTTTGATTTCAGTATTTTAAAGAAATAATATTTGTAAAATTTCTTTTCTTCTTTCAAGGTCGACTGCTGTTTCTGGCCGCCCACGCAATGCGTGAATTTTCTATTCGTCCCTTTTCGTTATCGGGTCTTGTACACGAATTTTATGACGATGATCTATGACATTTTTCTGTCGTACATGAAATACGTAAGTTTCTCTAATATTTTCATCCTCTTATTCATAAACAGAAGGAAACAGAATAATTGAAAGATCGATAGTTCAAATACAAAAGAACTCCAGGCTGTTTTTACGCTACGAACTTCATTAAGAAGAAAAGAGAATCATTGGCGATGGAAAAGTTTGTGGAAACTTTCTAGTAATCCCGAAATCTCATGATCTCTTTTTTTCTAGATAGACAGATTTCTCAATGTCATTGCCATTGATCCTTCGTTCGATAAAGAATTCTTAATCACTGAATTATCTGACTTTTTCCAGGACGCTCATTACCAGTGATGAGAAATCTCAGGATTAATCCGACTGAAATAATCGTACAAATAATAACTATTCCTTTGTGATATTTTCCGCGTATTTTATCGTTAATCGACCGTATTCTGTACATATATCAATTGATAATATTAATGTACATACACGTATACATAGAATACACACATTGATACATATACATATAAAATAAGCGATAAGTTTCTACATGTATAGTTTATACGAGAAATCTTGTTTGTTAAAACGAAATAAAGGAATTTTTTGTAATAAAATGCCATCTCTAGATCTTTATATCCCATTATCGATTTTCGGCATCGATTTGCAGCATTGCATTTCGATTTATCGTCCGATATTACGCGAGACGAATATTTCGAACGTGATCGGTGCATCGCGATCGATAATGATCTCGATATCGATCGAAAAACGGTAGGTAAGGTATATCGAATCCAAATATATATATGCATACATATGTTTCCTACTCCCCCTCCCCTTCCATCGTCGACACGGAGGTTGCCTTAAGGTTTCGAAATTCCTGCGGTATCAAATTCGAAGGATTGTTATCAGTATTTATTATGCGGGACAATGTATTCGACCGTATCTGATGCATCTCGAAGGAATTTTTATTCGTTTTCTTATCGTACGAAGTAACCATCCATTGGCAGTATCCGTGTTTGTCCCGTTGGCAGCTTTTGTTTGGCATTTGGCGACAGAGGGATTATGAGTCTTCTAAGCCGCCAGTCGCCAGCGAGCAAATACGATTACTGCGATGTAAATACAAACAATAAATTCAACGTCCGTGGAATAACAAACAAGCAGAATTCCGCGCGATTTCCGGAATTACGTTTCACGAGAATACAAAATGGGAATTGCTGCACGACGTTGAACTTAATCCTTTAGACGTGTATTAGGGTGTAGTGAAGAGATCTTGCCGATTTTTCGATAATGCGAGAATTTTATCTAGAATAATGTAGAAATGCTTAATCATTGAAATAATCGTCAGGTTTATTTGTAATCTTTAGTTGCTTTCCTGGTAGAATACGAATCCCATGACGTTAGAAATTGTGAGGTTTTGGGGAAATGAATTCATTTAGACATCTTCTGATATCAGCGGTGGTCGATTTGAATTTCTATGGATATTTTGCATATGCAAAAAGGGTACACTTTGTTAAATGAATTTTTTGAAAGCACTGATATTGAAAATTATTTTTGAATCTGCGGCGGGCCCTAGTTTGCCTACTACTGATATCAGAAAATGCCTAAATGCATTTCTACGTTATTTAAAAAAAAGTTGACATTCCCGAAATATCGAAAGGAACTTCTTGCTACAGCTAACAATTGAAAACTGCATTTCATGATCAACGTTTCTTTAAGTTACGTAGATATTTTGTTACAATTTGAAAAATTATAAAAATTTTAATGATTTCGCATAAAAAATGTTTGATTTACGCATAGAATTCATTCATCAGTTTCATTTAGAAGTATTGATCAGTTGTATTGGCGATTTTATACAACGGATTTATCATCCTGCAAACTCTAGTGGATGCATCGATAACGCACAAAGGTGATCAAGGATGTGTGCTAATTAACTTGTACGATCTTCCATCTGTTTATAAACAGTCTTTCTTTTTTATTTATGAATCCACGGTTATTGCATGTTTGTACAACGTATCTCATATTGATACTATCGAATCTCCGTGATTAACAGTATTTACAATGTTTGCCGTGTCGTTTGATAGAAATAAATGGCGTAGGTTATAATTAACCGCAGAAATTAATGAATTGACGACATATTTCCGTGGATTCGATATGAATTGGACACGTGACACAATGGACAATGGAACAATAGAAAGAACTGTCTACAATTTAATTAATCTTGCATCTTGAGACATAACCTTAAGTAATAAAAAACAGGCTACTGTTTTATATGATGACAATCTCCGATATCTTTTTAATCATTGAAAAAATATTTTTCTTTCGTAATTTCTCGTATCGTTATTTACTTTCGAAATTAAAGTTTAGCATCTTAACAATACGAATCAGATTATTGTTTACATTTAACGATTTCCAAATCTAGTGCACGATTAGGATATCTTATCGATTTAAAAATATATTTTTTATTAATTACGTACTTACCGGTCAAGTTGAAAGTTGCATCGAATTATCGTGCCCTTTGATTGCGGAACTTCGTCGAAATCCAGAAAAACTTTTCGAACGTTCGTTCACGATCGGAAAAAAAGCTTAAATTTTAGCGGGATGCCAACGAATCGCGGTTCGGATTCCCGCGTTCCGCCGAATCTGAAACATAACGGAACATGGGCCGCGCCCCCGGCGATTTACAATCATAAACTCGGGTTTGCTTTGTACTTATCGTTGGAGCATGGTTTTATTATGATTTTTGAGCGCCAGGTGGCTGCGTTTTTGTTGTCCATTTGTCGAGTAGTACAGGTCTCAGCGCCATTACGCCGATATATGTCACCGCATCCGCGTTCTGCGAAACCAATTTTTCAGCAATAAATAGAGCTAGAGCACGATATATAGGTCGATATGTCAGCCAAACGGAAAAACACGTCGAGTAAGAACAACCGCGCGAAATCAAAAAAGGTTGAATACGACGAAGAGGACATCTCTAGCGAACACGACTCGGACGTTGAAGACGCCGAGACCGGCTCGAATGCCGACGGTGAGGACGCTGCCGAAGATGATCTTACTGATGTCTCCGCTATCCCAGAATTGCCACCACCAGAGGTAATTTAACATTTATCATTGTTCTTTCTTCATTTATCTCAGCTACGGAATGTGTTAGGGTTCGAAGGGAAATAGGATCATTGTACAATTTATGAGGTTGGTGGACTCTGTATCGACGCGTGTGTTGCGCTGGCGAAAGAAACAATTCTACGTGGGAGAAGGTTGAGCACCGCTTTATGTGTTATTAACATACCTTGCAGAATTGCCTCGGTTGAAGATGACCTAGCATTTAACATTCTTATGTCTTTATTTGTCTCAGGTATCGAAGATACCGAGGAAAGATGGTCACAATGCGCTTTATGTGGTTGGCAGACCCTGTGTCGATGGGTGGGCTGCATCAATAAAATAAATAATTTCAAGGGGAAGCATTTGAAGACCGTTTTATGCGCTATTAACATACCTCACAGAACTGCAGTTGCCAGAGATGATAAAGCATTTATTATTCTCATGGTTTTCTGTGTTTTAGGTGTAGAGTAAATTGGGGACATGAGAGAAAGCTACCATACTACTTACGAACCTGATATATCTTCTATGAACGTGTTTTATGAGTCATTAAAAAAAATGATGGTAATTACACAGATGATGGTCCGACCCACTGATTTCGATAATTTTTGGATATGTTGTCAGGATCATCATTTTAAGCAACTTCTTCCTATACATGTATCGATTGTATCAGTATGTAATAGAAGCAGCAAGTAATGTAGAAGTAGCAAAAGTTTTTTTGCCAATATCTCGAAAACTAAAGCTGAGCAGGGGTTACATGTATAGGAAAAAGTTGCTTAAAATGATGATCCTGACAACATATTAAAAAATCACCGAAATCGGTGGGGTAGACCATCATCCATAATTACCAAAATGATATTAGAAAGCAAAAGGTTGAGAATCACTGCACGTATTATTAACACTTTACTGACCGGTAGCTTATTAATCAGCTTTCTATCCCCAATGCTTTGGACTTCTAACTTATTAATTGGTTGCCATGGCAATCAATAACTTGTTATTTATCATTGCGGTTTACTGTGTTAAGGACTCAGTGAGGAGAATCTGTAAAATTGTATGTCCTTTCGTTAGCAAGCTGCAACACATCCTAAAACTGATATTGAACTTTTTTAATTTTTACGAAATGTTTCTGAAAATTATGATGTAGAAGTTTGGGAAGATTCTGTGAGCCTTAAACTTACTCGTTTAATAATTTGACTATGTACATTGTGTTTTAGGGAGGATGGGGCAAACCTGGAACTTTGCTCATGTGCGGTCTTACCAATTGGGAAATGGCAGGACGTAAGGCACCTCCTAAGGGGGTTAAGGCTAATGTAGGGCGTAGTTTGTGGACACCTCATACATTTAAAAACTTAAACGGTGATAGGGTCAGGCTAATAGCTTCCGGTCCGTCTTCTTCTCATAGCATTATCGTTACCGAGGATAATAGATGCTTGGTTTTCGGTAGAAATGATAAAGGTAAATGAAACAAAGGTAAACAAGACTTACTTTTACAATCGAGTAATTTTTTCGCGATGTAAGTAGTTATAATTTGCGAAGAATTAAGTGCTTCCATTTCTGTTAAGCTACATAATATATTCTTTCATTCCCATCTTTAATATTAAGTTCACGAAATAACACATAGGTCAGCTGGGTGTCGGCGATATGAAACGTCGGGACGAACCTACTGAAGTCGAAGCGTTAAAAGGGCATACAGTGATAGCAGCATCATGTGGTCGTAACCACACTTTATTTTTAACAAGCCGAGGAATAGTTTTCGCAGCAGGAGCCAATAAGTTAGGACAATGCGGCGTTGGAAAGTCCGATGCCTGCATTGTCTCAGCGACTAAAGTGAAATATTCTGGGCCGCCTATAGTGAAAGTAGGATGTGGCGCAGAATTTTCCATGATTCTGGACATCAAGGGCGGCCTGCACTCGTTCGGATGCCCGGAGTACGGTGCCTTGGGCCATAATACCGATGGGAAATATTTTATAACAAGCACGAAGATGGCGTTTCATTTCGAGAAAGTGCCTAAGAGAATTGTATTATATGTCGAAAGAGCCAAAGATGGTCACGTTACACCGTTGGACTGCGTCGAGATAACGGATTTCAGTTGCGGTCATTATCATACCGTTGCAATCGATAGTAAGAACCGTGCGTTTTCATGGGGCTTCGGTGGCGTAGGACGTTTGGGCCACAATGAGCAACGAGATGAATTGGTACCCCGCCTAATTAAATTCCTCGAACCGCCAAATCGAGGAGTTAAAACCGTGCATTGTGGCAGTACTTATAGCATTGCCATTAACGTACACGGTACGACCTTGATGTTTGGACAGACGAAACGAACCGGTGAAGCTAACATGTATCCAAAGCCAATTCAAGATTTGTCCGGATGGGACATAAGATGCGTTGGATGTTCGCAAACTAGCGTAGTAGTTGCGGCCGATGAATCTGTTATTGCCTGGGGCGCGAGTCCTACATTTGGAGAATTGGTAAATATTTGATACGATAAAAGTACAAAGCGATGTTCGAACTTTTCAATGAATCCTTCTTTGTAATCGTTATTCGTCAGGGTTTCGGGGAGATGCGCAAATCGTCCACTACGCCGATGGAAGTAAAGGCATTGGAAGGTTTATACATCACTGCTGTAACGTGTGGAGTTTCTCATACGCTTATGATCTGCCGAGATGAATCTGAGGAAGAGAAAGCCAAAATTAATAAGCTTCAAGTATATTCAGTTTAAATTATGTAATTCACGTTTCATTTGCATAAAGTACATTGTACCAAAATCATCCACCATCGTACGTACGAGGGATATTTTTCATTGCCGGCGTAAAAGCATTGTCACACTTCAACGAACACGATCATTTAACGAACGATCGGAATTATTACATTGCTATACATGAGATCGATAAGTTCATTTTTTTTTTACTGTAACTCCAGCAGTTCTTGAAGTATAGACTTAATGATTTTGGAGGAAGGAAAAAAGAGAGAGCAGTCTGTAAAAGACTGTAAAAAGACGTCCACGTAAAACCATAGACTTAATCGTTGCTCTACTTTGTACTTCCAATTTTTTACTTAATGTACGAATGAAAGTTTAACCGTAATAGAAACCCCATTCTGTTAGTAGCTCAGGATATAGACCAAACAGATAGATGCAAAAATATATTTTGATACGTTGCTATTTTATTGAAGTTCGCTGTGACTTTGACCAGAATGGAAATAGTTAATAAGTATGAAGAAGATTGTCCGGAAATTGGAAAGAGTACGTCAGGGGATTAACTCGTTGCTGCTTTCGTTTCTACTTTCTCACACTCTCTCATACACATTCTTTTTTTTTATCGTTTTAATCTACAAATACGAATAGTCTGTATCATTGATTCATTACAGTAGTACCTGAATCATTAAATCTGCAAGGATCTTTTTTATATTGTATGTACAGGGACAGTTTAGAAATGGTTATAGGAAAACAGGTCGTATTATATGCTTTAAATGGTTAATGTTTTTTTCTTAGTAGATACACGAAGAACACGATTACTGCTGATTTATCATTCACTTTATACAAATATATATATATATATACATATATTATATTATCAACTTTTGATTGAACATTCTTCCTTTTTTAAAGAGAAAGTTGTACTGAACAATGAACGATATACAATGTTGACTATTATATTATTATACATAGTTTTCGGAAAGCCGTTGTTGATTCACAGGAATTTTCAACAAAATTGAAGATCCTTCGTATCACCCGAAAAACTCACGTATACGTATTGCATTTAAGACTGCCCGTTTTCTCAGTATGGAAAATCCGAATTTTGTATGTAATTATTGTTTTTAGAAATGTAGTACGAAGGTCTCATGAAACTCATAATAATACCGTCGTATTTTTAAGAACTGTGAATTGAAATTACTGCCAAGATGTTTTCTCAACGTCTTTCATTGTGATGTCAAATGTCTATTCATTCCATTCCGTTCCACATAATACTCTTGTGCGATAACAGCACTGAGATAACTGTTCTAATAAACTTGGGACAACTGTACAAGTCGAATAATAAAATAAACGAATTTTTTTAAGTAATTTCAGTCAGCTTGTATTGTTTTTCAATCGAATCTTTTCAGGTCTAAATCCTACGACTATGGAGACAACGATAAAGAATCCCCTTTGCACGACGAATTGATTTTACAGGAACTGCAGACTTGCGGAAATTCGCAAATTTCATGCTTTCGCAGTGATTTCTTAACACATTTCCAACATCGCTCTTTAATCCGACGTACTTCTTGACGATCTTTACAAGAATCACACGGAATATCTTTCATTATTTCCTCGTTAAACTGTTTATACGCTTCTTCTTGTTCCAGAGTCTTTTCCAGCTGTTTGAAAAATTTACACGATGTAAAGCGAAGCTTAAAGGATGAAAAATTGCCCCGTTTATTTTGAAAGAGTCGTAAATCACATTACCGTAATGAAAAATGGTGCAGGTAAATCTCGAAAATTAGCATAAATATTTTTAAACCACTTCAAACGCAAAACCTTAAATATCTTGACCAAAGATGAAAGTGGCTTATGCCACTTTCAAAATAAACGGATAAATTGAGTCATTTACTCTTACAATAAGTTTTCGGTCCATCTTTGTTGTTGCTAATGCAACAAACTTTTTAGCATTGTCCTTTTCTTCTTGCGAAACATTACCGTAATTCCAGCGTAATAATTGATATGCTATATAATGTTTTGGGTCCGTTGGACCGTAGTTTAAGGCCCGACACATTGCCCATGATAATGGCACCATAACGTTTTGTCTATAATTATGTTATACGCGAATAAGCAAAACTTGATTATTATCTAAGCATAATGAATCGTGACTATGATGCCATTACGTTTAATCTACGTATAATTATTTTATACATAGACGAAATATTATTTAAACATTATAATCATAAAGTCATTCATTCACCTTAAATAATCTTTCTGCCGTGCAATTTTTTCGGTTAACGATTGTGCTCGAATATGGCACTGGCAAGTAAATTGTCGAGAATAATTAGAATTCGAATTAGTAAAATCAGAACTAACTTTGCAGATACTTCCTACACTTTCCGATCTGCTCTCATTTAATTCCAATACAGTTAGACTACATTCGCATATTATTTCCTATATATCATTTAAACCATTTCATGATGATTAACAATATAATTACTAAAATTGCGCTTAAAATTATTTTGATCTTAATTACACCTCTAGATCTGCAATCTTCTCTTTCATTTCATTGTATCCTAAATCGTTCAACATCTCTCGAGTCTCGACGTCGATTCCATATTGATCCACTAGCTGTACAATACCTTCTTCAATTCCAATTAATCTTAAAAACGTAATTACTTCCGACGATGCATTCCCGATTGCACTTTGCCAGCGCAAAATTCTGGGAATATCGATACCGCTCAGCACAAGCCGATAAAGGATGCCCGCATTTTGATGCACCACGCCGAATGCAACAACTTGCCAACATTCTTTTACCGTTAATCCGATAGTTCGTAAATTCATTATTAACTCTTCGTCGAATCTTTCAGGCCAGATGTGCTCGAATTGAAGGACATACGGGTCTACTTTAAAGCTTTCAAAGAAACTAAGCTCGCAGTGATTTAAATTAACAAGTCCGAGTTTCATCGCTTTTATAATACTGTATGCCGACATGCCTAATGATTATTTGAAATTACTCTTTTTGTTTCGTGTCATGAATAAAGGATCTGTACCTCTTTCTTGTAATTTTTTCAGAACACGAACGCTGTAAAATCCGCTGCGAATAACAGAATTTAATTGAATTTCACTGTAGGGATCTTCAAAGAGCGCGTTTTTGGATTGTGCACGAATGCATTGCATAAGTCTGTCTGTTAGTACTCCAAGTAATTTTGTTTTGCTCCATGTTCCGTATACTTGAAGTCCTTTGTTTGTTAAAATAACGTTTAACTTGGTAGAATTGAAATTTCGTGCCGATGGCGAAAATGACGAGGTTTCTGAAGGTATTTCTTTACTGGCAATGCTTCGAAGGGCAGAAACATGTTGATTAGATTTTTATCTCATAATGGGTGCACATTTACCAATGTGTATTTTACCATTTACTTTCCGTGCGTTCTTTATGGTGTTCTTCATGGAGATTTTTGTAATAATATTGTCCAGTTTTTTCACACTGTGCCATCTTTTGCGTTTAAGATATGTATAAATTATTTATATTTCAGCCGCCACGGAAAATGTATGATGTGACATGTGCACTTTGAGACATATATCATGTCATGGCAGGCAATTGTTTGCATTAATAGTTAATATTTATTAGCACGTTGAATGCCATGGGGGTCACCGGTGACCGGCACTATTAAATTCCATGAAGTTTCTCACGACACTTGAATGACAATATTCACGAATTTGCTTTTATATTCGATATTTAATAGAAAAGGTTTCCCTTCGGTAAAAATGATAAAACTGATGAAATACGGGTGGCATTCGACGTGTTAATGTAAACTATCATTTTTACTGATATTTCTCGAATGTTTTGTATCAGTAAACGAATGCTGCCCTTACAGAAAAAATGTTTTATTTACAAATAAATAGATTATAACAGTTTTGTCCACAAGATTATTATTGCGTAATTATCTAGAAACAACATCTAAAGTAGAAGCATGTGTAAAAGTAAATATGTAAACAAGACTTTAAATACATTTTTACACTATAATACATATATCTATAACGATATGCATTACATACACATTTAGTGCAAAACAACAGCAACTTGTATTTAACGTACGAGAATTAAAAGGAAAGGCTATAAAAGTTTATAATTTGCGCATAAATGTACAAAAATATGACCCATAGAATAATAACTGAAAATTCGTTTGCCCTACCTGTTCATGGAATCGTATCGATACGCGTCGTTAGATAACACATCCGTCAGTGATTCACACTGATTCATTTATTTCAATGTTTTTTCTCGAAATTTCTTAAATGTTCATGTAAAATCGAACCGGTTAAAAGACAGGGAAGTTACAAGCAAACTCATATACATCCTCAAACTTATACGAAACACCGTTTTCTTTTCATTGAAATAAAGCATCATTATTCATGCATATTATATGCTTTCCACACTTTAGCATTTAACTGTAAGATACAGCTTAAATTGTGTTTAAAATGCTCTGATATTTATCACAAATCAGATCGCGTGTTGCAATCGGCTAAAGCAGACTGCAATAACAGTTTGAGTATGTTGCCTGTGCCTGATAATCGTCTGCCAATTGTATTCCTCTTTTGCCCATTCTTTGTCTCACTCCACCCATGTTACCGTTACCATACGATTTAACAGAATGAGTGTCCCAGAGACCAGGTGTCTGTATTATCTGTAAAATATATTATTCTTAGCTGTATACATGAAACATACAAAATCTAAAGACAATACGGTAATTATACAGATGATGGTCCGTCCCACCGATTTCGATAATTTTTCGATATGTTGTCAGAATCATGTACACAGAAAATTCAATGCAGAAGTAGCAAAAGCTTTTTCCTGATATCTCGAAAACTAAAGCCGAGCGGGGGTTACATGTATAGGAAAAAGTCGCTTAGAATCATGATCCTGACAACATATCGAAAAATTATCGAAATCGGTGGGACGGAGCATCATTTGTATAATTACCGAAAATACAAAGTGGAAGACTGTTGCAACTTGTAATCGTATGTTTAAAATATAAATAAACTCTCTGTAGAACGTAAAAACTTTGAAAAACCGTTGTATAATGATGGATAGAGTAATGATATACCTTTTGAACGAGTTCTTCGAAACAACACTTAACTCCATCTGCTGTTTTGGCACTACTCTCAATATATAATGTTTGGTGTCTTCTAGCAAACTGTAAACCTTCCTCTGTGCTTACTTCCCTATTTGGCAGATCTATCTTATTACCCACTACCATTTTAACAATATCTGTTTTATTGCAGTAAGTGTTTAATTCGTTGAGCCAAGTTTCTAATTTTACAAAGGTATTCCTATCTGTAACATCGTACATCAAAATGGCACCTTGACCATCACGATAGTAACTAGGTGTCAAAGTACGAAAACGCTCTTGTCCGGCGGTGTCCTATAATGAAATGTTTATCGATCAGAAACTACACATTATCAATATACCTTATTTTGACCATTGATCTTACTAATCAATGAACTAAGCAGATTTTATTAACAAGTTCCATACTATAAGAGCCATTGATACGTTATGACACGTTTTTCATTTTAGTTTCATTTTAGTTAATAATACCTGCCAGGTGAATAACTAAGCTCTGACATGGGACTTGTTAATGGCATGTAGCAAATAGATTATGATCGAAAGTTCAAACGACTAACCCAAATAGCAAGTTTCACTGTATTGCCGTCAATTGTGATTTGTTTAGTCTTATAATCCATGCCGACTGTGCTTTGCATATTTTCGTAAAACTCATCTTCGGTAAATCGGAGTAGAATGCTAATAAAAAAAGAATTGTAAATTGACCTAATTGTTTCGTTTGTGCATGCAGAGATAACAGGTTATTTGTGGGAGATACCTTGACTTTCCAACATTAGATTCTCCTATCATTAGGAGTTTTAACACTGTTAACACGTCTTGATCCATAATAATCAGTCTCAATGTTACACTATCACAAATCTTAATGTAAATTCCTCTTAACTCTTTGTAATACTACAGAGGTTAGCTAGCTCCTTCCCGAAATCTCAAGCTGCGGATAAATTAGCGATAGTTCTGTCAGTCGATTACCGTTACGTTCGATTACTCGTTAAAACGTTGTAAAAAGCCTCAGATAATGCAAAATGTGACACAACTATTCCATGTGTAACAATTCCAAGCTACTTGAAACTTAATGAACACAGAGTACCAATTAAACTTACAACATTCAACATTTACGGAGGCTCTTACGTTTAAACAACAGTTCGTAGCAACAATAATCCGAAATGGATAACGTGACTGACGGAAATAAAGAATGATTCACGAAATTATGCAAATAAGGAGGAACTATCAAAATTGAGTATCGTAAATGTTTATGAGATTACATCAAAGGAGTAAATTATATCTCGAACGTTAAAAATGATCAAGAATTCCAAACAAACCCGCCCATCTAACATTACAAAACTTTACCGTAAGCATAACTGACGTTAAACGAATCGTACTTGTTAATTAATAAATGTCTCAACTAACAAAATGCACTATTACAATACGCAATTGCTATGACACAGCCAGACGGTAGGGAAGATTACAGCTGACATCCACCAGCCTCTGTAAAAAACTTGTAGATGTCGTTTCCATTTCTTTCTCTCAAAAAAGCATTCCCAGCGATAACACACACACACGATATATATTTGCAATGTGTCTCTTTCTATTATTAAGATGAAATAAACGTCGAGAATAGTTCAAAGGGTGAACATCAATTAAAACGATATCCCAAATCATTATAACCATTTGTAATCCTCTATGTCAATTTCTCTGATAAGAATCAGCTTGCCACCGCCTATACCACTTCACCATATCTTTTACAACAGATTTCTCATGTTTCTAAGTCCAACAGAATACAAATCCACGCTACTAATATTATTCGAAATACGTAATAAAATACGATAATTTGATTTATAGAAATTTAGAACGTAGAACTTTATTTATATCCCGATAATCGACAAAAAAAAAAAGATGTCCGCCGATACTTCTAACCTCAAGCCTACACGTACGTATCGCACACAAAGAAACGTTACCTACATTGCAACTGATAATAAAACAGTCGATCAGTACAGCAAGTACTTTACAATGCATCCGGACAATGTAGATCGTACGAATAATCGATAAAAGAACTTAAACTCAAACGATACATGATATACGTATCGTCGAAAGAGAATTTAACAATCGTCTATTTTACCATTCGTATTGCGATCAATTACGATTCGATATCAGCACCGGGAGCACACTCAACGACGTAAGGACATCGGGAAAGAGTATGAAAGTGCATCCTCGAGAAATCTCAAGATCTAGGATGAAGTAAATTTTCGTTTAGTATAGTGGCAAGACGAGGGGACCGAACAGAAGAAAAAAGATGGCCGCCGGTAGGCTGCCATGAAGGGGCTGCGTCGCTCGTGCTCGCGGAAATGGGACGTTGCGACATCAAAGTGTCACCGATGTGCTTCTGAAGTGTCACGAAGTGTTCGCCAAGTGACGTGAAGTGTTTTGCATCGCTCGTGCTCGTGGATTGTTCCCTCGAAATGGCATCGGACGGGTAAGATGTTAAATCCTCTGTGATTCTAGGGAAATGGAGAACACGGCAGGGTACGGTGCCTATGTTTCGCAGATCGATAGTGAATTTTTTTCCCACTGACCCGTCCCAGTTTTCTCTCTCGCGATAGTTTCATACGTTTTCCTAATACTTGAATAACTTATCTTGAATTTCTGTCATCTTTCAACTCCCCTGGGTGGGTCTCGAGTCTTTGGGTATTTCGCTTGAATCTCTTGCGCATTGAACAAGTCCCTTATCTGACTTCTCTTCTCGGTTTCTCGATACTTTCGTTTTTTTTTCTCTCTCTCTCTACGTACTATGTACGAATGGATTTCCGCGGCCTATTTCAGCCAATTAAATGGATAGCATGACATCAGACAGTTGCTCGTACTGCGGCCAGCATTCCTATCAATTTATGGTTATGGGGTGGGGGTGAACAACCCTCTCGTTGAAAGTTCTAATTCTTTCCTTGAATTTCAGTTTTCATCTGTCGTTTCTAAGTTTCCTTGGTTTTATAGAATTTCGGGGTTTCTTTGACAATTATATTTGACGTGTGAACATCTTCGATCGGCCGCAGTCAGGACGCTGTGAGCTGTTGCAAATTCGGCAGAATGATTTTATCGATTCATTATTTATAACTTTCCGTTTTAACCGTCCCGTTTGCCGTTTGCATCTTTTTTTAGAATAGCTTCCTTGTAATTGGTTTTATTCGATGCGTTGATACACTTCTGTTTACGATATTATCCCTCGTGTAATCTCCGCACGGGACCCTTTGTTATTTGTTACACTTTTCTCAGTTTCTATCGTCTTTTCATGTTTGACTGTATCAATAAGAGAATTGATCACTTTATTGTCTTTATTTCGCTCTACTCTTATCACAGTATGTGTTGGATATTCCGTCTTCTTTTTTTATCATCTTAAGATACCGACGTTCGATATATTTGTCGTCCAAATAAATGTTTATTTTTGCAACATTTTCACCCTCGAACGATCGATCGTTCGGCGAGTGACTGATACCGGGTGATTTATAAAACGTGCTGTAACTTTCATTCCACCCGAATTTTCCATTTTCACCGTGACAAATAATTTCTTTTATCATGTTCTTGTAGATCGTTATTGCACAAAGTATTAAATTTGTTATTTTGCACGAATGTTACGAACATATATATCTCTGCCATTTCGTACACTGTTATGGCCGAATGTAAAGTTTATTCGAGAGAAATCCTAAATCACCCGATTGGAGAAGGGTTGAAAAACCTATAAAGAGACCTGGAATTTCAAATTATCTTAAGAGATAAGAGAGTATGTATTTTGCAATGAGTATGTCATTGTTAAAGAATCGTATGATTTGCATCGTTAAAAACTATTATTAC
This sequence comes from Cerceris ruficornis, assembly GCA_963989415.1. Lineage (NCBI taxonomy): Eukaryota > Metazoa > Arthropoda > Insecta > Hymenoptera > Crabronidae > Cerceris > Cerceris ruficornis. The sequence goes on along the minus strand of OZ022530.1, from coordinate 4,649,112 downwards.
ACTGGAAAAAAATTGTCTGCAATTACAGTAGGATGGAATGGGTGGAGATTATAGAGCCCCGTACCAAGGAACACATGTATGCTAATCTAACTACCGGAGAATGTGTATGGGATCCTCCACCAGGTGTACCGGTGTAAGATACATATATATATTTTTCTCTGTAGAATGTAAATACTTAAAAACGGTGTGTTTATTATTTAAAAAAGAAAAGGAAAAGCTAGAGTTTACATATTTTACTGCAAATAAAGTTAAGCTTCTTGCATTTAGTAATAAGAATAATCACTTGTCTAGGATCAGGTTGTTGTCTTTCTGATCTAATTAGCTCGGTGAAAGTTGTCAACGTATAAGCTTTTCCTTTTAAGATGTAGGAAGCGTTTATAATTGATGAGATTTCTATTTGGGAATGCACGTTGAATTTTAATGTCCTCTGTTGCCTTGTGATATATGAATTTCTTTTATTATGTAGGTCAGTCTTTTAGTAATAGCTTATCATCGTTTCTGTAGATGTACCTGTTTATCGTATTGTCATTCAATTTCAGAAAAAAAACAGACAACAACCAATGGTGGGAATTGTTCGATCAAAACACTTCACGGTTTTACTATTATAATGCAACATCTCAAAATACCGTCTGGCACCGTCCAAGCGACTGTGACATCATACCGTTAGCCAAACTTCAGGTGGGTGATTCACCTGTATCGATAAGAAAAATGTGGCATGCTGGGGCAAATGGTTATTTGTAATAAGTTTAAAATCCCAGGGATTATATCACTCAGATTATTTCGATATCGTATCTTGAGTTATAGATAATGATAAAGTCTGTTGACATCATACGTGTATTTACTTTCTGAGTGTACAATTTAACTTGCCAAAGATACGAATTCAGTCAGCCATGCGTGTAGACATAATGATTTGTGAGCTTCTCTGTAATACGCGTCAATGTAGTCACTCCCTGGAGTGGTAGAGATATAAGTGTGCAAGCTGTCTGCTCTCCTTTCGGCTATAAATAGACGTTTGTGGCTGGGAGAAAAAACTCTGGTTTACGTTATACCATACCACAACCATGAAAATCTTTTAAGATTACATTGTTTGTGTATTTAGACTTTCTCAGAAGTCCAGCTACCATATATTCTGCATTTTAATTGTGCTTGTGGCATCACCTCTGTGTTAGTCTATCGTGTATGAGTAAAAATTATACCTTCTAACTTGTGTGATGCTATGCTTCACTAAATGTAAGTGTACTAAAATTTTCGAGGCCAAGAATACGAAATCTTTATATCTATATAATTTGTAACTGTGACGAAATTAAACAATTTCACGGAATAAAAAAATCTTAAAGAAATTTTCCGTATTATACGAATTGCATTATCAGTTCGCAAAAATATATAAAACGTGTTGTTAAGTATAAATAAATTATAAATAATACACCGCAGACGTTAAAGCAGAACACGGAACCAGCAAGTAGCAGCACAAGTGATTCCCAGAAAGTAGCTGAGCCGAGAAAGAAGGAATCCGTATCGACGCAAACGCAAACTTCATCCGTTAGCCGATCGACGCAATTTAATCACCAAGAAAATTCTACATTGGTGAGTTTGTACGTTTTTATACCCTTCTAGAAGTTACAGAATGTTAATTACTTTAGAATCGATCCTTCTGTAGCAAGTTGGCAGTAAAACGCGAACGTCCAGTGTCGGTGTCGACCTTCAAACATCTCCTCCTTCCCCATCCCCATCTTCGAGACGACATCATCATCATCATCACAACAATAGGCACCATAGGCATCATGAAGTACCCACAGCTCGTCGGCAACACAATCATTCTCAAGATTCCGGTCGTTCGAGCGATAGCTCCGTCTCTCACAGTCGGACATCGCTGGAATCGACCGGATATCGACTGCTGGATTCTCCACACCGTCATCACCATCGGTCTGCCGCTCAAACACCAGCAGGTCAAGCACAATCCTCTCCTAGGCAGCACAGTGGTACTTTGGAGGCCAGAGGTCACAAGAGTGGAACGCTCGAAAGTGTGAAAAATCAGAAGGCAACACCTTTAGGCGAACCTCCGCCATTAGGTTTATCGCTTTCAACGAGTACTCCGCTCTTTAAGAAGAAAACGTTCGTCGACCCGCAACGAGAGGGTAGGGCGGGGAATTTGGAGTTGGAGAAGAGTAAGAATGGTAAGAATTTTGAAGAGGAAGGATTCATTAAGCTTCTCGATTTAGGTGGAACAACTTTGCTGGCGGGAGATCGAATAGAGAATTTTTAATTCACTCTTTGCACTCGAAGTGGTCCTACGCACTGACGAAGTATGCCGTTGTACTTGTAGTTGGAAAATTCGAGAACGAAGTGGTAAACTTTTGAGATTGTAAAAACTGTGATGCGCCAAATGCATCACTTTGCAAACTTTCTCGAGTTTGTCAGCTACAGGCGTAAGAGACGCGCGAGAAAAAGTCCGCCAGCAAAGTGTTAATGCATTGAACGCCAGTTAAATATCAGCCGAGGAAAACTTGAATGCCGACCTCAAATTTTGGACATTTGATAATGTTGCGATTTAAGTCGATATAAAATTTAAATGCATTAAATAATGAACAATTTAAAAGAAATAATATTTACCGTTTTCCTCGAGACAATAATATGGTAGATACTGATCGGCCAAATCTACACCCGTTGTATATTTGTAAACACGTAATTATCGCGGGTCTGGCGTGCAATTTGTTCATTCTCGATTGAAATTTAATTAACGTTTCGTTCAATCTCGATGAAAATACCGTTCAATTATCAATTTCTAACATTGTAGGTAGAGAAAGTAGTAGAGGTTCATACGGTCCCGAACCAAGTACTTCACCATATCGTGATTCATTGATGGAATCTAGAGTATTTAGGCAAGAAATGCCACCTTACCGTCCGCCAGAAGTTCAATTGAGTCATAGTTACAAGTCTCAAGGTGAGAAATATGGCTCCCTGGTGGAAAGTAGCAATCGTTATCATAGAGATAGAGAGAGGGAGATGCATCATAGAGAGAGAGTAAATAGTTTGGACAAAACAAACACTTCAGCCTTTTATCCAAGTTCCATGCACCCACGTAATATGAATAAGCAAGATAATACGGGTAGTATAGGAAGAAGGCACCATGGATGCTCGCCGTCTCTTTCGGAGGCGAATGTTAGAGATATGTATGGTGCGATGTTAGCGGAGAGAAACGAGCCGTCTAAGAGCCTCGTTAGAGGTACAGGTGTCCTAAGTAACGCGTCGAAACAAAGAAGCCTCGAGGTTGCAGAACGCGAAAGAGAGCGTGATCGTGATAGGGAGAAGGAGTATAGGAGAAATACAGCGTGCAATAATTCCTTGGATTGTAAGTGAAATTTTCATAAATTTCTATCCATTCGAAAATCCATGCCTTTACGTTAATCGATTCCTATTAATTTCTAAGGTGTGCCGCAGCCACTGGCGCGCAGTTATAGTTTTGTACAGCAGCAGAAGCAGCAGCAGAAGTTGCAACAGTTGCATCAGCAACAGCAGCAGTCGAGAAGGAGAGATAGGGACGACGATTCGATGCATGAGCGTTATTTAATAAGTCAAAGCCACGATCAGCCGAGGCAGAGACTCAGTAGTAACACTAGCAGTAGTAATAGTAGTAACAGCAGCAGTAATAGTGCCGTAGGTGAGGACATAGAGGGCCATACGGAAGGAGAGGATAGCAAGAAAAAGCGGAGTAATGGTAATCCGAGTCCTCCTCCGTCTCCGTTTTACGGTAATCTCTTATCCGACGCCGATCACTTGTTGCCGCTTCAGCATTATATTCTTCAGCAAGCAAAACTCTCAGGCACGTTGCCCTACCGTTTCTAAATAAAATGTTACTTTGAACAATGATTTTAAATTTTCGCGCGAAATTGAAATTTCAACGCGGCTCAAAGCCGAAAATTCAAAACCATTGGTCAGTTAACGATGGCCGCGAAAGCCTCAAATCTTCGAAATGTTACTTTACCGAATTCTAATCATTCTATTCCTTTAACAGGTTGTTATAAATTCGGAGATCCTTTATTAGTAGAAGAAGGTGACGATTCACTCGACGAAGAGGGTGGAAGAGGAGAAGGTATCGGGGGAAGAGCCGACGAAGATTCTGACGATCAGTTTGCCGATGACGAAGCGGCAAGCAATCAGGGTGACTCTTCCAGTCAGGAATACCTCGAAGATCATTACGCAGGTTCGAGAAATTTTCCGCAATATCGAAGAAAACGCGTTCTCCTCCATCAAGTACATCCAGCATGGATTTATTTGATTAATCTAGATTTAGGTAACTACGACACAGCAGGCTTAGCGACTTACTATAACACCGCGGACACGCTAACAAGGCCCCAAGCAAGGCCCCCATCGCCGCCGAATATCGCTTCGCAAACAGATACGCGCGATAGCGTTACAACCACCAGACAAACATCGCTTCCAGTATCTACCATAAGTTCCATTCCTAGTATCGTCACCGGAGTCGACAACACCGATTTGGACGAGGCACGTCGAGACGACAGCACGGGCGGCGGTGATATCGAGAAGTACGCCCAGGACAATCTGAACTTGAACTGCGGAAGGCCAAAAGGTCTGAGATTGTTATTTCGAAAAAAGTTCAGCGTACGAGATATTCTCAGCTGGTCGAAAGACCCGATACCGCAGCCGATGCTGGTGGTGGTGGACGGTGAGAAATTGCTGAAACGCGAAGCCTGCAATTTGTTCCGGCTTGTGCAAGTGTACATGGGTGACCGCAAGGCCAACGTGGGTATGACGTTGGACAGTGTGGCCATGGATATTGTGAATACGGCATTTTCCAAGCCACCGTTGAGGGACGAGCTGTACGTCCAAATTTGCAGGCAGACTACGGAGAATCCGCGAAAGGAGAGTTTGCGCAGAGGATGGGAGCTTATGGCTGTATGCTTAGCCTTTGTCCCGCCTAGTCCAACGTTCGAACCTTACTTAGAGGGATACATGAATAGGCATCGTGATCCAAATTTCCAATTTCCCGAGGTGGCTAAATGGCCGATTCATGTGCAAGTTAGTCATTATGCAACCGTTGCGTGTAGACGTTTACAACGAATCGGGGCGCACGGCAAACGACAACCTCGCAAGGCTACCGTGGAAGACATCGATCAAGCGAGGGTATAATTTCATGCTTACAGTAATAGCTGGATAAATGTGACACAGTTGGGGGCTCAAAGGCTTCTCTCATGAAGCGGTATCGAATCCTTGTTTACATTACGGCTCGAGCCAAGCGCGAACATAGAAAAGGACAGACTGTAGCAGAGACAGAAAGACGAAGCAAACAAAGCGATTGCTAATGCAACAATAAACTTTTTCATTTATTAACTTTTCCCATGCATTCTTGAGATTTTTCTCATTAAAATGATGCCAAACACGATGTGTTTGAATTATGTGAATAGTAAGTAAATATAATTCAAGCTATATCGTGGTTGATATCATTTTAATCGGAAAAATCTCACAAATACGTTAGCAAAGGTTTCAAAAAGAAAAGGTCGGAAATAAAAAAGTTTTATCCTCGAGTTGCATCTATTCGGGGTTCACCAAGGGGTATCCCCCTATGTGGAGGGGATAGCCGTGCTGCATTTATCCAGGAGAACTTTTTTATCCAGCTTTTGCTGTATCTCGTTACGTCATAGAACGTTGAATTTATTATTTTCTTATTCATTATTAAAATTCATCACTGTCTTTCCGTAGATTCAAATATTCCGCGCTTCAATGTTCGGAGCGACCCTTTCCGAAGTCATGGCCCTGCAGCGAGACCGTTTCCCTAATCGAGAGTTACCATGGATTCAAACCACCCTAACGAGACAAGTACTTGCACGGGGTGGTATCCTTACGGAGGGTATTTTCAGGGTATCCGCGGACGCGGACGAAGTGAGTGCTTTGAAGGCGTGTTTGGATAGGTTTGAGGATGGTACGATTCTGGCAGCTTCTCAGGACGCTCATGCACCTGCTTCGCTATTAAAATTATGGGTTCGTGAGCTTTACGAGCCGCTGATACCCGATTCTTTCTACGCCGAGTGCGTGTCGATGAGGCACGACGACGCTGAAGCTTCCGCTGCCAATGTCGCTGCTCTCGTCGAACGACTACCAGATTTGAACCGTCGAGTTCTATGCCATCTGATAAGGTTTCTCCAGGTAAACAGAACGGATAATATTGTCTATTGGAATTTGCCGTTGAAGAAGTATCTTTTTCTCCTTTTAGATATTCGCGAGGCCTGAAGTTGTCGCCCGTACGAAAATGGACGCGAATAACTTGGCAATGGTAATGGCACCGAATATACTCCGGTGTACGTCGCAGGATCCACGCGTGATCTTAGAAAATGCACGAAAAGAAATGGCTTTCGTTCGTACTCTTATCGAGTCATTAGAAACCGCTTGGGTCGATGATCTTCACTGACCATTCTATTGCGCTAGATGAATGAACGCTCTAGACTACTATGCCAAATGAATCAGCTGTATATTCACACGTATTGTTAGTTATTTCACTGTTCTATATTATTATTCTTCACCTTTGTTTGTTCACTGTTCACGAGACCCTCCGTAAAGACTTCCCTTCCCCAATCTTCTCCCCCTCCGATGGATGTTCGTAAAGTGGTAAAAAAAAATTTAGCGCTAAAGTCTTACCAAGCTAATCACCAGTCCCGCTCCTCCTCGTTTCCTATTTATTATTTATATGCAGATTATATGTTATACAGATAGAGATTATTAGATTATATTATGTATATCACTATATATCATATTATATATTTTACCAACCCTTGTTACCGCGTAAGGCAAACGCGCGGACGGCTTTTTTACTCGATCATTGTTGAATCTCGTGTAAGATAAAAAAAAAATAATAAGAAATCATGTGTTACCGTGTATAGCTGCACTCCGCGATGATCTTTTTGTATAAGCGACGAATCGACGTGTACAACGTTTATCGAGGAGTAAACATTGCGAAAGATTAGCAAGCTGTACCAGGTGTGTTTCTTATTCCCGAAACGACGGAATCTTAATCCCATTTTATCAGGTTACGGAAGAAGTTCGTGCGAATTCAAGATTCGAATAGTGCGAATTTGAAACAAAAAATAATACTTTTGTGTTCCATAAGCTTATACATGTCTTTCTTTTAACACGTTGAATATTATCGGGAATAGTAACCGGCGCTTTGAATATCAGTGAAATTTCATCTGACTTTTAAGCGCCAAATTTACGAATTTCCTAATAGATCGAATATTTAAATATTGTTAAAGAGGTAAGATCCCGTTGAGGGTATACAAATTTGAACCTTTAAATCTTCTGCTCTATAAAGATGCTATTTTAATTACACGAACTTTTCCCGTTACTCCAGAGTTTCTTTTCCTTTTTCTGTTGAGCGCGAACTATTACGATTAATAAAGCGATCACAGTTACACGGATAAGGAGAATTTTTCTTTGAGATCGTGATCTTATTTTATCTACAGTGATTTATACATCGTTCGTTTACGAATTACAACAAAGCTGTTTTGTATTTTACATTGAGATATTTATAAAAATTCTTAAAGTATCTACGGTATAGTAGGATAGTAGCTTTCACTAATTAACTCCGTTCTCTTATATCTGGTTTGTACGTTAGCGATAAAATACGCGTTAAGCATAGTTTTTAAATTATACAAATATATCACAAACAATTGTCATAATGAACAGGTATTGATAGAGCGATCTAACCTAGGAAACTTGCGGATTGTAAAAGCGAGTATTCTTTTATGCCTTAAACTTCGACGTTAATCGGTAGCAAAAGAATTCTGCTTTCACGTTAATGCTAATTATCTAATTAACACTTAATCAATGTTTTTTTATATACAAGATATACAAAGTGATCGATCGTACTAATACTGCTAAAGAGGCGTGCCGATTTTATACCTGCAATTTTTCATGGAACGTTAGTTCTTTCGGTGTTATTTCTCGGAATATAATTGTCCATCTTTTTCAAAATTCGCACGTGATGATTGCAGAAATATCTTCTTTCGAATAATCGCAAAATTTGAGATTTTACGCTGCACTTTTTCAAACTCATTCGCGCGGCGTTCTGTTTGAAATATCGAAGTACAAAGTCGAAGTATCGATTCGATTCGAGAGTGGCGTCGGCGCGCGCAGCCACCTGTTGCGCGGCGGGAATTTCAAATTCTGTAGTATACCGGAGTTTCGAAGTTTTCGGCGGAAACTTTTTATTGTAAAAGCATTGCGATATTTCTGCAGCCAGTGCTCAAGAGACAGTGAAAATGAAGGAAGATTCGCAAGTTTTATTGGATTTCGACACCGTTTGCTTCAAATCGGTAAATCTGGTTTTCTGAAAAAATTAATTTTAAGCTTCTGTGAAACATTTCTCACTGCAAAACTACTCAAGGATATTTTAAGGTAAGATTTTTGCATTCATAATTAAAAATTGAACATCGCAATCTCAATTTCCAATAGCATTACCACGCGCACCAGTTTCTCCCTTTTTTAAATTTCAACCTTCAAATTTACAAGACGAACTTTCAATTTCGAACTTCGTACTTCATTGCAAACGTACGACGATACTTTTACATGCCCCAAAAAGAATAAAAAAGTACAAAAACATTATAAACACCAATCCTCGAACATTATTCCTCCCCTCGAAAGAAAATCGTTCTCATTTCCTTGCAAATTCTTCCAGAGGGATAATCCGCCTCTCTAAAACAACAGCGAACGGTTAAAGAGGTGTTTTTGAGAATTTCAAAGAAAATGTCAGCAATTGTCGACGAAAGACGCAGTTGAGCCGCTCGCGATTTCCGCGTATTCTTGTCTGCTCGCCGAGCAAAGCTTGCTGGTGAAGTCCGCCTCTCTTTTCCTGCACAGATAAATCGTGTCAGCGTTAAGTACCACTTTCTCGACGCATTGCAATTCAATTTGTGAATTTCGTTCGTCGTTTAGCTCTGAGAAAACTTGGGATTTAATTGTAGTAATTACTGAAGAAGTATTTGCAATTTAAAATATTCAGATTTTTGGAAAAATGTATTGTTAAGTGTTAAAAGAAATTTCTATAGCGTCAGGCTAATTTGTGTTTTATTTGATGTTTAATTAAAGTGGCGAGTTTTAATCAAAGTGAGTAAATAAATTGGAAGGAAAACCATTGGATTTTCGAGATATTTGCAGAACTAATTACACTAATTGCCGAAGAAGCATTCCAAATTACAGATATTCAAATTAAATGAATAATTCTTTGGGCATTACAAGAAATTTCTTTTAGAGGAGGCCAATTTATAATTATTACAATTTAATTCTCAATTGTGGCAGAATCTTTGCACCAAAAATTTCATATAGTTAAAACTTTGCAATTTCCGAAATGTTTGCCTCTGAAGAATTTCAATTCTACTTATTTAGGTTACCGAAGAAGTATTTAAATTAAATCCGAAATATTTTTGAAAGCGCCACAAGAGATTTTTCCAATTTCTATTTAACTTCTAATCGGAGCAATAACTCTTTATCAAACGCGTCAAATAAAGTCAAAAAAATCCCAAAATTCTCCGTGTATCTTCAAGAACTTGAAACAAATTTTTTTTTAAATTTTCCTTACCCTCTTCCAGGTAATTCCATGACGTCCACGGTGACTGCATTGACGTAGAGTCGGTCGTTGCACCAGAAGAAGCACAACGATCGCGGCTGCAGCACGTCCATGTCGTAAGTCCATGAAAGTTCAACTCGCCTGATTTTTCCAATTTCTCCGACTGCACCAGCTGGATGAGCGACCACCATTCGTGCAGTAGAACCGTGTTCCAATTTCATGTAACCACTATTAAAGAATTCCCGGTGAAAGAGTAAAAGTCAGACGCAGAAACTCCAATATATATTAATCTTTTTATTAACCCTTTGAACTCTGTCGCCGCAGCGACGACATTGTAATAAAAGCTGATAAATCCGTTGTCAGGTAAATCAGCTGTACTCTCATATTTTTTTATATTGTAAAACATAATTTTAAAATTGATACGATTACTTTTTAACGACAAAGCAAGATTTTTAATTTTCTACAGACGTGTACTCGCAACGGGGAAATAATTCTGGAGTAGTTGGTAGCTCATAGTAGAAATTATTCGGAGTGCAAAGGGTTAACATGTAGATGGATTTTTTTTAAAAGAGGTCACAGTGAATTTGAATATTATTGGAAATACCTGGGAGTCAGATCCATGTCTCGAATTATCCCGTTTTCGGCGTGAAGGGTGACCTTCATGAAACCCTGGACCCAACTTTCAGCGGTGGGTGGGCGAGCGAGATTAATGGTGATTCTGTAGTGCCTTCCTGGAAATTGTAAATTTCATGGTTATTGCATGGTGTGGAGATTTCATAGAGAGCTCCTTGTTTGGAGAATAAATTATTATGGGGGATTTCAGATGTTTCAAAAATTATGATGTTTTATTAGCTCGAAAATTGTAGATAATTCTTTTTCAATTTCACTTTGTAAAGAGAGCCAAAATTAATTCTAAAAACACCAAATTGCAAGAGAGTTCCTTGTTTGGAGAATAAATTAGTATTGATTTGGAGAATTCCAGATGTTTTAAAAGTTATGATATTTTATTAACTTGAAAATTGAAGATAAATTTTTGCCAAATTCACTTTGTAAAGAGAGTCAAAATTAATTATAAAAGCACCAAATTGCAAGATGGAAATTACACAAAAGAACTTTAGAAACGAGTCGCTCAGAAGCCAATGCGCTTAACTCCATTTCTTCGATATTCTCTGATTCTGTAAATTTTAATAGAATAAACTTCATTCCATTAAAATTTACGAAAATCAGAAAGCATCAATAAATGAACTTAACCCATTCACTGCCAGGAAAACTAAGCAAATATTACCTTTGCTTGTTAAAATTTGAGAAGATGACAGAAAGTTTTTAGAACATTGCTTTGATTAATCAAAAATATAATCTCGACATTTGTAACGATACAAAGATCATTTTTGTTCCAAAATTTCTATACACACTCGGTCATTATTGTTAACACTTTACCGACCGCTATTGTTTGAGCATTCTACCCACTTTAAAGGATTTGTTTCGGCTTAGATTGCCTAAAGAAAATTATAATCCCTTTGAAAATTACAAATGCTTCTCATCGACTCCTTAACACAATTTCACTACAATAATAAATAACAATTTAGTGATTGCCGTGGGAACCGATTAATAAACTAAAAGTCTAAGCGTTGGTGACAAAAAGCCTATTTATAGGCTACCGGTCGGCAAAGTGTTAAGGGGTTACGCCACCTTGGCGCTCGGAAAAATAGGTATAAAAATAAACACTTTTTTTGACGCAGCCGTTAAGTATATAAAATGTTCTTTAGTTTACACAGATGTATATAGTAGTTTTATGAACAATTTGTAATGTTACTGATTAAAAAATGTTAAAAAATGACGGAGATATGAGGCGATAAGTAGGACTCTCTTTTGGAAACCCTTACTCACGGTGTACATGATTTCTCTGTTAGGCATTGTCTGAAATATAAAAAATTGTTGTTTTCTTATTTATAAGGGTAATAGCTAAAATGTGACGTAGGGAAAAATTGTTAAAAATTTTTTTGTAGAAATGACAGCTATTTGAAAAAAGAATTCGTATTTGCATCGAGATGTTGAGTTTAAAAACTGTATAACTTTTGAACATAGCAACCAATCAAAAAAATTCTACGTACACCTTTTAGAGAATATTATAAACAACAATTGTTGTAAATTTCAACCAAATCGGTTGAGTAGATATTGAGATATCGTGTACACCGATTTGAAAAATGTAGTTTTGAGAAAAACGCTACGGCAGGTCCTAAGTTTCATGATTTCTTACTCCGGCGCGCTCACTGCTAATTGCTATAACTTTGGTAATGGTTTGACTTTTGAAATGCTTAAACTCTTAAAATATTCCTAAAAATATGAGCAATTCATCTGGCCAAAAAAAAATCGATTTTTTGAAAATCTCAAGGTGGCGTAACCCCTTAACTTATCAATTCAAACGTATAGTGCAGACATCTCGCAGTTGGCAGTCAACGGGTTAACACCATTGGTTTCTGAGCGACTCAACAACTTACTGCAATATGGATCTTCCTTTCCCGTAGAAAAGAAAAACTTCGAGCCAAGCAAAGCCGACATATCCTGCCCCATAGCCTGTCGTCTGACCAAAGCCGGGCTGGTATCGGCATGGTACCCCATGACACCACAGCTTAGACTGTTGTTGCTCTTGCAAGAGAAACATTCGCCTCTTAAAAAGCTCCCATAACTCGAGCACTCGTGTGCAACGTATTGACACCTCGAATTTATGCTCTCGATGAAGAGTTTTATGGCACGCACGTGATTGCAGGCCACCAGGACACGTGAGGCTTCCTCGAGTCCTTCCCTTATCAAGGTCAGAGGAAGGGATGGGGTTGTTTCAGACAGGTCTGTGCAACCTGGCTGTTCTTTCCCGTTGTTGGGGTAGAAGTCCAGGTGTCCACATGGTTGACTCATTCCGTATCCTGGAAGCCCTTCGCGTGTGACAAGTTAGACCCTTTGTAGTTCGCCATTATGATCGGTTTTCAAAGTTTTTTAAGACTAGAACTACCAACCAGACAAAATGACCGGTACACAATTTTTTTTTCAAAAATTCTCCAAGTTTATAGAAAACTCATAGAATAAATATTCTACGTCTATGTCAAAGAGCATAAATTACTGAATCGATCGTCTTTTCCGCCTCTCGGTTCCTCTTTTTTCAAAGTACTTATTTAACCAGTTAACTGTGGAGTATAGTTTTAAATATCTCTCACGCGATGCGGATTTAAAATCAAGCAATGACTTGTATACACGTCGAACGCAGGGGAAATGATCCTATTATAAATTTTACGAAAAAAGGAAAACAAAACGTGGAAGGATTACATATTTATTCGATAAAAAAATTACAATTCAGTGTTAAAAATGTTACCGCAACAGAGCTTTGGATTGACGTGTATACACGTCGAACACAGTTAACTGGTTAATATGATAGACTATAATATATTTAACGTCGGTAGTTCTAGTGTTAACGTTTAATTGGAAGGGGAGATGCTGGACCATTGATAAGACTGTTTAAATATTTTTTTTGAAAATATAGGCTGAAAGTTTTTTGAATTTAGTTGCTCCGACTGTTTTTCTTCGACGTGTGGTTTCAGGTGAGGTCGAATTATTTGTAATATAAATGAGAATGTAAGGGATGTAAATTGGGGAGTTTTAAGGTGGATGATTATGTTTCATTGTTAGCGTTTTATATTTCGCTTACCTAAAAAGAAGATGCTTTTTCCATCGGTGTGAATCACATCGACCAGTCTGGCATCGGTGTAATCTAAGCGAAGGTGACTGGGCATCCCTTGGAAATAGGGCTCTGCAGGGTCGAGACCTGTGATGCGACCGATATTTCCGCCCAATTTCTCACCCGCGTATCCGGCGGTGTGGGCACCCAAACTGTGTCCTATTAGGTGGACATCGTTCGGATCCACTCCGTAATTTGTCTGCGTTTTGGAATTTTTAAATTTTATTTTACTCATGCAGTGTTAAGATAGATAGTATTTTAGAAATGGCAGAATTTTAGGAGGTCAGGATAGCAGGAATTTACAAGTTCGAAATTGTAGAGGCTCAGAATCTCAGGATTTCAAATTCTTAGGATTTTAGACTCTTGGAATCTCAGATTTGTAAATTGTTAGTATTTCAGATTCTCAGGCTTAGATTTTTAATATTTCAAGACCTGAGAGTTTTGAAATCTCAGGCTTAGATTTTTAAAATTTCAGGACCTGAGAGTTTTAAAATCTCAGAATTTCAGAATCTCAGCGTCTCAGAATCTTAGAGCCCCAGAATTTCGGGATCTCAGACTTCCAGAATTTTAGAATCTCAAAATCTCATAATTTTAGAATCTTAGAACTTTAGAATTTTTAAACTTTAAGATCTAAGTATCTTAGAATTCCAGAATTTCAGACTCAGAACTATAGGACCAAAAAATCTCAAGATCTGCGAGTGTTAGAATCTGAGACCTTCAGAATCTTAGAGTTTCAGAATTTGAGAATTTGAAATATTTAAACCTCCGGGTCTCAGATAATTTATACTCAAGATTTCAAATTCTTAAGATTTTAGACTCTTAGAATCTCAGACTCGTATATACTTAGAATTTCAGATTCTCAGGCTTAGATTTTTAATATTTCAAGACCTGAGAGTTTTGAAATCTCAGAATTTCAGAATCTTAGGCTTAGATTTTTAAAATTGCAGGACCTGAGAGTTTTGAAATCTCAGAATTTCAGAGTCTCAGCATCTCAGAATCTTAGAGTCCCAGAATTTCGGGATCTCAGAATTTCAGTACTTTAGAATCTCAGCATTTTATAATTTTAAAACATTAAGATCTCAGAATCTTATTCTCAGAACCATAGAACCTCAAAATCTCAGGATCTCTGAGTGTTAGGATCTGAGAACTTCAGAATCTTAGAGTTTCAGAATTTGAGAATTTGAAATATCTGAACCTCCGAGTCTCAGATAATTTATAAGTGACATGAAATTGTTGGGAGTGTTGCGACAAAATTAGAATAAAAGTAGTAATATTTTCTGCACTCACCTGAAGATGTTTGACGAGATGAGCAATTTCAAGTCCTACTAATCTAGTATTGGCAGTCGCCTGAGTGTAAAGTGGCAAACTTCCACCAGCCCAATCCACAATGATGACATTATAGTCGTCATGCTTCAACAATTCATTTCTCATCTCCTACAATCAACGATCAACAAGGTGCTTCTTTCAATGATATCACGAAAGAGCTGAAGGTTAACGATAAATGAAAAAAGAGTCTATTTATACAGCAAAACAATGGAAGAAGTGTAATAAGTATTAATTATTTCCTTCAGGAATTATCAAGAAAAAGTGATCTTCCGTTGATAGTTAATTGATTTAATTAATCTCACCTTCACCCAATTACTAAGCGGAGTGTCTATAAAACCGTGAATAATAAATTTCGTTTTTCTCTTCGGATCGAAGTTCGAGCGCTTGATGGATTTGTCCTTGGCGACAATCAGCACCTGGCCCTACGATAAAAAAATTAAAAATTTTAAAACATCTGACGCTATCTTCGTAGCACACTCTACGAACCAAAATTTAACAATTAAATAAACTTTGTTATTAAGTTCTTAGGCTTCCTGTATCTTGAAAATTCCAAAAATTAAATTAATCCTCCAAAATACTATTTTCAATATCTGAAAACGAACTTAGATTTTCTTTTCACGTATAATTAGAAAATTTAGATTGCAGAAAATGAAGAAAGCAATATTTCAATACGTCTTCTCGATTTGCACTTCTCCACTGAAATTAATCAAAATTCTTACGGATTAAAAATTCAAGATATTAAAATAACCCTCTAAAATACCATTTTCAATATCTGAAGACGAACTTAGATTTTCTTTTCACGTATAATTAGAAAATCTAAATTCCAGAAAATGAAGAAAGCAGCATTTCAATAAGTCTTCTCGATTTGCACTTCTCTAAGGAAATTAATCAAAATTCTTGCTGATTAAAAATTCAAGATATTAAAATAACCCTTTAAAATACCATTTTTAATATCTGAAAGCAATCTCAGAATTCCTTTTCACGTATAGCAAAAAAATCTAGGTCGCGGAGGACGTCGAAAACATCGCCTGAAGAAACGTAGATTTTCAACGGGTCATTCATTTCTCTAGCGCGAAATTTTTAGAAAAAAAAATATATGTTTCATCGACGACTCAGCTTTTTCTTCGCCATTCTCTTTTATGCTCCGATTGGCGTCATTTTTTACGGAGAAACGTGCAACCTGACTGAAGTAACAATTAAACATCCTCCCGCTAAATGTAATTAAGCTGCAAAATTTCTCCTCGTCGTACGTGCCGCGCATTTTCTTCCAAAGATTTGCATGCAAATCTCGGAAACCTCGAGTTTCACCCGCTTGTTTTCATCATCAAACGAGGAAGAAGGAAACAACGAGTTTCTTAAACAGCCACGCGTCACGAGCTGCAATTTCGTTTAATTAATTAGATTTCCGACGCCTTAGAACAATGAGGACTCGAAGACGATTGAAATGCCTCTCTCTGCTTTCCGCGCATTCGTTAATTACCCACTGGATAAAAGACAATTAGTCCAAGCACGTTTTCGTGGATTTTAATTACCGTACTTGCGAGTGAGTGGAATTCGAATTAAAAAGGACGTTTTTATTTGCTTTCTTAGGATTGTTTTTTAGGTTCAAATTGCAGCAAGTCAAAAACCTTAAAATAAAATATTTATGCAGAAGTACTTGATCCGCAAAATGGGAATTTGATTTGCAGAAAGGTGAATTTGACTTGCAGATGGGTGAATTTGACTTACAAAAGGCTGAATTGGATTTGCAAAACGGGCAATTTGACTTGCAGGTGATTTTGACTTGCAGAAGGGTGAATTTGACTTTCAAAAGGGTAAATTTGACTTGCAGAAATATAAATTAGACTTTCAAAAAGTTGAGTTTGACTTGCAAAATGGTGAATTTAACGTTCAAAGCGAATTTAAGTTGCAAAAGAGCGAATCAGACTTGCAAAAGGGTGAACTTGACTCGCTAAAGGGTGAATTTGACCTGCAAAAGGGTGAATTTGCAGTGCAAAACCTTTACTAAATTAATTGTCCATATTGCTAGTATTAAATACTTACTTCGGTGGGGTTTTCCTTCGTATACAAAATAAATCTGGTGTTTATAACTTCTCGCGGCAAAGGGAAGACGTTCAGAGGCCTGTGTATGAGATGGTACCAGCTCCTGGTGATGTTCAAACATCCTAGCTCGTCGTAGCAGCGTGTCTCATTCTCGACTGAATGAATTAATTAAACTCAATAATCTGGTGAATGCTGAATTAAATGCAAGAAAATTTTAAGCTTCAAAATTCCCATACTTTGCGTGTAAACAAGTGGAATAAGCCAAATAGTCAGCCACTGCCACCATTTGCGTTACAATTAGTCGCTCATTATTCTTTAACACTCTCAAATTCATTTTTTAAATTAATAAGAAATTTCTGTTAACTGAAAGTTCGCAGCAAAGTATTTAGAAGGAAGCAGTGCAGATATGACTGGAATTTGTTGGAATTTGCAAAGGTAAATGAACATATACCAATATTTTTCAAATCATTCAAATACAAACACTTAAATATCTCTATACAATATATTAGGGGGGCCGGAAAGTAATGTCTTGCTTAAAAATAATTTAATTTTTATCGCTCCGGCATAGAAAATTTGCACATTAGATGACAAATCGTTGTTGACAACGACGGTGATTGCATCAT
This sequence comes from Cerceris ruficornis, assembly GCA_963989415.1. NCBI lineage: Eukaryota > Metazoa > Arthropoda > Insecta > Hymenoptera > Crabronidae > Cerceris > Cerceris ruficornis. Next base: position 4,631,819 of record OZ022530.1, on the reverse strand, counting down.
TCATTAAGAATAAAATTTATTTATTAACAATAAAATTTATTTATTAAGAATAAAAGAATAAAAACTTGTTACAAATTTATTTCTTTGAATTTAATGTAAAAAAACGATATTACTTTGCGATCCCCCTAATAAAATGGACTTATACTACTGTCAAAGAAAACGGTTCAAATATTGCGAGACTTACATGGCAGCCAGGGTATGTTGACTTCGATCCTGTCACTTCTGGCCCACTGCCAAGGATCCAGGATTCCGGCGGAGCAGATAACAGGGGCCAATGCGACGAGGAGCAGGATCGACGCTCCTTCGCCCTCGATGACCCCACGTTTCTTCGTGCCGCTCCTCCTCGTCCTGTAACAGGATCCCCTTCGTTTACCAATCAAAGAATTCATTTAATTATATATAATGAATCGTATCGAGTAATTCCATAAATAATGTCGATTTAATTCACAGAGAAAATAATTTAAACAAAGTCATTCGGTGTTCAAACGATAGGGTGAGTTTTGGACTACCTTGTATTACGTTTATGCAGGTTTACTGGGATTGACATGTTTTGAGTCGTTGGAATTGATGAAATGCGAAGAAAGTTATATAATAATTGATGTAGAATTGTGTGTTTGTTTTATAGTGGTGTTTCCTTTTGATATAAAAATTTTGTTCATGTGCGAATCGAAAGAGTGAGTAAAAAGTACTTCATGGTTCTCTTCTACTTCAAAATAATAAGTAGAAGCACTTAAAACACAGATTTTTGAAACAACCTCTGAATTTTCATGTTAAAAATTCAAATTCGTATTTTAAAAAATGGTAAGAAAGATTAATCAACGATGTAGTCTTCGCTATCCGCGATGATCTTACAATTTAAGAATATATCGTAGATTAAAATTGCATCTTATCGTAAATTCCTTTCAATACATAGTTGAATATCTGAACAAAATAATGAAAAGATCCAAGTTTCATTCTGTTAGAAAAATTTCAGTTTTAACAGCCGAAGAACCGAACGAGCACGAGACTCGCCAGTAGAATGTCCGGTTCACGGATCAGACACGCGATCGTTGATTAGTCTTTGCGAAAATGCACGGAGCCATTTCAATATCCATTAATAATCTCTCGTTTCAACGGCCATCGTACGAGTTGAACGAAATTTCCGTGTATTCATTTCCGCGAATTTTACTTTCATGATTAACTAATTAGAAATCTAATCTTTTAAGTAGAAAATACAGTCGCTCGGCGAACACCGGCTATTCGTTACATTCATTTTCCAGTTAATTACCTGGCAACAGTTACGTAAACATTACTCAAGCACATTGTTTGAGAAATGTCCCACACGTTTCTTCAGTTATTTTCGCCGTTGCCTCGTGACACGTGAAGCCACTCTAATCGTTGTTGTAATTTCAGAAACGTATATGCGCAGAATTATCGTCGATACTTTAATGACTGCTTGCACTTCGCAAATATTCGCAGTAAATTCTGAGGCATTTAAAGAAGTGTAGAAGGTAGTAAAAAAAAATTTACTTGTAAATAAATTACCAGAGAAGAATGTGCAATTATTGGAATTAATGATATATGGAGAGAAAATAATAGTTCTGAAGAATAGATGTAACTCTGACGTAATTCATACCTAATCCTCAAGACTCTTAAAGTTCAAAGGCTTAATTAGTAAAAATTATTCAAGAAAATAGCATATAAGTGACAACTTGAAGTCTTGAAGCAAATTACAGTTTTAGACGAAGAGAGAATTATAGTTTTGAAGGTCAAACCTAACACACATTTACCCCGCAATATCCTTATACCGCAGAGGTTTAATTTGCAAGAATTATAAAATAAGAAACAAAAACAACAGTTAGAGCAAATTGAAATTTTCATTTAGATCCAACCTTCAATATTATTATAATCCAAAAATTAAATTCGAGACAATCATACAGGAGTATATGCGAAAGCAGACCACAGAATACAAATTCAACCTCAAAGACCACCGAAACACCGTCAAAACGACCACTTTACAACTCTTCACCACGAAAGTCTCTCAGGTAACTGTATCAGGCGTTGAGATCAAATCGCAACTAAATGTTCGAAAGGACGAGCCTCCAAGTCGAAAGAGCTTCGGCAGAATTTGGTGGGGGATGAGGTACACTTCTCAAGGATGCCAGGCTCCGAATCTTTCTTCAATTCTCAAAATCTTCAAGGCCATCCCTCTTGACATTCGTTTACCTTCGATTAGAATCGCCTCGGGTGGATTTCGTTGAAGACGTATTGCAAAAATGAATATAATTAATCCCCGTTCGTCGTCCTCATACCTCGAGGACTCTTCAATTCCACCGGTGTCAAATTTAACAGCCTCCCATGACCTCTGTCCATCTCCAAGGTCGTTTCTTCCCTCTTCGACGTTAACGTCGATGGGTCAAAGTGGAGAAGGATCGTCGATGAACCGAATTCGGCATTATATCGCATGAAAAATGCGGTTGAAACGGGGGGAAGAAAAAGAACAGTTCGAAAACCTGTCTTCTGGCGATGGCCACGTATTGGATGGATGAATAAGGTCGGTGTTCCCGTGGAATGTCGCACGATAGCTCGCTCTTCTGCATTCCTCGTGTGCAGCTGCGCACAGAATGCAACCGGGATCATTGACTACGTCCTGTCTTCGTAACTAACACGAAAGGGGACGGTTTTTTGTAACTACCTGCCTGAATTAGGTCTGAGGATTTTTGCTAGGGATGGGGAAGACTGGGTCTTTGCGCTTCTGAGGTTAGTAGTTCTCATTTGGATGCGGTTTCTATAAATTTTGGTCACTGGGTTCTACGAATTCTGGGTGTTAGGTCTGAGTTAGGTCTCAGTTAGGTCTCAGTTAGGTCTGAACTTCAATTTTTTCTTCATTTCGATAAACATTTTAATAACTTCCTACTGCGACCTTTCATTATCTTCTTCTATAATTCAGAAATACTGATAAGTATAACATACGTATTATAATATTTAATATAATTTTAATATAATATATAGATAAGTTTAACATAAAGTATTAAAGTCTGTTCCTTCCTACTGCCACCTTTCTGTTTTCTTCTTCTATAATTCAGAAATACTGATAAGTATAACATAAGTATTATAATATTTAATATAATTTTAATATAATATATAGATAAGTTTAACATAAAGTATTAAAGTCTGTTCCTTCCTACTGCCACCTTTCCGTTTTCTTCTCCTATAATTCAGAAATACTGATAAGTACACTGCGGATGTTTATGCAAATTTCAAGTTTGATAAACGCAGAATAAAGAAGAGTTCAACTAGAGGACCCTTTCAGTCGCTGAATCTTACAGCAAATGCCGTATCTTGGATATTTTAGATATTTTTTTTTATATTACATACTTTTTGTGCATTTTAGCATCGTTAAATTTGCCATAAATGCATAAACATCCGCAGTCTACTGATAAGTATAACATACGTATTATAATATTTAATATAATTTTAATATAATACATAGATAAGTTTAATATACAGTACTAAAGTCTGTTTTATTTCTTGCAGATGCTATTATAATTAATTCCCCGGTTGACTTAAATTCTGGTACAATGAAGAAGTTATTTTGTGTTGTAAACTGTTTAACAATATCTCTTCTTTTATCATCAGCTCCTTTTGGCCCATGCTTTTGCAGCGATGAATTCTTTAGCAATCGGAATTCAACGATACAGACACCTTGAAAAAGCCTTAAATACCACTGTCTTCGATCGTCACAATCCCGAAGACAAACAGAAGAACCGTCCTTCCCACTCCTCGACTCCTCCCATCGGCAAGTCACAAATAACACCCAAACCTTTTCACGAACCCCATGAATTTCGACACCTCCTCGTCTCTCGGAAAGGTAAAAATCCTCAATTTCATTCGCATCAGTCGTTTACTTCTCTCGAAAGCGTATCGTGTCCCTGAAACGTGCGCGGGTCGCCGGGAAGAAATGAAGAAAGCCGGTCCCAGGTTGTCGAAGCGCCGAAAAACGAGATGGATCGCGAGAGGCGTACGGGAGAAGAGAACCGGTATCTGCTCGCTCGCATTTCACCGTGAAATGCTTCGAGTATTAAATAATTATTATTTCAAAAGCGAGAGTGTAACCGCGGCGCCAGCGAGCCTCCGAGAGACGAGGAAAGGGGAACGGGAGGAAGACGACGATTGTGGCCCAGATTCGGCGTCCTTCCCTCCGGCAATGCTGTACCACTTCCTGCATACGCCTCTCTCGTCGACCCTTTCCACTCTCTTCGTTTCGTATATTCGCCGTTTGTACGACGAGTTTCCTCTTTGCCTCGCTTCCGCGAGCGAGAATGCGCCTGCAATACGATGAAAGTGTCTATATGGAACGCGGGGAAAGTAGACCTCGGATAGGACAGGACACGTTCGATGGGATCGTTTCTTTGCCCTTGGGTTACTTCGGGTATTTGCGATGGGAGGTGGGTGTTGCTTTTGGGTATTTCTTCTTTTATTGTATTGCTAGATGTATATTAAGAATAATATTGTAATAATATTACTAGATGTCACTCAATGCTGTGGCTCAGACTGTTTTTCAAAAAGAGCATGGTCTTACTTGTCACAGGTGTGACATCTATATCTTCTTCTTCTTATATACAGGGTGTTAAAAAAAATTCAATATTTATATGGTATATAGGATACACTGTACTGAGTAAAAAAGCTTTGGTAAACATAGGTTGAAAGGTGAACCGTTTCTGAGATATAAATGTTTTTGGATTGGTTCAGGTTTGAAGAAATATAGTGAAATTGAGAATTTCTTCTTGCGTACTGTTGTTTAGTTACTGTTTAATTGACAGAGTGATCATACGTGATTATATTGGTGGTAATTTTATAGAGGGATCGAGAAATTTTGTTTAGGTTGGTTTAGGTTCAAAGAAATATATTGAAATTGAGAATTTCTTCTTGCGAAGTGCTATTTAGTTACTGTTTAATTGACAGAGGATGAAGAGCGACCATAATTAAATATTGGTGGTAATTTTATAGAGGAATTGAGGAATTTTGTTTAGGTTGGTTTAGGTTTTAAACAAATATAGTGAAATTGAGAATTTCTTCTTGAGTAGTGCTATTTAGTTACTGTTTAATTGACAGAGGATGAAGAGCGGTCATAAATAATTATATTGGTGGTAATTTTATAGAGGGATCGAGAAATTTTGTTTAGGTTGGTTTAGGTTCAAAGAAATATATTGAAATTGAAAATTTCTTCCTGCGAAGTGCTATTTAGTTATTGTTTAATTGACAGAGGATGAAGAGTGATCATAAATAATTATATCGGTGGTTATTTTATAGAGAGATCGAGGAATTTTGTTTAGGTTGGTTTAGGTTTGAAGAAATATATTGAAATTGAGAATTTCTTCTTGAGTAGTGCTATTTAGTTACTGTTTAATTGACAGAAGATGAAGAGCGGTCATAAATAATTATATTGGTGGTAATTTTATAGAGCGATTGAGAACTTTTGTTTGCGTTGGTTTAGGTTCAAAGAAATATATTGAAATTGGGAATTTCTTCTTACATACTGTTGTTTAGTTACTGTTTAATTGACAGAGGGTGAAAAGAAGGCAGTCAATAGTGATACTTCTGAAATTTGTATAGAGGAATTGTGGAATTTACGTTACATTCGTTTCAGATGGATTGGGTTTGAAGAAATATGTTTAAATTGGGGTTTTCTTCTTCTGTGACGTTATTTACGTGTTGCTGAGTTGATGGAACTTGCAAAGGAGGTTATTCGCAATGACGTCTGTGGAAATTTAATATAAAAATTAGGTAACACAGTTTGGGTTAGTTTGAATATGAATAAATGTGTCGGAATTGAGAATTTCTTCTTCTGTGGCCCCACTTAGGCACCACTGGATTGCAACGACTCTGAGAAAGATTATTAACAGTGACACTTGCAGAAATTGAATAAAATAATTAGTTGACTCAATTTTAATTGAATTGATTTTTAAGCTCTACGTTGAAAAAAAATCTACTAATACAAACTCTTCAGTAACTTTAAGGAGAATTAAACTGCAAAGATTTGTATTCTTATGCAATCGCAACCCATTATTTCTGGATGACTCAAATATTTCTTCATCTCTTCTCTATCTTCTGACTCCGAGCAAGTAAAATGTCGAATAAAATCCTGACAGCCAAGCACGCAGACTAAAAGAGAAGATTATAAAATTCTAATTGCTATCAGTGGGAGGCAGGCTATCTGTTCACTCAATGCAAACTCATTTTCACGATGCTCCTTGTGCGTAAGACTGCCGTGACTAATTATACAGGAAGTCTGGGTCGCTTAACGCGATACACTGTCGCGGAAATGCCGAGTTTCCCCTTAAAGCTCCTGTCTTGCTGCGTGTTCACTGAAGTATAAATTGCACTTGTTCGTGTAAATATGCATCTACTTACATGAACCTTTTACACGAAACCATATCTCAATTATAAATCACAGAACGTTGCAAGGTAATCAGGACTCGTATCTGAAGTTATACATCTATTCAAAGAGCCTTTATTAGTTATATCAGTTTATTATTTCCTTATTATTCAACTACTAAGAGAAACGTAATTATGTTAATGATATCGAATAATGGGAAGAAATGAAGTAAGATAAATTCTGCGTGGCAGAAGGACAGAGAATAATTTCATGGGGGAATGCAAAACCACTTTTAAAAACGATGTCCACTCGTCTCGCGGCCGGTGAAATTTATTTCCAGGGTCTGCGAATTTGCGGCCACGCGCATTGCGTAACGCCGGGCCAGCATGAAAACCGAGAAGAGAGAGAAAGGTGTGATTACGTCATTCGTAAATAAAAATCGGAAGCATTTCACTACAGAGATTGGATTAGGTCATGAGGATGACTCTGCGAATAGTCGTCTTTTTTCTCTGCAAATTATTGGAATTATGGAATCGATGCTGCGAGACCAAAGAAGAAATATAAGATGGTCGAGGGCGAAGAAAATTAAACAAATTAATCCTTTGCACTCCAAGCCATTTTTACTATGAGCTATCAACTGCTCCAGAACAATTTAGAATTGTACGAGTGCACACCTGTGGAACATTGAAAATATTGCTTTGTCATTAAAAAAGAATTGTATACATTTTAACCCGTTAACACTAGAACTACCGGCGTTAAATCTATCATATTTCAAAATATTAAATAAGTACTTTGAAAAGGAGGAATCAAGAGGCGGAAAAGATTCTCGATTCGGTGTTTTATGTTTTTTAAGATGGACATAGAATATTTATTCTAAGACTCTTCTATAAACTTGGAGAATTTTTGGAAAGAATTGTGTACCAGTCATTTGGACTAGTTTGGTTGTTCTAGTGTTAAGCACGGTTGTAGAGCATACTCTTTTTCACGAAGGAATGCGATCTATTTTGGTAGTGTCTCATCTGCAAAAAATTTATAAAAAATATTTTACATAGTTTCAAACATTTAAATCCACTTTTATCAATTTTTAGTTAGTTAAATTCTGCGGCTTCATGTTTATACCTTATCGACTTTAAGTAAGACAGCCAGTGAGGCATCAGCGTTATGTCACGCCGTGCCGAACGTGTTAAAATTATGTTTTGCAATATAAAAAAATATAAAAATACATCAGATTTACCTGACAACGGAGTGGAAAGGGTTAATGATACTACAGAATCTCCTGCTATTAGTATTTCTTAGTACTATATTTATTACTATTATTTGTTTTATTATATTTATTTATTTATTACTATTATTAGTATTTTCACTAATTTCTCAAGAAAGCAACTGCCGATCGACACTGTCGTGCTTGTTCAATTAATTTTCACGGATTATCGGAATCTGCTACGTGATATTATTATTTTATGTAATTATAAATCACAACGTCAGTAAAATTCACTGTTAGAATGGAGACATCGATGTTTCTTATGTTGTCTCACGATCGGATGCAAGTGAATCGACAAAGGGTTAGAAGAAAAATCGTTGAATCAGAAACGACGAACTAAGAATCAGAAGACGAACACTAAAACCACCGGCGTTATATTTATTATATTTAGATACACTGAATAAGTACTTTGGAAAAAAAGAAATGGAGGGGTTGAAAAATTCGTCGATTAAGTAATTTAGATTTTATAAGATAGAAGTGGAATAGTTGCTACATGGCTGCCCTATCAATTTAGGAAATTTTTAGAAAAAACTGATAACCGGTCATTTTGACCAAATTGGTAGGTTTTGTGTTAATGAATATTGAATCCTCCATTCGTTTCGGCCACGTGACACGGTGATTTTGAATTCCCCGGCAGATTTGTTTACATCAGAAGGAAGCCGGGAGAAGAAGGAATCTCCGGGCTCACTTTCACTGGTTTCAAAACTACGCGGGCCGATTCGAGCGCAAAAGGCGCCCATGTGAAACTTGCGACGCGCGAGAATTTCAATTAGCTGGCTTGCCAGTCGTTTAACACCTTCTCCGAGATCGATAGATGTATTGTCGGCCCATCGTTCACATTCTCCATGCTTCTGACAGATTTTTCATTAATTATTATCTAATTTAACCTTATATTGGTGGCGTGAGTTTCAATTAAAATTGAAAGTTCTCGGCAAAATGTTAGAGGTTGTGGATCCGAGTGATTTTTCGATTTTTCTAATTAAATATTTGTTACATTTTTAACAGAAAACAAGTAGCCGATCAGTCGATTATATCTCGAAGGAGTATTTGCTATGAATTTTATTATTTTAATTCTCTACCTTTGCGAAGAGATTATAGCAACTGAAGCTGAAGAATATGAAAAGAAGAAATTTTGTAAAGCCAATTATAATTCATTTAATTTTATATAACCTTCATTTTTTGGAATTATTATGCGGTGTAACCCTTTGACGTAATATAACGGGTGACACTCGTGACGCGATAAATGGAATAGTCAATTTTGAAGTGTTCCAAAAATTATTAAATTAAAAATATCGTTGGGTCAGTATAAAAGAAAATTAATTCTATGGTGTTTAATATTGTGTTAAGTGACACACTATATCAGAAATCACGGATAGATTGTTATTTCAACAATAATTCAGAGTTATTGCACATTCAGTTACAAAAGAAATGGTACGGCAAGGGGTTAAAGTGGTGGCCAAGTGATTTATTGAGTATTTTCATACAATTTTATTTTTTTTCTGTGTAGTTAGAAGTGCAAGTTAAAAGTGTAATATTTAACTGTCTATTTTTGCAGCGCACTGAAATTTTTACTGTCCTCGAACGTGTTAACTTCTTTTGCAACTTGTGGGACAGTCTTTTACGTTTACTTTCGTTTTTTACAGCTAAACAATTATGGATTGTCTTTGTATCTGAAGTGATGTTCCATGGAAGAGGACTTGATGAAGAAAAGAGTGCCATGAGGACCTGGGACGTTAAGCTGTTGATTCTTGGCAAATAAAATTGCCGAGAATGATAAATTTGCCTCAGGATACATCGGTGAGTTGAAAAAATCTATAGTGTGAAATTAAATATAGTATAAAAATGAATATTTTGCAAACTACTTTAGTCGAGGCTCTGTAAACTTTGATTCTCGCTGGAGAATCTTTTAAATAACTTAAAACGCTGTATGACATAACAGGAATTTTTATTTAACAATTACATCGTAAATGGTATAATTGAATTTTTAAATCAGTTTAAGGTATTTTACACTCAGAATTAGATTACTGCTTTAGAAGAAAGCAGTGGTAGAAGTAGTGTTAATAAAAATAACTGAATACAAAATAGAAGAAGGGACAGATAATTATTAATTAGAATTAATTTCTAATTAAGTATTCTAATAAAGTATTAAAGAATGGCAAATTCGAATGGAGAAAAGAGGAAGAAATATGCTGAAGAGAAGTGGAAAGAACGAGAGGAGAGAGAACAGAGGAAAGGAGTTCTGCTCGTTCGTAGAACTTTCCCAACAATTTCACGTCCGCTTAATCAGCGAGCATTGTACCTTCGACTACGAGGGCCTCGACGGGAATGGCCTTCCAGAGAGAGGCATTTCGCTCTCGTGCAAGGTTTTCGATAAAAGTACTCATCGATTTCATGGCCTTCCACACGTCAAATGGACCGTAACAATTATAGTAAATGTCAAGGTGATTGCCGAAGGAAAATAGACTTCTGGGAGAAGGACGAAGAGAATCAAAATTTAGAAGTCACGGCTGTCGAGGCGAATTTTCTATATTGTAACTTTCGCAGATCTTTCTGCGAATGGATTCCTTGTTTGATGGTTTTTATTTAATTTTTATATGTCATGGACTTATTTGAGAAATCGTGGATATATAGTAAATTTTGTATATTGAGGTTTTTGGCAAATTTTGATGCGAATGCAAATTACATAGGACTTTTCTGGTACCTCGAACATTTGCTCAACTGGAAGAAATTTTGATGAAATTGATAAAGGGATTTTTAATGAAAATTTATAGATCATTAATTGTATTGGAACTTTTGAAAAATTGCGGTTAGAATTGCGACTCAATTATTTGTAGGATTAAGCTCGAATTAGCAATTTTTCGGTAGAAACTTGGACGTATCTTACATTTCTTCCTTATGTAACAGCCTTTTCTAATACTTTCTGCTCGACGGGGCATTCGTTAATTATTGTGTCTTTCATCTTTCTTTAATAAATGGCGACATTATAGCAGCTCGAGAATTTAGAGAGGTAGAAGTCATGTTTTAACGGTTTATGAACCGCTCTTTTCTCGAGTGATCATAAATCTGGTGATACAATGGCACGTTAAAAGCAACGTCTAATAGAAGCACTTTAAAAAGATAGAACTGTTATGAAATGATTTTTAAAAATGAATCTAATGGCAGGAAATTAAAGTGGTCTCTTATTTCTTTTTAATGCCGTAAAAAATGGCAATTAGTTTAAAAATTAATACATTTTAATAAAAAATTTCCCAAAATTCACACTAATACTGTTTCCACTTCTTTCTAACGCTACAAAATTGGCGAGCAATTTTCCTTATTTAAAGATACATACCTTCTTACATCATGTTTCTCCATAAATAATGAAAGATTATATAAAAATGTGCAGTAACAGGATACTATTCGAGTTCGTAGATCTTCCTTATTGCTAATTCGCAATGATATAACAGAAAACGTAACAACATTCGCATCGTCGGATATGTAACGGTCGCGGTGAACCACGAAAACCGCAAAGAGCCGCCCGGTGCCAGGCAGCACAAATCGAAAACGAAAGAAAGCCAGGAAGAAGGAAAGGATGCACGCAGCTGTGCGAATTCGATTTTATGCGCGCATAAATTTCACCTGCAAATGTACTTCGACGATAAACGTCATTTTTTTTCCCGCCCGGCAGCCTTGTTACCTGATAAATCAACTGGTTTTATGTAACTTTCAAAAGGTCCTTCTACAATTCCATTAAATCTCCCGCTACTTTGTCTTGCTAATGCGATGCAAATCGTTATTAAATATAAAAGTGATTGGCCCTATTTCTACGTGTTCTTTGGAGTCCTGGCTTTCAATCGACGCCAATAAAATCATTTTGCAACGAGTAGCTTTTGCTCCAGGCTCCCGAGACGGGAAAATGAATCCTGCGATTAAACGGATGAAGATGGAGACTTCTACCCAAAAGCATCTTAAACTAGACTATTCAACGATTACAACTAAAAAAAATTCATCCCTCTACGACCCCCAGAAGCGGAGATACGAATTGTCAAACTTTAGCCTGCACTCTCCCCTGGCCGCCCTGACCCCTCGCCGAGGGCCTCGCAAAAATCGGACACCGCCCACTTTGAAGTTAGATATCTCGCGTGTTTTTGGACGGATCCCGATGAAACTTTTTCCACGTGTTCCTTGGACTCTTGGCTTTCGATCTACGCCACGGAAATGATCCTGCGTCAATTAGTTTTTTCACCACGGCCCCGAGACGGAAAATTGAACTCTGCGATTAAACGGATGAAGATAGAGACTTGTATCCAAAAGCATCTTAAACTAGACTATTCAACGATTACAACTAAAAAAAAATCATCCCTCTACGACCCCCAGAAGCGGAGATACGAATTTTCAAACCTAAGCCTGCACCGCTCCCCTGGCCGCCCTGACCCCTCGCCGAGGGCCTCCCAAAAATCGGACACCCCCGACTTTGAAGTTAGATATCTCGCGTGTTTTTGGACGGATCCCGATGAAACTTTTTAAACGTGTTCCTTGGACTCTTGGCTTTCGATCTACGCCATTGAAATGATCCTGCATCAATTAGTTTTTTCACCACGGTCCCGAGACGGCAAAATGAACTCTGCGATTAAACGGATGAAGATAGAGACTTGTACCCAAAAGCATCTTAAACTAGACTATTCAACGATTACAACTAAAAAAAATTCATCCCTCTACGACTGCCAGAAGCGGAGATACGAATTTTTAAACCTAAGCCTGCACCGCTCCCCTGGCCGCCCTGACCCCTCGCCGAGGGCCTCCCAAAAATCGGACACCCCCCACTTTGAAGTTAGATATCTCGCGTGTTTTTGGACGGATCCCGAGGAAACTTTTAAACGTGTTCCTTGGACTCTTGGCTTTCGATCTACGCCACTGAAATGATCCTGCATCAATTAGTTTTTTCACCACGGTCCCGAGACGGCGAAATGAACTCTGCGATTAAACGGATGAAGATAGAGACTTGTACCCAAAAGCATCTTAAACTAGACTATTCAACGATTACAACTAAAAAAAATTCATCCCTCTACGACCCCCAGAAGCGGAGATACGAATTTTCAAACTTTAGCCTGCACCGCCCTCGGGTTAGGTCTGACCTTTCATCTGTCGCTTCAAGAAAAAATATTTCTTCGACTTAGAAATTAAATATCTTGCTCGTTTCTACACCGATCTCCGAATTAAAATTCATCCGAACTAGTTAAAAATACATTATTTATCGACAAGCACTGAAAAGTAAATCGTTAATTATAAACTCACCTAACTTCACTTCTATAATTTCAGAGACTCGTTATTAGATAATAATTCCATTAGCAATAAACAAACAAGTATTCCCGAAAATCGTAGAAAATTACTACCATTAAAAAGTAGGGAATATTATAACTGCTCACACCTGTATACTCACAAAACACACCCCTATTTTTGACACCACCAAGAATTGTCTATCGTTTTTAGTTTTCACGCAAAAGCAGCTTCTTTGCCGAAATCCACCGTTTTTACAAAAATTGATGTTTTTCAAAAACAAAGGGTGATAGAAAAATTTCGTTGCCGGATTCCTGTTCAGGACGACGATCCCTATAAGAGTCACTTAGTATGATTCCTCGGGGGATGTTTATTGCGATTTCACGGACGCCGAGAAAAAATTCGTCAGCTGGAATACGGCAAAGCTGGAATATCGTTACAGCAATTGTTCCGTGCGCTGATTCGTGAATTCTCTGTTTCCGTGTATTTTCCAACCGCGTGTTTGCACTTGGTGCACACGTAAATTGTTGCTTATGCAATCGATTAACGTGGGGGGACATTGCGAAAGTTATTTTGCCTGGGTGCGTCCAACGGTGCATCGTTTGTTCACTGACCAACTGAATTGATAGCTTTCCAACGTTCGGCCTTTACACTGACCTACATACCATACATGACAGTGGTCAACTGGAGCCTCGGACGGTGTCATTCTGCTGTTATGATTTCATTTCAATTTGACAAATTTTACATCTAATATAATAATGATAATTTAATTCCAGATGATTTTTGATTTCTGTGAAGGTTCCAGGTTGGCGTTTTGTTTGTAGCAAAAAGTAACATCAAACTTCAACGTTTCATTCTTCGCGAATCTTTGAATTTTATTTAACAAAATTTTACCGTGGAATCTTTGTTTACTCAGAAGTATTTCTTTAGGAGAAATAAATATACACTACGGGCCAAAAGTTTGGAATTATACTTGCTGATTTTTGTCATAATCGATTGCAGCGATAAACTTTGAAATGATCCTTTGTTATTATTGGGTTGGCAAGAAAGTAATTTCGGTTTTCGTCGATAGCTAATGTTACGTTTGTTTTGAAGGACTTCTGACAATGTTATCAGCTTTTGCTTCTGAAAATTGAAAGTTGTCACCTTTGGCAGGATTTAGAAACAAATTGTGCTTCATTTTGTTTGCAATTGTTAGTTTTGCGTGAATTTTAATATGGAGTGCAAAAACGAACATTTCCGACATATTTTAATTTGTCATTACTTTTTTATACAAACCACATCGAAAGCTGAATTGTGTCAAAAATAAGTTATGCTGTCAATTTGGTGAGATTACAAAGGTTTTGTGTACATCGAGCTGCTTCCGAGGAACCAAACGATTAATTCAAATATTTAGCCTAAAATCGCACCTGGCTCAGCTTTTTGCTGATAAAGACCAGAATTTCTATGAGAGCGGAATCATAAATTGGTCTAAAAGATGGCGAAAGGTCATCGAACAAAATGAAAATATATATTAAAGTTCATTCTTTGTTAAAAAAAAATTAAGTTTCATTTCATATTACAAACCCGAAATTACTTTCTTGCCTACCCAATATATCAAATATTAACATGCTGCATTATAATTTTCGAGATTTCAGCAGGTTCTTCTGTCCATAATGCTCTTGTATAGGTTATACACTCAGTTTAAGACAATGCGCGGAATGAACTTTCATGCCACTTTGCCGATCGCTGTCACGTACGCGTGACTTCTCTTCGCCAGCTATTATCGACCGCTATCACGTACGCGTGACTTCTTTTCGCCAGCGATGATTCTTTATTCCGATATTTGTATAAGTAAACATATCGATGCGAAGGAACAATTGATAAATTCTGAATATACCGATTCATTCCATAGCAAGACTTTCGACCGGTTGTTGAAACAACGATAATACCTTTCTGAAAGAAATGCAGGAAGCCATCAACTTCATACAGGAAACAACGTGTAAAACAGTCTTTACTTAATAATACTAGAAAATTACATATTTTCATCTCACTCAACCGGTCATTTGACCGCGCATGGTACGGTTAGTATTAAAAAGTGTTGCGTGATTTAGAAAAGTTTAGAAATTACCGATGCACATTGCACTCAATTGCATGACGTAAGAGAAAAATTGAACAAGAAACATTCAACAGGGCAATTTGAGATTACTAAACTGACAATAATGTTCCAATTTAGGGTATAAAAACTAACGGGTGTCTATATCGCAGAAACACCTGCCTTATTCTACTGCGAGTTCTCCACACTCTCTATTACAGTGTCCAACCTAATAAGCCGTATTTACAGAACGCGAGAAGTCAATCAAAGTGTACTAAATTGGCGATAAAACTGTCACTTTAAAAACCTACAAAAAATAATACGTGCTTTTACTTTCTTAACGCACGATACTTTCATCCGTGCTTCAATTACGATCCGAAGTAACTTCCGATGGTGAAATAAACCGTACGCTCATTATCTCTCGAGTGTAATGTACTCTAACATGGAAAAAAACCACATAATACATTTCACATGCCAATTGCAAAAAAGCCACGTGGTTACTTTGAACCGATTATTAAAATCTGCAACGTTCATTACGCGTCGTCGCGCAAAACTCGTGAGGGTAAAAGGAAAATGGAGAAAGAAAGGCGTTTCGAAGACCCCGAAATCGCGAGATACACTTTGCAATGCGATCGGCGTCGTACGACGTATATTTCCGCAATGTTTCCCGTCGGAATTGCCGGCTTCCTATTCGTTTAATCGACATTCGAGAGAAGGTTCGCGAAAAACGTGAACATCGACGGGGAACCTTGCAAAATAAGGCGGGGAGTAGCTATAACAGAAGTGAAAGCGCAAAAGACGGCATTTAAATGCTTCCATTAATTAAGATTAATGAATTCGACCGATCAATTAAGAGGTGCGTGACGTTCGCGAAAATCAATTATTGATAGGCGGAATTCAGGAGCCGTTTCGTCCATTTTTTTCCCCTCCTTTCTTTCTCTTTCATCTCGTTTTTTCGAAAACACACCCGACGTCTTAATAATCCCGTATCGATTTCATTTGCACTCCGGTATTTTAATTCACGGCTTCTAGTTCGAGCAGAGATTTATGTAAGCGCGGGAATAGACGGGGGAGTTATTTCATAATATTTGAAATCGTGCTTCGCATTATCGATGACGTTAAGATATTAATTTAATTCGGAGAAAATAGTTTCAACGATGTATCAACAAATTGATACTTTCCAATTTGCATTTTGCACGCTTAAATTTCTTGAGAGTCTTTCTCAAACATATTATACAATGTATATTTTATATAATTATATATTAATATTTTATTATATACTATATAATCATCCGTTTTTTTTAAAGTGGTGCAAGTCCATTTTTGACAAAAAGTTAGTTAATGATAACAATGAATGCAATCTGCTATAAGCTTTTTATCTTTAAACGGTTTCCAAAGAAAAATCCTTCAAAATTTTCATCATTTTGTCGATATACATTTACGTAGTTCATAAAATTACAAATTACTTTGAAAGTCGTGTAAGTCCACTTTCCGCAAAGGTAATATTTATTTGAAAAATTATACTACAGAAATTTCTTTACTTCACTTTTAACTAATACTTTAAAATCGATCACAATATAAATTTAAACCAATTTAATGTTTAAAAAAACATAAAATGAGCGTATTACATATACCAATATTTTTCAAGCCATTCAATTCCAATATATTCAATTCAATATATTAAATAATTGTCATATAAAGTAAAAACAATTTTGATAATAGTATTGCCAATTTTTAAACGACCTTCTAGAATTTAATTCATGTGAAAAATCAATAATTGTGTTTATTTGGGCGCTAAATTAATTGCAAGAAAAATTTAAACTTCAAAATTTCCGTATTTTGCGTGTGAACAAGTGGAATAAGCCAAATAGTCAGACACTGCCACCATTTACGTCATAATTAGTCGCTCAATATTCATTCACGCTCTCAAATTGATTTTTTAAATTAATAAGAAATTCCTGTTAACTGAAAGTTTTCAGCAAAGTATCTAGAAGGAAGCAGTGCAGATATGACTGGAATTTGTTGGAATTTGCAAAGGTGAACGAACCGAGAAATGTAATCGAATTATATCGGAATAGCTCACGATGCTTTCCCGTTGCATTGGAGAATGCATCGAAGAAAAATCTGGAATCGGAGAAAAATGCAGTGAAAGATGCCGGGCCGGTTTATTAGACGTATCTTCCTTCTTTGACATTTCCTTCGCGAATAATTGCACAGCGGATAGCTTACCAATGTCGCATTTTTCTTCCTCGGAACATCTGATTACTTTCTAGTTCAAGGGATCATCGAGATAGAGTGCTCAATCGTGGCCACTGTGATTTGCTTCTCCAATATTTTGTACGTTCATTTACATTCGCGAATATTGTTGCTATTCAGTAATTTATCACGGATTTTATCAATCTGACTGTTCATTCTTCATTTTTGAACGGTGGTAGTTTTTTAAGATTTTTATAAGCAAGCATCTTTTTAAATTTATCTTTCATACTAAAATACTTATTTTGTGCAACTGCAGTGTGATTTGTTTTCTTCGTCGCAGTGACAAAATTCTGGAGATATCCTATTCACTCTTTATTCTTTAATTGCACTGATTTATTTAAATTAGTAATTTCTTGAATATATCTTCAAAATTAAGATTTACGTATTATTCGATTCCAATTTGATTTATTTTTTCAAAGGAGTAATTTTGAGAATTCAATGATTTTTATATTATATACTAAACACGCAATTTCTCAAGTATGGGATATATATTTTATTCTATAATAATTTTAATTATATAGTAATTTGTATTTTAAAAATGAATGTCCAGTTTTCGAGACTTCTATTTTGCAAATTAATTTTCCCTCAAAGTTTCGTAAATGGACGATCACTTAAAATATCAAATTTTGTCGCACGTTTTGTTTAATAAAATTTCTGAACAATTCTGTAAACATTTCCGAAAAGTTCCTGGCACTTTCGTACGCTGGAAGTATCTTCAGAGAAAACATCGAGATTATTCGTGCCGTAGGGTTCGCCAATAACCGTGTTTCCATTATAACGAGACACCGGAAACGGAAGTCACATCCTCCAGGAAGATGCATCTATGTATTCACGGACAGAGTCGTGTAGTTGATGCGAAAGTCGTTCTCGCTGACGGAGTTTCTACGTAATGACCCGTCCACGTGGGCATCCAGTGTTTCCATTTTTCTCATTTTAATCTCTCGGTAGATTTGCTCGTTTCCCCTCTGACCTGCATCTTGCAACTATTTTCCCCATTTTTTCCACAATTTTTTACGTATAAAGAAGATCAAATAACATTATTTTCCACTTCATACATTTCATAATTGTTTACATATAAGGAAGAAATCAAATCAAATTATTTTTTCCTTTATTCTTTCCACAATGTTTTACATATATTTATATTTATAAAATATATTTATATGTTATGTTTATAAAATATAAGTATATTTAACGTACTTTATTTATTGAAATTTTAACATTTCTGTGGTATTACTTACTACGATCTTGCAATTTTAAACGAAAAATTTCTTTTTATAGAAAATTTATGGAGTAAATACTTTTTATAGAAAAATCTATGGAATTTATTAGAGTGTTTAAAAATCTGAGGATAGGTGTTGATGTATGCGATGGGAAGATTAATGGATTGCAAATTTCGGCGCCAATTTCTACGTCGCGACGGAGGAATTTAGAAATTTCTGTTCGCGTTAATATTCATAATTACATAAGTAGCTTATGTTTGTCTATGATCGCTTACATAATCGCTTCAGCAATTATTTCCAGGCGTTTCATAGAAAAGTGCTAACGATTTGGACGTATGAATTGCAAAAAAAAGATTACAAAAAGGTACGAGGTTTTTTTGAGAGCCACTTAATCAAACCTGACAGAATCTGACATTAAAAGCGCTTCGAATAAACCCATAAAAAAGATCGACAAGAAATATTGAGCCACCTGTTATAATTTTATTTTTTCATTCTAATTGTTGCTGTTAATATTGATACGAATAATCCAGCACTTTTCCTCACAAATTACCATTATTTGACAGTAACACGTATACTTATTTGTTTCGCTAAAAATGTTGCAAACGTGCACCACGATTTCGCGTGTCTGCAACGAAGCGCAGCACTGCAGTTGCAGGAGGACTTCCTGCATCGTGCCGGTGCATCCTTTTACAATAATTCTGCATCCAGCACGATGTTCGTTCGCTATTGCGAAGCAACACGTTCGAGAATTAAAGCGGGCAATAAATACTCGAAAGCTGGGCGCAATAAAACTGCATTCCTCTCATTTCTCGTACACTTGACCGCGAGATAATTTGAGAAACTTGGAAAGTGAAAATTACTGCACACCGGACTTTATATTTGTCGTAAAATAATACTCCGGAGACGCGGGACTTGCGTGTGCAATTGAAAGAAGACACTCCGAGTTCCGAGGTGTACCTCATGGTTCTTTTTTTTAAAAAAAGATGACACAAAGTGGTCGAGCAACATTCGAATTTGTCTTGCTAAGTGAAGTGCGATGTCTGAGCAAACAGTACACAAGATTGCAACGAGTTAAGCCCACGCCTTGTAAAGAATTCTCTCGCAACCGCGTGCACCGCAATTTACTGGCGGACCGCTTGGGCGCCGGTAGTAAAAAATACTAATGCCAATTGAATTCTTTCAACGCCATCAAGGTAATTCTTGTTCTCAGACCTGGTCCACAAGGTGGACCAGCAGTGTGACTCATTTTTATTAACTTTGAGTCATAATTTAGCTCGTAAAAATGACTGCATTGTAACGTAAGAAATATTTTCTTCGGCATTGACTTTAATGAGAGGCCAGCAGCTGGCTACTTCCGGTATTGAGGATATAATTTCCATTTCCCACATTTGGTCCACTGTGTGGACCAGTTCTGAGACCAATTTTTATCAAGTTTCAGCCATAATTCTATTCGCAAGAGACATTATAACAGAAGATATAAATGAACCTGGTCCGATATTAAGACAAACGAAAATCTATCATTGTCTTTTTACTTAAATCCACAAATACCTCAGAATAGTACAAGAGAAAGGCACAAAACCATCTTCTCTTCCACAAACTACTAAATTCCATTCAACTTCCTCCCACAGATAGTTTCGATCCGATGAGTTCCTCCGATAAGACCGTATCCTTAACGTGAAAAGTTCCACGAAACACGCGAAAATCTGCCGAAAACTACTAAACATCAATAAAGCAACACTTCACGTCGTTATCACCGTCGGATAAAATCTCGATGTACAATTTGTGCATGTTATAATTGATGGTTGCACGTACAGTGTTTTCTACGAGATGAAAACGTGGGCGAGCGATAGGATCGATGGAAGGAGAGCCGAGGAGAACGGGTTTCAGGC
The DNA here is from genome assembly GCA_963989415.1 of Cerceris ruficornis. Classification (NCBI taxonomy): domain Eukaryota; kingdom Metazoa; phylum Arthropoda; class Insecta; order Hymenoptera; family Crabronidae; genus Cerceris; species Cerceris ruficornis. The sequence continues at coordinate 4,611,505 of OZ022530.1, read as the reverse complement.
ATAAGTTTCGCACGGAAAGCGTTCGCGTTGTGCTGAAATTGTTCAACAATTTCTCGGTAGCCGCGTGGACTAATTTGTTCGGCCGATAAACACGCGAATGGAATTACGGAAGTGGAGATAAAGCAAGGATACGTGCTCGTTACACGAGGAAGAGGGCTTCAAAGTTTATTAATTTATTCTCGGACGCTTGACTTTTACCGTGCAATTATTATTTTATTATTTATTCAACATATGTTTTGTTTCCTCCGTAAACAGCGCGAAAGAAAATGAATCGCGTTGTGAAACCTCACGGACGTACACGTCGGTCGAGTAATTAAAGGTAGCCTCGAACTTCTACCGAGCTGGCCTTCAATAATTCTCGAATCTGTTATCGTACGATCGGTCAGCCGATTTAGAATGGCCAGACGGACTGGATTCTCTCAGTTAAAATCGTTTGGTGTGCCTGTGCCGACGCCTACGTAGATGCGGACTTGTCTCTCGTGGAGAAAGTATACTCGCGCACTTGCCTATAACTCTGCCTATAAACCTGCCGTTCTTTCTTCGCCGTGCGAGTACTTCCAAACTGTGCACACTTTTATACCACTCTTTCTACATTCTTTCACTCTTTGCCCGGGAGATTTTCGAATTTCAAGTGCTTTCATTAATTTAATTGGATTGGAAGTACTCCTTTACTTACAATTTTAGTTTTTATATTTTTATTATTCCGCGTCTTTTATTTATTTTTAGTTTTTAAATTACTTCGGAATGGATATTGAGATTTGAAATTCGTTCGAGTTAATTTAAGGATGTATTTAGAATGATTCTGGGGTTTTTAATACACTGAGTTTGATCTGAACTGTAAACATTTTTCTAAAACTTTCCTAAAGATACATGTAACAAAATTACATTGAGTTTGATTTGTTACATAGGTACACTGAGTTTGGTTTGAATTGTAAATATTTTCTTAAAACTTTCCTAAAGATATATATTGCAAAATTACATTAGCAACGAAAAGAGTGTGTGGAAGATTGCACTGGATAAGCAGGCTTACTGTACTTAATAAATATTTATTTATCTATCCATCGAACTATGTTACAAAATTACTGATAAAATTTCTACATTTGCAACCAAAGAGTAGTAACTTATTTTTCATTAAAATCTTTACTATCGACTTCGTTATAATTTTACAAAAAATAATGAGACTTTTACAAGCTGGTGTTCGACAAGAGTAGTAAAATTGTTTGAGCATAACAAAAGAAAAATTTGACAGGCGATGCGGTTGGTAGAATTAACGATCCGGCTATCTCTGCTCGCCGTCTCGTAGTTTCACACACGTGGTGCGAATGGGAATCGCGTTTCAATGCAAATCGCAATCGCGATTCGCGTGACAAGCATGGATCATCCGATCTTACGATGAGCTTTGTTCAGAATTACCGTTCAGCGGATGCAGTTATCGCTCGAATTCCAATGGAAATTTTAAGGAAGTCTGCAGAAAGCCAATTGAAACGATTCCCGCACTAATGCAATCTCTCGAAGATTCTTTTAACTGAAGCCGAAACATTTGTAATCTGATTGTTCTCAAAAACAGCGGTTAAAGATTCAAAAATTCCAAATGCAACTCACCCCTTTAGAAAAAGACTCCAAGTAATTTAACAAATGCAAAATACTTTCTCAGTCCGAAACCCATAAATAAACTAACGTTTTCAATGATCTCTCATGTCATTTCCTTAAAATCGCGGATACAATTTATACTTTTAAAAAGAAAATTTCCAAATATGTATCTAAGTAATCTAGCATACTCAAAAAAATTCAAAATTTCCAATTGATGCAAAATCCCCCTAAAAGAGTAACGGTTCCATTGTCTTCTCATCTGACACCTCCAAAATCGCAAATACAATCTTCCACTTTAAAAAATAACTTTCCTAGACGCAGTTGCAGACGATCTAACAAAATCAAATAAATCCAAAATATTCACCTATGCAAAATTCTTCGAAAAAACTCTCAGTTTCAAAGTCCTCTAATGTCTCTGCTTCAAAATCGCAGATACAACTTTCCGTTTAAAAAGAAACCCTATCAGACTCATCTCCAGACGATCTAACAAATTCCGAAAAATCCCCAAAATTCACCTATGCAAAATTCTTCGAAAAAACTCTCAGTTTCAAAGTCCTCTCATGTCTCACCTCCAAAATCGCAGATACAACTTTCCACTTTAAAAAGAAACCCTATCAGACGCATCTCCAGACGATCTACCAAATTCCAAAAAATCCCCAATATTCACCTATGCAAAATCCTTCGAAATAACTCTCATTTTCAAAGTCCTCTAATGTCTCAGCTCCAAAATCGCAGATACAACTTTCCCTTTAAAAAAGAAACCCTATCAGACTCATCTCCAGACGATCTAACAAATTCAAATAAATCCCCAAAATTCACCTATGAAAAATTCTTCGAAAAAACTCGCATTTTCGAAGTCCTCTCACGTCTCACCTCCAAAATCGCAGATACAGTCTTCCCTTTAAAAATAAACTCTACCAGACACATCTCTAGACGATCCAACAAATTAAAAAATCCAAAAAATGTCGCGAAATTCAAGACCCTCCAAAAAAACTCACATTTTTGAAGTCCTCTCACGTCTCACCTTCAAAATCGCACATACGATCTTCCCTTTAAAGAGAAACTCTACCAGGCGCATCTCTAGACGATCCAACAAATGAAAAAATGCAAAAAATGTCACGAAATTCAAGATCCTCCAAAAAAAACTCACATTTTCGAAGTCGTCGCATGTCACATCACCATCCTATCGATACGCCATGCCGATAAGCATCGGTCGCACGTGATTTTCGTTCCGCTCTTACGTGTCGATCGGGATCCACTCGGAGAAACAACGAATTCACATGGCACGAAAACGGGCACGATTGCTATCACGTCGGCGGATTTCTCGCGTTTCCGTGTTCGCGAACGGAAAGCCTCCTGGCGAAAGAGAAAAATCGACGAGCAAACAGACCTGGCACGGTGAGAGGCAGGCGAAAGACTGCTCGTGCTCGTGGAACGTATTCCACTTGATCCGGAATAGGTTGCCACCACCGTTAGCCGGGCCCCTCTTCTCTCTTTGGTCAACGGGTCCGTGTGAAAATACTCTTTTATTAACACTAGAACTACCGGCGTTAACACTAGAACGACCAAACCAGTGAAAATGACTGGAACACAATTTTTTCCAAAAATTCTCCAAGTTCATCTGAAAGACATAGAATAAATATTTAACGTCCATCTCAAAAAACATAAATCACCGAATCGATCATCTTTTCCGCCTCTTGGATTCCTCTTTTTACAAAGTTCTTATTTAATATATCGAAATATCATAGATTTATCGCCGGTAGTTCTAGTGTTAAATCTATCATATTTCAAAATATTAAATAAGTATTTTGACAAAAGGGGAATTAAGAGGTGGAAAACTTGATTGATTCGACAATTTATGTTTTATAAGATGGACGTAGAATATCTATTCTATGACTCTCATATAAATTTGGAGCATTTTTGGAAAAAATTGTGTATCAGGCATTTTGACTGGTATGGTAAATCTAGTGTTAAATACAGTGCTTCCCAGCGTGGATCAGACCACCCACACCAGGGTGTACTTAGATAATTCGGAGGAGCATCAGTTTTATTATTAACCCTTTGCGGACGGAGAATTTTTTGAGTGTTGAGAGATAATCATTTATTTGGCGATCAAAAACTATTTTTTTATGAGAAACTTCGAGTGTTGCTGTATCCGAATTGTACATTAGTGTTTGCAGAATCATATTTCAACGGTTATCTTTCAATTTTTACATTCTAATCATGTATACTTGCCTCGATAAGCTGTAATCAGATTTTTTCTCAGACCGCATATATGCGTCAGTAGTCCTGAAAGGGTTAATGAAAAAAGATCGCGTTGATCGGTGTTATTTAATTTCTTCTATTTTGAAATCAATCGGGGAGGAGTTGGGTATTTCCGTGCTGTGTCAATTCGGGTAATTGTAATTCTAAGATTTTCTATAAAGATCGAAGTCCATTAACGTTGATCGATACATCGGAGTTTGAACTATTGACTCGTTATAATAGATATGTAATTAGTTGTGAAATGCAAATGGAATATTTTGCGTTTCAAGATGAATCGTTGGTCGGAGATGAAAGATTTCGCATTCTGCGAGAGGAGGAATCCATATTTTACGAGATTAGAAATTATGAATTATGAAATATGAACGATTTGGACGATGAAAAGCGAGACGAGAAGCTACTTTCACCGTCGTGTTCACGTAACTCCAAAATATCGTGCGTGTACGCGGCTATTATGTCATCCGGTCATTTTTCTCTCCCTCTCCTAAGCTGCTTTGTAATTAAATATCAGAGAAGTAATCATACCAGGTATAAAAAAGTTCTATCGTGCCTCACAACCAATCTCAGCCGAAGAGAACTAAATTTCGAGCAAATTACTTCTTTAAACAAATTACTTAATTGCACAAACCGCACCTCACAACTTGGAACATTTCCTTGAAAAAATAATCGTAAATACTATACTCATGTTTGCAAATTACAGACTTTAATCGTGACACTGTAAACGTTGAAACTTCTCCTCAAATTAAGAATGTTTTTATCAAATTCTTTAATTGACTCCTCAGGTGAAATTTTACAGTTTATAGTATTTGTTTATATGGTGCTATTATTTATACACTAATCTTAATCTTCAAAAATTTTTCTTAAAGAATAATTCTCTTAAAATAAATCTCTTAAAAATCAAAAATTATTATTCTTTAAAATAATTTAAAATTCAATGCCGTCGAAGCAAAATTCTTTGCTTCGATACTATTCGATTTCAGAGCGACAATAACATTTAACAAGTTTTGTCGGCTGATAAAATATATATAAAAAAATTAATTTGCATACTGCTCAGATCTGAGTTAAAATTCTTTGATATTCAATGCTTTCGAAGTAAAATTCTTTGCTTCGATACTATTACTAAGAGCGACAATAACATTTAATAATTTATGTCGCCTGATAAAACTTATATAAAAATATTAATTAGCATACTGCTCAGATCTGAGTTAAAATTCTTTAATATTCAATGCTCTCGAAGTAAAATTCTTTGCTTCGATACTATTACTAAGAGCGACAATAACATTTAATAATTTTTGTCGCCTGATAAAATATATATAAAAAATTTAATTTGCATACGCTCAGATCTGAGTTAACATTCTTTAATATTCAATGCTGTGGAAGCAAAATTCTTTGCTTCGATGCTATTGGATTTAAGAGCGACAATAACACTTAATCATTTTTGTCGCCTGATAAAATATATATAAAAATTTAATTTGCATATTTCTCAGATTTGAGTTAAAATTCTTTAATATTCAATGCTGTCGAAGTAAAATTCTTTGCTTCGATACTATTACTAAGAGCGACAACATTTAACAATTTTTGTCGCCTGATAAAATATATATAAAAATTTAATTTGCATACTGCTCAGATCTGAGTTAAAATTCTTTAATATTCAATGCTGTCGGAGCAAAATTCTTTTATCCATGCTATTCGATTTAAGAGCGACAATAACAATTAACAAATGTCGTCGTCTGAAAAAATACGAATAAAAAATTTAATTGGTATATTAAAATAATTTATTATATTACATTGGTATATTGAAGTAATTTAATTGGTATGGAATGGGGTGGAACAATGAGGTCAGTGTCCTTCAATTTGCAAGCTCTCAACAATTCAGTTAATCTCTCAACCCCTCGGGGGTGGTCCGTCAATGTTATCTCTTTTCCTTTCGTGGAAGAAGTGCACAGTTTCACTGACACAATCACCGTGCATTCTTACGACTACAAATTATGGTGTTGCCAGTCAACCGAACAGTGATTTACCGTCGATGCATGAAAGCGGGTGCCAAGGTGAAAGAAACACGCGTGCATAATGACAGTGAAAGGTAGGTCTGACGTTGGCAACGAGTGAAACAGCAAACGCGATTTGCAAGTCGCGTGTTTCTTCGTATTTGAGAGCGATTCGTGATAGACGAGGACATAGAGAGGAAAAGTTTTATGCGATTTGAAGAGGTTGCCGGTTCAGTGGTGGGATAAATCGGCAGCATTTTATGGCGAAAGGTCGACGTAGCAGAGATGGATGTCCTTTCAGGATTCTGAATAATAAGAAATAAAATATTTGTAGGGATTAGGAGCAACTAAAGGTGGAATGTTCTCTTTCTTTTTGTATTCTTCAGGTGTAACTGCTATGTCCGCTAGATCTTCTGTTTTAGGTGACTTCCAAGTTCCATATAAAATTCCATTTTTATTGTAGCTTCATAGGTTTTTTTTTTATTATTTTGGCTTTAACTGCTGTTTGAGCTGGGCTCCTGCACAGTGGAGTAAATATAATACTACAGCAAGATTTAGAATCTTTGAAATTTCGTAAATTCTTACGTTTGTGTCACTTTTACTAGATTTTATTAGGAACAATAAAAAGAAAGCCAGTGTTAAAAAATGTTTCTTTATTCGACAAATTTTAAATATACTGGGGTGAAGTGTGTTTTATTGGCAACGATGTTTTATTCTGTACGTTTACGAAGTTGAAAAATAATAAATGCAAGTATTTACAATAATCGATGGGAACTTCCAATGGCATGAAACAAGGGTTGAAAGAACCCTTTATGTTGAAACCAGGTTGAAATCTGTGTAGCGACAATTCTCCACAGTTAGGATTTTCGGCTCGTTGGCAATTAGAGTCTTCGTTTCATCGGGACACACTGTGACTCTGCACAATAATAATTAAAATATTCTTAAACAAATAATTCCTGTCTGAAAATCATTTAAAAAACCAGTCGCAAATAGTTAACTATAGTATTATTATATTAAACAAGAAACTTCTTGCAACAGAATTTAGAATTTTTCGAAAATAAATCTTCTAAGCCTCCTCTTGTTGTTAGGATACGATTGAGGCATATTTCAATTAAAAAATCCATTCCTCTTCAATTTAAAAATAATATAATTTTATTTCCATCTGCTTTGATCTTTCAATATTAAAAAAAAATACAAAATTCTCACCCTGAAGTAGATTCCAAGCTTTCAACAGTCAAAGAGTCGATGTAAACCCTCGGTGTGTGAAAGAGCCTCCAAGTGAGGGGGTTGAAGACCGAAGTTTGGTACTCCCACGATATCTCCACGGCTTCCGGTTTGCCGACGACGTCCCCCGGAAGTACTATGGTGTGCGTGCTACCAGGCTCGTAATACTTGGAGCTCGGAGTGAAGTGCAGTCTCTCGGTTTTCTTGTCCTTCTCCCCCATAACACGGACGACGAAAGTGCCAACTTCACCCCCATGATCCAGGCTCTCGTTCGTCTTCGAGATGTTTATGGTGATCTTGTAATGGCCCTCTGGGGTTTGGGAGTCGATTTTTTAGCGTGATGCTGTTAACTCTTGGTGTAACGATGCAGAGGTATAATTGAAGATATGGAATTCTTAAATTCCCTTCATTTTCAAGTATCTTTTTGGGTTTTGAGAGCGAATTTGAGAGTACAATAATTTTTGCATGTACAGGTAAAATAAATATAGAATTGATATTCGAAAAATGTTATGTATAAAAGAAACTTCTTTCGTAAGAGGTAGATTAACATTCATACTTCAATAATAAAAAGGAAATAAGCAATCTAATGTTCTTTAACACTTTGAATGCCACCGGTATTTCGACAGTTTCTTTATTTTTACTGAAGTGGAACTTTTTCTATTAAATTCTATTCTTTTTCTCTATTCTATTAATTTTCTATTAAATTGCAAAGCAGAAGCTTTAACACTAGAATTACCAAACCAGTCAAAATGACCGGTACACAATTTTTTCCAAAAATTCTCCAAGTTTATACGAGAGTCATAGAGTAGATATTCTACGTCCATCTCATAAAATATAAACTACCGAATCGATCATCTTTTCCAGACCTTGATTCCACTTTTTCAAACTGTTTATTTAATATATTGAAATATAATATATTTAACGCCGGTAGTTCTAGTGTTAAAGACACAAAGAGATATATAGAAAGCAGGACTTTACCTTTTTGAGACCAGCGCATAAATATTGACTGAATTAACAAATTGGCAAATATTACAATTTAAAAGTCATAAAATTTCATTGAATTCGATAACGCCGGTCACCGGTGACCCCCACGGCATTTACCGTGTTAATTAACACGTTGAATGCAGTGAGCTCCGATTAAAATTTAATAATTAATTTTCACTGCACAATAATCAATTCACTAATTTGTTAATATCAATTACTAGTACCTTTAACGTTCCTACATTCTATAAAGTTGTAATTTTAATAGAAAAAGTTTCACCCCAGCAAAAATAGTAGTCTTAATGAACATTATTCCAGTCACAATAATATAGAGGAAGTAATTAGTAAGATTTAATTGTACATTGTACTCTCTGAATCCAAAGAAGAACACAAAAATCACAGAAATTAATTTAGGACCCCATTGCATCGCTGCAACCAAGGAAAAGTTCAGGACTTCAGAATGAAGTTCGACGGCAATTCTGCATTCTCAGGCCCGAAGAAAATGACTTCAATGACCGTGAGATTACTAACTGCAAAACGGTTTTGAGGAGCCGGTCATCAGATAAACGGATGCATGATAATTTCCAGGTTGTGCGTCCAATCCGAATCTCGGGCAATACTGATTAACGCAGTCAAAGCAGCTTCCTTCCAGGAACTTGTCCCAGGAGGGACACGGAACAGCAAGAAATGGGCACTGGCTGTTTACACTTTCTATAAAGTACTCGTAACTCCGAATGTGATTGCAGCCAAGAAATCTTTTGATGCCTGAAAGAAGAATTAAGTTTCTTTGTTCCGTGAGTCGCGTTTTTAGGCGGGGAATGTTTGTGGTGGTTGAAGAAGACCAAGATGAAATGAAATTTTGCAAGAACATTTCTGTAAAGTTAATCTACAAGGTTCAGAACCAAACAAAATCTATTTTGCAGGGTCCTACTCTAATTTAATCTCGGACGAGTCCTCAAAAATATCGGTACTCGCCTTAGAAGAAACGGAATAGTATCCCTTAACCCTTTGAGGACTACTGACGCATATATGCGGTCTGAGAAAAAATCTGATTATAGTTTATCGAGGCGTGTATGCACGATTAGAATTGAAAAATTGAAATATAACCGTTGAAATATGATTGTGCAAGTGGTAATGTATAATTCGGGTACATTAACACTCGAACTTTCTGATAAAAAAGTAGTTTTTGATCGCCAAATAAATGATTATCTCTTAACAGACAGGGCTAAAATTAATTAATAATATCGCAGCCTAGAAACTTACATGAACGCCTGTAATTTAAAAACAAATGATTAACTGTATTAAATATATAGAGTGTTAAAAAAAAATCAATATTTCTTTGGTATATAGGATACACTGTAATGAGGAAAAAAGCTTTAGTAAACATAGGTCGAAAGGTCAACCGTTTCCGAGATATAAACATTTTTGTTTGCTGGTATCATTATTGACTTCCATTGCATGCGATGATTACTTTAACACTAGATCTACGGCCGCTAAATCTGGTATATTTGAATATATTAAATAAGTACTTTGGAAAAACATGGATCAAGCGGTAAAAAATACGACCTGTTAAATAATGTGTGTAGTATAAGATACACGTGAAATATTTACTGTATCGCTGCTCTATCAATTTGAGAAAATTTAAAAAAAAAAATAGGAACCCATCAATTTGACGGCAGCCGTAGATCTAGTGTTAATAAACCGCGTTCCGAATATTCTTATTCAAGTGCCGACAGTGTATACTATATATCATATAAATATTACATTTTTTTTAACACCCTGTATATAGTAAAAAAATTTTAACGAGTTAAATTGGCTCAGTCCGTGAATCTAGTGTTAAACAATCTCCTCTACATGTTTGTATCGACAATAAAAACTTACCCCGAAAGAAACTCCCCCGTTCCAAGGTGATAGAGCTGAGGACACCCTCGTTGCATCCAGGCTGATTGCGTCCGCCGTTCGGATAGAAATCGATATGCGCAACCGGTTGAGTGATACCGAGGCCACCGCTGATAAAAGGATTGCAATCAGTGTGAATGGCTGTGACAAAGGTAGCATCCGTCGGATCGAGGCGAACCATTGGCGAAGTGTTGCTGAAATGCGGCTCGGCAGGATCGAGGCCTTCGAGAGGAGAACGTATACGTGAGAAGTATTCGCGAAAGATTATTGCAATCGATTTTGCAAAACCGTTATGAATAACAATTCGCGTGAAATCGGACGCTGTTTGTCTCGTGCAAACTCTTAAACGGTAACTGCCATCTGTTGCAAAATTGCTGCCGAGTTTTTTTGAAACTGATTATATTCTTGGTTGGTGGAGAAAGTGGGTTTTTGTGGAGACAATTTGTTAAATATTTTATTCAAGGAATTAAGGAAAATTGTTGGTCTTTTTTTCTTTTGGTTATTGAGGAATTTCTATTGGATTCTCGGGAATTAAGGAAACACTTGGTCTTTTTTTAGGAGAATGGTGTTAATTTGGATTTGTGATGCGTGGAAAGCTTTTTTTAGGTAATTATGAATTAGAGAATTATTGTAGATAATTTTCAGTAATATTAGGAAAATTGACGAGCTAAAATACGAGCACTTGGTAAAAGTACTTGCAAATATATTTTCAGTTTGAGCGTCTCAAGTTAAGAAATAAAGAAATTGTCAAAAACATTTGCAACCACCGATAATATAGAATAAAGAAATACTTACTAATATAGTAAGTATTTAATATTATTCTACTAATATAGAATAAGAATACTTTCTTCAGGGAAAATCTGAATAATTGGTCTTAAAAAAATGAAAGAAAAATTCTTTCTTTTCTCAGTTTTAATTTGTTTCTTCGTCAAACACATAAGATACCATAGTCACGTAAGAATTACCACATGTTCCACCGTAACATGGACACACTACAGAATTACATCCATATTGCGCAAAGACGGAAGCCATTTTTCGGTCTGACGGGATAATAAATTAACAGCCTAGGCCGCAAAAGGAAAGCCATCGTTGCCGCATTCGTGATGGGACTTTTAGTTTTTCTACGTGAAAAACTGGATAGGATTTGGCCACGGAAGACAATTCAATCGTCCCGATAATTATTCTGTCGAACGAAGTCTATCATTATCGTTTCTTCTTTGTCAGGAGAGACGGACCTCAGCATCTATTAAATACCATTTATTTTTTACCTTTCTATGATCTGCATAAACTTCTTCCTGTCTGCTAAAAATTACTCATTTCTGATTTTCAATTCAGTGCCAGTAATTAATTGAAACTTAATCTTTTCAATTTCTCCTTCAGCTTTGATAAATCTTCGTAAAATTAACTTAGTCCATTAACTTCTTCCTTTTGCTTTCATAATTCCTCCTAAAATAATCTTCCTCTAAATTCCATCCTCTTCATTATAAACGAATAAAAGAAAACGTAGTTTATTAATATCTTCTTTTAGCTTTCCGATTCCTTTCAAAATCCCGCCAACATTAATTTTCCCCTAGATTTCACCCTCTTGCTTACAAACGAATAAAAGAAAACGTTTAATTTCGTATTAATTATTTAAAATAACGTATTAATTTCTTCCTTTAGCTTTCATGACTCCTTGCAAAATAATTTTCCCCTAAATTCCATCCCCTTCATTACAAACGAATAGAAGAAAACGTAGTTTATTAATTTCTTCCTTCACCCTGACAAATCATTCTAAAATTCCATCAGAATTCATTTTGCTTCGAATTCTTCTGCCGCACACTAAAAAAATCACACTTCAGCGTTGCCCTTAAGTTCTATCCAGACCCTTATCCTGCCACTTCTTGATGCGACGTGTTCTCTCGTTCCACTTGTTTACCAAGATCTTGTCTTCGGGCGGGTCTAAGGGCGTACATTTCCTCTCTGCCCTCGTCGACGGTTCCCAAAGCGACCCTTCGACCCTTCGAATCTCAGCCCATCGAAACAGCCAACCCAGCTTCAACCCTGTGCAATTGAGGCTCGTGGAGGGGCTCGATCAGCCCCTCTGTCTTCTCTCTTCCACAGTTTCTATGGTGCCCTTCGCTCGCTGGCAACCCTACAGCTGTTTCTGGTGCCCTGGTAATTCCCGATGGGATCGATAGCCTACGTAACAATGGCCCACTTCGATTGCCACCCTCTTTGAACCCCTTGATTGATCGGAAAGGGGAGGAGAGTGTTCTGGTATGGGGGATGTTTTTTTCGAGGGTGGAAATCGCGTGATGGATTGAACAGAATGGGGTGGAAATTGACTTCAGTGATGGTTCAGAGTCTGTTTTGTATGATAGATCCAATTTAGGTCGTTAGGGGGGTAGATGTTTGACATTAGAGGCAATTTATTGACATTACGTTGACGCAGAATGCGATTCAGTACTCGTTTAATAATTTTGCTAAAGCTGTTTGGTAGAATTTTTCAGATTAATATTTAAAATATCTTTTTCAATTTAATAGTTTTTGGAAACCTTAAAAATTTCCCACTCCATTTACCGCGTCACGATTGTCACACGTATGACAAGGGGTTAAGTACCATATTCTTCATTAATCTTCCATAAATCTCACCGTTTCAAATTGCCACTCTGAGAAACAAAAGTCGAAGCAAGAAGTTTCCAATTTTCACGTAAAATTGAAACAACACATCAAAGGCCACCGCGGAAGTCAGACATCAAGGAGTAATTCGAGCGGGCCGCACTTTTTCGTCGGTGACTTCTCCTCTTTCGACTGTTCCCCTGATCATTTCTGATTCAATCGGCCATCTTCGTATATCTCCGGTCGTTCCTGGACTGGTTTGGTGGGGGATACTTTTATTCGGCTCGATTGATCGCTTCACGAGTGCCGAGGAAGAGGAAAAAAGGAGGCCGACGCCGTCATCGTGAGGAATTCGCGGCCATGAATCACCAAACGGGGACACAAATGTCGTCCAACGGTGGTATCGACTTTTTTGAAAAATTCTCGGCCATTTAAGCAGCAATAAAATGCAATTTCTTTTCCTCGATGTGACCTTACAAAACGGCAGCTTCTTGAATTACATAATCGTTCGACGTTTTCTTCTTCTTTCGTAATCGACGTCCTTGCCGTTTTCTTCTTTTAGAGAGAACTCCTTTAATTGTGATTACCATTAAAAATCACCGGTTTTTTCCTGTATTCGCGATGATTTGTTTAACACTGAACGTACCGACTTTATATCTGTTATATTGGAATATACGAAATAAGTACTTTGGAAAAAGAAATTTGGAAAGGTGAAAAAGATGATCAGTTAAGTCATTTTTGTTTTATACGATGGATCTAAAATATTTACTGAATGGCTGCCCAATCAATTTGGGGAAATTTTAGAAAAAATCAGAACCCGCCAATCTGACGGCTTTCGTAAATCTAGTGTTAAGCCCGGAAATACCAATCCATTGTTCATCTTTCTTTCACTGTTAAACAATCTCCTCCAAAATTAAGGGGTGCAAAGGGTTAAAATTCTGAGTGAATATGTGGTATAATACCCATAGAAATGCGTAACGTAGGAAAGAGTGGGGCAGATCATCATCTCAAGAGCACGATACAGTTTAGAGACCCAGTTAGATGCACAATCTTTTTTTTAGACACCATTAAATACCTTAGATTATTTAGATATTCAGAATTTTATTTTGTATTCTATTATAATCATATTTACTCAATATATATACTATTTATTTATTATATATTAATCATTAGTGTGCGTGTGTTTGTTATTGTTATTTATTTAAAATTATTAGGGATCCTGACAACATCCACCACTTAGTTTTATCCACGCCTACACATTAGTCATTCAAATTCTATCATCCTCCTTAGTCTTATTTAACCCCTTCCGGTATGATTTAATGATGACAAATTGTGCATGAAATAACAATTTCATTCTTATTTATGCAAACCATGTTTCAGGTTTTAATTCATATATATCGTTATCTATACGATATTGTTAACTATTTTAATTATTATCATATTCGACAGTAACTTTAGTCACATTACGAGTGTAGCTCGACATTGTACGGTGTGGCATGAAAACCAATGACGAGTTATATTCGCCATTTTACCACAAGGGGTTAATCGAATCCTACTGCAAATTTTTATGTTATGAACATTGAAATTACCTGTAATCCTTCCAAGATGGTAGCCATAACGAACCCTGAAAGAGTAACCAATGTAGCCACACGTATGAGCACCTAAGCTATGCCCTATGCAGTGCATCCTGGCTGCAGAAAGTCCTCCAACTTCTGCTAATTGAGCTGCCAAACGTGCCACCATAGCACCAACCAGTCTGGTATTCGCAACGGCCTGAGTGTATGGGGGTCCAGCACCGCCGATCCAATTAACGATCACCACATTGCAATCTTCACGAAACAGCAGCTCTTTCATTATTCTCTGCAAGGAAGAAAGACGTCTTTCACTTGGCACGAAGCTTGGGAAAAATTCATGTGCTGGACTTCTGTGTATTTGAGGAGTTATAAATCGTGGGAGTACAGACTGCAAAGTGAAACTAAAAATTGTTTATTGGATTCTTTAATTTTGAGGAAGTGAGATGTTAAAGCCTATAAAATTGAGGAACTAAAAATTGTTATGTTAAAACTTTATATCTAATTATTTGTTAGACCTAAAATTAGGTGTAATAAAAATTACATAATTATTGCTCCGCCTGTAATATATTATTACTAATATTCCTAACGCAAGGAAATCGATCGATTATTTATAAGAAATATCAGATTAAGAGATTTAATCGATAAACAGCAAGAAGAGATAACATGAACATTTGTTTACTCTAACAAAACAATTACATTAAACGTTCCGTTTGAAATTTCACTCACCAGAACCCACGTTTTGTCGCCATTGTCGAGAAACCCGTGGACAATGAAGTAAAGATTGTTTTTCTTTCTAAGTGGTGAATTTCTCATGGTGTGATTTTTATCCATCTTCAGCTCATGTGGATGTGTCACGTGTTTGCGTGTATACAGGAAGTAACGTGGATTGATGCTGTCCGGATGCGCCGGAAACGTGGACACCGGTCTGTTTTCTCCTGACCATGGTGCGCCGATGTAGAAACACCCATAGGGTTCGTAACATCGCCACATATACCATTCTAAAACCATAAAAGAAAACCAAACAATTGATATATAAAATTGTATATCCTATTGTACTTCCCCTAGTATTTTTTCTCTTAAAAAATAAGGGTTGCTTTTGTGTTACTTTTAAATCAAAAATATTTTTAAGTTCGTGCCACTGTGTGTTCATATATTTTACAATTACATTTTTTAACACTAATCGTGCCGAGAGTTTATGGATAATTATTCTTACCATAGCAGATCCTGTCAGCGGTTATGAGATAACAATAATTAAACAGGCATAACACAATTTATTAATTAAATGCAAGAAAGTTTTATATAACCGAGGCCTTCTGCCATGGTGTATTTATTTCACAGTATTAAATTAATAAAAGAATACGCAAGATTACACGAGAATATTTTAGATTACAACCATTGCAATATCGTGTAGCTAATTGGAAACTTAAGAATGCAAATGCAATGAAAAATGCTTTGCAAGAATATTTTAATTATAAATTGAGGCAATTTTACAACAATGGGATGACGTCTTGGCAAAGAAATAGAATGATCTTGTAAAACGTCAGAGTAATTATGTTTTTTCGTAAACTTCAATCGTAACATTAAAATATTATTTTATAAAGCAGAAATAGAAACGGCTTAGAAATCTAATATTTTGATTCATTCATTGCCAGAAAAATTAAACAAGTTTTGACTTGGGTATAAGCGTTTGAGGAAAGCATGGAGAAAGTTCATAGAATTATATGTCAATTAGATGCAAATATACTCTTGGTGTTCGTAATATTGCAAAAAATATTTTATTTATAAAATTACTATCCACACCTGGTCATTATTGCCAACTCATTGATTTAAATTTATAATGCAAACTACGAGATATCGTAGTTGGCAGAGAATGGGATAAAATACAACAAAAGAACGACGCCTGTTGGCTAAGGCATTTTGAACGTATATATACGTCGGTGTGTCATACTTTAGGGGCTTGAAAGTGGTTTCGTAAATGGATTAGGAAGAAACTCGTTTCTATAGGAAATATAGGAAGCTGTTTGAAGGAAATGTCATCCCTAAGCAGCTAGTAATTTGCAGAATCGATGGGAACAAAATTTTCCTTGTTCCTGGTCGATCAGTCGACCGATTAATGCTTGCCTTTCATAATTCAAACCTATGATTAATGATACGTCGTACAATGATGGCAAATAAGCACCTTTCATAAGTATCCCTAATTGTGTCATCGTTTGAAGTATAATGAAGAAACACATAGAATAAACAAGGTTGACCATCCTCATGAAAATTGCAGGCAATAAATACAGATAAACAACCATCCTTAAAAAATGAATTAATCTAAATTAATTCATATATAACTGCTTCAACAGTGTCGACAATGAACGAACATAAAATTTCATTTATTTCAAATAATTGCTGTAAATCATTTCATTAAGTATTTACAAAATTTCGATAAAAATTGAAGAAATATTAAATTCCTTTTATTTGATATAATCAATCTAGCTAGATAATTAGTCTAACACCTTTTCTCACGTGGCAATTTTCGTTTATTTCGAAAAATAATTAATAAATTACCTAGATAATTATTCCAACAGGTTTTCTCACATAGCAGTTTTTCTTTAATTAGAAAAATAATTCACAAGGTATTTAAATAATTAATCTAACACCTTTTTCTAATATGACGGGTCTCTTTTATTGCAAGAAATAATTAATAACGAATCTAACGCGTTTTCTCACCCAGTAATTTCCTTTTACTTGGATTAAATTAATTAGAATTAAATAAGGAACGATAAACGATATAATAATGTTACTATTATGCAAAATAAGAGTCTCGCGAGCAACGTCCCTGACAATACCGGATATATCTCCCCAACCCGTGCCATTATTTACCATTGACCAATATTTTAACAGTACGCCACGAATTGCCATGCTCTTCAGGGGTTATCGTCGTGTTACCGTTATCTCTGCACGCTGCGCTCTATCAGTTCCTCGAAGACTTCACCGATGTTTTGTCTTCGTGTTAGATTAACGATTAACGCGGTTACAATCACATGCACGTGACTTAAGATTGACCGAGCTATTATTCGTTCGTCCACGAAAATCCTAGGACTTCGTTTCGCGCCATTTTTTTAAAAGTACTTTATAAACAGTCGAATGACCGGCTACGGTAAAAATGAGCATTGAAAAAGTACCGTGACGACTAGAGTTAACAAATTATAACATTAAAGTAAAATAAGAATCTTAATTAACCACAGCGAATACTTTACACTATTAACACTTCAACAGTTAGCGTTAAAAATTAATTGTCAACAGTTAGTGCTAATAATTGCGATAATTCTGTTTTCAAACTTTGCTTCAAAGAAGAAATTTCAGACGTCCTATCAAGTTTTGTCACTTTTTCATCTAAAGATGTAATTAATAAATGTTAAACGACTAAAATTCCTAGGTTTTATTAATTGCATTAATATAATAGGTGAAAAATATTTGAAAGAAGGGAACTCTGCTTCAAAGAAGAAATTTCTGATGTCCCATCAAATTTTGTCACTTTTTCATCTAAAAATGTAATTAACGAATGTTGAACGACTGAAATTCCTACGTTTTATTAATTGCACTAATATAATAGGTGAAAAATATTTGAAAGAAGGGAACTCTGCTTCGAAGAAAAAATTTCTGATTTCGCATCAAATTTTGTCACTTTTTCATCTAAAGATGCAATTAATAAATGTTAAACGACTAAAATTCCTATGTTTTATTAACTGTATTAATATAATAGGTGAAAAATATTTGAAAGAGGGTACTTACGATCTTCCAAGTCGAACCTGTTTTCTTCCTCTTCCGGCGACAGCGTCGTCGTCGTCAAATTAATTTTGACAGGCTTCTCCTCGACAGCCTGCGTTTCCGTTTTTTCCGGCAGCGTAGCCATCATATTAGCGGTATACGCCAGCACCAGCAAAGTCTCATTGAGAAACATTTTGAATTATCAATTCCCTTCCTTTAACCCTCTCACAAAAAGTCCACAATATTCTCCCACTCTTATCTCCACCCTCACGAATCCACCCTTTTCTAATAAATAATCAAAAGTAATTACAAAAAAATACAGTCTCAAAATCCACAAGACAAAAGTCCCAAGCACACTTTCTTCTTTTTCATCGCCTCTCAGTCAACACTCGACGTCCACTCCCGGTTAATCATGAAATTCTTCCACGAAACGATCGAAATTCACCGATCTACTTTCGATCCTGAGAAATCACAGTATGTAAAAAAATCCCAGCGCACAGCACGTCCGATAGAACGTGTCTCCGTTTTATAGATGCCTCGATTCTGGCCTCCCCCTTTGGTCCACGGCTCTGATATACGTCCGATGCGAGAGCAATAATGTTGAGAAAAAAATCGATTGACGCAAGCCTCCGGCGATATCAGTGCAAGAGCGAGGAATTCTCGACAATAGGAGACGGTTTGAAAATAAACGAAAAATTCCCTCCCCGTATCGCTCGTCTCCGTTGCCACGAAACGACTGAATAAGCTGGAGGAAGTTTCTCGCTCGTTTCTTCATTCCATCCCTCTTCTCTTCATCTCGCCGATCAGGACGGTTGACCTTGATCTTGTCGCGTGAAACCACGTATTATCGTTCATCGTGTCACTGTGTATCGTTGCCGCTTTTTTCCATCGCACGATCTTTCGATCTCTTCTGGGTACGTTCACCGTTGTAGAAAAAAGGCGAGAAATACTGTGAAGTCAACCGGTCGAGTTACCATTGCCGACTAATCACTCGAAATTCAACGGGGTCTGCTTCCCGTTTATCGCGTGTCTCTGCCCCACTGCTTGGTACTCTTCTTTCTTCTTCTGTTTGTTGTTGTGCCTCTCCGTCTCCTTCTTTCTCTCGGCCGTTTCTCTGGTTACGGTGGAGTCAAAGAGAACGTGGACGAAGAGAACCGGATGGACGAAGAGAGGCCTTTTCAGGAGAGACTTAAGGGCCGACCTTTTTTACTCGTTCGTGGAAGATCGGACGTTCGCGAACGTTCTGCGAGACGAGACGATGCGTGGCTTGATTTGTGGGTAATTAAGAGCGATCAAAGGCTACCGAATGCCGCCACTCGTTTAGGCCAATTTAGCTCGGCGACGTTGTTGAGATGCTTCCGAAGAGATTCTTGGGAGCGAGTGCTTCGTGAAGTCGGTTCTTTGTGAAGGTTTCAAGATTGTGAAGTATTCACTGTGGTTGATTAAGAGATACGTTCTAATGAAGAAATGATAAACGAATGTAAAGGCCTTGTTTGGGTCTTTTTATTTCAGAAATGAAAAAGGTAGAGAAATATAATTACAAAATATTGAGGAGTTCTTTGATCGCTCTGATTTTATTTTAATCCCTTAGCATACGATAACGCGTGACACTGAAATTTTGTTGTGTGTGAAATTTCGAAGTTTTCCAAAAACTATTAAATTGGAAATATCATCTTCTAAACTATTCGTATTGCCGTAAATTGTTACCACTTTAGTCTTTGTTAATTACCTTCCATCGTGTACATGTATTTTGAATTTTTTTATAAATAATTCCAATATTCATAAACATTCTAAACAAAGAAAAATTTTATTTTTCATTTCACACGTTGAATGCCATGGGGGTCACCAATGACCGGCACTTTCGAGTTCGATGAAATTTCTTGTGATTTTTAAATGGCAATATTCACGGATATGTTAATATATTAAATATTAAAATATTTCTGTTAGAAAAGTGAGGTGTTACTGAGTACATAACTATTCTAACTTTTAACATTTCTATTCTACACAAATGTGATTTTTACAGAAACAGTTTCGGTTCGGTGGAAATGAAACCCTTTGCCTTACTATTTAATTTTGAAGGTTCCCACGTAAACATTATCATTTAATTTTGCACTGAAATGGATCGATTTAAAATTATTAGGTTATTGCTACATCTAGCTACATCTAGCTTGCCATGGAAAGATAAAAAAACGAATTTTATTAACCCCTTGCCCTACGATTTCTTTCGTGACTGCCTCCGCAATAATTGAAAATTAAATTGCTAAAATAAAAATATGTCAGTGATTCCTGATGTATCTTAGAATTTAAAGCAACATTATTAACATAGGAATAATATTATCGTGTCCTGTCCCACTCATATTTTTAATTAGATAATTTTTGAGAAGCTTCAAAATTTCTTGTTCCAGCAACCGCATCACGAGTGTCACTCGTTGCTGTAGGGCAAAGGGTTAAAGAGAATGGCAAGATATGGGATAAATATAACATGTTAAACTTAAAAGCACTGAATACTGATGCGGGTGACACTCGTCTTTACCACTCAAGGGGTTAATAAAACCCACAATTTATAGATTTTTTTCCTTGGGGTACGATTTCAGCAATCTTTCCCTATTACAATCGTCGTATAAAATTCAATAAATCATGCACTCCTCCATGGACAAATACCAGGCCCCATTCTTCCCTCTTTCTGCAACCCTTTCGCATTTCCCCCGCCATACTTCAAACCTCACTCCAATTTTCAACGACACCGACGTCCCCCTCATTTTCCACCGCGTCCAAAGAGCCAATACACGAAAGGACAATCCCATACACGTTGGCTCGAACCACCATGGACGTAAAGAGCGATCGATATACGGGTGGTTCGAGGACTGTCCTGGATCAATAGACGGCACAATGGGGTTTCCGGAGGGTCGACACCGTAAATCGAGACCACTGCACTTACCATCCCCATTGCCATTCAACCCCAGCGAAAATATCCTCCTGCAATCCTATAAACTCCTATTTCTCTGCACCCCTAAGATGTCTCTCGTGTTTGCTCAAGGGATGTTGCGAAATCACCCTAACTTCCGATGCAGAGGCTCCTCCATTGTTCTGCAGGCTTGATACTGCAGCCGTACGAGTGTTGCATCGTGATTGCTGTGAAGGGTATGAATGACATCCCCATTATAGGGTGTCAGAGCTGTGTACGTTCCAGTGTTCTCCATTCGGCCGGAAGAAGTAACTGGTACCGGTTCTCCGGGTGGTAGCAACGTAATTGTTGATTTTAAAGATAATATAGAATTGTTTCCTTTGAGATTGCACAGTGTCGATGAGGATGTTTGTTAGTACATTTTATGATAATTATTTTAAACATATCGTGCGTGATATGAGTATTGTTATTAATAATGTTACGAGGTACGGTAAAATGGAAATGCTGAGCGTCGGAAGTGAAATACAATTGAAATGGATTTTCCAATTGTTACTTCAGTTAGAGGAATGTTTATGTAATGTTTATTATTGGTTTTTAAGAATATATAATTGATGTGGATTTAATTAAATATTTGGTAGAATCGAATTGACGGTTTATGGTATTTGTTTAATGGCGGGAAAATTGAATGAATGTTTGAACAAATTGTTGGATAATTATTTAAGGATTGTTTAGATGTAATAGAGAGATGTAGCAAGGAGCTCGTCCTGTGATTGCACTCCGTTCAAGATACGAAGGGGCCTGGAAGACCCTTGAAACACACCTTCGCACCCTTGTTACCCTGTTACGTTGCCCTATCCAATCCCCATTCATTTACATGCGTATTCGTGCAGGGTGTCCTTTGGCACCCTTTTAAGGAGCAGCTCGAGAAAAGGGGAAAATAACGTTTCAACTTAAACTGCCAATGTTTGCAAAATTTATTTTTAGACTTATGCTGTTACGTCGTAGAATATTTCATCTGCAATTGTTTTCTAAAGACGTAATAATTTGTTTTGATCTCCGATCGTGTTACCGGAAGTAAGATTAATTTACTCAGCTCGATGAAAAATAAACATGTATATTCGAGGGGAAAATATTTATTCGTAGAAATGTTTTTTCCGTGACGTTGACGATTGTTATGCTAAATTGCATTTCCGAACGTTCATTTAAATCTTCGAAGTATAGTTATTTCCGAAGAATTAATGATCTATAATAATATTAATTGAAACTTTTTCCAAATAATTTCTAGAGCGCCGAAGCCACGAAGAGAAACGAAGTCGTAGGTCGTGCACGCGTTATCTCTTCCAGAAACTCCTCTGTCAATGGTTTCCGATAAAAACGAAGAAAGCCGACGTGACAAGTAGAGTACACAAGTACTTTCGGCACCGTAGAATATTAAACTTTGATACGTGCATCTCGCAATCGTTTCCTTCCATCACTTTCTTTATCGAAATCCAACGAGCGCTTGGCAATCTCTCGGGGAAAAAAACTTATCATGCTTCGAAACAGAAATAACTTCGTTCCTCTTTACTTTGATACCTTCACTTTATTTCTGCGGCTCTTTTTGTGTCTACGGCTTCGCCTTAGAGGATAACGAATTCTTGTACCTTCCTCTAATGTTGCTTTTACTTATGAATTCCTGTTCTCCAAGCCGACACGTGTACCGTTGGCATTTGAGAACAGCAATGCCTGGAGAACACTGTAATCATCGCTGGAAATAATTAAAGTGTGATTATAGGTGATATTAAGTATATAAACTAGGATAGAATCGTTGAAAGTGATTGATGGAGAGTGCTGGTGGATTAAGACCTTGGGGCAGGGACGGTTTATTAAAATTGCACAATCTATTTAGTGCAAATTCTTTGATCTGTTGGATAGAATTTGAAAAAGGTGGCATTTTAAGAAAGTTCACAGTTTGATATTTAATCGGAACGGGTGAAAGGCCACAATTAATACTCGTAGATAAATTAATGAGAATTTTAAACAAACATTACGAAGATTCTGAGCTCTTTAAAATGAAAAATCTTAGCAGTGGTCCAAGATTAAAAATTCTTTTCCTAAAATTGATAATTAATTACAGATTATTTATAAGTATTATATAAACATGGAGAAATGCCAATTTCATTATTAATGTTAGATCTGTCAAGGTGGTTAAAACTAGTCGTTCTGAATTTTCTGTAAATATTCCCAAATTTTCTAAAGCTATTTCCGTCTCAATTTTCAACGTCTATCTTATAAACTGCACGCCATTAAATAAATTAAGTTCTTTCCCTCCTTCATTTCTTTTCTTCCAACATATATATTTGTGATTATTAAATATATTAAATTAAACACCGGCAGAACTAGCGTTAATACGAATTAACATATCGTGAAACGTCTTTGGAGAACGTCTGGAAAAAATCTACTTGGACTAAATGCAATAATTGTTTTAGTGATATTAATATTTATAAAATACTTATAATTGATATTGCTGGTGGATGAAAGACCTAAAGGTCATAAAGGTTCAATTTTACAACCTTTCTGAGGACAGTGTCCCATCATAGGGTCAATAAAAAAATAGTTGTAGTCTTTTCAACCCCATAGGGTTCATTGAACCATTTTGGTACCACTTTTTTTGGTTGTTCAAGGTCACATACACCTTTCAAGGTTATGAGTGACCATATTTACTGGATCGTACAGGCTTTTCGCTCGGTGATAAATTGCAATATATTTTATAAATTCCAATATCTTTCAGTCATAGTGATAAGGAAGGAATGTGTCATTTTTGGTACCACTTTTAGGGCCTCGAATAATCTGAGATTTCTCCGTTTTCTCAACTTGGACATTATTGAGTGTTAGAGGAACGAAAAGGGCGATTGGTGCAAAACGAATCAGATTTTTTCAGCAGGCAAACATGAGACCGACGAAGCAGTGTATCCACATGCGTGCGTTCCGTTTCGTTGGAAGTGAAATCACTTCCGGTTGCTCCTTCATGCTGTGTTCCGCTTTAACTGCGACTACTGGCATGTGTCTACACTTCTGCCGGATGTGGCCTGCAGATAATCTCCAGATTCGTTTAGGAATTAGCATTTTCAGCCTTCAAAATGAATATTTATTGTCAATTATACAGAATTTCCATTTTATCAAATCAGTTCTTATTTTCTATAGTACAGTGTTTCCAGTGTTGTAATTTATTATAATTTTTCAATCTGTGACGATTAAATATTGTAAAAGTGTTTCATAATCGTAATATTTGAAGACTTCGGACTATAATTCAGTAATAATTATCATCTATTTTACTGATGTCGTATTCGATTAAATATAAAAATGGAAGAATATTCCAGTCAATTTTCTGTCATAAAATATTCTTTTCTCGAGAAGAATACGAACGCCATACTTTAAGGTACAGTCATGGCGCCATTGCCCTTTTGGTAGACTTTATGGTGGAAGTGGCCAGCACCGGGTCCCTAAAATACTTACAATCACTTTCTAACATCCTGTGAAGATGGCCCTTTGTGAAACGTCCCTAAAGGGTTAAACGTTTAGACGCTGTCATGCGGGAATGATTTAAGAGTCCTCGGGGAAGACGCGTGACTCGGATTCCAATTATCCTTTAGTGCCGCAGACGAGCCAACTGGTGACACTGATTAGGAGAACATCGTTTCGAGAAAGATTTTTACGTGTGGCAAATGTGCATTTGATTATTCTGGCTTCTAGTGACTTTTACGGAAAGAGAAGGGAAAGAAGAAAATTTCATTTCACTTTATGCGTATTCGTATTAATAACAGTACATGCATTTTTCTATGTTTATATAATACCTCTGCACAATCTTTAAATAATTGCAAAATTTGGAAAAAGAATCTTCCTAGGCTACTCTGTATGTAAGATTTTTAATTTTGTATAATAATAATTATAAAATATTTATTGAATTGAATCTTAGGACATTTTATTCTTGAAGTTTATAGTGGAGATGCTGAAGGGTTTGGATTTAAATAATTATTTAAATACTTGACATTTTCTGTAAGACAATGTGAAAAATTGTTAATTTTCTAGAAATGAGAGATTTTTATTTGAAGAGACTTTTTAACTTTCTTGCTTAATGTCTTCGAAGAATTGCGAATAATTTGATTCCTCTTTAAGCAATCATTATGATCGAGTGATGGGTATTAAAGAGAGAATGTTGCTCCCATTAATAATCCATCAGGCTTAAAACATAGAGCAAAACAGTCCGACATTTCATGTTGCACTTTCTAATTGAGAAATCCCGTAAAATCATCCATGATAAGCTGACTTCAATAGGAACTGTGTTTCTTCTTGCAAATGAAGTACTTTCGTGATGAAATGATAATGTTGCAAGAACTTATATTCTATGGTTTCGAGTCCATCACTTTTTTCAACGATACAAACAAACCGTTCAATAGTTTACCAACACTTTCAATTTCTCTTCGATAACATCCACCGATTTCTTAACAACTTCCACTTTGACTTTTTCCTTCGATAATTAATATAAATATTTCCTACATCGATGAGTAGAATTTTTATTAAAATTAAACATCTTAAGAATGTTCTTACGATATTCTTCTTTTTACGATGTTCTTTTTATTGAGTTTCTATGACTCCATCGAGTATTTCTTCTACTTTGCGAATAATTTCTTCAGGCGATCAGCATGCATGGGGGTTGTGAATAAAGTCGGAGTCCTTTTGGAGGACTCTCAAAGGGCCGCTGCGAGATTCAACCGCTCCTTTCTTCATGGTTTCCTAGTAAAAGTGCGTAGGCGTATGCCCTTTAGGGACTAACAGTTCTCGGTCTCCCATAAAAGGGCTCTCTTAGCCTCCATGAACATTCCATTCAATATTTGGCTGTTCCGCCCCTCGTTTTCATGGGTTCCTGTTGCCATAGTTTGTGTTGAGATCAACGTTAGGGAGTTGCACACTCAGGCCCTTGTCTTCTGGACTGATTCAACGCGAAGGGATTATTCGAAAAATTCCATCGACATCCAAGAAAGTGCTAATTAATTTTTAATCAATACTTCGAACCTATAGCAAATATTCTGAGAATTTTTCAATTTCTCATTTTAACGTTACGTTAAATTTAACGTCTTGGACTTTAAGAAATTACTTTAAGAAAGTATTCTAAGACATAATTTTCATATTACTTCAATTGGAATACTTAATTAAGACTTCCAGAATTTTTATCTGTGTGTCTGTCAAAAGGTACGTCGATAAAAATTGAAAAAAATTAATTATAATAATTGCAAATGGTGCTTTAATATTGAAGGGATAGCGGATGTATATAGATATATTGACAGAGGAATTCAAGGAAGCCCTGGAATTTTTTTTTATCGACATCCGGGTGACTTGACCAGGAAACCATGGGTTGTGCGAGGTTTCCAGCCGAGAGGGTGGCATGGGGGTGGTATACATTAACGGTAATTGGTACTGATGCGCCTGCTGGAATATTAACTCCGGTAATAATGGAAATTGATTACCTGTCAATGTAAAAAAAAGGTAAATAAAATCGTCCAACCTCCTGACTTTCAGACCGCCGCACGGTATAAAATAATAAATGACTTAACTTCATTCCGCTACTCGAATACATATTAAAAATTATTATAATTTAATAATTAAGAATTATTATAAATTATGTAAAGTAGTAGACACATTATCATAATTCTGTAAGTAATACTTAATACTTTAATCTTCAGATCTTCATTGTAAGGGGTTAAAGTATGCATTAAAATACCATGAGGAGAGGGAATTATAATGAAATTAATTATGTATACGTCGATAATACATCGAGAATTGTGGAGTGCTTTTTTTTCCAGAGAATTTGGAATATCGCGGCATCAGGAAACCATGGGAACACCGAGGTGTCCCACGGAAGCCTCTGGCGATGGTATTCACAGGAAACTCGCTGCTCCGCCATTGGCTGAGGACACATGAAATGGTACCATAAAACCGTGGTTACCTCGTGGGGGAGAAAAGACAAATCGCTTGGATGTCAAAGGTATTAGGAAACCATGGGGTACCGTGACGTTTCCGATGATCGGTATGGTTACATTCTTATCCTGCGTTTTCCACGTTACTTCCACTGGATATTCAAAATTTTTATAATCACTCGTTTATTTTGCATAATTATATATGAGCCATTTTCTTTGAAAGCGGTGTAAATACATTTTTGACAAAACGTTAGTTAATGATAACAATTAATGCAATCTGATATGAGCTTTTTATCTATAAACAGTTCCCAAAAAAATTCCTTCATAATTTGCTTCATTTTGTCAATATAAATTTACGTAGTTAATGAAATTACAAATATAATTACTTTGAAAGTCGTGTAACTCTACTTTCCGCAAAGATATAATATTTAGTTCCAAAATTATACTATATAATTGCTCTACTTTATTTTTATGTGTGGCAACATTGTTATTGATATAAAAATTTTCGTTCGTTCACTGGGACATTGGTGCTTCTCCCGTTTAAATTAAAAATGGCACATATTATTATAAAGTTGTAATTAGAGTAATTTCAATGCCATTGCCCGGAGAAATATTGAAATAAAGCCTTTTTATTTTGTGTTTATTTTGTATTTAATAAGAATGTCATAAAAAAATTGGTTTCCTTCAATTGAAATCCCATATTTCCCAGTCCATCTAAAACAGTAGCACCTATTCGAAAAGGCCACAGCAGTCGAACTGAAAAAAATTAAACAATACAAAAAAAGAATCTCCCACAAAGATACACAGTAGAACGAATTGACAATCTAGGTGAAAAAAAAATAATAATTCGAGCACCATTGATTTTAGAGAAAAATGTTATATACAAAAGTTTCATAGTATCGTGGAGAGAATATCGGTGCAATATTAATTTTATATTTGTTACATTTCTTCAATGTTATTTAAAGGTTAACTTCATTTTTCATAGAAAAATCTATATATCTCTTTGCAGAATTTTATTCTGCACACGAAATATAGAAACTTTTGTACAAATCATTTTCTTGTTGGACTTTATTTTAAAAAGATATTTAATGAAAAAGAGCCTACCAAAGGCTTTGTCGACAGCCGGACTGTCTCGCTAACTTTCAGCAGGCATAACAAAGAAGAACACAGGTAGACGCACGCAATCTTTGCAAAAATTACTTCTACATAGTCTAACGAATATATCTGCAAAGTTTCATCCCTGGAATTTTGTGTACTTTTTAGTTATTAAATTTTTAAGTGAACCGCGTGCCCCATTGAGAATCGACAGCCGGATTGTCTCGCAACTTTTCACCAAGTATAGCAAAGAAGACCACAGGTAGACGCACGAAATCTTTGCAGAAATTACTTCTATATAGTCTAAGTAATATATCTGCAAAGTTTCAACCCCGAAACTTTCGGTACTTTTTAGTTATTAAATTTTTAAATGAACCGCGTGCCCCATTGAGAATCGACAGCCGGACCATCTATACAGTACTGTCGAGAGCTCATAAATTATGCTCACCCGTCGCGCGGACAGAAACGCGTAGACACGAGGAGTACTAGGATACTATGACCCATGGAATGCGGTCGAGTCGAGGCTCGATTTCCTGGTCTCCTGAAGTTCCACGACCCACTCACCGACGGACTGCTGCCATTGTGCCTTACACACCTGTTCGACCTGTACACGCACCGGATCGTGGGTTCACCTGTTGTTGCACGTCGGAATGGTTTTGTTTTTATAGTGCGGCCACACGCACCATCAGGAAACCATAGGGTGAACGTGGTTGCACGTACCTCCACGCTTTGTAAGCTCTTGAAGGGGATGACGAACGGGACCCTCCTCTCTTTTGTAGGCTCAAGTAAATTCAATTTGTCCCGGCTGAAGAAAGATAAATCGCGCAGATGTCAACGGTATTAGGGCAGCATGAACGCCGAGGAGGTCAACGTACCTGCTGTATTTTAATTCCAATTCTACGGCTGACCCCATTGGCTTGTTTCCTGCCCGTCTGCGATGGTGGATGATTGTACTTGAAGATTGCCAGGATTTTTTTTGAAAGGATACTTCATAATTGTAGGTATTCCGGATTGTTTTAAGTATGTAGAATGTTGTTGGTTAATATTGGTGCGTTATTAGGGTATAGCGAGGATTATAGAAACGCTGGTATTGATCGAAGGGTAAGTTTACCCTTTCCGGAGGGCGTACGGAATATTGCCGGAATATTGGAAAACTGAAAGAGCACTCTGAATCCGTCGTAGTATCAGTGTAAATAGAAATACCGTGTCTTGGGGACCTTTGCGAGCTTGACTATGATAACAGGAAATCGATCATCGCCGATCAGCGATAGGTGGATGCCGTTAAGTATCAGGATTTCATGAATGAAGAGTAATTTGCAGAAACTGAGTGCAAGGAGTGAATGATCGCGGTGGAGTTAACATGTTCGAAAGGAACAACAGGAGACGGGGACTAAGACGATTTTTACGTTGTATCGAGCACACGGATGGACTAGAATAACGCGAGGAAGAATGGATAGAGCTTACTTGCTTCCCCTTATCTCCAAACACTCCACCCCGTTTCCTCAGTGGTTTGCATGCAAGGCACAAGTGTCAGGCGCAACCCGAGGGGATAGAAGGAGAAAGAAATATCGAAATCAATGTCTTGGGATGGCTCAAGAAAGCTGAGGACAATGGAGTAACTCCTCCGTGTCACAGGGTAATATGAGTTTCGAGAAATCGCTAGCCGATGGACCTGTACAGACGACCCGAGGAAATCAGAGGCCAGGTCAATACGTGGAGAACAAAAGAATCGTGAGGTGTTGTACCAGGACAACATATCTGGCCGCACTTGTCACCTATTGATCGGAGCCGATGCAGGGTGCTATTTTTGAACGTCGTAGACTCTACTAGCGACACGTTTGTCCTTTTATTATCGCTTTGTACCATTACAATCGTATTAAACATTCCGAGTGTACTTACGTGCGAACGATGTTATATTCATGGTCGAACGAGAGTACAAGAGAAACGATTTGTGAAGGCGGTGGGCAAGAAGACGATAGTTTAAACAATTAATTACAGAGTCTCGGTTGAACGAGTCCGCATAAAAGGAACACGGTGACATTGATCAGGGAATTATGACATTCAGGAAGCACGTGCATCTTTTTCTTCTGTCTCGCCGATCACGTGACGGCTTCTTGCAGACTAAGGATATCGGCGACCACGGAAATCGATGAGTCGGAGAATATTGTTGCATTCATTCGTCGGAAATCGTAGGAGACGAATGCGGAGAAACGAGAAAGGGTTGTGGGCGGCAACGGAACATTCATAGAAACTCTATCCGGGACACAGGAAGACGAGGAAGTCAATTGGCATTTGCTTCCCCTTTACGACTGTGCGCGTGTTGCTAATTCTGACCGGGCTTTGTCGGCCTCCACGCACTCAATTACTGACGTGTTAATCTATCATTAGCAACACGCTTCTGGTTTGTATGCTGGCTAACAGTTCGGTTTTGATGCCTGGAAGAACATGGAATTATTTTTGATACCTAGTTTCTATTGTGAATTTGGAGTTACTATAAATTAAGGTACTCTTTTTTAAATATTTTATGTTAAATATTGCGCTGTGTAGTTTTAAAAGGTTTTGCAATGTAAAGTTTGTAATGGAAGTTGTTTAGGAGTCGTAAATAGAATTTTTTTATAAGGCGGAATTTCCGAGGGAAATATTGCTGCGGCGGGGAATAATAAATTAACTTAGGGTTCATAAAAGTAGCAATTATATTTATACAGGTCGGGTCAATTTGACAGTTCACGGGTAGCATTTTGACATTGTTATTAACAAGCGCATCTCCTTGCAATTGATATCATATAGAGGGGAAGTAATTTCGTTACATATAATTCGTAACAATATTTATTTAACTTTTGATACAATTGAAGCATTGTTAATTGCTTTCGTATTTTCCTTCGTCATGAATCTCTCAATTTAAGAACAAAACATCATTCATATTTGAAAGTTAACGAACGATATTTTAAACATTTACTGTATATACAAACCGTCGAATATCAGTTGTATTACACAATGAATAGTTTATCATGGAAAAAAATACTTTTTTTTTTTATTACTAAAGATTACTATTTTATTACTAAAATAGTAATCTTCCTATAAATATCCCTATTTTACAATTCACGAACGGAATTAATAAAAATTATCCGTAACAAAATTTTAATAAGAAACATTTTACAATCCTCTCTCTATCAGCGATGCCAATTATTCGTCCATCGATAATTTCGTGAAACTACCCCCAAACGGATGGCTTTTTACCCCAGAAAAAAAACACCTCCCTCCTTAACTTTACCTCAATAATTATTTTACAATTGACGAATTGAAGTAATAAAAATTATCCGTAGCAAAATTCTAATGAGAAACAATTTACAATCCCCTCTCTACCAGCGATGCCATTATTCGTCCATCGATAATTACGTGAAACTACCCCCAAACGGATGGCTTTTAACCCCAGAAGAAAACATCTCCCTCGTTAACTTTACCTCCATAAACTATTAGGGGGACCGGAAAGTTATGTTGTTTTTCCAGATATTTTCCTTGCAAATCAATTGATTTTTATCAATCCGGCATTGAAAATTTGCACACTAGATGACAAAAGATTGTTGATAACGAGGGTGATTACAGCATTCATTAAAAATAAAAATTTGTTACTTTATTTGTCTGAATTTAATGTAAAAAAAAACGACATTACTTTCCGGTCCCCCTAATATTTTACAAATCACGAATTGAATTAATAAAAATTATCCGTAACAAAATTCTAATGAGAAACAATTTACAATCCCCTCTCTGCCAGCGATGCCAATTATTCGTCCATCGATAATTACGTGAAACTACCCCCAAACGGATGGCTTTTTACCCCAGAAAAAAAACACCTCCCTCATTAACTTTATCTCCATAAACTATTTTACAATTCACGAATTGAATTAATAAAAATTATCCGTAATAAAATTCTAATGAGAACCATTTTAAAATCCCCTCTCTACCAGCGATGTTAATTATTCGTCCGTCGATAATTACGTCAAACTACCCTCAAAGGGATGGCTTTTCACCCCAGAAAAAAAACATCTCCCTCGTTAACTTTACCTCCATAAACTATTTTACCATTCACGAATTGAATTAATAAAAATTATCCGTAACAAAATTCTAATGAGAAACATTTTACAATCCCCTCTCTACCAGCGATGCCAATTATTCGTCCATCGATAATTACGTGAAACTACCCCCAAACTGGCTTTTTACCCCAGAAAAAAAAAACATCTCCCTCGTTTTGCGGCATCAGGGCGTCATAGCCGGAGTTGTTCATCGACGATCAGGTGGAATCCAGCGTGGGGTTTCCAATCAATCGGTACCTTCCGGTGCTATTAGAGGAACATGAGCAGCCGGGGAAAACCGAACTTTCCTATCGCTTCCCGTTACTGCGAGAAAAACGTGCGTGTCCCGTCACGATGCATCGCTCCTGATAGACGACGACCCGATCAAGACTTTTGCAAGCCGGAAAAGAAAACGGTTCTAAGGATTCGCCGGTAATGCCTGATCCAAGTAGCGATGCAGACCGTTGGTCTCGTATTGCTTTCACATATGAGAATGTCCACGATGCTCCGACAGAAGGAAAGGGTTAGTCGTTCAAGTGCTTCGAGCCACACATCGTGACAGGGCTGTCATAATACGACAGAAGGTCTCCTAATATTCGTGGGTCGTCGACCTCGAGAGCCTCCTCGCAGGGGATGGAAGTGCGTGGAGATTTTTGTAAATTGTCATCAAGTATTCTTTATTTTTTTTAACAATCTCCCGATTGCAAACTTGCACTTTGCTAATTACGAAGTCTTAAGAAATGCTTTGAAACAGTAGAGTTTAATGCCTCGTACTTTCGCAGAGGGATATTGGATACTCTATTTCTTAAACGACTTATCAGTCTCGCGAAGATGTTATATTAATTAAGAAATTAATTAGATTTAAAGATAAGATTCTAAATTCTTAGGAATATCAGTGATGGTGGGAATGGAAGGATGGTAACTTAAGCTCTGGTCATTTAACAGGACATAAATTCAATTCGACGGTGGATAACATGGAAGACCGACCACCAATCACGATAATAAGAGTCCACCATAATCGTAGCCTGTCAGAACTGTCCATTAGCGCATCAGATCGATGGCATCATAACTTGCCTACGTACCAGGCGAGAATCCCATGGGAAGAGGTGCACCGACCAAGCTGATAGCATAGTTGGCCATTTCTAAGACCTCTGGAGGTTAGACACGTGACGAAGGGAGGGCTGGCAAGTTCCAATCGTTCCAATAATTGGAAGGGCTATCGGCAGTCTATTGGTTTGATCCCTCGGTCCCAGGCTAGCAGGAAAGTGAGGGCGGTTGTACGAAATTCCACCGTTTCTTCGTGGTGGTTTCCCCTCTCCACGCCAACTCACAAACACAGTTATGTCGTCCCTTCGTTGGATCTGCTTCTGAAACTGTATTCATGGGATTAATGAGATCCAAGTATACAGAGTGACCGAGTGTTGGTTGTGTCGGAGCTGAAAGTCGACTTTCCTCATTGGTGGACTTTCCCGGCGAGAGAGAGACCGGTTCTGATGACAACCCTGTGGCAGGAATAATTTAATCCCCTGCCCGAGGGAAAGGGTTGAATAAAATATATTCACATATTCGAAACAGGCGAGCATCCTCGTCGAGGAGGCATGCCGACGAGGCGGATGCCAGCGGTCGTCCTTTAGGGATTCATGCTACTCTGATCGGTCGTCTCAGTCCTCGGGAACTGTCGCTTTGTGGAGTAACGTTTTGAGGAAGGAGGACGGAAGAGACGAAGACGAGGATGAAGAGGGAATGGAAGAAGGAGGTGCAAGAGATCGTTAAAGGTCGCAGGGGGAATCTGGGTTGCCGGTGTTGGAGAGAAAGGGTTCACCTCGTCGGGATTCCACCCACGCTTTTTTCACAGGATAACATGGCGGCGAGGAATCCCTTAGAGGCTTAGAATTCTTCTTTGGAGGAGAGCTTAGATTGCCTCTTTCGCATTAGTAGCGTTTTTGCGCTTCGCTGTGTTCGAATTGTTATTTATTAACATGTTGAACGCTATGGGGGTCACAGGCGATATTGAATTTAATGAAATTCCACATGACTTCCAAATTGCAATATTTACGAATTTTTTATACATTCTATATTTAATTGGCGTTGTGATTTTAATAGAAAAACTTTCACTTCGGTAAAAATGGTGGAACTAGTTACATTCCGGTGGCGTTCGACGCGTTAAACCGCAAGGAAAATTTTCTGCGTCCGTGAAATATCCTTAGATTTATATAAGTAGCACAAGCATTATTTATTTATATAAAATTAATTCTGAAGATTGATAAAAAAGTAATTATCTTGAATATGTCAGGGATTCTGTGAAATTATACCTAACAGGAATTTCATCGTTGCCTGATTTATATTCGCCGAAGAATATTAAATGAGTTACTCAAAATTCAATGCGGTTAACTCCATTTCTTGATATTTCCTAATCTGTGTAAATTCTAATAGAACAAACTTCATTCTATTAAAATTGACAAAAATCAGAAAATATAAAAAAAATTAACTTTACCGCATTAGAATGGACTTAACCGGATTCTCTGCGACTCCAATAACAATCGCAAGATGCACAAAAGAAAATTCTTCCCTTTTAAAATCTCTTATTCAAAACCCCGATCAGCCCCTCCCGAAGGGCTTTTCCCACCAGCTCCTTATTCGGCCCTCGTCTGCAGACCTCCTACGTCCTGATGGCTGCCTGAACAGTGTCACCAGCCATGTAATTAATATTCATACCTAGCCCTTCCGAATATGATCCGCCCTGTTCATGTTTCCGGCAGTGTCGCATTACCATAAACGTATCACAAGTACGATCATAACCATTCGAGTATTTATGCACCTTGTACACCTGCATTCTGTCAAAGAACGACCGGTAATCTATGGGGTGAGGGAGCTTATCGCAAAGTAAATCGCTCCAATCTGCCGGTAGACCCTCGGTAACAGGATACCATGAACATCGAGGTGATTATTGGGTGACACACAAAAGTGGTAGGGAAACATAAATTTATGCGACCAGCTTAAACGTGTAACATGACGGTCGGCTAGCGATTAGCATCCGAGGGATTACACGGAAACGGCAAATGATAATGGCAAACGATCCTGGACAATACAAGAGTAAACAAGACTAGCAGGACACCAGGAAGCGAGGAGAGGTCGCTCGGTGACTAAATTGGGGTGCGAAAATAGGGGTGGCACGAGATGGTTTTATTCTCCGCCAGGGGGCGTTTCGGAGGGTTAATGGATTGCATTGTTGCGTGTGATTCATTTTAAGGGTGGAGATAAGGGTTGCGATCATTACTCTTCAATGTGTAGCCATTCGGCTGCATGTTTGTACTTTGGTGTAGAAATATTTCAAAGTAGATTTCTTTGCATGCTTTTAACTCTCAAATGGTGTCTGAATTATTTCTATCTCAGAATCTACGGTCTGAGCAATTAATACTTTTGAAAATCATTTCTGGAGAACATTTCCAGATATAAGACAATGTTTACTATTATTTATAAGATATATTACAATTATAAACATTAATACAGTAATAGAGTGATCCAGGCTTCCTTTAACGTCCACTTTCCTCCGAGACCAATTTCAACCGCCGCATCTGCGAGTTCCCTGCACCCCGTGGTCATCTACCCCCATAACTTTTCTTCCCATTCGCCTAGAACTTTCCATAAAACCGTGGAGGATGTAGAATCATCGATCGATCAAAGAGGGGCTGCTGCAGAACGTCTTCTGGGCGTACGTTCTGCGATATCACGTGGATACACCTAACTTCTGGGCGTTTCCGTCTTGGAGCAGCCTTCCATTCAGGATTCACTCCAGCAGGTGCACCCTCTCGTCTCTCAGAATTATCCATGGTGTACGTAATCTTCGATCAGACAGACCATGGATGTTCAACGGGGTTGAACGTATCGAAGGGAAGGATCGAGGTAATTTTTCAGCATCTTCGTTAACGTGGGTTCGCGGTTCCGCACCGCCTCTTCATGTCAGGGTTCCGCCCCGCGAGTTTGATGGCCTGCCCTCCGCGGGAGCCGCCCCCGCTCTTTGAACAGGAACACAGGAAGAAGAAGGAACTGACCGACCGATACACAGGAAGCTGCCAGGACGAGATGTGAACTTGACCTTGGAGTCTGCAGGTCTGACTCGGTGAGGCTGCGCTTTTTCTTCGGTGCTGGTGGATGAAGAAGGATGGGGAATTTAGGATTGCAGTGATTCGTTCTGTTTGGGGTTTTGAGGCTTCCGTTGTTTTTTGTTGTTGTTAGTTTCGAAGGGAACGGTTGGATGGAGGTTATTTTTGTTCACATTCACAAACTACATTGCAATATGTAGTTTTTACAAAATTTAATTAATATGAATTTTAGTTTGGAAGGGAATGGTTGGATGGAGGATATTTTTATTGAGGTTTGTTTTTTTAATTGGGTTCTCATTGCAATATGAAGTAGTTTTTTACAAAATTTAATTAATATGAATTTTAGTGTGGAAGAGAATGGCTGGATGGAGGATATTTTTATTGAGATTTGTTTTTTTAATTGGGTCCTCATTGCAATATGTAGTAGGTTTTTTTTCAAAATTTAATTAATATAAATTGTAGTATCGAAGAGAATAGTTGGATGGAGAATACTTTTATTCAGGTTTGTTATTTAATTAGGTTTTCATTGCACTATGACGTGTTTTTTTTCAAAATTTAATTAATATAAATTTTTGTATCGGAGAGAAAAGTTGAATGGAGGATACTTTTATTCAGGTTCGTTTTTATAATTGGATTCCCATTGCAATACGAAGTAGTTTTTTTTTTTAAATTTAATTAATATAAATTTTACGGTGAGAGGGAATGGTTGGATGGAGGATACTTTTATTGAGGTTCGTTTTTATAATTGGGCTCTCACTGCCATGTAAAGTACTTTTTTCAAAATTTAATTACTGCAAGTTTAATAAATTTAATAGGAGTGGTGTGCTGTCAAAATTACAAACGGAAACAGTCTACTTATTATAATGTAAGAAAGATTTTATTTTTAAAGTATGTGTCTAAAGACTGAATTAGAGTAAATATATCTGTTGGCGTTAAAAATATCAGAAGCTTTAGTTTTAAAACTATGAGTTTTATAACTATTATATTTAAATACACTGAATGAATACTTTGGGAAAAGAGAAACCAAGAGGTGAATAGATAATTAAGTAGTTAAGTAATAGTTAAGTAATTTAAGTTTCATAAGACCGGAGTGGAATATTTAGTTTATGTCTCTCCTATCAATGTGGAGAATTTTTAGAAAAATGATCATTTTAACTAACTTTGCAGTTTCATTTTTAATTCTAAATTCGATATTTTATTCAATCGTTTTGCCATCAACAAAGAAAAATATTCCTCCGTAACTTTTGAAACCCCAAATTACGTCCCCATAATATATAAAAATTCATTTCCAAATCTAACACCCATCCATCTTAATTTTATATCCAGAATGACATCTCCCTCCCCTAAAAAATAATAATAACACACAAATTAACCCTATTTCCACCGAATATGTCAAAATGCACCTTGATATTTTCACTAACACCGCTAATTTTTAGTCAATAACGTTACAAACTTCAATTAAATCTCTGATAAAATAAAAAATATTAAACAGAAATTATTTTATAACAATTATTCCCAAGATACTTGCATTCAAGCGCAACGTGTCAAGAGACACCTTCGGTCGAAATAGTTATACACAAAACCATAGTAGAAACAGTGTTAAAAAACGATATATTTTAATATCTAATTCCCAATTGAATAATTCTTAAACTCGTCCTCCTCGATGCTGCAATTAAATAATCCTGAATATTCCTCCCCCACGCACACCCCATGGGAGAACCATAGCGCTAGGGAGTATCGAATCAACCCCTCAGGCGGTAGGCAGGCGAGCGGTGGGTTGCTCTCGGCATGCGTAAACGTGGGGTGGCATCAACCCTCAAGGGGTGGAGAAGGTCATAATGAATCGCGCATTGCGCATTGCGCATCCCTATTCGCCTTTCGAGCAACCACCCCGTGCAGCATCGATGGGCAGGGTATAGGAGCATGCGTTAGGGTGTCTTCAATGTATGCGTGAGAGCTGCAGAGCATCAGCCACCCCTAGACTTAAGGGGTAGGAGGGTGCTCAGACTCGTGGCTAAGGACAGACCTGTCAGATTTGGAGGGGTTTCCACGTGGGTGTGTCGTTCTAGCCTTCATGTAATTATCGGGATAATTATTATAATTGTAATAAGATGCTTGAAATCGTGGAAAAATTGGAATATAAATTTCTGATTGTTTAACAGTAGAATTACCGGGGTTAAATTAATAACATTAATAACATTAGTAGCAGTTAATTTGAATATATTGAATAAGTAGTCTGCAACAAGGAGAATTGAGAGGTGGGAAAGATGATCGATTGGATAATTTATGTTTTATGAGATTGACGTAGAATATTTATATGTTCTAGTGCTAAAAATACCATGTGTGTATTTTAGAGAAAGAGGAGCCAAGTGAAAGGGATGATTAGCAAAGTAATTTTTGTTTTGTAAAATAAACGTGGAATATTTATTGTATGGCTGTTCCATCAATTAGAGGAATTTTTAGAACAAATTGACAACTGGACATTTCCACCGGCTTGGCAATTTCAATATTAATTTTCGTTTTAATATATAATTGAGAATTTGTTAGAATTAATCACTCGCCAAGTCGATTAGCTCCATAAAACTCTTCAAATTATAAATACAAATAAATATTGCACTATGTGTAATTTCGCAGCTTTTATCTATCGAAATATCAAATTAATAAGGTGGAATAGCCTTGGAGTTAATTAGACCTACTTCCAAAATCAGTTATTTATTATTCCCCATCCAAATAAATTTCGTCATTTAACCATGCCAATCATTACCAGTGAAATTAATCGTAACCATACAGAGCTAACATCCAATAAAGTCCATTGCCCCTTAAATTTTCAAAAATTCAAAAAGTCCAAAAAGATTTGGCCCGTGAACAACTTAATTATCCCCCTGGCAATTTTAAAACCATCGACGTCCACTTCGTCTCGAAGCTGTTGAGAGATCTCTGCACAAACACCACCGAATCGACTGTAGAAACAAACCACATATATTCTGAGAGCGCAAGCGCCAGGAATCCCTTCCGTAGGGACAAGTCCTTCCCGAAGGATCTCGAGGAAGGAAGGAGGAGAGACGGGAGTGAGAGGAACGTGCAGACCACGTAGACAGAGGTGGTAGGGGAGTGATGGTCGCACGAGGTTGGACGAAAGGGCCAGGCACACGCCAGTCGAAAAAGGGTGCGACCTTCGGTGGCCTCGGCCAGCCCTCGGGGAGACCGCGCCCACGCATTTTCAGCAGGATCGCAGGAGAAGATTGGAGCTCGTTTGGCCTTGAAGCTTCTCTTTCCTCCGTCTTCCATGCTGCCGGCTCTCATGGTCCCCCGGAAGGGCCATCAAGGGTCGAGGGAACCGGTCCCCTCCACTGTGAATGGTGTCCCATGGAGTAGGGGAAACGAGTTTTCGTGGACTCGAGACGCGGACGATTGCCTCGGGAAGGAGGGCTTTGGGTTTCGATTCGTGTAATGTGGAATCCCCATAGTGGGATTGCGAGGTTCATGGGTTGTGGAGGATGGGCGAAGAGATTTAATTTATGAAGGGCATGGGGGAGGGTTTGATGGGGGTTGTAATTTGTTTTTGTGGAGGAGTTGGATTATTTCATAGGGATGGGATGTTGGATTGATGTTGAGGATATTAATTAATTGGTGGGTGATTAATGGTGGTGAGATGTATATGTGACAGTTGGTATTTTAACCCTTTGCCATACAATAACGAGTGACACTCGTGGCGCGATAAATGGAATAGTGAATTTTAAAGTGTTCCAAAAATTATTAAATAAAAATATCATTCGGCCAGGATAAAATAAAATTAATTCTATGGTATTTAATATTGCGTTGAGTCATACACTATATCAGAAATCAGGGATGGATTGTTATTTCAGTAATTAATTCAGAGTTATTGCACATTCAGTCACAAAAGAAATGGCACGGCAAAGGGTTAATGAAGGAGAGTTCGATTATTTGATTGGGGTAGGATGTTGGACTGATGTTAAGGATATTAATTAATCGATGGGCAATTAATGCTGATAAGATGTATATGTAACAGTATTTTAATGAAGGACAGTTGGATTATTGGATTGAGATCGGATGTTGGACTGATGTTAGGGATATTAATTAATCGATGGGCAATTAATGCTGATAAGATGTATATGTAACAGTATTTTAATGAAGGAGAGTTGGATTATTTGATTGGGATTGGATGCTGGATTGATGTTAAGGATATTAATTAGTTAATGGACAATTAATTCTGATGAGATGTATATGTAACAGTCAATATTTTATTGAAGGAAAAAATTGGAACTAATTAATTCGTTGCTTGCGAGGAATCAAAGTTATATTCGTTTTCCAAAATTGAAACGTACAAAATGATTGTATTAAGTTCGTTAAAACATTTATAATTTGTTGCATTTATCTTGTATAATTGAAATACACTCACGCATTTGGAACAGGATTTCATTATTCATCGAAGGATTCATCCTTCATTAAAATGACGAACTGATTTTTTAATTCTTCGAGGCACAAATTATTACACATTTCTTATTAAATTTATTTCTTATTATTTAATAAGAAAAATATTATTATTAAGATCTATTATTATAAAGATATTATAATTAAATCTTATTATTTAATAAGATTTATTTCTTATTATTTAATAATTATTATATCTATTTCTTATTAAAATTTGCACATCGTTTTAAGTTCACACGTGAATATCGTGCAGAAAAATACTATTAAATGTTATTTAATAAATGTATAATATAAAGAGCATAGTTATTCGTAAGAAAATATGTTTATGGGAGAAGAAGCAAGTATAAGATCAATAAAACACCGTGAGGGGATTCAGGTCTTTGAAAGGAAATACAACTTGAACGGAATGCTAGGGTGTTGCCATGGCAAGATGCTGTACACCATGAAAATATGACGATCATGCTATAACCGGAGCTCCTGAAGATTCTGCTTTCCTATCTTGCGATATATGAAAGATATGAATCTTCCTATCTACCCTACACAACTTTCATTTGCATTTTCCACGCAAATATTTCCACCAGGTTCCAACATCCTCCTTCAATTTATTCCAAACGGAAGTACATAAAATAAAACAATCTTTAACACGTTGAAAGCCACCGGTATTTCGCTAGTTTCATCATTTCTTCTAAAGTGAAACTTTTTCTATTAAAATCACATCTTTACGGAGCAGAAACTTTAAAGACACAAATAGATACGTAATCAGCAGGACTTTACCTTTTAAATGTCAATATTTAAATATAGAATGTATTAGAAAATTCGTTTATTATAATTTCGTTTATTTATAATTCGTTATTAAAATTTAACAGTCATATGAAATTTCATTGAGTTGAATAACGCTGGTCACCGGTTACCCCCATGACTTTTAATGTGTTATCGTTAAAAATCCTTGCGTGAAAGAAATTATGAATAAAAGATTAGAAATCACCGGCCAAATTCATCCTTGAATTAAAAGGTATGATTGCAGAATATTTAATTATTTTCATATATTACGAAAGTGAATAAACAAGAGAAATATCTAAGACACAACTTGATTTAAAGTTTCTCCATACTTGAAGTTTCTTGCTTCGAAATAAAATGGGACTTAAAAGTGAAATCCAAACGAGGTATTTACAGCAAGATTACAAACAACTCACAAAAAGATCTAATACCGCCATTAAAAACTTACAATATACATATTCTAGTACATTTCTTAAGCCACAGACATTAACTCAGTGTACTCTAAACTTGAAGCTCCTTGCTTCGCAATAATATGTGACTCTGATTCGTGAAGTTTCCCGCCCTAGACCTCCTCGACCTGTGTAGTCCCCTGTTACATCGATGTAACGGAGTTGTTTACACTGCGCATGTAATATGGCACCAAATGCGTTTCTGCTCATGCTATTTTCCTCGTCGTTTGTCAAGTTATGTTCCCACCTAACTCTCATTTTTTTCCCTTCGTAATTACCAGCTCAATTTCACCCTCGTTGGCTAACTTCCTGCCAGACTTAATTACAGACCATGTAACAAAACCACAGAACGTATACTCCCTGGTCTCATGTAGACATATCTAGGTAATTCCTACTCTAGAAATTTTTGTTATATTTATTTATTATATTGGAGATATCTCTCAATCATTAAGACACGTTCTATGATTACGAGGTTCGTGTTTGAGGATGTTAGACGAAGGAATCGAGTTCGTTCTCGATACATCCGCCACCAGGAGCACATATCTCGAAGGTATTGCTCAAACGGTATAAACCCTTGGATGGACATTTCTGTGGGAAGTTACTCAAGGTGGAATAAAAGAAAAGGAGAAAAGGCAGAGTAGAGAACAAATCCCGATACGCCGTTGAACAGGATCACAGGAAGTCATGGAGGATCAATTTCCCTCTAACGGAAGTGTAACGGTTATTTACATGATAGTCATCTTCCTACTGATAAAATTCCTCTTCAATTATCGATGAACTGTATTTACAAATGACACATTTTCAAAGATATTTAAGCATCGTTTATTACCTACTTACAAGAAGTATATATTACGTGACGTAGATACACAATAATTATTTTTAATTAGTCGGTAATTATCTTCTGACATAGTAGAATTCTTGTGCACTTATTACGAGGAATTAGTGCGTCACTGAGATTGTTTATAGCCAGGAATTCCAGAGTATCTTCACCCAACGATGGGGAGGCGCCGTCCAGCTCGG
The DNA here is from genome assembly GCA_963989415.1 of Cerceris ruficornis. Taxonomy (NCBI): domain Eukaryota; kingdom Metazoa; phylum Arthropoda; class Insecta; order Hymenoptera; family Crabronidae; genus Cerceris; species Cerceris ruficornis. The sequence goes on along the minus strand of OZ022530.1, from coordinate 4,568,805 downwards.
CCCCTTGACCTCCAACCATCGAAACTCGTCCGATGAGATATGAAAAAAATGAAAAGTGATATCCCTGCTAACAGGGAAGCATAATACGAGCGGAGGATGTTGCCGGAAGCGGCCTGGCATTTGCCTTTCTCCAAAATGTGCTCCCCTCTGAGTCCATCGTTGGACACCTCCACACCTTTCTTTAATTTCAATAAAACCCTCTCACCCCCATCTAAACGGTCATATTCTAAAACACTCGATTCCAAAATGTACTCTTTGAAGTAGTACAATAAAATCATCCCTCCTCGATCATCAACCCTTCATTAAATTCTCGGTGGTAGCAACATTAAACCGAGCCGCGATGAGAATGCCACGGAAGAAACCGGTTTGCCTTTTATATTTCTTCGTCTAATTTCTGCCCTACGTCGACGCAGGAAGTCGAAGGCGTGTCAGTCTGGGGAGATAAAGCGTTCAAATATCGTGGAGGTGCGTTTTATAGACGTGGCTAAATGACGTGTTGTAATAACGGCAATTAGATCCGCTCCATTGAGTTCTAAATGCGGAGACTGAGTCACCAGGAATGCAGAGAAACGGAGGAGCAACGAAGGATCCTCGGGAACTGGAAGGAGGAGACTGTAACGATGATCCTCCTGCGGTTTCATCCTGCTATCCTGACCGCTGTCGCCGTCTTTCTTATTAATATGCTAATTTTACACGAGCACCGCATCGAATTATGAAGGAACTTATTCCGTTCGATTGTTACTGCAGAATCGTCTCGTCGGAATGGCTGGATGTTGTTTCGGGTGTTTCTGGGGTTACAGCCACGTGTAACACGAAACACCTCCGATCAGGGTAGTATGGTACTATGCAAAGTAGGCTTCCTCATCCCTTAGAAGCTTTGTTTTGATTATATTACAAATTGTCTTACTCCATTATGGTGTAAGTAAATAGGTTTCTTTAATTTTGTATTTTTGCTTTGGTGAAAACTGTTTAGTTGGATAGTGTGTTTAGATAGTATTGCTTCGTGTATATAAAATTACATGGTAGATAAGATGATTACAGTAAGACGGTAAATAATTCGTAGATGTTAAAATCTTGAGGTAGAAGAGTCAAAGGAGTCTTGTATTTTGTAATAAATTATTTATTGCGAAGGAACAAGAATTTATTCTATTTCTTACGAGTTATGTTGTACTCTGAGACGTGTACTTCTTGCGTTCTTTTCTATTTCATCCAACAAAGGAGAAGTACATCGCTGAGAACAATTCCAGACGTATCAGGAGTGCATCAATCTGGAGAACGATGTCGGTCAGGTGGCCCTTCGTCAATTCCACCGAAGGGTATGAAGATTTGCCGCTTCAGTAGCTTTGAAAGAAACAGAAACGACCGAGAGATCAGGAGTGCAAGAAAAGACGAAGGATGCACGACGTTTCTCGTTCAAGGTCCCTCGATTCTTTCGGTGCGCAGCAAATGAGTAGCCCTACAGGATAATTGTCGCTTCTGCCTCTCATTGGCGGCCATTTGATACCAAACTGAGATTACTTGGCAACAGGAGATCATGCATAAGATTACTTTTCGATGCAGCCGAGAAACCGGTTTGAAAATTCATATTTGAGAAATTTTTGTCTCCCGTGACGACAGGGTGTGAAGTACACCTTGAAGTGAATTAGACAAAGCAGTGAAACTGAAAATTCAAATGAATATTTCAAAGGATTTACTAATTTAAAATTTTTCATATTTACTTAAATATAACGGAATTATAAATTAATTGAATCGCTCGAAAGCCAATGCGGTTAAGTCCATTTTCTGATATTTTCTGATTTTTGTAAATACTAATAGAATAAACATCATTCTATTAAAATTTATAAAAAATTAGAAAGTATCGAAAAATGGATTTAACCACATTGGCTTCTGAGGGACTCAATTATCACTAAATAATAGAAACTGATAATATAAATCCACTTACCGTAGGAATTGTTAATTATTTTGACATTTTTCATACTTCCCTAAACGTTATAAAATTAATTAAAAATTCATTTTTATTGAATAACAGAAACTGAAAATACCACTTCCTACGTCAAAGAAATTGTCAACCCTTTCAAGACTACTGACGCATATATGCGGTCTGACAAAAAAATCAGATTATAGTTAATTATTCAATTGAAATTATTTCAATTATTTATTTCAATAGAAAAATTGAAATATAACCGTTGAAATATGATTGTGCAAATAGTAATGTATAATTAGGATACATTAACACTCAAAATTTCTGATAAAAAAGTAGTTTTTGATCGCCAAATAAGTGATTACCGCTTAACACTCAAAAAAGTCTCCATCAGCAAAGGGTTAATTCACCGCATGAATGTCCCTTACAAATTCAAAAAAAATTTCATCAACGTCCACAGGCTATTCCTCGTTGTCCTACGTCCCTACAAATCAGTCATGGCACAGGCTCCAAGAAATTTGGACCTAACTTCCAAGGATATCATAAAAACCATAGCAGTATCTGCCGTGATCTGCACCCTAAGCCAAGAATACAGAATTATGGACACGTGAAGAATTCCAGACAAGCCTCGTCGGTTAAACCTGAATTTCCAGCAGACCCTAAACTCCACAGAGGGACATACGAGGTAGTTGGACACCTTAATGACAACAAACACTGTTAAAATATCTATGTAACGACTCACCAGCCTCAAAGCACTTGGCCTCACATGATCAGGAGAGCATACGAACGTGGGGTTATAAGACGGCTTATGGTGGTAGGGCGAATGGGGTATACGTATGGTATAACGTCGTATTTTATGGTAATGTATGCGATTGTTGCTCAATTACCATCCTCTTCGCTCCAGGGAAGTTTGAGGAGCCATGGGGAGGACATCTAATTCGAAACAAATGCAAGGCTGGAACGCCAAAGACAGAGAACGAATAAACAACCTTATGGGGATTTTAGAAGGGAGAAGAAGGTCGATGGAGATACTTCTCTAGATACTTCTTATGGGAGAAGTATCTGGAAGATATTCCACCACGTTTTATTCAACGATTTTAGAAGTGGATGGGTACAGTGTTATCTTTTATTGTGGATGTTAATAATAAGGAAAGAAGTAATGTCTTTGTGGGTTCGGCGATGTTAAAATCAATGAAATTGTAATAAATCCGTGTTATTTTGTTTGGGAAGCTGAATGCGAACACGTAAGTGGCTTACGTTTAGATAAGCGCGTAGTATCTAAAGGCAAACGATACCGATGTTTCAAAGTTCATGGAGGTTGGTTCCGATGGCGGACTTTGAAACTTTACAATGTTACGAGAGATCATAGTGTAAAATCAACAACTGATTCAAAAAGTCTGTTATCTGCTTTGCTAAAATGTACGCACTATGCCATTATATCTTATTGGCATCGTTCCTTGTGATCCTAGGTGTCCTAATCTCGACTTTTACATTGTTATTCACTACAATTGAATTTGTTGTAAGGTACTCCCTAGATCCGGAAATATCGTTTACATTTTAACACTAGATGTACAGAAGCTGTAAAAGTGATGGATTATTATTTCTTTATGCATAAGTTGCAAAATGGAGAAGCAGCACAGTAGATATTTCTGTTGATTTTTCAAAATCGTATCTCAAAGTAAATATTTAATATAATTAAGTAAAGATTTAGCGAGCGTGGATCTAGTGTTAACAACGCAGACAATTAATCTCATTGTTAATAATTATCGGTATATTTTAATACTAAATCTGTGGAAGCCGTTTAATTGTTGGGTTTCTTGTTTTTATAAATATTGTGAAAAATAGAGAAACAGTACATAGTTTTGGATCTTTGAGAAAATATATATTCAATGTGATTTAATAACGAATTGCATTACTATTTATGCTTTAAACAATCAGTGGAAGGCAAAAGACATTATAAAAGAATGATTTGCTGCAATGATGCGGTAAAATTACAATTATTCGGTGTGTGATAGTAACGTAGGAATTTATTTAAAAAGGAGAAATGGTTAATATAGCATTGCAAGTTATTATTTCAAATAATATGTAGATGCATATTTAAAACATATAGAATATGTACTCCATTAAATATTTACAATATTACGTTTTACCAAAATAATATAATTAAGGATTATATGTTTAATGGACATTAAGCGATTAAATTTTTGAGACTTATATCAAGGGTGGGCACCCAAGAGGTCAATAAGAGCCACATTTCGGTTTTTCATATCTTATAAAGAGCCGCGCCATAATATCTGTATAACGAAATATTAGTTACTTCGTTAATTTAACAAGATTCAGTGAAGAAAGCTCTGAAATAATAAAAAAAAGGTATATGATATGTTATCACTATGACAATTACTGAAAAATCTATGAACTATCCAAATAATGCACAATGTAACTTATGTCACGTATCGTATTAATATTTTCTATCATTTTCTTACATTTTATTCCGTAAATAACATTGGAGATTGGTGAAAATTGATCCAAACTAGTTAAAAATATATTATTTATCTATAAGCATTGAAAAGTAAAATGTCAATTAGAAACTCACGTAACTTCACTCTTATAATTTCTATTCACCACAAAATTTATTAAAATTAAGCAGAGATACGTTATTAAATAATAATTTCATTTGCAATAAACAAATAGTTATTCCCAAAAATTGTTGTAATAATTGAAATTTTCAAAATTATCCATGGAGAAGAGTGAATTTTGTACTGCGCATGTGCCACGTACAGCGGGACCCTATATAAGAAGCTCATTCGGCGCGCCGCGGCACTATAGTCCCATCTCTCAGCCCTATACGTTTGAAAGGAAAGACAATATTTTGGTTTCCGGTTCGATTTACCTATCTATACCTCGTCAGTTCTAACTTAACGACTATTAGTGCATGTCTTTATAACATTAAAATGTTTAAACAATGAACTACAAGTGATTTTAAATAATTTTAACAACTAAATGCAATGTTTTGTGAACGTGTCAGTGACCTCAAGTGACAGTTACCTGGAGTGTTTTTAAATCATTTCGACAATTAAATACAACGTTTGGTGGATATGTTAGTGACCTCAAGTGACAGTTACCTGGAGTGTTTTTAAATAATTTCGACATTTAAATACAATGTTTTGTGGATGTGTCAGTGACCTAAAGTGACAGTTACCTGCAGTGTTTTTAAATCATTTCGACAATTAAATACAATGTATTGTGGATGTGTCAGTGACCTCAAGTGACAGTTACCTGAAGTGTTTTTAAATAATTTCGACAATTAAATACAATGTTTTCTGGATGTGTCAGTGACCTCAAGTGACCGTTTTGTGCTAGTGATTTTAAATAATTTGGATAATTAAATACAATGTTTTGTGGATATGTCAGTGACCGCAAGTGACAGTTAGCTGCAAGTGTTTTTCAATAATGTCGACAATTAAATACAACGTTTAGTGGATGTGTCAGTGACCACAAGTGACAGTTTTGTGCAAGTGACTTTAAATAATTTGAACAATTAAATACAACGTTTCGTGGAAGTGTCAGTGACATAATGTGACAGTAACCTACAAGTGTTTTCAAATAATCTATAGACGTATATGTAATTACATCAATATACCTAAAATGCATAGATTGTGTGACATGCACAGAGAATAGATTTCCTTTCCACCAATCAGGAACGATCATGCAAAATCACAAACCACTGTGAAAAACCGTGATTAAGAACGAACGTGATCGAATCTTTCGTGATTTAAAAGTAGCATCTCGCGCCATCTGAAATTCAAATACAACTTCAGACCCATCAGCAATCTGTTCAACTGTTCAAGAACAGTTCAGGCCGCTCTGATGACTGACAGCTATTGTAAAATGACTATGAAATTTATTGCAGTAAAAAGGTTTATTTAGGAAGCATGGAGTTATGTAAAAAATATCACAAACTCCAGGATATTAGAGCATGCTTCCGAAGATTGTCGTGGAGGTCGAAGTCTCAAGAGCGCACGGGGAAAAAGTGGCGCGCTGCTGTCTTGCATGGACCGCGTAATTTGAAACTTGAATTTATTCCGGAAAGAGTCATTCAGCCGCATCAAGTTAATATTACCGCTATGCAGAATTAATTCAGTAAAAACCGTTTAGAACTTTGTGTGCAAAGCAACATTTATGGATTTCTCGCTGATAATTTAAAAAATTCATGAATAATTTCATTTAAATTGTCATAAGGTTCGGATTGATGTACATTATTGCGGATTAAGTGGAATTGACGCATTATTATGGACAGGAAACCATTATAGAATACCAGAACCTGACATGGTTCTTGGATTTGAGATAACGGGCACGATTTTGGAAATGGGAAAAATAGCTTACGAGAAAACGGGTTATCAGAGAGGCGAGGTAGTCGTTGCGCATGGTTATCCTGATTGTGGCGGTTTCGCTGAAGTTTGTTTGGTGGATTATAGGGTAAACTTATTTCTTATTTATTATTAATCTCATTATTTTTCTTCCCTGTCGTTTTAAATCCTTCCAAAATTTAATTGGCACGGTTTTATTTGCGAGAAAAAGGATATACGTATATTTAAAAGAATTTGTTTAATAAAAGCAGTGGTCTGCAAAATTGCACGACCTAGAAAAACATTAAATAGCTGAAGGCGATAGAGTATACACTTTTCTTGATGAAACTATAAAGAAAAGTTGCAACACAAATTTTGTTTTCTATACAAAAATTAAAATAACTCCGCACGACAAAAAACGGGTTTCATGTTCGCCGAAAAATACATAAAATTCGGTCGAAATATTCTTTGTGCCAAAATCGTGTTTGTCAATGTAATTATAGGTTGGCGTAATTACTAAAAAGATATTAGGGTGTTTTTAGATTATCAAGGCGAGTATCAATGGAAAATGCGGTTGTTATAATAGAAGATTACGTTTCCTCATTAATGGCACTGGGTCGTCGCATTAAAATTCAAAAAGGAGAGTACTTCCTCGTTAACAGTAATATATCACGGACTGCTTTGGCTGCTATCGATCTAGCAAGTCGAGTTTTCGGGGCTAAGGTTTGCAATTTACCGTTTAAAAATAATTATTAACTCTAAAACTACCGACCATTAATACAGTATATTTAAAGATAATTAATAAGAATTTTAAAACGAAAAGAATAATGAGGGAAAAATTCTTGAACGATAGAATTGCTTACATTAAAAGAAAATTTAAGAACCTGAAGCTTCTGGAAGTTTAAGATTTTTTCAAATAAATTAATAAACAACCATAATTACTCCCTTGGTCGATGTAGTGTTAATGACTTGGCGGAAAAATAATATATGAAAATTAATTATAGTTTCCACTCTCTAAAATTCTAAAAAGTTGTAAGATATTTGCAATTTGCAGCCTATAAGTATTTGCAACGATCCACTTCGTGAGAAAATCTGTTACGAACTTGGTGCAGTTGCAGTTATTCAAGCAAAGGACGATTTTCAGAAGAAGTGTGGAGAAATTAGTGGCAGTAATGAGATTAGGTTGATGGTGGAGACCGATGGTGGATCTTATAGCGAAGACAACTTAAAATGGTTAGAAGATTCTTTTAAAATTATATTACAAAAATGAAATCTCTGATAATTTACAGTTTGCAGTTCGATGGAAGTATTGCACTTGTTAATGGTGTTTTTAATTGGCAAAGTTTGTGTTTTTATCTGAGATCGAATTATATGGTGCTCACAGTTTCCACAGAGCACTGCAAACGTGCTGATACATTGGCGTACAGGTATTTGTACGAATAATGTTATAATATTTATTTATACATAGAACAATTTAAATATAATATTTGTAGAGGTTTTCTTTTATTAAATTAAATAACTCCTTAACAGGGAAATCGTGGAACATCTTTTGGATTACGGATTTGATTGTATCATTCGGCCTAGAATATCGGCTATATTTGGTTTGGAGCACATATCGTGTGCCTTTAATTACTACATTTCTGTGCCAAATGGAAAGGTTTTAATCGACTTGAAAAATCACAGCCGCACGACTTTGGATCTTTAATATAAATTTACGTTTTACCAATACACATATTTGTTTCATTTAATTCTTTTGAATTTATCATCTGCAAATTTTCTGCCAGAGAAATTATTAGTAGATCCATCTAATAAAATTTCCGTCAAATATCGCACTCTTTGACTGGCGATCGTTAATGAAGAAACCTTTAAAGTACTCTTTCCCATGATAAAACAAGAAAAGTATCTTATTTATATTAAAACAGTATCGTTAACATACACTGTATAAAGAAACTACCTTCTGTTTTCTTTTATAATAACTATACTTTATCGATCGAGTCCAAGTTATCCTTTCAAATTACCCGCCACTCCGAAGTGCAGTCCATAGCTCACAAATGACCTCCCAACAATAAAACTGTAACTCCCACACAAACCCAACCACAGAACTTAAATCCAAGAAAACCAATCGAAGAAAATACCAAAAGTAAGAATCTCAATCAAATCGGTTTTGCCGCGCTTCCGAAACTCTATTCACCCTAGTTCCACAATCTCCCGCAAGATGGCGGCAGCATGCGTGACGCGTCGCAGCAAGCCGTTCATCTATCTCATTAAATGCCACGGCCCAAAAGTGGCAGCGCGTGTCTCCTGTCGTTCCCGACGGCTATTCGGCGTGTGTGAATAGTGTGTACGATCAGTGACCTTTAAATCCCTTTAAATCCCTTCGGTCAAGTGGTCAGTCGGTGATCATCGTCCGTGGTGTCGCAGGAGACCGCGTGTGGCCTCGTAAGATAGCCTTTTAATCGCGTCCTTTCGAACGTTCACGTCGATCGAGGTGGTGACACGACGACGAGTGCAGCATAGCGTAGTTTTGGGTGCGGTGGCAACGCGATCTGGTGCATCGGACGAACAGAGACAGAGAAACGAGGGTTGATTCCTGTACGTCAAGGTAATCAGAGTGACGCGACTAAGGGTACGACAGGAACGATCAAAGGTTCATTCACGGTCGGCTGGCATTGATACGACGACACACGAGCAACGAATTCAAGTGGATACGCATACGAGAGGGAGAAAGATATTCGTGTAAAGTGAGCAATAGAGGTTAGAACGCGTGCGAAACGGTTTCCGTCGTGCCGGTCGGAACGCGTTATTTTTTCGCCGCCATATTTGCTTCGCCGTCACATGCAACCTGTTGTTTTCGGTGCGTCCTCGTGTTGTCGCTGAGATCGCCGTGGATACAATTCACCGATCGTGTGCGTTAACGTTGAAACGTCAAACGCGGGAGTGGACTTAACCTAACATCGACCTGAGGAGACCGACAACGTGGGGAATTTTCCATCAGGATGAACGGGTGAGTGAAACGCTTCTCTTTCATTATTGACGGCTCGAGAGAGGCCGTGTACGTGTGTGTACATCGTGTATACACACGTGAAAGGAGACGAGAATGGGAAAAAAGGAAAGGAAAGGGTGTAGCTTATGTAGGCGAGGATAGAACGAGAGTGAGAGTGAGATAGAGAGAGAAAGAATCGATCTGTGCGCGTCGTAAAGAGAGAGACCGACGTTATTACGGTGACGCTGGCGAAAGAGGGAAAGAGTACGACACAGCTCTTGGGGGAGAAGTGAGACGAACATGCGACTAGCTCGAGCAAGCGCTCTTTCGGAGTCAGCTTTTTTTGTCCTCTGGCGTGCCCTTTTCTCTGCTTTCGTTTGCCCTCGCACACGTACGTACACGTGCACAGCCTGCTGTTATTCGCGAGTCGCTTTTCTGCTTCTGCGTGACGGTGGACACGTGACTCGTTAAGCCGTGTACGCCGGTATTATAGCGCGTGGCTTCTGCTCCGCGATAGTTTACATCATGGCTGAATCATTCTCCGGGAATATTGCCTCGCGAAAAAAGTTTCTTCGTATTTTAACCCTTTGCGCTCCGAATTATTTTTCTAATTTTTCAAATAACCAAATATATAATGAGAAAATTGTCTACCGTTGATTAGTCATTTTTACTTGATACTGGGAACAATTGTAGGTACCCGGGATATTCATGTTAAGATGCAGAATTATTGTTGATTTTGAAAAGTCGATAATTAGTAGAAACGTTTAAGCGACATGGAAAACTGTCGACTGTAGCTCGACATAGGAGTGCAAAGGGTTAATGTAAAAGTGAAACAAGGCTTTTTGTATATTTCTTATTTTTATCGGCACTTTTTATTGCATAGGTTTGAATGTAGTTTATAACATCAAAAGTGTGCGACTTTTTGCGATTCTCAAGGTAAATTTATAATTGTGAGTGTAAATAACGATGACCTTTTGGTAAAAGATTTGTTTCACTTTTGTGCTGAAGTATGAAGGTGCATTTTTCTCAACGTGATTGTGTTTTTACAATCGAGTCACGTAAATGTACTTCGCCTTAACACGTGCTGTGCCTGGCGCGTTTTGGAGTGACGTTTTATATGTTTATGTTTCCCTAGATTTATTATATTGTGATTTGTATATACTTTGTTACTATGTACATTTTATATAATTTTGTACAAGGTTTTCAGCTTTTTGGAGTAACATTTTACATTTTTAGGATTGTATCGATATATTTCGATCCACTTTTGGACTAAATGCCGAGGTTTTATCGTCGCTCTGTATTTTTGCATCGAAATGTTGCATAAATGTGTTTGGTGTTAATTATTATTGTGTTTTGAGCGACTTGGAGTAAAATTTAAATTTCCATATTTACTTTTATTACTACAGTGTGAATTATTCATATTTTTAACATGATGTGTCTTTATGGAACATTTTTGTGTTATTTTATATCATAGTTTTAACGTTCCGATGCAATAATTAACATTCTTGCATTAACATTGATACAAAATTGAGATTTTTCAATTTATATGTCGACTAAATCTTCCATTTTCATCATTAATTTGTATTGCCTTATTGTTATGTAACACAGAGCTGTTTGTCGTTAATTTGCATCACGTATTTCGTGTTTTGGAGTAACATTATATTCTTTGTTCTTGTAAATAACTATTTCAGCTAATTTGACATCTTTGAAGCAAAATATTAAATTTGATTCAAAAAATTCTACATTATAGAATATTCTTCTGTTTTTTACTTTAAATTCTAGGTTCTATAAATGCTAGTATTATTAATTTTTTCCAAAAATTCTCCAAGTTTATAGAAGAGTCATAGAATAGATATTCTACGTCCATCTCATAAAATATAAATTAATAAATCGATCAACGTTTCCACCTCTTAATTCTCCTTATTTCAAAGTACTCATTTAATACATTTAATTATAATAGATTTAACGCCGGTAGTTCTATTACTTTAATATTTAAAAACCATAAAATGAGCGTATTACATACACCAATATTTTTCAAACCATTCAAATACAAACCCTTAAATGCTTCCATATAATATAAAATAGACTTACACCACTTTCAAAGAAAACAACTCAAATTTCCTTGATTCTCCATTCACATAAACGTCTCTTCCACCAAGTAAAAAATATCTCCGCCCTACAATCGCGTTATTCGATAAGAATTACCAAAAGCAGCGATCAATAATTATTTATTTCCATTTCAAAAGACTTCCAACGAAACTCTTTTTCCCTCTTCGCGTTTACAACCTTTTCCCGCGTATCTTTTTGTATCTCAGCAACAATTGGAACGAAATGCCGCCGAGTTACTCACGTATGCATACGATTCGGAAGAATTGCCTGAAATAAAAAAACATTCGAATTTGATCGAACTACGCGCCACACGATTGGCAGGCGGGCAATCGCGGTGCGGCGGGAGATTCAAATATTCAGCACCCCTTTGGCATTTCGCAGGGTTAACTTTCCGGTCGGTATTTCGACGCACGCGGTAACTTGCACGTTTCTCCCCGAACAGGTGCGCTTTATCAACCCACGGTCACGTCAGTACTGCGAATTTGATATTGAAACGGTGCACCTATCGTTCGTGGATAATTTTTCTTCGTTTGTACCTCTATATGGTGACGCCGAAGTCTCTCTCTCTCTCTCCGTGGTCGATTGGAAATACGAGGAAAATTGTTAATTATCTACGCGATTAAATTTATAGCAGTTTGTTACGTCGTGTTCCCATTGTTCGTATGTTTTGTTATTACGATATTGCCATGAATGTCTTTACGTTGTATTAACTATGATAATTCATTATTGGTTACATTTCATAAGCATTTTAATATTTTAGTATTTCAATTTGGCATTGTTGGATGATATTTCTTCTAGTTTTATTATAGCAGTGGATTTCTTTATGGTGGAAATAAATTTCTGATTTGTTATCATGTAATCGATAGGATATTTTATGGAAATTCGAACCGCATGTTTCGTTATGTGAATTCAATGTAGTCGGGATTTTCGCGGGTAAGTACTTTAAGTGTCTTTTGGCGATTTTGAAATTTGTGTAGTATTATCTGAAAACATTTTTCAACGTAATAACGTAAAATGTTGTAACTGACGGGTTCCTACTTTGTTAAACAATTTTCTCAAATTGATAGAGAAGCAGTACAGTAAATATTTCACGTGTATTTTATAATACGCGAATTACTTAACCGATCGTATTTTTTTCCGCTTAATCCATCTTTTTTCAAAGTACTTATTTAATATATTTAAATATACCTAATTTAGCGGCCGCAGATTTAGTGTTAAACACGAAAATTTAGCTTGTAAGATCAACGCAATAAATTAATTTACTGTCTCTAATGAAATACAGTCATTTTAAGAGTGGAATTTTTGATTCCAAATAAAAAAATCTACTTCAGATCTCCAAGTGATTATCTCCAACCAATCTTTTATCTATTAAAAATGAAAATTTTATTATTTACTAAAAGTATTATATATTTTTCAGAATATCCCCGAAAATTATTAGACTTCGCAAAATGTAGCTATAAATCCGCTCGTGCGAAATTGTAAAATAATATTCACTCCAAATTGGAAATTCTTATTAGCTAAAATCAAAATGTTTCCTATATTTCCAAACTAGACTCTTTCAAAAAGCGAAGTAACAATTCTTTAACATGCGCCTCGTTGTTTATTTATATTTTTTCTTTCAATTTCTGTGGTCACTTCGTCTAGGAACAATTGTTAACTGGCTTCCAAACTACTTTGGTGATTAATAACTTAGATAAATTTTCCAAAGGACATGGAGGATTTTGAACTCGAACTTTTGCTAGCTGTAGGTCCTAATTTTTACCATTTTAACATTCATAGCTCCAATATTTCGCTCGTTGTTTGTTTATATATATTTAGTTTCACTTGCTACGATCGTTTCTCAGAAATTTTTCAATATTCGTATAAAACCAATTATTTAACACTAGAATTACCAAAGCAGTCAAAATGACTGGTACACAATTTTTTCCAAAAATTCTCCAAGTTTATAGCACAGTCATAGAATAAATATTCTTCGTCCATTTCAAAAAAACATAAATCACCGAATCGATCATCTTTTCCGCCTCTTGATTCCTCTTTTTTCAAAGTATTGATTTAATACATTGAAATATAATAGATTTAACGCCGGTAATTCTAGCGTTAACACGTTGAATGCCATGGGGGTCCCCGGTGGCCGGCAGTGTTGAATTCGATGAAATTTCTTATGATTTTCAAATTGCGATATTCACGGATATGTTTATATATTCAATATTAAAATAATGCTGTTAGAAAACTGAACTAATACCGAGTCCATAACTATTCTTACATTTAACATTTCTATTCTATCAAGATGTGATTTTAATAGAAACAGTTTCGGTTCGGTGGAAATAATGAAATTAGCGAAATACGGGTGGTATTCTCTATAGTCCGAATTTTCGGTTTCGAAGTTGCACGATGGCACATCAGAAAATCATAAAAATACTATTATAAATAATAAATTAACCTTGACTTTGAAACATTAAATTCTAAAGAATTTCATAATCTTTAAGAACTAAATTGCAATAATACTTCTGAGGCTTTCGCGGCCAAATTGGTAATCAATTGACTTGGCTTCCGGGTTGGAGCCGCGTTGAATGTTGGAGTTAATAACTTGCAATATTTGGCAAAGTTAAAAAATTGACTGAAGAACAAAATCTTAGATTTGCCTTGTGTTACTTCAAAATTACACTTGCCCATAGATTTTTAATTAACTTTCAAACTTCCGTGGCCACGATACATTAAATAAATTCCAAAAAATTTTCCCAAATTGAGTATTTGACCTCTGACCTACTAATCGCAGCCTTTTCCTCCATACCCACCACAACTCTTCAATTTTCCATAATTCCCACAAACTCTCACTACCCAAACCTCAATAACCATCCTAAAACGATAGTCCAAACGTTTGTAAAGCTCAACGTCATCATTACCAGGAGATAATTCGCAAATTGTAATTATGTTTCGAGTGAGTCATCTATATCTCCATCTAGTATGCCTATATTAGCACCAGGAGGCGATCTTAGGACGGAATTAGATTTCGGCACTTCATCGCTCCGCGAAACATGCAATAAAACGACGATGTCCAGCGGGCCGCGATACTCGTGGATTCGCGCCAGGGAGAGATTTATTGCGAAAGTGCATGCTGCTACTTAATGCTAGGCATGGAACGTTTGATAGTTACCGGTGTCGGTGCACTTCCAATAGATCACATTCTGACGCGTTGCCACTCGAATCGTCGGACCTGCGAGCAACGATAATAGGATAATTAGATCCTTGCCTCAGCGATGCAGAATGCTCGGTTTCGCGTCTAAAACGAGAGCCGCGAATTTATCGGGTCTTTCGAGTTACTCCACATTTATCTGCTCTGTGGAAGTTGCAGGGAACTTTGGTTGGAATATGGTGGAGAAAATTGTAGGCTTTTGGGGGAGGAATTTGTAGAAGTTTGTTGTGGAATTGCTGAACTTTGGGTTTGAGGATTTTTTTTTATTTATTTAACACTATTCCTACCACGAGAGGTCAAATACTGTTTTTAACACTAGAACTACCAAACCAGTCAAAATGACTGGTACACAATTTTTTTTAAAAATTCTTCAAACATATAGGAGAGACATAGAATAGATATTCTCCGCTCATCTCGTAAAACATAAATTACAGAACCGATTACCGTTCCCACCCCTTAATTCTCCTTGTTTCAAAGCACTTATTTAATGTATTTAAAAATAATATATTTAATGCCGGTAGTTCTAGTGTTAAAATTTCGATTGGAATTTCCTATATACAACGTAATTGAATCGCCTTTAACACTAGAACTACCGGCGTTAAATCTATTATATTTCAATATATTAAATAAGTACTTTGAGAAAAGAGGAATCACGAGGCGGAAAAGATGATAAATTCGGTCATTTATGTTTTTTGACTTGGAGGTAGAATATTTCTCCTATGACTCTCCTATAAACTTTGAGAATTTTTGGAAAAAATTATGTACCAGTCATTTTGACTGGTTTGATAGTTCTAGTGTTAAATCGTACCGGAAGGGGTTAAGTGAGTCTGTTGAGGGGGGAAGTGACAATGGCTTTGATGGAAATTAATTCGATGTTGAACCGTTTTTATTCTGTGAATTTTTGTCTAAAGTATAGAGTGTAGAATGGACCAGGTAATAAAATTTTATTTTAGCAATTGAATGCAAATTGTGAGATAAGGGGTTTGTTCTCAATTTTTCTTTCGTTATCGGTATCTTTGCAATGTTGTCGCGTCGTTTGGACATCAGTTGATCGTAGGAGCTTCCAATTTTTGAATTAGTCACTCTAACATGGCTGTAATCGCACGAAAACATATCAAAGCCAACAAGAGGCTTGCAAAGGTATCTAGAAGCAATTAGCAGCTCCTAGAACCCCCTACAGGCTTTTACGAGTAACTAGAACCAACTGGAAGCACCGATTTCTAGCTGTAATTTTCACATGCAATTTGGGGCTTCCCATCTGCTACTGAAATTCTGTTAAACACTCTTGAACAGGTACACATGTCTCATCATTAATTAAATTAAAACGATCACTGAAATTCATCAACCCCATAGACTTTAAGAATTCTTCGTAATTTTATTACTTATCGTTAGATCTATGATTTCTTAGCGATATTTCATAGAAAACTATACGATTTTCGCAATTTTATTACATTTTATTTCAAATTTTGTAAATTATGCATCGATAAAATTTGTAGAAAAATGTTTCTTAACACTTGAACTACCAAGCCAGTCAAAATGACTGGTTTCTCATATTTTTATAAAAATTCTCTAAATTTAACGGGGAACCGTAGAGTAGATATTCTACGCTCATCTTATAAAATATAAATTACTGAATCAAACATCTTCTCCACCGTTTGATATCTCATTTTCCAAAGTACTTATTTAATATATTTAAATATAACAGACTTAATGCCGGTAGTTCTAGTGTTAACGCTAAAACTACCGACTTTATATCTATTATATTTAAATCAAAAAGTATCTTGAAAGAAGAGAAATCAAGAGGGAAAAAAAATGATCAATTAAGTAATTTAGGTTTTATAAAATAGAAGTGGAATATTTATTCCATGTCTCCCATATCAATTTAGGGAATTTTTAGAAAAAATTGGCAACCGGTCACTTTGGCTGGCTTGGTAGGTTTAGTTTTCAACTTTTTGATAAGTGGAACCCTTTTTAATAAGAAACAGGATTTAAATTTAAAATTCTAATGAGACGAGTGCTACTGCTTTTTGTTGTTTTATTTGCAATATTATGAAAAAAGCACGTAAGTTTCGCAAAACCCAGTGATCTCCACGAAACCCCTATGGTTCCGCGGAATACAGTTTAACCCTTTGCGGTCCGAATTATTTTCTCAAGTTTATAGCGAGCTAAATGAAATTAATTGCACAACGTATTCTGTCGTTGGTCCTTTACTTTTTTTTAATGATAGGAATAACTACAGGTACTTACGGATATTTATTACAAAATTATTATGAATTTTTCAAGTCGATATGAATTCGTTAGAAAATAAAATGAAGTGAAAAGAACGACGTCGAGTACATCTCGACATAGAACTTGAAAGGGTTAAGAAGCGCAAATGTAGAACAAATTGAGGTAAACCTCGCAAAAGTAAAGAAGTCCTCTGGCCTCTGCTTTGTTCTGATTCGCCTGACGAATAGGACATCCCCCGTTCTGACGTCATTTTCGATTCCAACGTGCGATTGGCTGAAAGAGCCGCACATTCGTTGCGTCGTCATGGGAACGACGCAATAACTATTGCGTTTTCGCTTGTCATTGGTCGATCTCAGACTTCCAGGGCCGATATGGTGGGGATAGGCGGCGCAAGAGACACTTTCCTCTTATCCCATACCACGTGCAGTCTTTCGTTTTGGCGGACTGTAGGTCGCGACGTGTACTTTTGAAAGAGCCTGTACAATAGAACACAGTTCGTACAGTCTTCACTCTCATTGTCAGCGGCTGGTAGTCAAGAATTTTCCAATCCTTAGGAAACGCTATCGAGAATCGTCGTTTATCGAAGACGCAACGTTGAAATTCCATTCAGTTAGCATAGGTAATGATGCCGCGTCGTTGATAAATGTAGAAGCTGAATGCGGACGATAGCTCGCCGCCTATCTTCACGTTCGATATTGCATTTCAATGGCCGTGACGTCGATCGTGTACTCAAATGGACGATTCCAGGAAATGACTATCCGTGGGATCCTCCTGACACGATTCCCTATCTGCGAATCGCGATAACGCAATCACCGGGGTAAATAGTTTAGGAGTGTTGCGTTTACGAATTCACCTGGGTGGTCAGGACCGAGAGGGAATTTACTTTTCCCGATTGTATTCGCGGTTCGATGGCTTCCTCTGATGGTGAATTGTTCAGGGGGATGGGTTTTGGGATACTGAGATCGGAGACTTAAAGTTTAACGGGGACGTTGGGTATTTTAAGGGTGGTTTATCATAGGATGGACGTTAAATATTGAAGTTTAAGTTAAGTGGAGCGTGAATTGAGTCGAAGTGATGGATTCAGAGAGTTTCTTTTGTTTTTTTATGGTGTTTAGAATTTTGTTAGATTTATTTTAGTGGTGATTTGTGATTTCAACATTTGCGAGGCCGAAATATATATCATTATTTGAAGAGGAATTCTGCTATTTAGTTGCAGTAATTTAATTAATTGATTTTAGTAATTATTTTCGTGGCTCAATCTTTAAAATTCATTCTCGAGTGCAGGGACACCGGCAGCTGGAGGACTCGTCCCAAGAAAGCACATTCATATCAATATTTTGCGATATAAATATGCAAAAGGAATCAATTATTATTGAAATTAATTAAATAGTTCCCATCTGAAAAGAAATCGGTATTTTTTTCGAGACTCTCCAGAGAATATTAAAAGTCTTCGTCACTCCCCCTGATTATTTTAAAAACTGCAGTCTGCAACTCGAAAGTTGCCTTGTTTTATTTAAAAATCCCCTCATTAACCCGAGCATCATTAGTATTAGAATAATTATTTTCAGGAAACCAAAGATTCAAATGGACGTTTCGCAATGCAGGCTATCTGAAAAGGAGTTAGGAATTAATTATTAAAATTAATTAAACAGATACCACTTCAGAGTGAATCGGTATTTTTCCGAGGGTCTCCTGAGAGTATTAAAATTCTTCACTGACTTCCACCGGTCATTTTTGAAGCCCTCTGTCTAGAACTCCGAAATTCTCCACCCCAATTTAAAAAATCCTCCCCCCTTTCATTAGAATAATTCGAAACAACAATTTTCTCCTCTCCACCTCCTCGAAATCTCCTCAGCAACCACATTAACAGTATCAGAACATTTATTTCCAAAGAAGCGAATATCCACATAGATATTTTGCAATATAGCCTATCTGAAAAGGTATTAGGAATTATTTATTAAAATTAATTAAACAGGTACCATCTTAGAGTGAATCGGTATTTTTCCGAGGGTCTCCTGAGAGTATTAAAATTCTTCATTGTCTCCCACCGGTCATTTTTGAGGCCCTCAGTCTAGAACTCCAAAATTCTCCACCCCAGTTTCAAAAATCCTCCCCTCTTTCATTAAAATAATTCCAAATAACAATTTTCTCCTCTCCACCTCCTCGAAATCTTCTCAGCAACCACATTAACAGTATCAGAACATTTATTTCCAAAGAAGCGAACATCCGCATCGATATTTTGCAATATAGCCTATCTGAAAAGGTATTAGGAATTATTTATTAAAATTAATTAAACAGATACCACTTCAGAGTGAATCGGTATTCTTCCGAGGGTCTCCTGAGAGTATTAAAATTCTTCACTGACTTCCACCGGTCATTTTTGAAGCCCTCAGTCTAGAACTCCGAAATTATCCACCCCAATTTCAAAAATATTCCCCTCTTTCATTAGAATAATTCCAAACAACAATTTTCTCCTCTCCACCACCTCGAAATCTTCTCAGCAACCACATTAACAGTATCAGAACATTTATTTCCAAAGAAGCGAACATCCACATCGATATTTCGTAACATAGCCTATCTGAAAAGGTATTAGGAATTATTTATTAAAATTAATTAAACAGGTACCATCTGAAAAGGAATCAATATTTCTTCCATGCGCCTCCTGAGAATATTAAAATTCTTCACCAACCTCCACCGGTCATTTTTGAAGCCCTCAGTCCAGAACTCCGAAAATCTCCACCCCAATTTAAAAAATCCTCCCTCCCCCATTAGAATAATTCCAAACAACAGTTCCCACCTCCTCAAAATCCCTTCAGCAGCCCTAACATCAGCAATATCGAAACAACTACATCCAAGAAAGCAAACCCCATGACAGAATCGCTCACCGAATCGTCGAACGCTTCCCAAAACCGGCGTCCATTGTCGCAGACCATTTGGCCGTAAAGCGAGCACTTAGAGAGCGAGCGATTTTTATTTCGAAAACGAGCTCTTTTTCTCCCCCGACATCTCTGTGAATAAAGGAAAACGGGCCAGCTGGAAAAATGGCCGTGGGGCAATCGAGAGAAAAAAAAAAAAAGATCAATGCAACTCGATTGACACGAGTCGGTGGACGCTGGACACGGCATCGTATTCATCGATATAAATGCCCGGCCGTTGGGAGGTGGGTGGGCTGCATCAAAAAGTTCAATCGACGGATGCGCAGCGATGCATCGGTAATGCACCCGTCCGGGGCCAATTTTGTTGGGCGAGAGAGCCGACTGGACGGTGGATGATGGGAGGAATGGGTGAGGGAACGTTGAACGAAGAGAGCCAGGGTTACATTGCCATGGAGCACACTGTTCCTCTAGTAGCAATTACCAAGCATTCATGCCGTGGAACGCGTCCTCTCGCTCTGACGGCCCTCTCCCTCTTCATCCTTTCTTCGTCCCATTGTCATGGCCTCCCTTTCTGTCTGGCCGCGGACTTGTAATCAAAAATCAAGTGTCCACGTTCGAACGGACCTGTGTTTAGCAGCTCGATGACAGAAACGTGGATGATAGTGGGGAATGTTGCTTCCCTTCCTTTTCGTTACGTTGAGACGGTGACCTTGTTATTGTTCGGTGCTTCTTGATGTGGCTGTACACCTGATTCTGTTTTTACACGGTAGATACGTTCCAGACAAAAGCGTGTAAGAGACATGAAGTGCGTACATAGAAAAAAGGGGATTATTTCCGTATCCTTCAACGCTGTAAAAAATAGTGAAATATATTTATTAAAAAATTTATTATAAGAATATTTTAGATTTTTTAATCGTGCTGAATCGAATGAAATGGTGTAAAAACGGAATCAATTTTTTTTCTAGACCGTGGTAAATCAAAACCGTGGAAAAAAGACCGTGTAAAACAGAATTGGGTGTATTTTAATTGCGAGATGTTTAGACGCCGAAGATTCACTGGTTTTGTAGTTTTTTTTAGAAATATTTGTCTTTGAGGAGAAGCAATATGGTAGATACTTCACGTTTATTTTGTAATATGCAAATTAGCTAACTGATCGTCTTCTTTGCTGCTTGATTCCTCTTTCTTCAAAGTGCTTGTTTAACACTAGATTTACCATACCAGTCAAAATGACTGGTACACAATTTTTCCAAAAATTCTCCAAATTTATATGAGAGTCATAGAATAGATATTCTACGTCCATCTTATAAAACATAAATTGCCGAATCAATCAAGTTTTCCACCTCTGAATTCCCCTTTTTTCAAAATACTTATTTAATATTTTAAAATATGATAGATTTAACGCCGGTAGTTCTAGTGTTAACGCTGGAGTTACGGATGCTGATTATATGCCTATTTTTACTGAAGTGAGCCAATTCGACTCATACAAGAAAATTGAAGTTTTTTGCAATAAAGTAGTTCCATATGAATTTAAATGAAAGATTTATTAACATTTTATTAAACTTGGATTTTATAAAATTATATTATTTCACTAAAAATGCTCTGTTAAGCTTGGCTTCGGCTTAGAATTATTTCCAATAGATTTTATTAAAAGTATCCACAATTTTTAATAGAATTCCATTTGTAGGCTAACTGACGATAGAATTTTATCGTTTTGGAGCAGAATTTTGCTATTTGTCTTCCAAGACAGTGATCTACAGTTGTAAATTTGAAACAGTAGAATTTTTGAATTATCTGAAATACCGAGGCGAATGAAAATGTTCCAAAAAGGAGCATCATATATTCCTTTAAGAGTCTGCGTCTAGTTTAATTCCAGTTCGGAATGCACGATATTCATATTGCAGTAACGTGTCTATGTGGATGTCCAGGACATCCGCATGCAGAGATTGAATGATTCTATCGCGCACAGGTGAATATTCACAAACGGAGAACAGGGGCGATGGTGGAAATCATAATCACGAAGCTGGCACACCCGTGGGTGCATACGAATTTCTGTTCGATTATCACGCTGACTGTTTCGAAAGTGCATTTATGGAGATGAATATACGTCCTCTAATTTGAGATTGATCGGACGACACTGTATACCATGTCTCGCTGATGAATATCGATCTTTCAACGACCAAATAATTGCTCAGATTTTCATTAGATACTTCGACCAATACTATATTGGATTTCTATGTACCTCAGTTATTTATTAATTGTAAAACAACAAACGAACTCTTTCGCTTTAGAAAATTCCTCGAGGTACCCACGTTAGTTCTAATTGAGCCACTTAAAAGCAAAGTCCATATCTTGATTTTGTAAATTTTAATGGAATAAGCTTCATTCTGTTAAAATTTGCAATAATTTGAAAGCAGCGAAAAATGGATTTCGCCGCATTGGATTCTGAGCGACTCAATTGTCACTCTTTTCTCTCTCTCCGAGGGTTAAAAGATATTTGAGCCGTTTTTTTAAAAGTGGTGTACTTAAGTCCTTTTTATATTATGTGGAGATATTTAAGGGTTTGTATTTGAATGGTTTGAAAAATATTGGTATATGTGATACGCTCATTTTATGTTTTCTAAACATTAAATTGATTTAAGTTTTTAAAGTATTAGTTAAAAGAAGTTTATGCTTTTTATGACCACAAATGAACTTACACCTATTTCAAAGTGAACAAAATATGAAAATCATACATTTTTGAAATATTAAATATGGGGTTTGAATTGAATAAACCAATTTTTTTATGAAATTAAAAGGCTTTATTTCAATATTTCTTCGGGTAATGCCATTTACATTACTGTAATTGCAACTTTATAGTAATATGTGCTATTTTCAATTTAAACAGGGGAAGTACCGAAATTCCAGTGAACGAACGAAAATTGTTATGTTATTAACAGTGTTGCCGACGTGTAAAAATGAAATAGAGAAATTACGTAGTATAATTTTTCAACTAAATATTATATCTTTGCGGAAAGTGGATTTGCGCCACTTTCAAAGTAATTATATTTTTAATTTCATTAACTACGTAAATTTATATTGACAAAATGATGAAAATTTAGAAGGTTTCTTTTCGCCAACTGTTCATAGATAAAAAGCTCGTAGCAGATTGCATTCATTGTTATCATTAACTAACTTTTTGTCAAATATGGACTTACACAACTTTCAAAGAAAACGGCTCATATAACTAATGCCTAAAATTCAATAACGAATGAGCAAACAAGGAAGCGAAAAAATTCAGCAAAAAAGTGACTATTAGTTAAATTATTCTTGGAAACATAATTAGTAGCCACCGTCCTTAACACTAAACCTACCAAGGCGATCAAAATGACCGGTTTTCAATGTTTTCGATTGTCATTAGTCTACCTCACTTTCCCTTTACCCCGTGTCTCATACCGCGAGACTTCAGATCGTTTGCCAGTCCTAACAAATCTATACCTCGCAAAACTAAAGAAGTCCTCTGCCCTGTGGTTTCTTCTGATTCGCCCGACGGATAGAGACCCCTCGTTCTGACGTCATTTTCCATTCTAACGCGTGATTGGCCGAACGAACCGCACATTCGTTGCGTCGTCATGGAAACGACGAAACAAGTGTTGCGTTTTCCCTTGCCATTACTCGACCTCAGGCTTCCAGGCCCGTCAGGTGGGGTTAGGCGACGCGAGCGACACTTTCCCCTTACCCCGTGCCTCATACCACGCGACTTGAGATCCTTCGCCAGTCATAACAAATCTGCGCATCAACATCACCCCATAAAACACTGAAGTCAACACAAATACTTGAACTCAGCACCGTCATCCTCATCGAATGACCCCACACCATTCTCTCACACTTGCTCACGTTTACGGCCGTAATACTGTCATTGTCCTACAAGCTGCTATTGGTAGACTCCGATGTCTACTCATCGAGGTAGCGAGATGCTCGCGTAATGGGGTTCTGCTTGCGGCTTAACGGCGATGTCTTGACGGTAATAGATCGTGGCACGGTGCCACGTTTCGTGCTTGATGGGAGAGAGAGAGGCGGCTACAAATTTCTGAGCGGAATCGACATCAACTAATAATTCAGCGTACGCTGCTGAACTGAAACTCGGTGCGCTGTTTTGACCGTTGATATGACCGCAATTCGTATGTGCTGGTGGTTTGATATCGGGCAATATATTGCTCCAGCCTCGTTCCGCGGTAGAGCCTGAATTCACTGCTGGCCATCTTTTATTTGACGTAACAGATGGCTTTATTTCTTCGTCACAATTTCCACGAATACTGCTCGCCATTGGAATCCCCTTCGTTTTACGCGTTAACGTTTTATAGATTTTTTTTTCTCAGTATTTTCGAAGGATGGTTGTTTTAGTTTTAGGTAAATTGTACGGGTTTTTTTGGAACTTCTGTCATTAAGTCTTCGCGACTGTATTTTTGGTGAACGTAGACGGGTGCCAGTTCGAATTAATTTTCGGCAGCGCGCAATTAGTAGATAATTGTTTGTAATTAATGTGAGATTGTCACCTGTAGAGTGTCTTCAATGTGTTAATAGCATAGAATTAATTTCAACGTATCCTGACCCACTGATATTTTCAAATGAAAAGTTCTTGGAAAATTTCAAAATTTCCTATGTCATTTACCGCGTCAGGAGTGTCACACCACATTGTAGGTCAAGGGGTTAATTTTTAAGTCAAACTACAAAATTGTAGGATCCACGACAATAAATTTCTTAACCAAACCAGAAGAAATATTGCAACCAATCAACAGGAGTGCACTAAAAAAGAGAGAATATCACAGACCTTACTTTTACATTCCGTGCAATAAAATTTTTCAAGCAAACAGATAACATTTTCCCAACAGCAAAATCCCTGAAAAACAACAGGAAGCCGTGTTGATCACGGAGTGTAAAAATATATCCGTCATGTTTATCGAAAAATTCAGAACAGAAAATTTTCGCAAATTGAACGAGAAACAATACGATTATTTAAAAAATAGTGGATTCACAGCCGCTTCTCGCTCTATGGAGGCCAAACGTTGCGAAGCGTTACGGGGGTTGTTTTTTTATGGCTATTTGAGCCCGATGATTTGAATCTTTCACAAAGCATACACATTCGTCAGATCAAACTTCACGCATCGTTAGAACGGCCGCACAGTATTTTCCATCGAATGTGTACAACCCGCATGTAACTGCAGCCCGTATCGCTTCGTTATCGACGCGCCTATCCCTGACGTTAACCTTTTGTTGCTTTAGGCTATCGGCTCTGTTTTTTACCTGCAATTGCAACGATCGAAACGATGCACATTTTGCGACTACTTTTCATCCGGCCAGGTACAAATTGATTGCAAATATTGTCGCAATTGTTGGACATTCTTTTCTCCCCCTATGTTTATGTAAGTTTGACGGGGTGGTTTCTGGAAATCTGCCTTCGTGCATTGAATTATTTCATTGTTAACCAGCAGAAAGGGTCATTATTCTTTCCGCAATGCACTTTGTCCGGGTGAAATTTTTATTTTATGCTGCGAAAAGAGAATTTGGAGTTTCGTGCTTCCGAAGCTTTGGGGTGGATGTTGCCATCGAGGAAATATCCGATGGAAAGTTGCAATTTTTATGGGAATTATTTCAAGGGACTCTTTGAAGTGTGTTTTCTCAGTTGAGGTTGATGGAAAAAGTGTTGTTTTTTTAATGTGAAGGTGGCAGAGGAATTTCGTGAAACGAGATCCTTCGAGGGGGTAGTTTTTTGGGGAAAAATCGTTGCAGAAGGGACTCGGTGACCTTACGTACATATTTTACTGTTGCAAATTCAAATATGGATAAGATAACAGTGAGGTATATTGCTTTCTGCACCTGCGTTAAAGCCACCGTTGCATATTCAGGCTCCAGCTGCATTTTCGCCAACACCTGCTTCAGAGGAATCCATACTTTATTTAATAATAAACTTTACGTGCACGCGCGTTCACCTTTCGTAATATCGGCGGCTATACAGTCACGTTTTAAGAGGAAGGTCCAGTTTCCTCTTCTGAGTTTGAGTAATTTATTCACAAATATTAATTACACATTATCTAGCTTCGAATTAAACGTTTTCGTCGCAGAGGATGTGAAATATCGGCGGGGAGAAAAAGTTTCTTCCTATTTTAGCGCAAAAGCGAAACAAGTTTTATGCTCAGAAATCGCAGAAAGTTTTTTTAAATTAATTTATTTAATGTCGCGTCAGCCATCGGACATTAGCGACGACGCTGTAATACATTGGTACAAATGTGCATATAATAATATTGATATAAATGCATCTTGTATTGTATTAATAATGTATCATAATAATTGAATCTATAAGAGTAGTGTATTACGGAATATTATATTAACAGAAGAAAAGTTATAGCATGAGGATAGCAATAAAAGCTTAGCCCTAGATTTAGGGACTGAGCTAATTTGACTCACTAAAAATTTGATTACTATATATATATATATTATTTTTGAAAAATATATGTTGTTATGAAATAACGATGATAGTTTCCTGAAAGGAACATAGAAGATTGTTAACTTAATACAGGATATAATATCTTAATGCAGATATATACATATATATAAATATTATTTTTTAAAAACATATGTTGTTATGAAATAACGATGATACTTTTCTGAAAGGAACACAGAAGATTGTTAATTTAATGCAGGATAAAATATCTTAATGCAGATATATATATAAATATTAGTTTTTAAAAACATATGTTGTTATGAAATAACGATGATACTTTTCTGAAAGGAACATAGAAGATTGCTAATTTAATGCAGGAAGCACTATTGCAAAATTGTCTTTACTGAGCAATACAAGAAATTACATTTTTTCATTTCACTGAACCGGTCATTTGACCGCAAATGTTACTGTTAGCGTTAATATCTTATTTATTAAATTGCAGCTTTGAAAGTTAATCCTGTTCCTAGTAGCTTTACCATAAAACCACTTTCCGAATAATTTGTTGCCCGCTAACTCGACAAAACTGAAAATACCCCTTAAACAAACACGAGCAATGAAAACCTGAAAAAATAATTCCTATCCCATAGTTTAATTCCTCCATTCTCAAAGCCCCCAAATAGATTTTCATTTCTCCCCTACGCCAATTCCCACATTCAACCCCATAAACGTCACCCACCTCCACGAGCCGTTTTAAATAAATCACGCCGTTTCGAAATCGCAGGTGAAATGCACCGCTTCACTTTTCACCTTTCTTTCCATTGAACCCTCGCGAAAAGGAAATTCCTCGGAGTCTTGGTCCGTCAAATGAAGATCAGTTGCAGCGCACAGTTGAGCCGCAGTAACGTTTCATAAACGCAAATCGGAAATGATGTTGCCTCTGCGTGCATTTTACATCGGCCCTGCCCTCCCCCTCGTATCCTGAGATATCGAACGTGAATAATACACCCGACGGCTGTATCACGACTTTACGTCTCCGCAAATGGCCGCGTTCCGATGCCTGCGAAATTTTATTAACGACCGCAACATGCCGGCGGTCCGTGTTTGATGGCTTCCTGGCATCGATGCCGGTGTGCGCTAATTAAAACTGACACACGGTGTCCCATGACGCGTATCCATACCAGACCGCGATGAATCCACGTTCGGTTGAGCTTGCTTCGTCGATGCTGACGCCATTGTCTGCTTTCCTCTTTTGTCCGCAGGTGTTGAGGCTTTGGAGTTTCTTTTCAGCCGGTCGAGGAGTCGGAGATTTTCGTCTGTGGCGATGCCACTGCGCGGTGGAACGAATCGACAATCTTGGTGGCAAAAAAATAATAACTTAAGGACGTTGTCGTGGTACAATATCGTCAATAGTTTTTGGATCATGTGCGTGGTAAGAGTATAGGAGCGAGTAGCGATATGAACGATCACCTTTCTTTCAATACTGTACCCATGACAACATACTCATACAAATCTCATATATATGTATACACAAATACTATGAAACATTTTCACGTCTCGCAATTTGACAACGTCGCTTATGCCACACAGTTGGACATACTGGGCTTGTTTACTGGATACAGCGCTTCAGTGTATACAGACTCAATGTATGTACAGTACAGCGTTGCCAAGTTGTTTCTGTTCGATTTGCCCGCGTGTGCTTTTTTCCACGATTTTTAATGTTTGCATTATTATAACTCAATAACGGGAAGGTCAATATATTTGTTGTTTTTTTATCTAATTCAGAACAAAAACATTTATGAATTGTTAGTTTTTTGAAAGTTTCTGACTGTTAGTTTTTTTATTAGAATTAATAAAGTGGTAGAACCACTACATAGCGCATATACTCTCCATGCTAATGACCCGAACTTTAATTAAGTTTATCTCGAATTAGAGGAGGTCAATCGATTTAAAATTTTAAGGATAATTGTATTATAATGTCCTCAATGAGTATTCTAAAATTTAGAATTTTCTGACACTATGCCCATTGCACGACAACTACCTTAAGGGGGGATTCCCATTTCAAGTGTTGAAAAATCGTATGTTTTTAGGAATTTTTATTAAGGAAACCATTAGATAAATCTTTGTCATAATTCACACGTATAGTTATTATGTATTCAGTGAACTACAGTTAAATTTTTAATTGATTATCTTGAAAATTATGGCTTTCACGTCGTTTGAGGTGGGACGCCTCCTGAAAATTCCCGGTCGCTGGCCGACACGATAACTGATCTTCATGTTGTTTGAAACAAAAAATTCAAATGGCAATTTACTCCTTATGAATGTAGTTCTGGTATGAACTACGGACAATTTTTTTTTCCAAAAACTAAAGAAACTGCGACGGTTGGAAAAAAAATGTTGTTTTTTCGCAACAAATTTCGTCACACGTTTGTTTATAAAACAAAAAGTCATGCATGTATATATTTTTTCGTAGTTCACACCGAAGACAGATGTTTTTTCGAGAATTGTGCCAAATTTGAAGGCAATCGACTGAATAGTTCCGGAGATATCATGTCGGCCGTACAGAAAAAACCCGTTTCGAGAAAAACGCGTTTGAAGTTTTACGTACAGTTTTCAATCCAGGAACCAGCGTTCGGCTGTTTACCTGGCCTAATCACTCATAGAGCATGGTAGCTGTGACAATCAAAGTTGTGACTTGAAAATCTCACCTTAAACATAGAGCTTCCAACTGTCGACTCTTATCTTTAGAATTTTGAACGT
This sequence comes from Cerceris ruficornis, assembly GCA_963989415.1. Classification (NCBI taxonomy): domain Eukaryota; kingdom Metazoa; phylum Arthropoda; class Insecta; order Hymenoptera; family Crabronidae; genus Cerceris; species Cerceris ruficornis. Next base: position 4,539,973 of record OZ022530.1, on the reverse strand, counting down.
TGATTGAGATTGCGGAGATGAGAAAAAGGATGTCGAAAAAGCGGCAGTATTCTCGGAGAGAATTTGGCAAAATGGAATTCCGAAGTCGCGTTACGTTTATATCCACTCAGCGGAATCGAGGGTGCGCAGGCCGAAAATCGTCTTCTTTCTCGCGGCGGGCATCCCCTTCGGGTGGAGAAGCTGAAAGGAATATCTCGAACCGACATGCCGTCGATATCTCGATCCTAAAGGCACACAAAGGGCCACTCGAAGGCGACGCGCAAATGACAAATCGTCCGCAAATAATAAATCCACCGATCGGGCCACATACACCCACACGGACCATCCTGAGAATGGCTATGGTGGGGGATGAACGAAGGGGACGAATTCAGAGGGTAGTTGTTGGCCTGCTCCGAAGGGTCGTGTTTGCACAAAATACGAGTTGGCAGGTATTGAATTTTTCTTGGATGTTCCTTCCTTTTGGACGACAGTCAAACCCGAGATACAAGGGGGAATTCCTTGGATGGGGTTGATCCGGCTATTTATTTCTATATAGTTGATAACTTTTTATTAATGGGGTATTTTTCAACGAGATCGTGGATACTGCAGGTCTTATTTTTATTTGTGCCAATTTTTCTAATGGTGTATTGTTTATTTAGAATATTATCTCGAGGCAATTTACGTTTTGATAATTTAGCTGTGGTAGTTAACCCTTGTCCTATCTCTTTGCGGGTAACATTCTTATAGGTTTTCGGCGCTGAAGTCATTTTAATTTTGCTAATTTTGGAATTATATGATGAGTCATTTTCGTCCTACTGTTTCGAAATTACAGTACTGATTTTCGCCTGTTATTTTAAACAGTTAAGTGAACGACACCTTAAACAAATGAGTACTTCACCGAAGTCCCTGAAAATTCTCTGTGCACCCTATATTTTCTAGCCCCCTCTAAATTAATTTACATATCATTGAACCCTGTCAAAGACTATCTGCAACAATCAACGCTGACCAACATTTTAAAAAATTCAACGTACTTTACCAAACATCCTCAAAATTCATTAACAAGTATCCTACCTTTTTCAACCCCCTCTGAATTAATTTACGTATCTTTGAACACTGTTGAAGAATATTTCTTCCATTATTTCCAACAATCAATGCTGACCAACACTTGAAAAAATGCAACGTACTTCACCAAAGTTTTTGAAAATCCTCTAACAAGTACCATACATTTTCCAACCCCCTTTGAATTAATTCACATATCTTTGAACCCTGTCAAAGAATATTTCTCCAATTAGTTACAATAATTAACGCTGGCCAACATTTTAAAAATTCCAACGCACTTCACTAAACTCCCCCAAAATTCATTAACAAGTATCCTACATTTTCCAACCCCCTCTGATTTAATTTACGTATCTTTGAACACTGTTGAAGACTATCTCTCCCGTTAGTTGCAACAATTAACGCTGGCCAACCCTTTAAAAAATCCACGCACTTCACCAATCTCCCTCAAAATTCACTAACAAGTACCCTAGCTTTTTCAACCCCCTCTGAATTAATTCACATATCTTTGGACCTTGTCAAAGAATATTTCTTTCATTATTTCCAACAATCAACGCTGACCAATACTATAAAAAATCCACGCACTTCACCAATCTCCCCCCAAAGTACCCTAGCTTTTTCAACCCCCTCTGAATTAATTTACGTATCTTTGAACCCTGTTGAAGAATATTTCTTCCATTACTTCCAACAATCAATGCTGGCCAACACTATAAAAAATCCAACGCACTTCACGAAACTCCCCCAAAATTCACTAACAAGTACCCTAGCTTTTTCCATCCCCTCTGAATTAATTCACATATCTTTGAACCCTCTCAAAGGCAATTTCTTCCATTATTTCCAACGACCAACGTTGACCAGCACCTCAAAGGACCCACCACCCCTCACGAACCCCCAAAAAACCCCAATCCTCCCCACCAACCCCCGTCACCTCGAATTTCCCACCCTGTAAGCTTCTCATTTCGTATCACACAGCCTTCTCAATCTCCCGGCTCTTTCTTCCTGGAATCTCATTAAATTCCATCAGCCACCGCGAATCCCGATCTCAAGGACGATCGGCTATAGCCCTAAAGAGTCGGTATCGGAAGAAGTGGAGTGGCGAGTGAAGGTTCGATGAAAAAGAGAAGACCGAGATATCGCAGCGAGGAGGATGAAAACTCTGCAGGCATTTCCATTAACGTGTCTGATGAGAAATCATCGGAAGGAAATCAAAATCGGGCCGCGTAACCGACGCAAGGAGTCTCTGCCATCTCGGATCCGATTTACGAGTCCTTCTCCGCCGATTCGATCGGCTTCTAATTATTCGAGGATTCAGGGACACTTCATAGGGGGGTGGAGGGTGTGGGGGGCTTTCAGTTTTCGGAGTTATTATGTTATTGGAATCGAATGGTCCGGCAGACCGAAATCGGATTAACTCCGGTGTATGGGTACGTTCCGTTGGTGGACGTTATAATCCCCTGTCTTCTGGCGAACGCATTAATACCTTCGAGTTATGCGAATGCAATAATGGCTTAGCAATGGGAAATTTGGATTTTACGGTGCTACGCGGCGAACATGACCGCTGGAACGTTATGGGGATTTTCGTCGTTTTCTCCGACTTTTAACGCGGTCTTTTGTTCTCGGAAATTCGAGGGGTAGAATTCTATTAGGTTGGCAGAAAATTAATGTCGGTTTTCGTACTTTTTCTTTGACACATGTTCAGAATGGGAATAATTTTTTTAATCAAAATAAGTTCCATTACAATTTACACATTTTTCCCAGCGAGAGACAAGTTTTTTAATATATTTTTTGTTCTTAAATGATATAAGAAGTCAAAGAGATTAAAAGGAAGAACTATCTCAAAATGAAGCGCCGAAGTTTGAAAACTCAGGAACCGACATTAATTTCTTACCAAACTAATAAATGTTCTGGTACAGAAGTTTCTTTTTTTTATAAAGTGTATAATAATTATATTTTGGATAGAATAATTCAATTTTGGTGGTTTATGGAACTTCAATTCTCTATGAGGGCTTGCGACTCTGAGGTAATACGAGACACGTCTGAATTTCTATTTTTTACAGACAGTTTTCTAACTTTGGCGAATATTACGGAGTGTTTCGAATTTAAGTTAAGAATTCGCACAAAGTTTTTCACTTGGTCCATAATTAGTCTTTAGATTAGAACAATGAATACAGTAGTTCCTCTTTAACCCCTTGTCCTACGATTTCTTTTGTGACACGTACGCAATAACTCGGAATTAATTCGTGAAATGAAAATTTCTCACTGATTTATGATATGCCGTATAATTTAACGAAATATTAACACGTTGACTGCCATGGGGGTCACCGGTGACCGGCGGTATTAAATTCAATGGAGTTTCATATGACTTTTAAATCGCAATATTTACAAATTTTGTAATATATTCAGTATTCAAATATTGGCGTTAAAAAGATAAAGTTCTGCTGAATATATATCAATCTGTGTCTTTGAAGTTTCCGATTTATAAAGATGTGATTTTAATAGAAAAATTTTCTCTTCAGTAGAAATGATGAAACTAGCGAAATACCGGTGGCGTTCAACGTGTTAACAGTTTAGAGATAATTTGATAGTCTCGTAACCCACTGATACTTTCAATTTAATAGTTTTTTTTAGTAAAATTAAAAATTTCCTATTCCATTTATCGTATCACGAGTGTCACTCGTTATTGTAGGGCAAGGGGTTAAATATTTTTAGTTTTAGCACTTCGAAGGTCAACTTTATTTTCGTTTGGTAAATTTTGGAGCAGTGATCAGTGCAAATAATTTGATTGAAGTCCATTCCAGTGAAACGAGTCGTCAAAGACATCATGGAAATTTCAAAATTCTCCCGCGCAAAATGAAAGATCACGGATTCTGAAGTCTATCCGGCGAAACGGAGCGATTCACCGTGACAATACAAAACCGCCGGAATATTTCAATCAATTCAACCATTCCGTTTAAAACTCCCGTCGAAATTTCCCCTGAAAATCCGAAACTGTATTTCTCCCTGCAAAACGTCGACCATAATCGTCCATTAAGCCGTACGTTTCTCGCTATCCGCAGAATGTTTGTAATACGCGCAAAGGTTTTCCATTAAAATTTCTCGGATTATGGAGAAAGCGAAGGATGGAACAAAAATAAAAAAAAAAAAAACAGAACCGGAGCATGCATGCGCGATTTTCATCCATAATGCACCGAAGATGGAACCTTTTCCAGCGCGTGCAGCCGTGTTTTTTTTCCCTCCTTGCAAATGGATGCGTCGGTTATAATGAAATATCGTTGTTATTCGCGAAAATGGAGTATGATACCTGAGTCGACGAGCGTAAAATGTGCGCCGCACGTAAATTGGATATTTGATATCGTTTGATTATTGTCCCTGCTTCGATGTTTGCACGTCGGTGAGATTCGGGTTTCGAAATATGTTAGGGAAACCTGTAGAACGTTTTAATGGATACATTTGCTACCTTTTCACCCGTTAATCCCCTCCGTTGTTGTGGAAATTCACTTCATCGTAAACTGTTGATTCGCGAAAAATTCATTAACGTACGTTTCTTTATCTGTTTTCATTATTTATTAATTGTGACGACAGTTAAACCCGAGATATAAGAGGGAATTCCTTGGAAGGGGTTGAGCCGGCTATCTATTTTAATTATTTATTACTTGTGAGCCGTTTTCTTTGAAAATGTTTTAACCCTTTGAGAACGACGGACGCATATATGCGGTCGGAGAAAAAATTTGACTATAGTTTATCGGTGCATGTATACACCGTTAGAGTTGAAAAATTAAAATATCACCGTTGAAATATGATAACGCAAATAGCAATTTATAACTTCTATGCATTAACACTTTGACTGTTTGATAAAAAGGTGGTTTTTGATAGCCAAATAAATGGTTATTTCTCAATATTCAAAAAGGACTCCGTCCGCAAAGGGTTAAGGCCATTTTATATCAGGGGGACCGGAAAGTAATGTCGTTTTTCCAGATATTTTGCTCAAAACTAATTGACCTTTATCCATCCAGCATTGAAATTTTGCGTACCAGATGACAAAAAGTTGTTGATAATGCGGGTGATTGGATCATTCATTAAAATAAAGACTTGTTTCAAATTTATTCGTTTGAATTTAATGCAAAAAACGACATTACTTTCCGGTCTTCCTAATATTATACCACCTGCACCCTGCGCATGCTGAACGCCTACAAAAATCGAATTTGAAGAGAACTCGGTATAACAATTCTGTGTTTATTATTTTTTTAAAGTGCTCTTGGGTGTACATTTTTTTTTTACTAAATCAGAAACCTTCGCGGGCATGCGCACAACAACATATCAAAGTTTCACCGCAATCGGATGATCGGTTTAGGAATGCAAAAGGGACAAACATTAATTTTTATATATAAGAATGGAGATATTCAAAAGTTAGTATTTGAATGATTTGAAAAATATTGGTATATGTAATACCTTCATTTTACATTTTTTTAAATATTAAATTGATTTAAGTTTTACAGTCTTATCATCCCTATCTAAGCTGACCCTAAAAATGATATCGGTAGACATATCCTATAAGAAGTACCTACCACCATGAAAATGCCATTAATCCCCCATAATTTCCACAAAGAATTCCAAACAGTCGTCGATGCCCATGCAGATGGCATACGCAGGGAGTTTTATTTCTTTCAATTAAAAAATGTACACTTCTCCGCGACGAAGGGGGTCGAGGAGCAGAGGGGTAAAATTAGATTCAAGCGACGCCGGCGTTCATCCCGGTGATATCCGGTTCTCGTCGTGCCGAATTAAAAAGTTTTTAAATTACTCGCGGCTCACAGATCAGGGGGTTTTTCGCAGAATTTCGCCGTTTTTCCTTTGACGCGGCCGGTATATTAACTTTGTCAAACTTTCCCCGAGACAGAAGAGTTTCTAACTCATCTGACCGACCGTAACACGGTGTAAAACAACGTAATTACATGGTGCACAGCGAACCCTACCCTTCCCTCCCACCCCCGCGTACCGGCTGAATTAAAAACAAGGAGCAAACGAATGAGTATGCAAACGAGAGTAGCCTCGTTAGAGCACGTCCCCGACGTTGCTGCTTCCTGCGTCGTTCTCAGACCGCGGGCGACGAGTATCGACTTTCTCGTTGGCCCTTCAAGACATTTACGGCCCTTTGGGTGTTTAACAGTTAGCCAATCATCGAGAAAAAATTAAAATGTACGTTATGCACGGCGAATTTTTCAACTGTAACGCCAGATAGTAAGGTGAGGGTGAGAGATGTCTCTATTCGGCCGTCGACCTACTTTCTTTAACCCCTTGTCGTACGATTTCTTTTGTCACTGGCTCCGCTGTTATTCGGAATTAAATTGGTAAAATAAAAATTGATAGTGATTCTTCATGTATCGTATAATTTGACGTAATATTAACACTAGAACTACCAGCGTTAAATCTGTTATATTTAAATATATTAAATAGGTACTTTAAAAAAAGGGGAATACGGAAGTGGAAAACATGATCGAGTCGGTAATTTCTGTTTTATGAGATGAACGTAGAATATCTATTCTATAACTCTTGAATTTTTGGAAAAAATGGTGTACCAGTCAGTTTGACTGGTTTGGTAGTTCTAGTGTTAACATGTTGAACGCCACCGGTATTTCGCTAGTTTCATCATTTCTACTGAAGAGGAAATTTTTCTATTAAAATCACATCTTTATAAATCAGAAATTTCAGAGACACAGATTGATATATATTCAGCAGAAATTTATCTTTTTAACGCCAATATTTAAATACTGAATATGTTGCAAAATTCGTAAATATTGCGATTTAAAGGTCATATGAAATTCCATTGAACTTGATAGCGCCGGTCATCGGGGACCCCCATGGCAGTCAACGTGTTAATATTACAGAAATAATTTGACCGCGTCGCGTCTCTCAAATATTTATAATTTCTTAGGTTTTAAAAAATTTGAAAATTTCTCCCATTTACCGCGTTACGAGTGTAACTCTTTATTGTGGTGCAAGGGGTTAATATACAACGCTTGTTACCTTCAACATTTTTACTCTATAAAGATACGGTTTTAATAGAAAAAGTCTCACTTCAGCAGAAACAGTGGATATTTTAATAATATTAACCCCTTGCCCTACAATTTCTTTCGTGGCCGAACGCGCAATAACTCAGAATTAATTGTTGGAATAATAATTTATCACTGATTTCCGATATGTGTAACTTAACGCAATATTTCCGCGGACACCTTTCGCAGCTAAACCTCGCAAATTATAAAAAGTCTCGCAGTATGACTCACCTTGTGAAAACGCAACACTTGTTTCGTCGTTTCCATGACGACGCAACGAATGTGCGGCTTTATCGGCCAATCACGCGTTAGAATAGAAAATGACGTCAGAACGTGGGCTGTCCCTATCCATCGGGCGAATCAGAAGAAAGGACAGGCCAGAGGACTTCTTTACTTTTGCGAGGTTTAACTGCGGAGTTTTAAATATTCTTCGTGAGATGCGGAATTAAAATTGAGAAATGACTTGTATAAATTTGGTATAAATTTTATTCCTGATATAAATTTTATGTGAAGAGGGAAACAAAACGTGGAAGGATTACAGTTTTAATTGACAAGGAATTGACAATTCAAAACTAAAGGTTAGATAGAATAGAAATAGTCATTTTAATATGTTTTGCAAAACTTGAAAATTTCCTACCCAATTTACCACATCACGAGTCTCACTAGTTATTGTAGGCCAAGGGGTTAAACTGCCCTTTCGACGTACCCTTTCATTTTAACCACAAATAGCCACAGGGTTATAAATTTTCTATCCTCCTCGTACTATCAATAAATGATACCGTTTTATTTATAGCAAAACTCCTCTTTATATTTAGTATCTGTCAGCAATATAAATCTCAGTTTAATTAGCAGCAAGTCAATCACAATTAAAGTAATCAATCACGGTCTACCTTGAGCGATGTAAAATTGGATATCGACATCGCCGAGCAACCGACTGATAATTGTCCGAATACCATGGAACAATTGGACCATGCGTAACAGGGGATAATCGAACCGTCGAAATTCCATGGTCCTCGACGCTGTCTTAAGCGCACGCCATGGAATAATCGAGTGTGATTCCTCTCCATAGATGCAAATTTATTCATCCTCCGGGCAACGGTTATTCCTCCGAAAAACTGTCCGCGAAAAATCTAATTGCTCGTCCGGGATTTTTCCATCGGAGAAGGGGGACGTCGTCTTAATTTATAGCCGGGGAAAGTGGAGCAGCCTCGGGGGCTCGCCGAGTGTTTTGCGAATATGCAAATTTCCCGGGACGAAAATCGACTTTCGCCGGTTCAGTGAAACTTGCGACGTTTTAACTGATCGTTACAACGAACTGACTCGGAGGGCTGAGAACTGTATTAAAATGCAAAAATTTCGGCGAATATAGTGACTTGATGGATTGTCCGCTATTTGTATTATCTTTGCGATGCTTCTATGATGGCTCGTGAACGAAGTTGTGCATTTTTGAGTAAAATAGTTCGAGTAAATAATTGTATTGAAATGCAAAAATTGGCAAATATTCTGGCTTGATAGATATTTATATAATTTTTCTAGAATTTCTATAATCACTTTCTCAATGAAGTACTGAATAATATATTACAGTTTTTCGCAAATTTCCCAAGTTCCACTTCGATTAGAATTCCTAAAATTTGGCAAAGTTTTAACTTCAAGATATCTCCCTAATTTCAATTACAAAATAGATACCCATAAAACGGAATGTCTCCTTTCATGGAACAAGAAGTCTGCCACGAGATTCGTTGGACTGTCGCATAATTTTCTGCATGTCAAAGCAACCCCAGAAAATGATTTGCACCTCGGGGTGATAACTCGATTGTCGGAGGATTGTTATTTTTTGCCGCTTTGTCACGTAAATCGTGTCGAAAAATTCATGAGTTCTGACTTCGACGATGCATTATAGTTTCTCGGGGTGGTAGGTTACGACTTTTATCAGAATCACATTTTCTACGTGTCGGTATTGTGCTGGGAACAATGCCCGTTCCGATTATGGCGCTTTGTGTCCAATATAGTCTTACGGTCTTGCATATTTCATGGGGAACTCCGTTCCTCGTGTCGTGTCATTAAAAGTTTCCGTGGACACCTTTCGCAGCTAGTTTTCAAGCTGCGCTTCTTCAAATTTCATTTTGGAATTTAATTGTGCGATCATAACTGACGATTAAACCGCTGAAAGATAAACTCACCGATTTCGGAAAACTGGGAAAATATATGGTGTTAAAAGTTGAAATATATAAAGGCAGAGAATATTATTATAATTGGAGAACGCTCGAGGATCTTAAAGGGTGCTATAAGAAATATTTGCATAAAGTTGGAGAATGTTTGGGGTCTTGGAAAAAATTCAGTAAGATTTTAGATTATTAAAATTTGGAAAATTAATCGATGTTGAAGAGCTGGAGAAATTTATGGTGTTAAAAGTTGAAATATATAAAGGAGGAGAATATTATTACAATTGGAGAACGCTCGGGGAACTTAAAGGGTGCTGTAAGAAATATTTGTATAAAGTTGGAGAACGTTTGGGGACTTGGAAAAAATTCGGTAAGATTTTTGATTATTAAAATTTGGAAAATTAATCGATGTTAAAAAAGTTGAAATATATAAAGTCAGAGAATATTATTACAATTGGAGAACGCTCGAGGAACTCAAAGAGTGCTGTAAGAAATATTTGTATAAAGTTGGAGAACGTTTGAGGACTTGGAAAAAATTCAGTAAGATTTTCCGATTATTAAAATTTGGAAAGTTAATCGATGTTAAAGAGCTGGAGAAATTTATGGTGTTAAAAGTTGAAATATATAAGCTCTGAGAATATTATTACAATTGGAGAACGCTCGAGGAACTTAAACTGTGCTATAAGAAATATTTGCATAAAGTTGGAGAATGTTTGGGGTCTTGGAAAAAATTCAGTAAGATTTTAGATTATTAAAATTTGGAAAATTAATCGATTTTAAAGAGCTGGAGAAATTTATGGCGTTAAAAGTTGAAATATATAAAGGAGGAGAATATTATTACAATTGGAGAACGCTCGAGGAACTTAAAGGGTGCTGTAAGAAATATTTGTATAAAGTTGGAGAACCTTTGTGAACTTGGAAAAAGTACACTAAGATTTTTCGACTATTAAAATTTGAAAAATTTAATTAATTGATGTTGAAGAGCTGGAGACATTTAAGATGTCAAAAGTTGAAATATTTAACCTCGATTCTTGAAATTAGAAATTCGGTTCTTAAAAATATATCAAATTCGCCAATTTAACGACATTCTGCTGCAAAATAATTTTCCCCTGACCAAACACCTAATCACCAGCTATCTTTCCGAAAACTGCTTCCAATATATCATAATATTAACAAATTCCATAAAAACACCCACTTTTGCAAATACCACTAAATAATTCGCACAAACCACGGCATTCCCGCGCAAAAATTTCCCTCAGCCTCGATAAAGAATTCAATCGACGAAATTCGAAGATAAAATGTCCAGTTTGTAAGAGGGTTGTTAAATAAAGTGTAGACAACGGGAAAAGGGTTAAATTCCCCCTTAAATCATCGCGAAACGAGGGTGTAATTCGCGAGGGCGCGCCGCGTGAAATCCTGTCGAAGTACGGATTCGCGAGAGCCGAAGAAAAAGGGAGGCCCAATGAAAGTGCATCGGCGCGTGTTCCGAAATCCACTTAAGCCGGCCATATACCACATCCTCCTGCAAATACTCGTTGCTTTTTGCAAATTCCCCCGCGAATCCGAGCCGCGGACCGCCAGAACTCGGATTAAAGACAGAGCAGCGAGTTATAATCGTTTCGTCGATTGGAAGTTGTTGAGCCGTTTGTCGAAAAAAATCAAACCGGACCGTAAGCCCCGATAAATCCCGACAGTTTTCGAAACGGAAAAACGCGCCGGGCCCTCCGCGAATCCTGTGGAAAATGTTTTACGTATTTGTCGTAAAGTTCGATTGTGGTCGATCCTCAAAGTGAGATTTTTTTCTTCCTTTTTTTCGGTTTTATTTCGTGGTTGCTGTGCGAAGTTGTAGGCGATAGGTATTGGTTACGATGTGTGCAAAATTGTGGCACGGAAGAAGAGAGGAAGCTGTTTTTTTTTTTGAAACTTTAAAATTAAATGATAATTTAAAAAAGCTGTCGAAAGTCGAAGGAGGATTGGAATCTCGGCGCACTGATTGCTTTATCTCTTCTCCCTTCGTAGTCCCCTAATTAGAAACTTTGTTTCCTTTTTTTTTTGGTTTTAATTACTACGATCATTTTTCTGGGATCTATTATTTTTTGTGGCTCCCGAAATCAAATGATGATTGAGAGAAAATTGTCCAGAGGTGATGAAGAATTCGAATTGCTGATTCTGATTGCAATTTCGAGCCTTTACCTGGTTAACCATCATAACTTCTCGAGAGATATTTTTAATGTACGCTAAATATTTTCTGTCTGACCAATTTCAGTCAAAAACTGATAATTTTGCAGTTAGAATAACACGTATAAAAATATTATTTGCAATCAGATTGCACAGCTTGTGGCTCGAGAAATGCAACTAAAGATTCATTTACGGAATTCCAGGGGGTAGGATTTGCGAAACGGGAGAAAAAGCCTGAAGTGTCGCAGTTTGCTTTTCCGCGCCGTATTTTTTTCCAATTTCGCGTTTGTCCGTTGCGTCGGTATGTTAATAAAAGAACTTTCGGACGCGATTATTATTAAACAAAAATGTCGTTTACTCTTTCGCGTTCTCCGCAATTCCCGCTGTTACCCGTTTTCAGCCAGGGTTCTCGCGAATTTCAACGTCCGCTGAAATGATAACGTTGTTTTATAATAATTCGTCCGAATTAAAAAGTCCAGGACAAAGAAGAGCCCGCGGCGAGGAAGCCGGGGGAAAACGCGATAAACTGAATTACACGAGAATCTTACGTTCCTCTCGTTCTCCTCGTATTTCCAACTTTCCACGGTTATTTGATAGACGTCGTTTAAAAACAGAGAAAACGCTGGAATCTCCTCCGTTTACATTTTCCAACTTGCAAAAAGTTATTACGCCGGCTCTTAAGTTCTTTAATGGAGAACAAAATGTTCGTCGGTCGAGACGTCGTTAATTCTTTTTGCAAACATCGAGTAACCGAATACCGTCGTTCTGTGCAAGCTTTGGGGGTTTGCGGAATGATATAGGGAGAGAATAATGGTGTATTTGAATTTAGAGGATTTTTCAGGGGTAAAGAATATCGTAGGATTTTATTTAACAGTAAACCTACTAAGCCGGTCGAAATGATCAGTTCGCAATTTTTTCGAAAAATTACCTAAATTGATAGGGGAATGATGAAGTAAATACTTTTTTAAATTAGGAATTTAAATCTTATTTAATCTATATTTAAATCTATATTTAAATCTTAAATCTTCTTTTTTGGAATTTAAATTTTAAATTACACTTTTATCTCCAAAACTGTTAGAGATGTGATAATTTTTCAAATTTCAATCACTGCTTCCCCAAGAAAAATGTCTGTTCTATCGCCTTCTACAATTCGATTTTCCCCTGGACGTATACTTTTAAGGATAGGTAGAAAAATATCCACAAAAAATGCAATATTTTGGGCGTAGTTTTCGCTTTGAGTTAACCGTTCATCTTTTTCATCTATTCATTCCTCTTTTTTTAAAGTACTTATTCGGTATATCTAAATGTAATAGACTTAACGCCGGTAGTTCTAGCGTTAAATAACTTTGACGATTAACATACAAAGAATTCTGTGGTTTCAAAACGTGCAACTTTCTTCAAACTTCATTGTTTTAAAAATGGTGTCCGCGGCAGATTTCACGTTCGCTTTGAGCACACAAAATCCACAAGAATCAGCATAAGTGTTCTTTGTGCAAAGAATCTCGTTGACCAGTGTTATCGTTCGTGTTAACGGCCTCGCAAAATGGACGTCTCGAACGCAAGAATCGATCAAGCTCTCGTATTTTACGCCGGTAGTTTTCTACATCCGAATGCCGTGGCCCGGCTAGAGTAAAATATTTAATAGCAATTTAGTAATGCTTCTCCTCTCTGCCATTGCGATTTTTCTCCGACCTCCCCGGGATGCGCAATATGATCCTCTAAGTACGTGCTATCGATTTATCAATGGAGAACTTTCATCCTGCCTGCGATGCTTCTTATATTTCCCCATGAATAACTCATTCCGATTATTTGCTCCCGAATTCAATTAAAGTATCATTTTATAAAATACTCCTCTATTCACTTATACATCTACTAATCGAGTGAAGATAGAATAATGAACCCTGCGATTAAACGGATGAAGATAGAGACTTGTACCCAGAAGCATCTTAAACTAGACTATTCAACGGTTACAACTAAAAAAAATTCATCCCTCTACGACCCCCAGGAGCGGAGATACGAATTTTCAAAGCTAAGCCTGCACCGCTCCCCTGGCCGCCCTGACCCCTCGCCGAGGGCCTCCCAAAAATCGGACACCCCCCACTTTGAAGTTAGATATCTCGCGTGTTTTTGGACGGATCCCGATGAAACTTTTTCCACGTGTTCCTTGGACTCTTGGCTTTCGATCTACGCCACTGAAATGATCCTGCATCAATTAGTTTTTTCACCACGGTCCCGAGACGGCAAAATGAACTCTGCGATTAAACGGATGAAGATAGAGACTTGTACCCAAAAGCATCTTAAACTAGACTATTCAACGGTTACAACTAAAAAAAATTCATCCCTCTACGACCCCCAGAAGCGGAGATACGAATTTTCAAAGCTAAGCCTGCACCGCTCCCCTGGCCGCCCTGACCCCTCGCCAAGGGCCTCCCAAAAATCGGACACCCCCCACTTTGAAGTTAGATATCTCGCGTGTTTTTGGACGGATCCCGATGAAACTTTTTCCACGTGTTCCTTGGACTCTTGGCTTTCGATCTACGCCACTGAAATGATCCTGCATCAATTAGTTTTTTCACCACGGTCCCGAGACGGCAAAATGAACTCTGCGATTAAACGGATGAAGATAGAGACTTGTACCCAAAAGCATCTTAAACTAGACTATTCAACGGTTACAACTAAAAAAAATTCATCCCTCTACGACCCCCAGAAGCGGAGATACGAATTTTCAAAGCTAAGCCTGCACCGCTCCCCTGGCCGCCCTGACCCCTCGCCAAGGGCCTCCCAAAAATCGGACACCCCCCACTTTGAAGTTAGATATCTCGCGTGTTTTTGGACGGATCCCGATGAAACTTTTTCCACGTGTTCCTTGGACTCTTGGCTTTCGATCTACGCCACTGAAATGATCCTGCATCAATTAGTTTTTTCACCACGGTCCCGAGACGGCAAAATGAACTCTGCGATTAAACGGATGAAGATAGAGACTTGTACCCAAAAGCATCTTAAACTAGACTATTCAACGGTTACAACTAAAAAAAATTCATCCCTCTACGACCCCCAGAAGCGGAGATACGAATTTTCAAAGCTAAGCCTGCACCGCTCCCCTGGCCGCCCTGACCCCTCGCCGAGGGCCTCCCAAAAATCGGACACCCCCCACTTTGAAGTTAGATATCTCGCGTGTTTTTGGACGGATCCCGATGAAACTTTTTCCACGTGTTCCTTGGACTCTTGGCTTTCGATCTACGCCACTGAAATGATCCTGCGTCAATTAGTTTTTTCACCACGGTCCCGAGACGGCAAAATGAACTCTGCGATTAAACGGATGAAGATAGAGACTTGTACCCAAAAGCATCTTAAACTAGACTATTCAACGGTTACAACTAAAAAAAATTCATCCCTCTACGACCCCCAGGAGCGGAGATACGAATTTTCAAAGCTAAGCCTGCACCGCTCCCCTGGCCGCCCTGACCCCTCGCCGTGGGCCTCCCAAAAATCGGACACCCCCCACTTTGAAGTTAGATATCTCGCGTGTTTTTGGACGGATCCCGATGAAACTTTTTCCACGTGTTCCTTGGACTCTTGGCTTTCGATCTACGCCACTGAAATGATCCTGCATCAATTAGTTTTTTCACCACGGTCCCGAGACGGCAAAATGAACTCTGCGATTAAACGGATGAAGATAGAGACTTGTACCCAAAAGCATCTTAAACTAGACTATTCAACGGTTACAACTAAAAAAAATTCATCCCTCTACGACCCCCAGGAGCGGAGATACGAATTTTCAAAGCTAAGCCTGCACCGCTCCCCTGGCCGCCCTGACCCCTCGCCGAGGGCCTCCCAAAAATCGGACACCCCCCACTTTGAAGTTAGATATCTCGCGTGTTTTTGGACGGATCCCGATGAAACTTTTTCCACGTGTTCCTTGGACTCTTGGCTTTCGATCTACGCCACTGAAATGATCCTGCATCAATTAGTTTTTTCACCACGGTCCCGAGACGGCAAAATGAACTCTGCGATTAAACGGATGAAGATAGAGACTTGTACCCAAAAGCATCTTAAACTAGACTATTCAACGGTTACAACTAAAAAAAATTCATCCCTCTACGACCCCCAGGAGCGGAGATACGAATTTTCAAAGCTAAGCCTGCACCGCTCCCCTGGCCGCCCTGACCCCTCGCCGAGGGCCTCCCAAAAATCGGACACCCCCCACTTTGAAGTTAGATATCTCGCGTGTTTTTGGACGGATCCCGATGAAACTTTTTCCACGTGTTCCTTGCACTCTTGGCTTTCGATCTACGCCACTGAAATGATCCTGCATCAATTAGTTTTTTCACCACGGTCCCGAGACGGCAAAATGAACTCTGCGATTAAACGGATGAAGATAGAGACTTGTACCCAAAAGCATCTTAAACTAGACTATTCAACGGTTACAACTAAAAAAAATTCATCCCTCTACGACCCCCAGGAGCGGAGATACGAATTTTCAAAGCTAAGCCTGCACCGCTCCCCTGGCCGCCCTGACCCCTCGCCGAGGGCCTCCCAAAAATCGGACACCCCCCACTTTGAAGTTAGATATCTCGCGTGTTTTTGGACGGATCCCGATGAAACTTTTTCCACGTGTTCCTTGGACTCTTGGCTTTCGATCTACGCCACTGAAATGATCCTGCATCAATTAGTTTTTTCACCACGGTCCCGAGACGGCAAAATGAACTCTGCGATTAAACGGATGAAGATAGAGACTTGTACCCAAAAGCATCTTAAACTAGACTATTCAACGGTTACAACTAAAAAAAATTCATCCCTCTACGACCCCCAGGAGCGGAGATACGAATTTTCAAAGCTAAGCCTGCACCGCTCCCCTGGCCGCCCTGACCCCTCGCCGAGGGCCTCCCAAAAATCGGACACCCCCCACTTTGAAGTTAGATATCTCGCGTGTTTTTGGACGGATCCCGATGAAACTTTTTCCACGTGTTCCTTGCACTCTTGGCTTTCGATCTACGCCACTGAAATGATCCTGCATCAATTAGTTTTTTCACCACGGTCCCGAGACGGCAAAATGAACTCTGCGATTAAACGGATGAAGATAGAGACTTGTACCCAAAAGCATCTTAAACTAGACTATTCAACGGTTACAACTAAAAAAAATTCATCCCTCTACGACCCCCAGGAGCGGAGATACGAATTTTCAAAGCTAAGCCTGCACCGCTCCCCTGGCCGCCCTGACCCCTCGCCGAGGGCCTCCCAAAAATCGGACACCCCCCACTTTGAAGTTAGATATCTCGCGTGTTTTTGGACGGATCCCGATGAAACTTTTTCCACGTGTTCCTTGGACTCTTGGCTTTCGATCTACGCCACTGAAATGATCCTGCATCAATTAGTTTTTTCACCACGGTCCCGAGACGGCAAAATGAACTCTGCGATTAAACGGATGAAGATAGAGACTTGTACCCAAAAGCATCTTAAACTAGACTATTCAACGGTTACAACTAAAAAAAATTCATCCCTCTACGACCCCCAGGAGCGGAGATACGAATTTTCAAACCTAAGCCTGCACCGCTCCCCTGGCCGCCCTGACCCCTCGCCGAGGGCCTCCCAAAAATCGGACACCCCCCACTTTGAAGTTAGATATCTCGCGTGTTTTTGGACGGATCCCGATGAAACTTTTTCCACGTGTTCCTTGCACTCTTGGCTTTCGATCTACGCCACTGAAATGATCCTGCATCAATTAGTTTTTTCACCACGGTCCCGAGACGGCAAAATGAACTCTGCGATTAAACGGATGAAGATAGAGACTTGTACCCAAAAGCATCTTAAACTAGACTATTCAACGGTTACAACTAAAAAAAATTCATCCCTCTACGACCCCCAGAAGCGGAGATACGAATTTTCAAAGCTAAGCCTGCACCGCTCCCCTGGCCGCCCTGACCCCTCGCCGAGGGCCTCCCAAAAATCGGACACCCCCCACTTTGAAGTTAGATATCTCGCGTGTTTTTGGACGGATCCCGATGAAACTTTTTCCACGTGTTCCTTGGACTCTTGGCTTTCGATCTACGCCACTGAAATGATCCTGCGTCAATTAGTTTTTTCACCACGGTCCCGAGACGGCAAAATGAACTCTGCGATTAAACGGATGAAGATAGAGACTTGTACCCAAAAGCATCTTAAACTAGACTATTCAACGGTTACAACTAAAAAAAATTCATCCCTCTACGACCCCCAGGAGCGGAGATACGAATTTTCAAACCTAAGCCTGCACCGCTCCCCTGGCCGCCCTGACCCCTCGCCAAGGGCCTCCCAAAAATCGGACACCCCCCACTTTGAAGTTAGATATCTCGCGTGTTTTTGGACGGATCCCGATGAAACTTTTTCCACGTGTTCCTTGCACTCTTGGCTTTCGATCTACGCCACTGAAATGATCCTGCATCAATTAGTTTTTTCACCACGGTCCCGAGACGGCAAAATGAACTCTGCGATTAAACGGATGAAGATAGAGACTTGTACCCAAAAGCATCTTAAACTAGACTATTCAACGGTTACAACTAAAAAAAATTCATCCCTCTACGACCCCCAGGAGCGGAGATACGAATTTTCAAAGCTAAGCCTGCACCGCTCCCCTGGCCGCCCTGACCCCTCGCCGAGGGCCTCCCAAAAATCGGACACCCCCCACTTTGAAGTTAGATATCTCGCGTGTTTTTGGACGGATCCCGATGAAACTTTTTCCACGTGTTCCTTGGACTCTTGGCTTTCGATCTACGCCACTGAAATGATCCTGCATCAATTAGTTTTTTCACCACGGTCCCGAGACGGCAAAATGAACTCTGCGATTAAACGGATGAAGATAGAGACTTGTACCCAAAAGCATCTTAAACTAGACTATTCAACGGTTACAACTAAAAAAAATTCATCCCTCTACGACCCCCAGGAGCGGAGATACGAATTTTCAAAGCTAAGCCTGCACCGCTCCCCTGGCCGCCCTGACCCCTCGCCGAGGGCCTCCCAAAAATCGGACACCCCCCACTTTGAAGTTAGATATCTCGCGTGTTTTTGGACGGATCCCGATGAAACTTTTTCCACGTGTTCCTTGGACTCTTGGCTTTCGATCTACGCCACTGAAATGATCCTGCATCAATTAGTTTTTTCACCACGGTCCCGAGACGGCAAAATGAACTCTGCGATTAAACGGATGAAGATAGAGACTTGTACCCAAAAGCATCTTAAACTAGACTATTCAACGGTTACAACTAAAAAAAATTCATCCCTCTACGACCCCCAGGAGCGGAGATACGAATTTTCAAACCTAAGCCTGCACCGCTCCCCTGGCCGCCCTGACCCCTCGCCGAGGGCCTCCCAAAAATCGGACACCCCCCACTTTGAAGTTAGATATCTCGCGTGTTTTTGGACGGATCCCGATGAAACTTTTTCCACGTGTTCCTTGGACTCTTGGCTTTCGATCTACGCCACTGAAATGATCCTGCATCAATTAGTTTTTTCACCACGGTCCCGAGACGGCAAAATGAACTCTGCGATTAAACGGATGAAGATAGAGACTTGTACCCAAAAGCATCTTAAACTAGACTATTCAACGGTTACAACTAAAAAAAATTCATCCCTCTACGACCCCCAGAAGCGGAGATACGAATTTTCAAAGCTAAGCCTGCACCGCTCCCCTGGCCGCCCTGACCCCTCGCCGAGGGCCTCCCAAAAATCGGACACCCCCCACTTTGAAGTTAGATATCTCGCGTGTTTTTGGACGGATCCCGATGAAACTTTTTCCACGTGTTCCTTGCACTCTTGGCTTTCGATCTACGCCACTGAAATGATCCTGCATCAATTAGTTTTTTCACCACGGTCCCGAGACGGCAAAATGAACTCTGCGATTAAACGGATGAAGATAGAGACTTGTACCCAGAAGCATCTTAAACTAGACTATTCAACGGTTACAACTAAAAAAAATTCATCCCTCTACGACCCCCAGGAGCGGAGATACGAATTTTCAAACCTAAGCCTGCACCGCTCCCCTGGCCGCCCTGACCCCTCGCCGAGGGCCTCCCAAAAATCGGACACCCCCCACTTTGAAGTTAGATATCTCGCGTGTTTTTGGACGGATCCCGATGAAACTTTTTCCACGTGTTCCTTGCACTCTTGGCTTTCGATCTACGCCACTGAAATGATCCTGCATCAATTAGTTTTTTCACCACGGTCCCGAGACGGCAAAATGAACTCTGCGATTAAACGGATGAAGATAGAGACTTGTACCCAAAAGCATCTTAAACTAGACTATTCAACGGTTACAACTAAAAAAAATTCATCCCTCTACGACCCCCAGGAGCGGAGATACGAATTTTCAAACCTAAGCCTGCACCGCTCCCCTGGCCGCCCTGACCCCTCGCCGAGGGCCTCCCAAAAATCGGACACCCCCCACTTTGAAGTTAGATATCTCGCGTGTTTTTGGACGGATCCCGATGAAACTTTTTCCACGTGTTCCTTGGACTCTTGGCTTTCGATCTACGCCACTGAAATGATCCTGCATCAATTAGTTTTTTCACCACGGTCCCGAGACGGCAAAATGAACTCTGCGATTAAACGGATGAAGATAGAGACTTGTACCCAAAAGCATCTTAAACTAGACTATTCAACGGTTACAACTAAAAAAAATTCATCCCTCTACGACCCCCAGAAGCGGAGATACGAATTTTCAAAGCTAAGCCTGCACCGCTCCCCTGGCCGCCCTGACCCCTCGCCGAGGGCCTCCCAAAAATCGGACACCCCCCACTTTGAAGTTAGATATCTCGCGTGTTTTTGGACGGATCCCGATGAAACTTTTTCCACGTGTTCCTTGCACTCTTGGCTTTCGATCTACGCCACTGAAATGATCCTGCATCAATTAGTTTTTTCACCACGGTCCCGAGACGGCAAAATGAACTCTGCGATTAAACGGATGAAGATAGAGACTTGTACCCAAAAGCATCTTAAACTAGACTATTCAACGGTTACAACTAAAAAAAATTCATCCCTCTACGACCCCCAGGAGCGGAGATACGAATTTTCAAAGCTAAGCCTGCACCGCTCCCCTGGCCGCCCTGACCCCTCGCCGAGGGCCTCCCAAAAATCGGACACCCCCCACTTTGAAGTTAGATATCTCGCGTGTTTTTGGACGGATCCCGATGAAACTTTTTCCACGTGTTCCTTGGACTCTTGGCTTTCGATCTACTCCACTGAAATGATCCTGCATCAATTAGTTTTTTCACCACGGTCCCGAGACGGCAAAATGAACTCTGCGATTAAACGGATGAAGATAGAGACTTGTACCCAGAAGCATCTTAAACTAGACTATTCAACGGTTACAACTAAAAAAAATGCATCCCTCTACGACCCCCAGGAGCGGAGATACGAATTTTCAAAGCTAAGCCTGCACCGCTCCCCTGGCCGCCCTGACCCCTCGCCGAGGGCCTCCCAAAAATCGGACACCCCCCACTTTGAAGTTAGATATCTCGCGTGTTTTTGGACGGATCCCGATGAAACTTTTTCCACGTGTTCCTTGGACTCTTGGCTTTCGATCTACGCCACTGAAATGATCCTGCATCAATTAGTTTTTTCACCACGGTCCCGAGACGGCAAAATGAACTCTGCGATTAAACGGATGAAGATAGAGACTTGTACCCAAAAGCATCTTAAACTAGACTATTCAACGGTTACAACTAAAAAAAATTCATCCCTCTACGACCCCCAGAAGCGGAGATACGAATTTTCAAAGCTAAGCCTGCACCGCTCCCCTGGCCGCCCTGACCCCTCGCCGAGGGCCTCCCAAAAATCGGACACCCCCCACTTTGAAGTTAGATATCTCGCGTGTTTTTGGACGGATCCCGATGAAACTTTTTCCACGTGTTCCTTGGACTCTTGGCTTTCGATCTACGCCACTGAAATGATCCTGCATCAATTAGTTTTTTCACCACGGTCCCGAGACGGCAAAATGAACTCTGCGATTAAACGGATGAAGATAGAGACTTGTACCCAAAAGCATCTTAAACTAGACTATTCAACGGTTACAACTAAAAAAAATTCATCCCTCTACGACCCCCAGAAGCGGAGATACGAATTTTCAAAGCTAAGCCTGCACCGCTCCCCTGGCCGCCCTGACCCCTCGCCAAGGGCCTCCCAAAAATCGGACACCCCCCACTTTGAAGTTAGATATCTCGCGTGTTTTTGGACGGATCCCGATGAAACTTTTTCCACGTGTTCCTTGGACTCTTGGCTTTCGATCTACGCCACTGAAATGATCCTGCATCAATTAGTTTTTTCACCACGGTCCCGAGACGGCAAAATGAACTCTGCGATTAAACGGATGAAGATAGAGACTTGTACCCAGAAGCATCTTAAACTAGACTATTCAACGATTACAACTAAAAAAAATTCATCCCTCTACGACCCCCAGAAGCGGAGATACGAATTTTCAAACCTAAGCCTGCACCGCTCCCCTGGCCGCCCTGACCCCTCGCCGATGGCCTCCCAAAAATCGGACACCCCCCACTTTGAAGTTAGATATCTCGCGTGTTTTTGGACGGATCCCGATGAAACTTTTTCCACGTGTTCCTTGGACTCTTGGCTTTCGATCTACGCCACTGAAATGATCCTGCATCAATTAGTTTTTTCACCACGGTCCCGAGACGGCAAAATGAACTCTGCGATTAAACGGATGAAGATAGAGACTTGTACCCAGAAGCATCTTAAACTAGACTATTCAACGGTTACAACTAAAAAAAATGCATCCCTCTACGACCCCCAGGAGCGGAGATACGAATTTTCAAAGCTAAGCCTGCACCGCTCCCCTGGCCGCCCTGACCCCTCGCCGAGGGCCTCCCAAAAATCGGACACCCCCCACTTTGAAGTTAGATATCTCGCGTGTTTTTGGACGGATCCCGATGAAACTTTTTCCACGTGTTCCTTGGACTCTTGGCTTTCGATCTACGCCACTGAAATGATCCTGCATCAATTAGTTTTTTCACCACGGTCCCGAGACGGCAAAATGAACTCTGCGATTAAACGGATGAAGATAGAGACTTGTACCCAGAAGCATCTTAAACTAGACTATTCAACGGTTACAACTAAAAAAAATGCATCCCTCTACGACCCCCAGGAGCGGAGATACGAATTTTCAAAGCTAAGCCTGCACCGCTCCCCTGGCCGCCCTGACCCCTCGCCGAGGGCCTCCCAAAAATCGGACACCCCCCACTTTGAAGTTAGATATCTCGCGTGTTTTTGGACGGATCCCGATGAAACTTTTTCCACGTGTTCCTTGGACTCTTGGCTTTCGATCTACGCCACTGAAATGATCCTGCATCAATTAGTTTTTTCACCACGGTCCCGAGACGGCAAAATGAACTCTGCGATTAAACGGATGAAGATAGAGACTTGTACCCAAAAGCATCTTAAACTAGACTATTCAACGGTTACAACTAAAAAAAATTCATCCCTCTACGACCCCCAGAAGCGGAGATACGAATTTTCAAAGCTAAGCCTGCACCGCTCCCCTGGCCGCCCTGACCCCTCGCCGAGGGCCTCCCAAAAATCGGACACCCCCCACTTTGAAGTTAGATATCTCGCGTGTTTTTGGACGGATCCCGATGAAACTTTTTCCACGTGTTCCTTGGACTCTTGGCTTTCGATCTACGCCACTGAAATGATCCTGCATCAATTAGTTTTTTCACCACGGTCCCGAGACGGCAAAATGAACTCTGCGATTAAACGGATGAAGATAGAGACTTGTACCCAAAAGCATCTTAAACTAGACTATTCAACGGTTACAACTAAAAAAAATTCATCCCTCTACGACCCCCAGAAGCGGAGATACGAATTTTCAAAGCTAAGCCTGCACCGCTCCCCTGGCCGCCCTGACCCCTCGCCGAGGGCCTCCCAAAAATCGGACACCCCCCACTTTGAAGTTAGATATCTCGCGTGTTTTTGGACGGATCCCGATGAAACTTTTTCCACGTGTTCCTTGGACTCTTGGCTTTCGATCTACGCCACTGAAATGATCCTGCATCAATTAGTTTTTTCACCACGGTCCCGAGACGGCAAAATGAACTCTGCGATTAAACGGATGAAGATAGAGACTTGTACCCAAAAGCATCTTAAACTAGACTATTCAACGGTTACAACTAAAAAAAATTCATCCCTCTACGACCCCCAGAAGCGGAGATACGAATTTTCAAAGCTAAGCCTGCACCGCTCCCCTGGCCGCCCTGACCCCTCGCCGAGGGCCTCCCAAAAATCGGACACCCCCCACTTTGAAGTTAGATATCTCGCGTGTTTTTGGACGGATCCCGATGAAACTTTTTCCACGTGTTCCTTGGACTCTTGGCTTTCGATCTACGCCACTGAAATGATCCTGCATCAATTAGTTTTTTCACCACGGTCCCGAGACGGCAAAATGAACTCTGCGATTAAACGGATGAAGATAGAGACTTGTACCCAAAAGCATCTTAAACTAGACTATTCAACGGTTACAACTAAAAAAAATTCATCCCTCTACGACCCCCAGAAGCGGAGATACGAATTTTCAAAGCTAAGCCTGCACCGCTCCCCTGGCCGCCCTGACCCCTCGCCGAGGGCCTCCCAAAAATCGGACACCCCCCACTTTGAAGTTAGATATCTCGCGTGTTTTTGGACGGATCCCGATGAAACTTTTTCCACGTGTTCCTTGGACTCTTGGCTTTCGATCTACGCCACTGAAATGATCCTGCATCAATTAGTTTTTTCACCACGGTCCCGAGACGGCAAAATGAACTCTGCGATTAAACGGATGAAGATAGAGACTTGTACCCAAAAGCATCTTAAACTAGACTATTCAACGGTTACAACTAAAAAAAATTCATCCCTCTACGACCCCCAGAAGCGGAGATACGAATTTTCAAAGCTAAGCCTGCACCGCTCCCCTGGCCGCCCTGACCCCTCGCCAAGGGCCTCCCAAAAATCGGACACCCCCCACTTTGAAGTTAGATATCTCGCGTGTTTTTGGACGGATCCCGATGAAACTTTTTCCACGTGTTCCTTGGACTCTTGGCTTTCGATCTACGCCACTGAAATGATCCTGCATCAATTAGTTTTTTCACCACGGTCCCGAGACGGCAAAATGAACTCTGCGATTAAACGGATGAAGATAGAGACTTGTACCCAGAAGCATCTTAAACTAGACTATTCAACGGTTACAACTAAAAAAAATGCATCCCTCTACGACCCCCAGGAGCGGAGATACGAATTTTCAAAGCTAAGCCTGCACCGCTCCCCTGGCCGCCCTGACCCCTCGCCGAGGGCCTCCCAAAAATCGGACACCCCCCACTTTGAAGTTAGATATCTCGCGTGTTTTTGGACGGATCCCGATGAAACTTTTTCCACGTGTTCCTTGGACTCTTGGCTTTCGATCTACGCCACTGAAATGATCCTGCATCAATTAGTTTTTTCACCACGGTCCCGAGACGGCAAAATGAACTCTGCGATTAAACGGATGAAGATAGAGACTTGTACCCAGAAGCATCTTAAACTAGACTATTCAACGGTTACAACTAAAAAAAATGCATCCCTCTACGACCCCCAGGAGCGGAGATACGAATTTTCAAAGCTAAGCCTGCACCGCTCCCCTGGCCGCCCTGACCCCTCGCCGAGGGCCTCCCAAAAATCGGACACCCCCCACTTTGAAGTTAGATATCTCGCGTGTTTTTGGACGGATCCCGATGAAACTTTTTCCACGTGTTCCTTGGACTCTTGGCTTTCGATCTACGCCACTGAAATGATCCTGCATCAATTAGTTTTTTCACCACGGTCCCGAGACGGCAAAATGAACTCTGCGATTAAACGGATGAAGATAGAGACTTGTACCCAAAAGCATCTTAAACTAGACTATTCAACGGTTACAACTAAAAAAAATTCATCCCTCTACGACCCCCAGAAGCGGAGATACGAATTTTCAAAGCTAAGCCTGCACCGCTCCCCTGGCCGCCCTGACCCCTCGCCAAGGGCCTCCCAAAAATCGGACACCCCCCACTTTGAAGTTAGATATCTCGCGTGTTTTTGGACGGATCCCGATGAAACTTTTTCCACGTGTTCCTTGGACTCTTGGCTTTCGATCTACGCCACTGAAATGATCCTGCATCAATTAGTTTTTTCACCACG
Organism: Cerceris ruficornis; assembly: GCA_963989415.1. NCBI lineage: Eukaryota > Metazoa > Arthropoda > Insecta > Hymenoptera > Crabronidae > Cerceris > Cerceris ruficornis. The sequence goes on along the minus strand of OZ022530.1, from coordinate 4,514,385 downwards.
GTCCCGAGACGGCAAAATGAACTCTGCGATTAAACGGATGAAGATAGAGACTTGTACCCAAAAGCATCTTAAACTAGACTATTCAACGATTACAACTAAAAAAAATTCATCCCTCTACGACCCCCAGAAGCGGAGATACGAATTTTCAAACCTAAGCCTGCACCGCTCCCCTGGCCGCCCTGACCCCTCGCCGATGGCCTCCCAAAAATCGGACACCCCCCACTTTGAAGTTAGATATCTCGCGTGTTTTTGGACGGATCCCGATGAAACTTTTTCCACGTGTTCCTTGGACTCTTGGCTTTCGATCTACGCCACTGAAATGATCCTGCATCAATTAGTTTTTTCACCACGGCCCCGAGACGGAAAAATGAACTCTGCGATTAAACGGATGAAGATAGAGACTTGTACCCAAAAGCATCTTAAACTAGACTATTCAACGGTTACAACTAAAAAAAATGCATCCCTCTACGACCCCCAGAAGCGGAGATACGAATTTTCAAAGCTAAGCCTGCACCGCTCCCCTGGCCGCCCTGACCCCTCGCCGAGGGCCTCCCAAAAATCGGACACCCCCCACTTTGAAGTTAGATATCTCGCGTGTTTTTGGACGGATCCCGATGAAACTTTTTCCACGTGTTCCTTGGACTCTTGGCTTTCGATCTACGCCACTGAAATGATCCTGCATCAATTAGTTTTTTCACCACGGTCCCGAGACGGCAAAATGAACTCTGCGATTAAACGGATGAAGATAGAGACTTGTACCCAGAAGCATCTTAAACTAGACTATTCAACGGTTACAACTAAAAAAAATGCATCCCTCTACGACCCCCAGGAGCGGAGATACGAATTTTCAAAGCTAAGCCTGCACCGCTCCCCTGGCCGCCCTGACCCCTCGCCGAGGGCCTCCCAAAAATCGGACACCCCCCACTTTGAAGTTAGATATCTCGCGTGTTTTTGGACGGATCCCGATGAAACTTTTTCCACGTGTTCCTTGGACTCTTGGCTTTCGATCTACGCCACTGAAATGATCCTGCATCAATTAGTTTTTTCACCACGGTCCCGAGACGGCAAAATGAACTCTGCGATTAAACGGATGAAGATAGAGACTTGTACCCAGAAGCATCTTAAACTAGACTATTCAACGGTTACAACTAAAAAAAATGCATCCCTCTACGACCCCCAGGAGCGGAGATACGAATTTTCAAAGCTAAGCCTGCACCGCTCCCCTGGCCGCCCTGACCCCTCGCCGAGGGCCTCCCAAAAATCGGACACCCCCCACTTTGAAGTTAGATATCTCGCGTGTTTTTGGACGGATCCCGATGAAACTTTTTCCACGTGTTCCTTGGACTCTTGGCTTTCGATCTACGCCACTGAAATGATCCTGCATCAATTAGTTTTTTCACCACGGTCCCGAGACGGCAAAATGAACTCTGCGATTAAACGGATGAAGATAGAGACTTGTACCCAGAAGCATCTTAAACTAGACTATTCAACGGTTACAACTAAAAAAAATGCATCCCTCTACGACCCCCAGGAGCGGAGATACGAATTTTCAAAGCTAAGCCTGCACCGCTCCCCTGGCCGCCCTGACCCCTCGCCGAGGGCCTCCCAAAAATCGGACACCCCCCACTTTGAAGTTAGATATCTCGCGTGTTTTTGGACGGATCCCGATGAAACTTTTTCCACGTGTTCCTTGGACTCTTGGCTTTCGATCTACGCCACTGAAATGATCCTGCATCAATTAGTTTTTTCACCACGGTCCCGAGACGGCAAAATGAACTCTGCGATTAAACGGATGAAGATAGAGACTTGTACCCAAAAGCATCTTAAACTAGACTATTCAACGGTTACAACTAAAAAAAATTCATCCCTCTACGACCCCCAGAAGCGGAGATACGAATTTTCAAAGCTAAGCCTGCACCGCTCCCCTGGCCGCCCTGACCCCTCGCCGAGGGCCTCCCAAAAATCGGACACCCCCCACTTTGAAGTTAGATATCTCGCGTGTTTTTGGACGGATCCCGATGAAACTTTTTCCACGTGTTCCTTGGACTCTTGGCTTTCGATCTACGCCACTGAAATGATCCTGCATCAATTAGTTTTTTCACCACGGTCCCGAGACGGCAAAATGAACTCTGCGATTAAACGGATGAAGATAGAGACTTGTACCCAAAAGCATCTTAAACTAGACTATTCAACGGTTACAACTAAAAAAAATTCATCCCTCTACGACCCCCAGAAGCGGAGATACGAATTTTCAAAGCTAAGCCTGCACCGCTCCCCTGGCCGCCCTGACCCCTCGCCGAGGGCCTCCCAAAAATCGGACACCCCCCACTTTGAAGTTAGATATCTCGCGTGTTTTTGGACGGATCCCGATGAAACTTTTTCCACGTGTTCCTTGGACTCTTGGCTTTCGATCTACGCCACTGAAATGATCCTGCATCAATTAGTTTTTTCACCACGGTCCCGAGACGGCAAAATGAACTCTGCGATTAAACGGATGAAGATAGAGACTTGTACCCAAAAGCATCTTAAACTAGACTATTCAACGGTTACAACTAAAAAAAATTCATCCCTCTACGACCCCCAGAAGCGGAGATACGAATTTTCAAAGCTAAGCCTGCACCGCTCCCCTGGCCGCCCTGACCCCTCGCCAAGGGCCTCCCAAAAATCGGACACCCCCCACTTTGAAGTTAGATATCTCGCGTGTTTTTGGACGGATCCCGATGAAACTTTTTCCACGTGTTCCTTGGACTCTTGGCTTTCGATCTACGCCACTGAAATGATCCTGCATCAATTAGTTTTTTCACCACGGTCCCGAGACGGCAAAATGAACTCTGCGATTAAACGGATGAAGATAGAGACTTGTACCCAAAAGCATCTTAAACTAGACTATTCAATTATTACAACTAAAAAAAATTCATCCCTCTACGACCCCCAGAAGCGGAGATACGAATTTTCAAACCTAAGCCTGCACCGCTCCCCTGGCCGCCCTGACCCCTCGCCGATGGCCTCCCAAAAATCGGACACCCCCCACTTTGAAGTTAGATATCTCGCGTGTTTTTGGACGGATCCCGATGAAACTTTTTCCACGTGTTCCTTGGACTCTTGGCTTTCGATCTACGCCACTGAAATGATCCTGCATCAATTAGTTTTTTCACCACGGCCCCGAGACGGAAAAATGAACTCTGCGATTAAACGGATGAAGATAGAGACTTGTACCCAAAAGCATCTTAAACTAGACTATTCAACGGTTACAACTAAAAAAAATTCATCCCTCTACGACCCCCAGAAGCGGAGATACGAATTTTCAAAGCTAAGCCTGCACCGCTCCCCTGGCCGCCCTGACCCCTCGCCGAGGGCCTCCCAAAAATCGGACACCCCCCACTTTGAAGTTAGATATCTCGCGTGTTTTTGGACGGATCCCGATGAAACTTTTTCCACGTGTTCCTTGGACTCTTGGCTTTCGATCTACGCCACTGAAATGATCCTGCATCAATTAGTTTTTTCACCACGGTCCCGAGACGGCAAAATGAACTCTGCGATTAAACGGATGAAGATAGAGACTTGTACCCAAAAGCATCTTAAACTAGACTATTCAACGGTTACAACTAAAAAAAATTCATCCCTCTACGACCCCCAGAAGCGGAGATACGAATTTTCAAAGCTAAGCCTGCACCGCTCCCCTGGCCGCCCTGACCCCTCGCCGAGGGCCTCCCAAAAATCGGACACCCCCCACTTTGAAGTTAGATATCTCGCGTGTTTTTGGACGGATCCCGATGAAACTTTTTCCACGTGTTCCTTGGACTCTTGGCTTTCGATCTACGCCACTGAAATGATCCTGCATCAATTAGTTTTTTCACCACGGTCCCGAGACGGCAAAATGAACTCTGCGATTAAACGGATGAAGATAGAGACTTGTACCCAGAAGCATCTTAAACTAGACTATTCAACGGTTACAACTAAAAAAAATGCATCCCTCTACGACCCCCAGGAGCGGAGATACGAATTTTCAAAGCTAAGCCTGCACCGCTCCCCTGGCCGCCCTGACCCCTCGCCGAGGGCCTCCCAAAAATCGGACACCCCCCACTTTGAAGTTAGATATCTCGCGTGTTTTTGGACGGATCCCGATGAAACTTTTTCCACGTGTTCCTTGGACTCTTGGCTTTCGATCTACGCCACTGAAATGATCCTGCATCAATTAGTTTTTTCACCACGGTCCCGAGACGGCAAAATGAACTCTGCGATTAAACGGATGAAGATAGAGACTTGTACCCAGAAGCATCTTAAACTAGACTATTCAACGGTTACAACTAAAAAAAATGCATCCCTCTACGACCCCCAGGAGCGGAGATACGAATTTTCAAAGCTAAGCCTGCACCGCTCCCCTGGCCGCCCTGACCCCTCGCCGAGGGCCTCCCAAAAATCGGACACCCCCCACTTTGAAGTTAGATATCTCGCGTGTTTTTGGACGGATCCCGATGAAACTTTTTCCACGTGTTCCTTGGACTCTTGGCTTTCGATCTACGCCACTGAAATGATCCTGCATCAATTAGTTTTTTCACCACGGTCCCGAGACGGCAAAATGAACTCTGCGATTAAACGGATGAAGATAGAGACTTGTACCCAGAAGCATCTTAAACTAGACTATTCAACGGTTACAACTAAAAAAAATGCATCCCTCTACGACCCCCAGGAGCGGAGATACGAATTTTCAAAGCTAAGCCTGCACCGCTCCCCTGGCCGCCCTGACCCCTCGCCGAGGGCCTCCCAAAAATCGGACACCCCCCACTTTGAAGTTAGATATCTCGCGTGTTTTTGGACGGATCCCGATGAAACTTTTTCCACGTGTTCCTTGGACTCTTGGCTTTCGATCTACGCCACTGAAATGATCCTGCATCAATTAGTTTTTTCACCACGGTCCCGAGACGGCAAAATGAACTCTGCGATTAAACGGATGAAGATAGAGACTTGTACCCAGAAGCATCTTAAACTAGACTATTCAACGGTTACAACTAAAAAAAATGCATCCCTCTACGACCCCCAGGAGCGGAGATACGAATTTTCAAAGCTAAGCCTGCACCGCTCCCCTGGCCGCCCTGACCCCTCGCCGAGGGCCTCCCAAAAATCGGACACCCCCCACTTTGAAGTTAGATATCTCGCGTGTTTTTGGACGGATCCCGATGAAACTTTTTCCACGTGTTCCTTGGACTCTTGGCTTTCGATCTACGCCACTGAAATGATCCTGCATCAATTAGTTTTTTCACCACGGTCCCGAGACGGCAAAATGAACTCTGCGATTAAACGGATGAAGATAGAGACTTGTACCCAGAAGCATCTTAAACTAGACTATTCAACGGTTACAACTAAAAAAAATTCATCCCTCTACGACCCCCAGGAGCGGAGATACGAATTTTCAAAGCTAAGCCTGCACCGCTCCCCTGGCCGCCCTGACCCCTCGCCGAGGGCCTCCCAAAAATCGGACACCCCCCACTTTGAAGTTAGATATCTCGCGTGTTTTTGGACGGATCCCGATGAAACTTTTTCCACGTGTTCCTTGGACTCTTGGCTTTCGATCTACGCCACTAAAATGATCCTGCGTCAATTAGTTTTTTCACCACGGTCCCGAGACGGATAAATGAGCCCTGCGTTTAAAGGGGTGTTAACCGCTCTCAAGCTTGGGGTTGCGAAATCTATTTATCGAATATCTCTGAAACTATTAGAGATACGGAAATTTTGTATGGAGTGAAAATTAACGGTTTGTGATGGCGAATCCGATGGTGTGAACATTTTTTTAAAAACTCCGTTTGTGTATAGTAGAACCTGGTTCAACTATAAACTTATTAATTTTGCAGCTACCTATTTACAAAATATGGCCAAAATGTAGAGAATGGACCTAATTCCACATTTCATATGCACCAACTTAATACAACTGAAATTCTAAATTTGTAAACTGAGAGCCCAAAGAAATTTCTCTAATATAATACAACTACCTCCATCACCGCTCGCTTAATTACTTCAACCAGTCTATTTCACACACCAAGAAACCTATTATTCCAACAAAGTTCACCCCATTAAACAACTGCGATCCCTAATCACACCAGGTGATACATTATTAACCGCCAACCCCCCGTAACATTAACAGGACACAGTTTCAACCCTGCAACTGAGAAACACCCCGCGTGGAGTGTTGCGTGTCAGCGTTTCCACGAGTCGAAAAAAAATTGCGTTAATTTGCAGATAGAAAGATGCAGATATTCTTTTGTCCATCGGAGAATAAAATTGAAACGTTGAAGAAGCCGGCACATACGGACAATAGCTTGTCCGCGGAACTGTTGACCCCCCTCGTGGTCCTAATTAACCCCCGTATAATGGTCCGTGAGGGGTGCATGTAGGTTACGCGGAGGGTTGGCTGCAGAGACGGCTGGCTTTGATATTTAATCGCGTTTAACGCAAGCGTCGAGAGCGGCCAGGTTGGTTTTAATTCTGTTTGTCTCGCGAAAGAGGGCATTTCCGGGGCCAGAGTTCCCCACAGGAATCGCGCAAAGGATTACGGGATTACCACATGAATGCCCGTATACGAACGTTCTCGTCGCATTAGTCCCTTTCATCCTTTTCTTCCCGCCCTCGGACTGATCTCCCTTGTTTCTTTCGATAGTTCTTGTCCTGTGCAATGGAACGACGTGTTTCGAGACGGTGGATTGAATATTTCATCGTTAGAATTATTTGACGGTGCGCTTAATGTACCTGCAGTTAGGGGAGATCGGTTTTTTGACGACAGTCGAACAGAGTAGTAAATCATCAACAACACCGAGGTAACCATCGTCATTTGTAATCCATCGGTTGATTCTCACATGAAAGGGTGATCAGCTGGTGAGCCATTCACCTAAATCCTATTCTATGACTGTTCTCCTTTGAATCGGCTATTGCTTCGATCGATAATCGTTATTTGACGATTTTGGCTGATCAAATGATGAACTGTGTATCAACCGCAGGCGGTTTTGTTTGCTCGGCGATATCTGTGCAGACAGCCAAATTCAATGATCATGGGGCGAGTGTGAGAGAGAGATGGAGGAAGGCACGTTCTACCCAGAGACAATCCGAGTTCTAATGGATCCGTAAACATTTGCGTGTGAAGATCAAACGGAATACCACTCTGATGTTTCTGCGGGCCACCGCAGTGTCATCGAACCTCAGTGCTAATGATGTTTGCAAAGCGATAGGTCCTCTGCTTTATGGATACCTGTGAATTTCGATGCCTTGCTCGTCACTCGAGGCTCATTAATTACGTCGCCTCGTGAAATTGCCGAATCGGCGGGATATCGAAAAAATTGGGTGAGCGAATGTGGGGCACGGAGATCATTTTGGTGGTAGGATTCTGTGAAAAGACGGGAGGTAGAGAAGGGGAGAGTTAATTAAAATCGTAAATGTGCTGGGATGTCTCAGAATGTGGTAAATGTAATATAATGGATGCTGAAAATTGTATGATGTTACTGTCGTATAGTGCAGATACTTTAAATTAACTCTGTAAGTGAGTGCTGAGAGTTATAAGAAGGTTGTATAGTATAGTCAAAGTACTTTAATTTAGATGTTGCAAGTGGCTGCTGATAGTCCCGTGAAACTCCTGTGGTATAGTATAGTAGTCACTGACTGAGATTTCACATTTGGAAATGGAGAACCTAATCAAATCTCCATGGTACAGTTAAGCTACTCAAACTTGACCGTATAAGTTCTATAATTGGGATCAGAAGCGATAATACAGTATAGTATAGTCACTCTAATTGATATTCCACATCTGGAAACAGAGAACGTAGTAAAATTTCCGTAGTAAAGTTAGTCTACTCACAAATTGCACCTTATAAGTCCTATAAGTAGGATCAGAAAAGATAATACAGTATAGTATAGCCACTCCAACTGTTATTCTTCATCTGGAAACATCGCACCTATCAAAATTTCCAGAGTAAAGTTAGTCTACTCACAAATTGCACCTTATAAATTCTATAAGTGGGATCAGAAGAGATAATAGAGTATATTATGTCTAATTTAATTGATATTCTTCATCTGGAATCAGAGAATGTAGTAAAATTTCCGTAGTAAAGTTAGTCTACTCACAAATTGCACCTTATAAATCCTATAAGTGGGATCAGAGGAGATAATAGAAATCACCATGGGTCAGTTCAACTATTCAAACGTGCACCTTACAATATCTGTAGGTAGGATCAAAAGAGATAATATCGCAGGCTGTCAAATAATTAGTAATTTTTCAAAAATGTTTGTACCTTTGTGGAACAATTCGAGTCACGCTTCTCAGGGAATATAGATTATTGACCACAATTTCGTGCCAATAGAAAAGATACTAGAAAATATTCATTCAATAATCATTCAATTATTCATGCATAATATAATTCATTGCGAAAGAGAGCGTCTTCCCTGAAAATTAAGAGGCACGAAGGACGAAAGAGCGACGAGCCTTCTCCATCCCGTTGAATGGATTTATCGACGCGGATATTTGCTAACCTTTCACGCGAATTTTCGCACGTACATGTATGTACTCCGGCAGACGCGATTTCGTTGCCGTTCTGTCGTCTTCTTTCGCTTCGCCTCGTTTTCGGCATCCGGCCTGGTGAAAATAAGCCGATAGATCGGCTGGAAAGGCTTTCGCTCCGAGATGGGATTTCTATCGCACCAAAGAATCTACCGAGGAGCCCGGTTTCGGCTGAATATCAAGAACATTTTTTCCAATGCCGGCAAATCCTTCAAATTTCCGTCCGCATCGAGTAGATTCTCAGCGGTGTTGTACTTGGTCGCTTGAACCAAAGGAGCGGGCACAATTTTAGCGATTTTTTGAGAAAAAAATGACCAGTCAGCCATCAAAATTTGTGCTAAGGATAATAACGGTCAATGGCGGAGTAATTCTACGATTTAACGTTCTTCTGCTGGGGATAACCACTGCTGAGAATTATCCATACATAAATGGTGACAGTGGACACCCATCGAAATTTGTTCTATCACTAATTACGATCACCCATGCGATAATTCTGCGATTCCTACTGCGGATTACCATGGTTATCCACTGCTGAGAATTATCTCTACTGAAATGGTGACAGTGACATCCATCGAAATTTGTTCTATTACTAATTACGATCACTCACACAGTAATTCTGTGATTTAATCTTTTCCCACTGCGGAAAACCGTGGTTATCCATCGCTGAGAATTTTCTCTGTAGAAATGGTGACAGTGGCATCCATGGAAATTTGTTTTAATACTAATTACCATCACCCACATAATAATTCTGTAATTTAATCGTTTCCTACTGCGGATAACTATGGTTATCCACTGCTGAGAATTTTCTCTGTGGAAATGGTGACAGTGGCATCCATTGAAATTTGTTCTAATACTAATTACCATCACTCACACAATAATTCTGTAATTTAATCGTTTCCTACTGCGGAAAACCATGGTTATCCATCGCTGAGAATTTTCTCTGCAGAAATGGCGACAGTGGCATCCATGGAAATTTGTTCTATTACTAGTTACCATCACTTACACAGTAATTCTGCGATTTAATTTTTTCCTAGTGCGGAAAACCATGGTTATCCACTGCTGAGAATTATCTCTACGGAATTAGTGACTACGATCACCCATCGAAATTTGTACTGATATTAGTCACCGTCACTCACATAACACCTCTACGATTTGACCTTCTTCTGCTGAGGATAACCATGGTTATCCACCGCTGAGAGTTGTCTCCACGGAAAATGTGACTGTGGTTACCCATCGAAATTTATACCAGGAATTATTACGAACACTCGCGGAATACCTCTACGATTAAACTTTCTTCTGCTGGGAATAACCATGCTTATCCATTGCTGAGAGTTATCTCTACAGAAATGCCTATTTCTATCACCCATCGAAGCTTATATTACGAATAACTCCAGCACTTGCAAATTACACCTGAGAATAATTATAGTCATTCATGCTGAGACCAACGTATGGAAAATTAACAATCATTATTTAATACACCATGCTACTCGAATTCCTCGATATTAATTATCGCAGACAAAAGCAGGCGATTTTTTTTTACCAAACTTCATCCCATTTTCCAAGTCGGCCGTAGATATCGGCTACATTTTCGCTCATTAAAAAGTTCCGTACGGGGGTGAGTGCATGTTATAGGAACGGCAACCCCCTTTTCGTTCTCGTCTTCGTGCGGACGGGATTTTCATTATTAAAAAGTATTACAGGTGGCCCATGGATGAAAGGAGCCGAACGAGGGAATAAATGGGGGATTACCCGGCCTGAGCTAGGTGTCGGAGTTAATTTCAAAAACTTGCCAAGATTAATCGCGAAATGCTCAACACTCCTCCGACAGGCTGAATAAAGTAACAAATATTCTTCCGCGGCGTTTATTCTCAGCCCACTGTGCCGCCTTTAGGAATTTTCCCATCTTTATGAGCGCTAATTCCGGTGCACAATTTCTCTTCTTGGATCGTTCCAACGTATCTTGACGGTGTGCCAATTATTTTACATATTTTTTAGTAGATTATAATAGATAAAATTGAAAATAAACGTATTTTTAACCCGTTGCACTACGATTACTTTTGCGACAGTGCGTGCAATAGTTCAGAATTAAATTGCTAAAATGAAAATTAATCAGTGATTCCTGATATATGTTGCAATTTAACGCAATATTATTAACATAGAAATAATTTTACTGTGTTGTGTTCCACTGATATTTTCAGTTTCATCATTTTTGAGAATATTCAAAATTTCCTATTCCAGGAATATTCCTATTCCTCGTTATTATAGGCCAAGGGGTTAATAAAGCGGACAAATTTATTCATAAAGGAAAAATACATAGTATTTATTCCTTCCAATTGCGCCCAGTACACCTCGGCTGTGATAAATTAATCGGGTTTTAATAATTCATAATGAATCACACTCAAAATATCTCACCAGACATATAAAAAAGAATCTTCACGTGGTTCCAAAGTATGGGCCTCAGCAGGCCCAGCAAGATCGAAGAATCTTCCTTTCGATTTGATTTTTCAATTAACCCCTTGCCCTACAATAACGAGTGACACTCGTGAAGAGGTAAACGGGATAGGAAATTTTCAATTTCTTAAAAACCTACCAAATTGAAAATATCAATGAGATGCAACGCGATAATATTATTCCTCTAATGTTAATATTACGTTAAATTATAAGATAAATCGAGAATCACTAATCAATTTTTATTTTAGCAATTAAATTCTGAATTATTGCGGTGGCAGGCACAAAAGAAATCGTAGGGCAAGAGGTTAATGACAGTACCTATATTCTAAATGAACAATAAAAATAAACACCTAACAATTTTCCAGCCAGACGAAAAAATTCTTTGACACGCGCGACCTCCGATTTTCCCCAATTTTTTTATCAGAAGGCAGGGGCGAAAAAATGGAATCAATCAACGTCGTCTAATTTCGTCCATTATTTCTCCTCGTACTCTCATTCGATAGGCTGAATTTATTTATTTACTTTCCCGAACGACCGGCACGCTGCGCGGGGGTGAGGGACGCAGGGAGGGCGAGAGCATTGAACTAAATTAACGGCCAATACGCGTCGCAGTACGTTTCCGCGATATCGAGTTTTCCGAGTATTTTGCAAAACGGAATGAACATGCAGAAAGGTAAATGTAACCCGCGATCCCGTAGCTACCTCGAAATTTAAACCAGCGTGCGCTCGTTTATTATTTTATGAAATAATGGCTTGCGGTAAAAACACGTTCAATATAGGGGATGATTTGGTTATACGCTTTTCAACGAATCTCCACCGCGAAATCGATGTTCATCCAAGTCCGGAAAAAAAGTTGTACTGTGTTATTCAATGATCTATTGTTGCTGGATGGTAAAATGAAATTAACGAGTGCAATGGATCGAACGGACGGGGAGGCTTCCCTTTGTTTGTTTTTGGACATCTTTTATTTCGGGTTTCGAGTCGGCGAATTAGTGAGAGTATTATTTCAGTTTTGATTGTGGAAGGTTGAATTTGGCATGGCAAGGGAGTTTCTTTTAAGTTGATCGGTGCAAAAATTTCATTTTTTGAAGGATAAACGTACAGATCTTACTTTTCAAAACGATCGCCGAAAAACATTAGAAAATATAAGATAGATTCGTCAGAATGTCACGAAGAAGACAACGTGCTTTTTCGATAGAAATTGCTGTAAAGAAAAAGTTCAAACTTTCAGCGTTTGTTGTAATTACAATTTTTGTCGAATTTTATTAATTTTGCTGTTTCTGAAATCTATACAAATTTAGAGATCGATATAAAAGTAAAAAAAACGATACAAGACAATTGATTTGTTGGCAAAAGCGGCGAATCTCTTGCGCTGGACAACTGTGCGCCGCGCCAAAAGTGGGCACATTATGCGCGCGCAGTCTTCAGCATTCGGGGCCCAATATTCTGCCTTAAAAACGCCGTTGCGACACTGCTTTTAGAAGTAAAATGATTTGTGTTCATAATAATGTGTTTATAATTTTTCCAAGTCTTAACTTTACTTGTCCGTGTAACTTTTCTTAACTTCTGACTTTATTTCTGAATGTGTCGTTTTGTGGCGGGTGACTGTAGTCATCCGTAGTAGCGAAAGGGTTGAAGAAATCTTTTTTTAAAATTTGTTTTCTAGAGGACAACCGGGCTGATTGTAAGTCTGGGTTTGGCCTGAGCTAGGTCAAAGACAAATTTTAAATGTTAACAAAATCACCATTTAGCGATTTCAAAAAGTGAATAATACAATTTTTAAAGTATCCACGAAAATTGATTGGTATTTGAAAGAAAATTACACCCTGGAAGTATTTCAAATATATTTCAAACTGTATTATTAATTAACTGTACTGTTTATAAAATTAATAATTCACAAATAATCTGCAACTATGACAAGTACTTGGAAAATTAATTTTTTTGCAGAGATAATGTCAGGTCGACGTATTCGCTGCATTTATTCAATATTGTTCGATGCAATGCTGCAAATAATATTCTTTATCTTAATAAACATTAACCACGGACGAAAGCATTCGCTATTAATTCAAAACCATTCGTACCGCATGAGAAATGTAACGAGAAATCTGATCCGCGATTTCGGCGCTGCCGTTTGGCGGGATGCAACATTTACGAGGGGCCATAATGATTAAATGAAATTACCGATTATTATATTATTAATTTCGGCGTAAACCGTATTTGAAATTTTAACGAACCCACCCTCAGCCCTGCGTTAGAGCAACGTGTAATTAATGTATGATCCGGGAATGGATACGGATATCAGATTTAATTAACTCGGCCCCCAGAAAAAAAAACTTCCCGTATCCCGTAATTATTCCGCGGAAAAGTTGCAAGCGTAGCATTAACACGATTATATCGGCGAATTTTTTCCGCCAATTATTTACCACGTATCGTTTATCCACGCCGGTTAACAAATAAAATTCAACGATTAGTCTTTTTCACTATCAACACCTTAGCCTACAATAACGTGTGACACTCGTAACACTGTGAATGGAGTAGAAAATTGTTAAGTTGACTAAAAAACTGTTAAATTGAAAATATCAGTGGGTTACGGGACTGTCAAATTATCTCTATACTATTAACACGTTGAACGCTACCGTTATTTCGCTAGTTTCATCATTTCTAATGAAGGGAAAATTTTTCTATTAACATCACATCTTTATAAGTCAGAAACTTCAAAGACACAGATTGATATATATTCAGCAGAACTTGATCTTTTTAACGCCAATATTTAAATACTGAATATATTACAAAATTCGTAAATATTGCGATTTAAAATTCATATGAAACTCCATTGAATTTTCCACTTAATAAATTGAAAATATCAATCGATCACGAGTTGATCAAATTATTTCTATGTTATTAACATTGCGTTCAATTACTTGGAATATCTGCAATCAAAGAGAAATTTTTATTTAAAGAATTAATTCTGAGTTATTGTACTCAGAGGTAAAATAAAAATCGTTGGGCAGTCGTTTTAAAACGATATATTTCTCATTTTTATTACAAATATGAGAACTGAATTTTGCGATATTACAGTAGTTTCATTCGTCGAATCATTTTGCCGACGTTCGCATCTACAAAAACCAATGGAAAACTGGAAATCCAAAGTAGCTACCCTTCGTCGGTCTGCATTTGACGTATCTATGCTGACTCGCAACCGCATTGTCTCTTCCGGGACACCTTTCACCCCTTACGCCCACTCCCAACCCCCAGGGTCTTTCCATCCGGTGCTTCTCGTTTCAGCCTCCGGCTCCATTTCCTCGTCCGTCTTCTCGGAAACCTTCTTTCATGCTTCTTTATTTCAATTCTTGCATTTTCTTGAGGGAGGAATGCTCGGAGGTTAGTCGAGGGGGTGGTTACGTCGGATATGGTTACGTTGGACGTACAGTTCACCGGTTTTTAAACGGCAGAGATTGGAATTCTTACTTAGGGATGATTTTGAGTTTAACTCGTTGCCGTACAATAACGATTGACACTTGTGATGTGGTAAATTTGATAGAAAATTTGCAATTTTGCACAAACTATTACAGTAAAGCCTCGCTAAATTCCTTTTTTAATCAAATTTTAATATTTTGCCCCGAATTGCAAAGTTTTACAAAACCTATCAAATTGAGAATATCATTGAGACGTGACAGGATAAAATTATTTTTATAATATTAATATTACGTTAAATTACCCGATATATCAAGATCAATTCTTATTTTATTAATTTAATTCTGAATTCTTGCGGAGGCAGTCACAAAAGAAATCGCACGGCAAGGGGTTAACACTGAAAGTAAAATGCAGTCAAAGTGACCGGTTCCTACATATGATAGAATTAACCCATTAACGCTGTCTGTACTTGATTTACAGTTGAAAACAACTATTTAATACATAAAAAAAATATATAAAAAATTAATATCCATCGCTTCGTTGGTGTTGAGCTGAAAATTCAAGTACGGTATCCAGTAAGAATCTTAACATGTACAACAAATCTTTTCCACGTCGGATTTTTAATTAGCATTTACTTACAACAATTCCTAATTTTTAACATTTTTGAGAACATTGTACAGTTTCACGCGTTAAAGGGCTAATGAGCTAATAACTACTTTAAATTGTTGGCGCACTGGAAAATGACTGCAACATAGTGTTAAATGCCTTTTACAGTAGTGACCGTAGCGTTGATAATTGATATTAATCGTCATCTCATACAGTGCAATCTTGATTAATTCGAGAACATACAAAATGTATTCTGAGTATATGAGCCGATTTCTTTGAGAGTGGTGCAAGTCCATTTTATATCATATATTATTTAGATTTAAGTTTAATATTTAGTTTATAATGCCATCGTTTTTAAAGTATTAATTAAAAGTGACGTAGAGAAATTATGTATTACAATTTTTGAACTAAATATATTATGTCTTTGCGGAAAGTGGACTTACACCAGTTTCAAAGTAATTATATTTGTAATGTCATTAACTGCGTAAATTTATATTGACAAAATGATGAAAATTATTAAAGATTTTTTTTCAGAATTGTTTGTAGATAAAAAGCTCATAGCAGATTGCATCCATTGTTATCATTAACTTTTTGTCAAAAAGGACTTTCACCATTTTTAAAGAAAACGACTCATATCTTTAATTATGTTATAATTTAACCCTGAGAAAGTTTCATTAAAAAAAATGTAACATACAAATTAACAGACATAAACTTTAAATATTTTGAATATAAAAACAGACACTCACGTAGTATTTTTTAAAACAATCTACATTTCGGGTCACGTAGACCCGAGAAGAACAAGAATCACGTGCAAGCAGCAACAGCAGGGTTAAGTTACAAGACAGTTAATTTTCAAAAATCAAGATTCCACTTTATACAAACCTTATGCATGATCTGTGTCGTATTTTAGACCACGCAATTTTTCATTCGTTCTTTGTTTAACCTGTACATCGACGAAGGTCGTTGCAGTGCATGATCTCTTCACCGAGAAAATAGAATAAGTGCCTTGACGAAGCCAATTTAGATAGACCGTAGACAAAGCCTCCTTTGTTTCGTGATAGTTAGTTTGTATCTGTTGTGTAGCAAATGGCACTGCTCATCGATGTTTTAAGTTCTTGTTGCAGATGCTCTCCGCGACGCGACTAAAACGTTCATTAGGTAAGTAAGTCGATGATCATCGCTGCGATAACGATTCATATAACATTGTCGATGATCGACCAACGCACTGAGACTTCTCTACGTTCATCGAGAACAATTTTTCATTCATGAAATCCCGATCTACTTCATTAACCCCTTCGGACTCTGTGCACATTGTAATGTACATAATACTTTTCGTTCTATTTTATTACGTATAGGTTTCAACTTAGTTTCAATTAATTTTTTTTATACAAATATTTCTCAGGATATCCTTAACCCTTTGAGAAAAAATTTAATTATAGTTTATCGCTGCTTGTATACACAGTTAGAGTTGAAAAATTGAAATACAGCTGTAGAAATATAATTCAACAAATAATCATTTATAATTTATATACATTAACAGCCTAACTTGCTGATAAAAAGGTGCTTTTGGATCGCAAAATAAATGGTTAACTCTCAATATTTAAAAATGTCTCCGTCCACAAATGGTTAATGTTACAAATTTGCGGAAGGACCATATGTCCATTAAAATGTACATTTACAAATTATAAATAAAAATTACAATTATAGTAAATTACAATTTAGAAATTCGGGTCTGAAGGGGTTAAGCTACAAACCTCAATGACAATTAGCTCTACGGTTTCACGATTAACACTAGATTTACGGACTGGGCCAATTTGACTCATTAAAAATTTATATAAAATTATATAAAAATTTGATTATATATATATAAATATATATATACTATATCATATAGTATGTATATATCAACGGTATTGAAGGGGCGCCCTCGTTTTCACGGTAAAAACCCGTACCGTTTTTGTTACCAAATCCCGCGGATTAACTTTACAGAAATGGTTTTACAAAATTGCAAATTGAAATTCATAAAACTTCGAAAAATGTAGACTTAGTATCGGCTATATATTTGGCGGTATGCGATCGATTAAACCTTCAACGCGTCTTCCTTGGAACACTATTTTCGCAAAGGTCATTAACCCTTTGAGTTAAAGTATGATTACACAAATAGTAACACTCTGAATTTCTGATAAAAAGGTGGGTTTTGATCGTCAAATAAATCACTGTGTCTCAATTTCCAACAGTCTCCGTCCGCAAAGGGTTAAAAGTGTGCGGTTGTTAAAGTTTTCGACTTTTACCAAAATCGTTTTAGATGAGAAGATTTCAAACGCGATTTAGAGCTCGTTAGCGTGAAATTCTACATAAATCAGTATAAACGAGGAATGCCGAGTATAAATGCTGAAAAAGTTTCATCGTGTTCCCAAAAAAAAGGAAAAAAAGTCGGTGCCACTTTTTCTGCACATCGGTTTATTTCTCCCTCTCTCGTATTCCCCGATACGGCATTCGTCAGTAAGCATACTTTAAAGTCCGATATAAAAGTTTTACGTGTTTTCGCGACTGCGACACCATTCAGGGCTTTAGAGTTTCGAAAAATATATGCTGCGTAATAAAGACATTTATACGTTTTCCATATTCGCCTTCGAATGGCCCGTCCATTTCCGCGCGCGGAATCGGAAACTTTCCTCGCCGTGTAAATTTCGCCAATTTTTTTCCCCACCCCCCACTTTACCACTCGTCACGACGATTTTTTTTTGTTTCGCCTCTCAATTATACTTCGCACGGAACTAACGCTTTTGAAAAAAAAACAACAACACTATTCCCGGTACGAAATAAATTGCAATATTTGCAAATTTCTTTTTCCCAGTGTCATTAACGAACAACCACGTTGTATTAATCATCGCGAAATGTAGCCCCATAACGAACCGTTTCCCGGTGATTGATGTTCGCGCGAAATCGAAATGATTGCAGAAACGATGGCGAAAAAAAAAAAGCGGTTGCTCGCAATCAGCGTGCATCGACCGCACTGTTAACTGAAAGACCAATCGTTGTAGGTCGTATAAATGCGGATACGGCGATTCCATTCGAGCGGAAACGAAGTGCGAAACAACTTTCGTTCTTGGCTTCGAGCTTGGAAAATATTCGAGGAAAAGAAAATCCCACGCGTTTCTGCATTGTTTGACGGACGTTTCGTAGCCCGGGGATTTTTAACTCTTTAATTTCATCCCCCTTCCTTCCACTTTGCGTGCCGTTTTTTCTCCGATCCGATGATAATTCATTGTTACCACTGAAACGTATCTTCCACTGAAGCTTTCACGTTTCGCGCTTTCTTGCAAATAAGATCCTTCTTTTTGCAATTTTCATTAAACCGTTTTTCCCCCTTGTGAAGTATCAACTTACAGTTTGATACGGTGGAATTGAAAAATTTCCGTTTTGTCTGCAATTTGCGATTGTGTCAGGTACGTTTGAGGATTCGTGATTGAAAGGAGGATTTAATTATAATAATAACCGTGATTATACGTCCGGCAAAGCGTGCAGGTAGAATTGTCAGGTTGCGGATGGTTAATAACTAACTAATTGAACTGTCCGAGATATTAGCATCGATGGATCTCGTTGAGGACATTGCTTTTGTGCTTCTCTCTCTCCGTTTAACCCTCTATCTGCTGCCTTTCTCCCTCTGTCCGCTTATCAATGACAGTTCCTCTCGACAGCCGGTATATTGTATCCTCGATGCACTTGGAACGGCTATCTAGCTTGCCAATCTTATCTATCCTCCAGATACTCAAGATGATATCCACCATTGTGGCGCGGAACAATCGAATGTCCCATAAAAACAATAATCGCGATTTCCTACTTGCCAGAGAAAAATAGTGATTTGACCCCTTAGCCTGCAACACCATGTGGCACTCGTGACGCGGTAAATGGAATATTAAATTTTGAAATTTTCCACGTGTTAATAAATTGAAAATGACAGTTGGTCACGAGACTATCTTATTCTTATACTATTAACCGTTTAAAGACCGTGTAACTTTGAAGTAACGCAAGGCAAATCTAAGCTCTTACTCTTCAAAGTCAATTTTTTAAGTTTGCCAAGTATTATAATGTAATTCTTAAAGATCATGGAATTTTTTACAATTTTTATACTTTTTTTATACAATTTTTATATTTTTATAATTTTTATATTTTCTTTACGTATTTTTATCATTTTGTAATGCGCTATCGTGCAACTGATCTTCAGATGCCGCAGAAAATTCGGACTGTAGAGGGTTAATGTTGTGTTCAATTGTATGGAATATCAGAAACCGAATAGAAATTTTGATTTCTGGAATTAATTCTGAGTTCTTGCGCACATAGTAGAAATATAAATCTTAAGGAAAGGAGTTAACCGGAGAGATTATTTGCTGAAAGCTATTTTTATAGAGCTAAATGATTTTTCAGTTGAATGAATAAACATTTGCAGTGAAATGTACATCCGCGTATAACACGGTATTTTTATAGCACGACAATAACGCTATATTCAACAAAGTATTATATTTGCAATATTTGATCATATAAATGAACAATATTGTTTAACACGTTCGCGAATGCTATAGCATTCGTGCAATGCCAAGTGATAAAGCCAACTATAACTCATTTAATTTTATACAACCTTATCTTTTTGTAATTATTATGCAGTTCAAAGTTATGGCCAAGTGATTCATTGAGTATTTTTATACATTTTTATTTTGTCTCTGTCTAGTTAGAAGTGTCAGTTAGAAGTGTAATACTTGACTGACTATTTTTGTTGCTCACTGAAATTTTTACTGTCCGCGAACGCGTTAAATAGCATTTACTATTTTAAAATTTATTTAATTTTATATAACCTTATCTTTTTGTAATTATTATGCAGTTCAAAGTTATGGCCAAGTGATTCATTGAGTATTTTTATACATTTTTATTTTGTCTCTGTCTAGTTAGAAGTGTCAGTTAGAAGTGTAATACTTGACCGACTGTTTTTGTAGCTCACTGAAATTTTTACTGTCCGCGAACGTGTTAAATTGCATTTACTATTTTAAAATTCACTCTACGAGCAGCGAGAGCAATTATTTCCACTTCACTCGCCGTCGACGACAACGACCTTTGCGTGTTGTCAAAACATACTCAGCAGTCGTTGGCGATCGCAACTTCCAGGTATTCGTCTCGCTGGTCCTCTAACAATAACAAGTCGTTTCGATGTTCGCCTCGCTATCAGTTTGTCCTCGACCGCCAACGTGTAATCACTGCTCCGTGATCGGGTTCATGAATTTTCACGTATTAGTGCGTGTATAATCTTTCGAGGACGAAATTCTGCACCCGGATTATGTACCTCTCTTTTTGTGGGCTTCTTGGTAATTCATCTTTATGATGTCATTGGCCTTCAGTCAGCAGTTGTTTGTCTGCTCT
This sequence comes from Cerceris ruficornis, assembly GCA_963989415.1. NCBI lineage: Eukaryota > Metazoa > Arthropoda > Insecta > Hymenoptera > Crabronidae > Cerceris > Cerceris ruficornis. Next base: position 4,493,963 of record OZ022530.1, on the reverse strand, counting down.
CAGCAAACAACGCACTTTCACCGTTGCCATTGTGTCTACTCTCAGCCACCAAAGCAAAGAATCAATACGATTCTGAGGTATATATTATATAATATATACAATATAATTTATAATACAATAGAATTCTTATTAACCCCTTGCCCTACGATTTCTTTTGTGGCTGCCTCCGCATTAATTGAAAATTAAATTGCTGAAATAAAAATATGTTAGTGATTCCTGATATATTTTAGAATTTTCCGCAATATTAATAACATAGAAATAATATTATAGTGACGTGTTCCACTAATGTTTTTAATTTCATAATTTTTGAGAAGCTTCGAAATTTCCTGTTCCATCAACCGTATCACGAGTGTCACTCGTTGTAGGGCAAAGGGTTAAGATTTTGATAGTTCTGTTTTAAGTGCGGTTACACATTTTGTGTTCAATGAAATGCGACCGCAAAGGGTTAATGAAAAGTAGCAGAATAGGAATAAAGTATTTCTTTTGGCACAAAAGGGTTAATAGGTACTTCTAATAGTGTTGTTTTGCTGAATTCAGATATGTAATCTGTTTGTCTCGTGTAGGGTTTTTTTTTGTGACAAGTGCTTTTTACATTTAAGACGTTGAATGCCACCGATATTTCGCTAGTTTCATCATTTCTACCGAAGTGAAACTTTATCTATTAAAATCACATCTTTATAGAATAGAAAAATTAAATATAAGAATAATTATGTGTTCAGTAACACTTCACTTTTCTGCCACAAATATTTTAATATTGAATATATTAATATATCCGTGAATATCGCAATTTAAAACTCCTAAGAAATTTCGTCGAATTCAACAGTGCCGGTCACCGGCGACCCCCATGGCATTCGACGTGTTAATAAGTCGTATAATCTTGAACTTTAGAATGCAATCGAACAATATTGCTTACTTATATGATAAAATTTTACAAATATACTTCTCTGTTTAACGTAGCATTATTGTCGTAAAAAAACTCATAAACAGTAAACGCACTTGTAAATCAAGCTACATATGAGTCACTCAGAAGCTGATTCGGTTAAGTTCATTCTGTTTTATATTTTTTGATTTTTGTTAATTTTAATACAATGAAGTTTATTCTATTGAAATTTACATAAATCAAGAAATATAAAAATAATTGACTTAACCGCATTGGCTTCTCAGCGACTCATATCACAATTCTAGCGAATCTCTGGCACTACCTTGTGTCTCGCGGATTTATTTTAGTTTCTCAGCCGAGAACAAAGCTTGTGTCGCAACTTTCAATTCTGGTTTCCTCGAGAAAAATATCTGCCCTATCTTCTCCTATTAGAATTCCTTCTAGGTGTCTATTTTTTAAGATAGATATTAAACTGGTTTCCCCAAAAATGGACTCTGATGTAGACAAACGTTCACATTCGTATTCAGCGCCACAAAATCTCTCACAATCATCACAAATATTCTTAAGCCAAAAGAAAAAGTCATATATTTCAAACCAGTATAATCAATGAAATCATTGTCTAATACAATACACCACGCGACGGACGACATCCGTTAAACTTTGCTCGATATCTGACAGCACTTAATCAGCATTCCATTTACGCTGCTGTTACCCCCATTAAAGATCAATCCGTTTCCGATCCCCACTGGAATTCTATTGCGAATGACATTATCGAAGGTATTCGTTTCATGCCATATAACCTCCATCTTCGTCTCCCCGAACCGTCATCAAACTAACGGAGAGAATACACAATATTAAACTCACCCTTAAGTAAATACTAAAAAACACTATCCTTTCAAATCCATGCAAAATCCTGATTCGCTGAAGTGTTTGAATAGTGCGCGACAGGGTGACCTTGCAAACGACGGTCTCTTTTGGTGTCGTTGCAAGTGGGGTCGCAGGAGCGTAGTCGCAGAGCCATGAGGTTTCTCGTCTGGCGAGCATCCGGCAACCGGAAGAGAGCTATCGGCTCGGGCAATTAGACAGCTCCGTGCTTACCATTCGATCAATCCCTAATTACATTTACCTGTAGCTGCTGCATCATCCTACTCCACCTAACTCAGCCCTGCCTCCTTGTACACGTACGGGCACACGTCTCGTATGCGTGCGTGTCACACGCATACAGGAACAGCTACGAATTCTCGTGGAGAACTTGGAGTGCCTATTCCATTGCCGTTGGTGCCGTTTGCCAGTGATAGATTCGAGCTGGCAACACAGCTGGGACACTGTTCTCAGTGAAGTCCTATCAGTAATTAATTTCAGAATAGCTGCGTTCGTCTATTCAAATTTTGTTCTTCCCTATGGCTTAAGAAATTAAAAAATTCTAACTCAAAATGACACTGTTCTCAGTGAAGTCCTATCAGTAATTAATTTCAGAATAGCTGCGTTCGTCTATTCAAATTTTGTTCTTCCCTATGGCTTAATAAATTAAAAAATTCTAACTCAAAATGACACTGTTCTCAGTGAAGTCCTATCAGTAATTAATTTCAGAATAGCTGCGTTCGTCTATTCAAATTTTGTTCTTCCCTATGGCTTAAGAAATTAAAAAATTCTTCCTCAAAATGACACTGTTCTCAGTGAATCCCTATCAGTAATTAATTTCAGGATAGCTACATACGTCTATTCAAATTTTGTTCTTCCCTATAACTTAAGAAATTAAAAATTTCTTCCTCCAAATGGCACTGTTCTCAGTGAATCCCAATCAGTAATTAATTTCAGAATAACTACGTTCGCCTATTCCCACTTTGTTCTTCCCTATGCCTAAAGCAATTAAAAAATTCTTCTGCCAAATAAGGCTCTTCTCAGTAAATTCCTATCAGTAATTATTAACACTAGAACTACCGGCGTTGATTTTATTATATTTCAATATATTAATCCATTATTGATGTATTCATTTTCTAAGTTTTGTAGCATTTAATTTAGATATTTGACATCCTTTTGAGATTAAATAAATTTAAGACAGTCTGTTTTAGATGTTCTCTGAAGCAGTAATTTTCATGAAGTATTTTTATTTTTATACAACGGCAGTACTTTCTCCAGAAACAGTCAGTCCAAAGAAAAAATTGGCAGGGAATGGGTTAAATAAGTACCTTGCAAAATGAGGAATTAAGGGGCGAAAGTGATGGTCGATTCAGTGATTTATGATTTTTGAGATGGACGTAGAATATTTACTTTATGACGCTTCTATAATGTTGGAGAATTTTTGGAAAAATTGTGCACCAGTCATTCTGACTGGATTGGTAGTTCTACTGTTAATATAAAGACAGCTACATCCGCCTATTGTAAATCCGCCCTCCCGAAATCCAATATCGTTCATTTCGAACAATATTCTACTCTTTAACACCACCCAAACCTCTCGCTACCCTTCGTCTCCCTCTTCGTGTATCTCGTACGTGTAGCCAATGGTTCGAAGCGTGAAAATGGGGTTGTGCGAAGGGGGTTGAAGGGGTGAGTGAAACACTCTCGTACTGCGAGCTTACGTGGACGATCTCCCGTGTGTTGACACCTGAGGTGTACACCTTGAACTCTGTCCTTTTGTTTTTTCCCTCCTTGATTGAGATTCGATCTCTGCCGGTCTCAAAGAGGGTGGCATTCCAAGAGTCAACTCGATGGCTGTCCACGATACCTTGAGTGATCTATTTAACCACCCTGTTGTGCGACACTTCTTGGATATTATGATGATCGTTGAAGTGGTGTGCTCATGGTTACCATCGTTTGCCGTCGCTGATGGTGGATGGAGGGTTGGAAATGTCCGTAGGGGTTGATCCGATCGATTCAATCGCGAATTTCATGGGGGATTTGATCCGACGTTCTGGAATTTCGTTTCTACGATTTATCGACGATAGTTTAGGCCTGTTTGAATTCTCATGGTGATCACCATCTACCTGGGGTTGAAACGGGGTGCAGGTGTTTGATTTGTCATGCAAATTTGCCACTGTGTAATTTCACAGGGTTGCGTTGTACATGCCTGCTGATTATGGAATTTATTTATTTAGATTTGCAAGAGAAGGAGGATTAGGAATTATGTTATTTTTGGGAGAGTCATTTCGTTCTTTGATTTTGTTTTTTACGCGATTTTACGAACATTGTATAATTAAGTTTCTATCCACGATAACTTGCTGAACAAAATCATCCCTCGAACTACCCCTAACCGTCATTAAAATTACAGAACCGCGGTGAATTGGCACGCAGAAAAAGTCACTGTTATAATTCAATAATTACTTTTGCCACAATGTAATCACCCGATTATTGACAAAGCTATTTTTCATCCCTTAACACTAAACCTACCGAGCCGGTCAAATTTTCGGTTTCCAATTTTTTCTAAAAATTGCCTAAATTGATAGGGGAGACACGAAGAAAATATTCCACTTCGATTTTATAAAACCCAAATTAATTAATTAATTAATCATCTTTTTCACCTCTGGATTTCTCTTTTTCCAAAGTACTTGTTCAGTATATCTAAATTTTAATAAATATAACGTCGGTGGTTTTAGTGTTAGGAAAAAACTATTGTACGTTGTTTCTTGTATTAACATTTTACCGATCGGTTGCGATGGCAATCACCAAGCATTTGTTATTTGATATTGAGGTACCAATAGATTTTTTCTGTAAGCTCTCATATTTTTATACCATTTTGAAAACTTAGCGTTAACCATTTCGAATCCCGGAACACTGTCAAATTTCGAAAATCATAAACTTATAAATATAGTGACCAGAGGTCGAAGTGCAAACCCCCTAAGACAACGCAGAGTTTGTACAATTAAAAAAAAAAAAAACAAGAAGTAGAAAAAGTTTCATCTGTAAATGTTGTAACGTTCCACCACATAAAGGTGACTGTTTCGTGCGGTATCATAATTAAAAAAAATATTAACGATGTCTTATTTGAAAAATATCGTTATATAGATTATAGTGTATTATATAAATATTAAACTGAAAACGATTGCAATTATATATAATATATCATACTTAAATAAAATAAATATTGTTTAGCCCTAATATACGCTTCCGTCGAAAACAAAATTCTCCGATTTTCGTTTCCCGAATAACCGCCTAATTTCATCGACCTCCCAAACATCCCCTTTGCGACCAACTCCTCGAACTACCCCAAACCGCCATTAAAACTATAAAACCAAAGTGAATTGGCACGCAGAAAGTGCAAAGAAGAGCAAGTCGTCGGCTCTTTAACGCGTGTACGCGTGCATTCGAGCGGTTTACTGTGTCGCTCTAAGTCGCAACCCCCTTTAAGCGCCTTGTGGTCGCCTCGCGAGGGTGAGCGCCGTTTTCGTTATCATGGGGCAACAGGCAGCCGTTCGCAAAGGGTTGATAATGCGCCAGTCTGCTGACTAATTAGAATTCGTTCCCGCGATACGTAATCTCGCCGGGGAAATTAAACGCGAACTTGCAAGGGGGTTGTCGGGAAAAGTGTCCCTCGAAACGGAAGATGTTGCGTGTTTGGAAAATTTCTGGTGCTTTTTTGCAGTTATTGGTGGGGGTTGAAATTTCTCGGTTGTTTATTGCAGGTTTTTGAGACAGTTTTCTAACGATTTGAAAGGATTGGGGGATGATACTGGTTCGGGGAGGTAAATAGGGGAGGATGGAATTTTGTGGGATTTTTTTATATTATTTTATGTCTGTTGGAAATATTCTTTGGTAATTTGTAATTCAAAAGGTACCAGTGGATTACTTTAGGGGTGGATTTTACCCCTTGAAGAATTCTACAGACACTGATAGAGAAACGCTGTCATCAGTGCCTCATGTCTCCGTAATCTCACAAAATTTCATCCAAATATGTAACCTTAATTTTACAGAATTCCACAATGAACAAAACGAAGTGCGAAAATCAGCGAATAATTTATAAGTTTCGTTGAAAAGAAATCATCGAAAAGATATCGACATCAAAGTAACGTAATCAGAAGACCAGAACGATTATTCTATCCATCACATTGACTTTTTACCACTTTATTTCTAGACTCACTTTCTCACCCCTCTTTCACCCCCTTTCGTCTGCCTCTCTTTCACTCTCTCTACCCCTTTCTCTCTCTCGCATCTATCTCCGCGCTAGATTATGTTCGTAGACTGCACCGATAATCGTTTCTCCAATTTACGATCATTATTTACCTACTTTTTACCCGCTTCTTTGCCGTATCTGTCGTATTTATGTGTACGTTTTTTCTAACTCTTCTCTTTTCTGTTTTACTTTACAGAGATACTCTGCACAGTGGGCAAAAGGTACGAGCTCCCCTACATACAGATTTTTTTTTTCAGTTTGTGTTTCTCTGTCTTTCTATCCTCTCTGTGTATCTCTCGTCCTTCCTATGCCTCTCGTTCATCTGTTCGATCGTCATTATTATCGAGGCGCCATTTAAGTCACAAGCACGTTCTCGAGGCTGCAAACAATATATTTTTGCTCTTGAAATACTTTTCACGACTTTTCAATTCGTAGTTTTAACGAACCTTTGATAATCAAAGGAACGCTTTACAGGTTTTAATTGATTAAATGTCTGTGATGTTAATACGTACATGTATCCGGTAAATTTTATGAATTTTATGGTATCAGAGGGGTGGAAATTTTTTGAAAAATAGTTTTAACTGTTTTCGAGATAGTGCTCGTGACGAAATTGCTTTGAGATGGGAGATTAATAATACATAAGCTGTTTCAACCCCTTTAATAAATCTTGATCGTTGTATCGTGAAAAATGCGGTGTACAGTCTTGGAAATTGATTCTGCTGAATGGTCAGCAGTAGCTGAATTTTAATTGTGACGTATTATATTCAGAGTAATGGATAAATTTTTATTCAATCTCGACAGTTGAAGTTGAATATTAAAGGGGTCGAAATAATCAACGTTAAATTTTGTTGTTAACAATTTGTATAATAAAAAATCGTCCAAGAATTTGAGATGTACTGGAAGAAAGAAGCAAGCACGAATAGAAGGCAGTTAAAATTGACACAATGTCTTTATTCAATCTCGAAAATGTACAATCGAGCTCGTGAAAACTGACGATCAAATCGGCCCTCGAAAAATTCCCTCATCCGTCTTCGGTCTTCGATTCACGTAAGTAGAATATTTTTTTTTGCTACGATAATCTACGCTTCGTTTGGAATATCCAAAGAATCTTTCGTCGATCCTTCACACGCTATAGCAAATTCGATAATATTTTAATTGTATATAAAACCTGCCGTCAATTTCTCCCTCGATACGGGAAAGAATTTCGAATTTGGAGCTGCGATTCATTTCACGAGAAGAACGTGAAATTAATTCCTGCAGATAATTCGAACCTCTGCGCAGGTTAATGTATTTTTCGTGTTAATCGATGAAATTCCGATTTATCGATGCCACAATTTACACGTCAGCGTCGTTCAGATTCTAATTGTCAGTGAAATATTTACCTACTGACTTTCTAGCAATGTCGTAAGAATTTTTCTATCTAAAAATCCTCCTATTTCACCAAAAATTCCATGCAGAAACATTCAGCAACCTTCGGCATCCCCTACTTTTTCTCCAAACCTCAGCTTTTAAATTGAAAGAAAAATGTTTAAATCACCGCGGATACTTTACATGCGTCTTAAAAATTTAATCAGCTCCCAGATAAGAAAATCGTCCGCAGGATAACACAGGACAGTAATGGAGAGAAAACAGAGAGTAGATTTTCCTCAATCAATCCCACGGTAGGGGATGGTGGTGGAAGCGAAGGAGGGTGAGTCGAGGACGGCGCATCCAAGTGCTCGGCGATCGTAGAGTTTATTTCTGGTTGCTTTCCAGCTGGTTGCACGATTAAATCGGTATCTGCGTACAGCAAACCGTAATGCCCTGGCTTTCCTCGAAACGTCCGGATATCCGATTATATTCGACCGTCCTGGTTTCTCCCGTTAGTTATCTGAAATTCAAATACATCGTCGTCCTTTGCCGCTTGCCTCCTTTGCTCCCTTCTCGTTTCTTCCTTTGCTGATCTCTTTTTTAAAAATATAGTGAGTCAGAAAAGTATTGGCACACTCAGTTTCCTTGTAATATCGTTAACCATTTCGGTGCCAGAGCTTTTTAAAATCCATTTTCGATAGCGCCATGCGTCGCGATAGCGCTTCCTTTATTTCATTGCGCATCATTTCAAGCGGCGCAATGTCGCTCTTCTGTTTCTTCGTCGACATATTATGCAATTAACTCTGCTTTTTTAATTTTTTAACACTAGATTCACGCACTGAGCTAATTTGACTCATTAAAAATTTGATTACTGGTTTTTACGTAACCAAAAACCTGTAATCAAATTTTTAAAAAATAATACTTAAGTTTTATATAAACATATGCTGGTTTTTGGTTACGTAAAAACCAAAAATTTTGCCTAAAACTCTGAAGTCACCTCGTGCGTGACTTTTTCTGGCGTGATTTTTTCTGAACAATCGTTTTGTTAATATAACATTAAATTTTAAATAACTGCAAGCAGTTACTTCATACCTAACACAGAAATTAAATCAGAGTTGGCCGAGAAGAAATTAGGAAAACAATTGTAGTGCAAAGGGTTTAATTGATTTGGAACTATTAGGTTGGTAAGAAATTAATGTCGGTTTTCAAACTTTATCTGTAAATACACATGTTGAGAATGGGAATAGGTTTTTTTAATCAAAATAAATTCCATTACAATTTACACATTTTTCCTAACCAGAAACAAGTTTCTTAATAACATTTTTTTTTCTAAAATGATATAAGAAGACAAACAGATTTAAATGAACGGCTATCTTAAAATTAAGCGCCAAAGTTTGAAAACTCGAAAACCGACATTAATTTCTTACCAACCTAATAGTTTCATTGCAAAAAAATTCAATTTTCTCGTATGAGTGAAATTGGCTCACTTCAGTAAAAATAGGTATGTAATGAACAATCGTAAATCTAGTTTAATTTATATGGTGAAGTGTCTGATTCTCGGATATTTTTTGCGACGATAGTAGCATGGTTTAATACATTTTTCGCGGTGAAATCCTTTGACACAGCCGAGAACTCCCGCGCTTCAATAATTGGCCAGCGACTCGGTCAAAGAGGGAGAGCCATTTAGTTCGCTCGGTCGAAGGGAATTCAAAGGGTGCACCGTTACGGCGATCGTAAGTCGAGGGATATATTATAAGTCATGGCTTTCCTACGGGAGTCTATGGAACGAGAACTCGAACGGGATATCTCCGAGCACGAATCGTATCGAACACTCGGATTAGCTTTGTTGAGCTGTAATTCGTGCCATTTTGCGAATTATGCATTGCGATTGTGCGAATATTTCACTTCGGCCTCAGGAAATGACGGAATTAATGAGGATATTAAGTGATAACAAATTTCATGGGGGTAAGCCATGAGAAAATGAGCAATAAAGTAACGAAGAAAAGGAATTAATATAATTGTGCGATGGATTAGCAGTGTGTATAAAATTATATAGCGAATGCATACAATTCAATAACGAATGAGCAAAGAAGGAAGCGAAAAATTCAGCAGAAAGTTTTTCTTAGTTAATTCTTCTTGGAAAATAATTGATAGTTATATAGAAGCTCACCGTCTTTAACGCTAAACCTGCCAAGAAAATCAAAATTACCGGTTCTCAATGTTTTTCTTCAAATTCCACAAATTCATATCGGAGCCACGCAGTAAATATTCCACTTCTTATAAAACCTAAATTACTTAATTGATCGACTTTCTCATCTCTTGCCTCCTCGTCTTCCAAACTTATTTAGCATTTTTAAAATTTTTATTAAAACAATTTTTTAACAAATTGAAACCCGAAAGCTCTATTATTAACCCGTTAACTGTGAAATTTAATTTTAAAGCGCTGAACAAATGCTTTTGTATAAATTTTATGAAAAGAGGAAAACAAAACGTGGAAGAATTACATTTTTAGTTGATAAGAAATTGACAATTCAGTGTTGAAAAAGTTACCGCAGTAGAGCTTCAGAGACTTTGAAGGGTGGTTTCACCCCCTAAACGTGCTACTTAGCCGATATAAAAAAATACCTATCAATTATTTTCACGTGCTTAACAAATTTACGAATTTTCATCAAAATCTGCAGCACGTTCCTTTGTAAGCAATTTTACCGTCGTTTTCCAACTGAGCTATTCATTAATTCTAAACAAATTCTGCATAATATCTCGATAATTACATCCAAGCACAAATAATACCCAGGAAAAATAATTCCACAGAGATTTCTTGTATCTCAAGGTCAGATTTAGGTCTGGGCTCACCTGAATTTTTTTCCTAACTTCAGAATCATTTTTATCTAACGTACAAAGGAAGATTAAAAGTTCTTCCTCGATTTCTGCGTCATCCAAGCTATATGGATTCGTTGATAACTCATCTCGACACAATTACCTCAAACTTGCTATCCTCTGTCGCTCATCCTTCCTACTATCATCCCTCGGCCTCTGTTCTCCTATCGTCTCCTCTTCCGATTTCGAGTGGCGTGTAGAGTCGACGTTCTGGTCCTCGAGAGCTACCATTAATCTCCTCGAATCGTTAATTAACCGTTTGATGCTGGACTCGGTTCACTTTGTCCTCGTGCATTGTACGCGCGAGCCTTTGCGCGGGCATGCTGCATCGCTTATTGCTAATAATAACGAAACACTAACGCCACTGGCACAACAATTCTCTGGCTTTGACAACCCGGATAACTGTTACGGGTATGACGCGATTGCCCTGGGGGAGAATGCCGGTGAAAAATTGGGGTGAAATGTTTCATAAACAAGAGCAACGTTTGGATATTTTAGAGGGATGATTGGGCCGGTTTGGCTGCAGCGATTTTCATGTAAAACTGTGTCGATTCCGTAACGAGGAATTGTGAGAATTGTATTGGATTGGAACATTAAGTTATTGCGGATTTTATATAAGAAGGAATTTCCTTAACACTAGATTGACGGAAGCCGTCAAATTGACGGATTCCTACTTTTTTAACGCTTTGCGGGCGGAGACTTTTTTGTATATTGAGAAATAATCATTTATTTGGCGTTCAAAAACCACCTTTTTATCAGAAAGTCAGAGTGTTGATGTATGGAAGTTATAAATTACTGTTTGTGTAATCATATTTCAACGGTTATACTTCAATTTTTCAACTCTAACCGTGTATACATGCACCGATAAACTATAATCAGATTTTTTCTCAGGCCGCATATATGCGTCCGTCGCCCTCAAAGGGTTAAAAACGGTTTCCAAATTTATAGAGATGTGGTACAGTCAATATTTCACTTGTGTCTTATAATATACAAATTACTTAACCGATCTTCGTCTTTACCCGTTGATCCCTCTTTTTTCAAAGCACTTATTTAATATATTTAAGTGTGACCGATTTAACGCCCGTAAATCTAGTGTTAATCTGACGAGGGAGCCAGAAATCGAGTTTCTTAACACATTGCGGACCAGACATTCTATTGCTAACCGTACCCAGTGGCCGGGTATTTTTTTGCGTCAAATATTTTCAAATTAGTGATGATTTGTTAGTAGTTAAAAATCATTGTCACGTGAAATATTTATTTTCAACAACAACTTTAAAAACTTCTGTCATATTGTTAATCGTTTCGTCGCTATCCATATTTTAGGGTTTCAAATAATTAACTCGCAATACAAATTACGAAAAACCGTCCTTGACACTCACGTATAGTGAGGGACCAAAAACAGGGCACTTGGGACGGAAGGGGAAATTGCTCTCGCACCGCCTATCCCCGCCATGTCGGTCCTGGAAACCTGAGATCGACGAATTACAACCGAAAATAAAACACTCCTTTCGTCGATCACATGACGACGCAACGAATGCGCGGGTCTCCCTTGCCAATAGCGAATCAGAGCACATTACCGCTCAAGTGCCTTATTTCTGGTCCCTGAGTATAGCAACTGTGCGATATCTCGTCACCGGCCGCGAACGACGAAATATGCAAGACGATATATCTCGTCAACGGGACTTATCTTTCTGATAATTGAAACTTCTTTCTTTTATTTCTCTCATTATGGGTCGCATGTGACCCAGAGGCGTCGGCTTGCTCCAAAATAATGCACTTACAAGTTAGCTCTGTGCAATAAGAAGAATAAGTCCCAGCTAACTAAATTCACCCCTCCAACAACTCAAGTCCTCACAAAATACAAAGATCTCAGCATCGAATCGTCAAATTATTCCAATATGACGACATTAAATCCCCTAACATCTCCGCGTTTCCTCCGCTCGATTTTACCCCCTAAAGATGGTGTATCCGTCCATATTCAGTTTGCTCATCGATCGGCGAAAGCCGATCTTCTCTTGCTACCCTGCAAGTGAAACAGACCAGCGTGGAAATCAGCAGGAAACACGAGAAGCTTAACGGACATACGTCCACCTTCGTGGCCGACGTTTGTGTTGGTATACATGTACGTCTGTATGGTCAGATAATTTAGGTCAGCTTAGGTTGGCCTGTTGGGGTCACGTCCCTGCTCTCGGGGATGATCCTGCCCCTCGATACACAACAATAGTCATTAGCGCATCAAACACGACGACGATGCCCACGACGGCAACGAAGAAGATGACGCCGATAATGATGATGGGGATGATAGCGGTAACGATCACCCTTATGACGTGCACTGTGATACATAGTGGCTCGACGATTGTGTTGGTTGGCTTTATTGTCTTTTGTGGAAGGTGTTTTGTATCTTCTTTGGTTTTTGTTTATTGTAATGCCATTTTTAATACTAAACGTACCGGCATTTTGCATATACCTATTCTTACCGTAAGGGGTTGTTTGACCCCTTATGAAATAAACGGTGATTTTTAGAAAGAAATTCTCTATTTATTGCAGGAAATAATTCGTAACGTAATTTCTGATAAAGTGATTTCTGATGACTTCTAATAAAGTAATGGAACATAGATTTTTAATTTTATGAGTAAAATAATCAGTTAATTACACTTTTTACAAATGACTGGCTTCTCCTTCATATATTTTCCGTAGTATTTTTTTTTCAAATTATGCAAGTGATGAAAGTAGTTATATAAAATGGTAAAGCTGAGTAGATGGCTCCACGTTGGACGTGGTGATTATATAATTTCGGTATACTAACAGAGACGCGATAAAATTATTTCTATGATATTAATATTGCGTTAAATTATACGATGTATCAAGTATCAACGGTCAACTTTTATTTTAGCAATTTAATTCTGAATCGCTGCGGAGGCAAAGGAAGTCGTAGGGCAAGGGGTTAAACTGAAATTATAATGAATTATTTTTATACTATTAATATTGCGTTCGACTATTTAAAATATGAGAATTTAGAGAGAAATTTTGATTTCAGGAATTAATTCTGAGTTCTTGCAGCCGCAGTTAAAATCGAAATCGTAAGGCAACGGTTTAAAAGTAAAAATAGCTCTAACCTCGGCGATAGTTTATTTTTCTAATGGCAATATTTAAACATCGACTAGGTATTAGGAAGTTTGCAAATAATTTAGAAGTCGTAAGAAATTTCATCGACTTCAGCAGCGCCGGTCACCGGTGACCCCCATGACATTCAACGAGTCAAAATTCAGTTGATCGTTGAAAATAAATGTTGGAAAATTTTGCAAAATATTTTCCAGCCGTACAGAAATTACATCTAAGCCACAGTAATATTAGGAACCTTATGCATAATAATTTTGATCATTTATTACGTAAACATTTGCAATCTTGAAGAGACGTCGGAAAACTCACCCCGGAAATGTATCAACATCCCCAGAGAAATATATATCCCATCCCAGCCTAAATTTCCGACCACAGACAACGGGAATTCCCGTAGCCGTATTCCTCGATCCCGTTTCGCAAGCGTACAATGCAAATTCGATACGAAGGGAATCGTTTTTCTGCCAGTCTTCGCGCGGGGATTCCCCAGGAAGTTCGCTCAAAGTGTTTCGTATCTCATGTTTGAGGATGCGGCATGGGCTCTCTATTTTGTATATCTCTGTATTCATACATGTACATTATGTATAGGTATACATAGATCGTATCAACGTTATATCTGCCGGTGTGGACATTAAAAGGGGTTGGACATCTTCATGAAAGATTCAGGACATGCTTTGCCCGTCGAATCCTATATGCACATACGCAAATCTTACCCGGTACGTGCTGAAGCAAGCTGGATTCTGCGACTGGTAGGGTGTACTAATTAATCGTTAAATTATATTTCGAAGAAGGCCAGCAAGTTGCTCGTATGCTGCTGCAAAATTCCTGCACTCTTGGCTACCCGGAAGATGGCAAAGGGCGAAAGAATCCCTGTGGAATTTAAGTAGAAGCTGACCTAGAGGTCAGACAAGTGGTATGTTTTTGATTGTAGTTGTTTCGGATGATTAACGAAGGGATATGAAATTTTTCCTTCTTCTTTTTCTTCTTAACCCTTTGCCCTACAATTTCTTTTGTGACCAGATGCGCAGTAACTCGGAATTTATTGTTGGAATAATAATTTATCATTGATTTCCGATACACCGTGCAACTTAATGCAATATTAACCCATTATCTTCCTGGTCCTCATTTTTTTATCATTCTATTTAGATATTTGAAATACTTTTGAGATTCAATGTGTCAAAGACAGTCTTTTTTGGATGTACTCTTAACCAGTAATTTTCACGAATTATTTTTATTTCTACACTACGACAATACTTCTTTTAGAAACAATCGAATGCAGACAAAGGCAGGCGATGGGGTTAATAGCATAGAACTAATTTCGAGGTATCCTGACCCATTGATATTTTCTATTGAACAGTAGGACCTTATATTATCTCACTGATTATGGCAATTATTATTATATATACACCTAATTCTCTTTTTACACGGTAGATACGTTCCAGACAAAACCGTGTAAAAAAGACACGAAGTTCATACATAGTAAAAAAGGAATTAGTTCCAGATCCTTCAACCCTATAAAAAATAGTTAAAATAAATTTATTAAAAGATTTATTTTTAGAATATTTTAGATTTTTTAATCGTGCTGAATCGCATGAAATCGTGTAAAATCGGAATCAATTTTTTTTTTCTAGACCGTGTTAAATCAAAACCGTGTAAAAACAGAATTGGGTGTATATATATATTGGTTTTTAGGGTTTTAAATAACAGCACTTTGTTTGAAAACTAATGGAATAGACTAAGACTTTATTATACGAATATATTAGTGGGACCGGAAAGTAATGTCGTTTCTCCAGATATTTTGCTCAAAAACCAATTGATTTTTATCGATCCGCATTGAAAATTTGCACAATAGATGACAAAAGGTTGTTGCTAACGACGATGATTACATCAATCATTAAAAATATAAACTTGTTACAAATTTATTTCTTTGAATTTAATTTTTACATTTTAATAATTACAATTTAATTTTAATTTTACATTTAATGCAAAAAAACGACATTACTTTCTGGTCTCCCTAATATCAAGAGGGTACCGAAGGCAGCCTTCAGTGTGCCCCGAAATGAATTAATATTTCGGAAATGGTGGCCTTTTGGTGGGTCTAATAAAACCCGGCACATTGAGGGTGCAAGCCTCAACACCAACAGGCATCCAGCTGAGAGATCTATTCCATTAAGCCGAACGTCTTCCATTAGCACGTCGAAATGGTCCTACTGCTGTACAATTATAATATCCTGCATTATTGAGGCCCTTCCGGTCTCCTTCTTCTCCTCAAAGTCTTTTGTCGCATATTTGCCCGCCTAACGAGGGCGCATGTCCTCGAGACAAACAACGTCCGACGACGATATTTCAACTTTTCATGGAACGATACTCGAGCAACCCCTTCTCCGCCCTTTCTTCCCCTGTTCGGCTACCTTTCCAGCCAATCCGGGGTATCGTGCAGCCTTGCGTGCATGCATTCTGAATGCGTTGGGAAAGGGCTCGATAATTGCTCGCCCCTGTGCCATCCTAAGAGATTCTCCTGCCCTGAAGCGCGGTTTAAAGGGCTGCGACCGGGAAAAATGATTGTTGGTTAGCATTACTTCGGGCTACGCAAGAAACGAGAGTCGGTGGGAAAATACGAGGAATCCTTGAGAGACCATCTTCTGAGGATCAGTAGTCCTTGAACCAAAGATTGTCATCTAAAGGTCGGTTTTCAGATGTGGATTTACTTTGGCGAACAGCATTACAAAGCAGACGTCATTAAGAAATCGAAGAGACTACGGTAATACTCTGGGTCTTTGGAAATGATGTGCATGTCTTCCTAATTGGCAAGAGCGTTCTCAAAATGGTATTATTTTTTTTTTTTTAAGTCAGTGATTCAAATCAAGGCTCCAGGTCATTAGAAGAGTCAAAAGCATCGAGAAACCCTATTTGGAGAGATATGATAAAAGCCAACCCCTTGGTACGATTTTTATTTTGACTATGTCAGCAATAACTCAGAATTAATTCCTGAAGGCAAAATTTTTCTCTGACTTCTGATAGTCAAATAATTCAACGCAATATTAATAACATAGAAATAATTCGATCGTGTCACGGTCGATTGATATTTTCAATTTAACCCTTAACGAACGAGCGCATTTTTCTAGAACAATGACCATGGACAGAATAAAAAAAAGGATAAAGTAAACAATTACTTATATATTTTTAGAGTGTGGTACTTCTCCCAATAGTCCCCTATGTGAATACCAGGTTTTTTATAAATTTTAACCCCTTGCCTTACGATTTGTATTTTGATAGTGTACGTAGTAACTCAAAATTAATTGCAGAAATAAAAATTTCTCTCGATTTTTTAACATTTGGCACAACTGACTGCAATATTAATATTATAGAAATAATTTTACCGTCTCGTGATCGACTGATATTTTCAATTTAATAGTTATTGGAAACTTCAACTTTTTGTATTTCATTTATCGCGTCACGTGTGTCACACGTTATTGTAAGCTAAGGGGTTAATTAGTTAATAAATTTATAAGGTAACCGAGCATTCTTTAATGCATTATATTTAACCCTTTGACTGCGGCGCGATCTCGGAGTAGTCCATCAATAGGAACGGCGCATTATACGCACGTCAGTCGCTGCTCTGCGCAGTCCAGTAACCAGTGACCAAAACAGTACGCGAAGATTTGATGCCATTTTTAGGGTTTAAAAGATAATAATTGCAAATAAATCAAAAATATCCATTTTTTATTTATTTTAAGTAGATTTCTAAGCTATTTTAATTTACTTAGCACAATTTGCAAATTCCTTCGATAATAATGAGTAATTAAATATAAAGGAAAAAATCTGAAATTGATAGTGAGGAAGAAATTCATTTTAACGTAACAACAACAACAAAATTTAACATAATGAACGAATAAAAATAATAAAAGGATAATAGAAACAATTTAACTCTTATCACTCTAACCGACAGTAATACTGCCAGAATTTAGCAATTATAAATATTATTACCAATAAAAAACTACCTCATAAAACGTATGGAACGTCTTTTTTAATCACTTCGAAATGAACAAAAATTGTCAGGAGTTGACTACAAATCACTCTGGAAAATTATTGAAGTGATAAGGGTTAACAATCGATTTCCGTGTGATATATTTTAAAGCATGGATAAACGCATAAACCTACATCACATTCTTTGCATTCGTATCTACTTTCTCGACGAATTGTATACTACATCTGCGTTTGATTTTTTTTTCAAAGACGTATTAAAATATGCGCTTGGAAAAGAGAGAGTGCGTATATTCACGCCTTTCGTCTATATTGATGGATTTATAGGGCGTATATATACGCCTTTCGTAGTCAAAGGGTTAAGCTCGACGTTAAGTCTATTGAAAAGAGCCACCAACAAATTTCCACCCCTGTTGGACTATTTTCTCAGACCTGCCAACCTCAAAAGGAGATCTCCCATGTTTGCGTCAGATTTTATCAGACACGCACGTACTGCAGGAACCATACAACCCTTTCCTCGATTGACTACATCACGAGGCAACCACCGTATGCACAAAATGCTGTATCGCAGCTTAATAAGCCGACAGCTTCGTAGGGGTGGCGCGCGAGCACCGTAGAAGTCTCCTTTAGTCGACTTTCATTTTCCGGTAGAGCGAGCTTGCCCTCTCGAACCTCCTCGACAAATAACCATGGCAGAGACGCAGCGAAGACGGCAAGGGGCCAATTTTGCCCTGAGATTGTTTGTACGCCGCTAAAAGTGGCGTTGAGAGACAACGAGGGCCGAGCTACCGTGAAAGACGATGGAATTAGCCAGCGGAATTTTCTGACCCGTGAGCTTATCTAAGCTGCTTTCTTGCACTCGCAGTTCGCGGGCCTTTGTACCCTAATTTTACGCCCCTGATGCCGGGTTATGGGGGATCTGACGGATTTTAATGCGCATCTAGGAAACGAGGACTTAATGGGATCCCGTGGATAAGATCGCGATTCGCTGAAAGTGAGGCTTCTTTAATCCTCTGTTGCATCGTCTCAACTTTATTTCATTTAATTTCTGAGTATTTTTTAATAATTGTCTTTCTTTTCAGTAATTCTTTATGGTTTGCTTTTTGAGACTTTGGTGAATCTAATTTTGTACGTAATTAGGTGATAAAGAATTATTCGATTGGTGAAGTGGGCGAGTTGGTATTTGGAATAGAGGTACTTAGAAAAGAGGCTTTTTTAAACCTCTGTTCCGTCGTTCCATCTTTCTTATTTGATTTTATTTTTGAGTATTTTTAGATAGTTATATTTCTGTGTCTTTCGTTTTAGTAGCTTTTATCGTTTTCTTTTTAGTAGTTTTTGAATTTAATTTTGTACGAATTAGGTAATAAGGAATTATTTAGTTGTTGAAATGGGTGAGTTGGTATTTTGAATGGTAAGAGGCTTTTTTAATCCTCTCGTGCATCGTCTCATTCTTTATTTGATTGCATTTTTTGAGTATTTTTAGATAGTTATATTTCTATGTCTCTCGTTTTAGTATCTTTTATTGTTTTCTTTTTAGTAGTTTTTGAATTTAATTTTGTACAAATTAATTGACAACGAATTATTTTATTGTTGAAATGGGTGAGTTGGTATTTGAAATAGTAGTAGGCTTTTTTAAACCTCTGTTACATCGTCCCATTTCCTTATTTGATTTTATTTTTGAGTATTTTTAGATAGTTACATTTCTGTGCCTCTTGTTTTAGTAGCTTTTATCATTTTCTGTTCAGTAGCTTTTGAATTTAATTTTGTACGAATTAGTTGATAAGGAATTATTTGATTGCTTAAATGGGTGAGCTGCAATTTGGAATAATAAGTTTTGTGATATTTTAGGCGGTTAATGAGGATAGTAGGAATTTTCTGGGGATTATTTTAGCAACATTTCTGCATCGGTTAGTCGGCAATTTTATCCTGAATTCCGGTGATCGAATTATATCCCATTTCGCCCTGATATTATTCGTTTGATCCTATTAGTGGGACGTTCGTCATGAAGTTACGAAGTAACGAACTTCGTTAACAGTTTCATTGCCTCGTTAAGTGTTTTAGGAATTTAATTTCAGTTTACTTTATACTTCTACATTATTCTCTAATTATGGAAAAAAATTTAACACTATTATATCTATTCCTTCCATGAATATCATTACGACTCCAATATTATTAAGTTTATCATTATCTTACCAACAATAAAAAGATCTTCGATAGAGACATCGCCATTCGACCCGATCCTAGATAATTATTTAAAAAACAATTCACCTTCAATTCACCCCTAAAATCCCATGGAATTTCCAAACTCCCGTCATCATTTTGTCCCGATCACATAATACAATCTCGCAGAGCAAGCAGCCGCCAGAAGTCGCGAATGTTTATACGTATTTTACAAGCTCAAAGGGGTCGCACCCTCTTCGTTAACGCATTAATTAACGCCCCGTCCACGTCGTCGGAGCGACGCAAGCGGAAGCTATAAAGACTTCGTTAGAGCCACCCCCATAGCTCGTTTTGACATTGAATTTACTTGCGCAGCCGGCTATCGAGGTGGTGCTTTTTTTGCTCTGTGTTTCGATTTTAACTCCTATGATTTTTTTTGTAATAAATTTATTTAATGTCGCATCAGCCATTGGTCATTAGCGACAACGCTATCATACATTGGTAAAAATGTGCATATAATAATATTAATTTAGGTGTAACATGAGTGCTATTTTACAGAGTATTATACTAATAGAATAAACTTATAGCATAAGACTAACAATAGAAGCTTAAGGCATCACTAGTCACATTATTGGATAACAGGATTATTTAACAACTAGTGGTAGGAATTTAACTGGATTTTTCTTAACTTATGGTAGGTTGTTTCCTAAATTTTTCATATATCATGTAGGATCCCGATCTGTTCTAAAAATGTTAATATCTTTTCTATAGGTTTATCATCTTTTAGACAATCTTTAATGTTCTTGGGAACTCCTATGATTATTTCGTCCAGCATCTAAAATTTTCGGCGGATCGCAAAATTTCTAAAGCCGGGAAATATGAATTTCTTATGACTTCTTATGACTTTTAAATGATAATGTTCATGAATTTGCTAGTATATTATTTAAATGATAATATTCGTAGAATTACTGAAATATTCAATATTTGAATATTGGTGTTAGAAAGTAAAGTATCGCCGAAGTTAGAAGTATTTTTACCTTCAAGATTTCCACCCTATAAAGGTGTAATTTTAATTTAAAAAGTCCCGTAATTAGAAATAACGAAACTAAATAATTAATTTTGCTCTCTTTACCTTCATACCACCATAACCACCGTAGATTACATTTACTTGTGAAAAACCCCTAGGAATTCACTAGTCTTAAACCCCATGAATTCGCGCGACCCCCGCGATTTATTCCACACCATAAAATCATACAAACATTCCAATAAAACGACGAAGCTGATTTCCCCGTAAATTCACCGTTTGATAATAAAATCATTGGAAATATTACAATCGACTTTAGCTTCCTCGTAAATTCGACATCACCCCGAATGAACATCCAGGATATGGTTCATCGAGTTTCGCATGGTGTCTTTGATTTTAGAACCCCCTGAGAGAGCTCGTAAATTAAGTTCGAGCGAATCGTGAGATTCTAAATGACTTCGGGGCACGTGATCCACCCACGATTAATAAGCGAATTTCTAGGAGAGGCCATGGTGATCCTCCGTGGTCGCGTGCCATGGGGGCATTTCGTTCTTGGCCCTTTCTTCGAATCTATGGCAATTTTCCAATTTCCAACCCCCCCTCGTGCACCGCTCTCTTCCGCTGACAAGTCGACGAGGGTGATCATAATTCTGACGAGTGAGGATTTCTGAAAGGGCTCGCAATTTTGGGGATGCTCCTTGCCGTGCTGGAGATGAGATTAGGGTTGTTTCTCGGGGCGAATCGTCTTTGGGGATGTTGCTGATGCAAGTATGGAAATGGGACTTGGCATTTTTTTAACACTAGAACTACCAAACCAGTCAAAATGACTGGTATAGAATTTTTTCCAAAAATTCCCCAAGTTTATAGAAGACTCTTAGAATATTCTGTGTCCATTTTAAGAAACAGGAATCACCGTATCGATTATCTTTTGCGCCTCTTGATCCCTCCTTTTTCAAAGTACTTATTGAATATTTTGAAATATGATAGATTTGCCGCCGGTAGTTCTAGTGTTAAATGCAATTTTCTTCGTATTTTGAAGCTTTCGCGGCCATCGTCAACCCCTTGCTTTACGAAGAGTGGTACGCGTGCAGCCATTAAATTTTGCGCAATTCTATGTGCGGAATTATCATAAAACAAAGTTAAATATTTTTGGTTTTATTTAATACGTTTATATAATAGTAAAAACTATTTCATTTGTAATACAACAGGTTTGTAAAGTAACGATAATATTGAGTAAAAATTGGAAAATAAAAGCTTTAAGTGACAATGAAATTAAGATGAAACAAACAACATTCTGGATATAATAAAAAATCACAGAAAAGTCTTAACAAAATATTTAAATTCAGTGATATAATAGTAAAATATTTCTTCTTTTTTATAGAAATTAACTGCTACTACTTTTACAACTACACTGCTATTTTCGCTATTTGCATCACTTTCACTTTCACTTGAATTATTACTTACAGTTTCCCATAAATTTTCACTTTCACATTCCAATTTTTCTAATGTGCCTTCTTTATATAATTCATAGTCGGAATCATCACTTTCGCATAATAAGTTTTCAATTGTTTCAGACATTTTTCGGATTATTTTATAAGAATTGGATTTAACCCCTTGACTTACGATATCTTTTGTGACTGCCTGCACAATAATTTAGAATTAAATTGGTAAAATAAAAATTGATCAGTGATTCTTGATATATCGTATAATTCAACGCAATATCAATATTATATAAATTATTTGATCCTATCGCGTCTCACTGATATTTTCAATTTGATAAGTTTTGCAAATCTTTAAAATTTCCCGTCCAATTTATCGCATCACGAGTGTCACTCGTTATTGTACGGCAAGTGGTTAATAAAATATTAAAACTTCTTAACTCCGAACAACTGCACAATCGCTAAACAACTGAAATAAACTCGTAGAATATTTCAATGACAGAAACTAACATTTTATTAAAAAAAAACTCATATAATATAAAAAATAAAAAAAAATTACAGACCGCAAAGGGTTGATTCTTTCTGCAGCCCGCCTCCGACCCTTCTTGCACACACTCTCTAATTCTTACACATTCTTTCGTCTCATTCCTTCGTCTCATTCGCGTTTTCTATCGATACACCTCGATGGATATCGATCATCATCCAAACGCGCACCACGCGCTCACGCACAAACCCCTACATAAATAAGAACAGCAGGGTTACAAGAAAAATTAAAATACACCCCATAAATTACACCCCTCCGTGAGCACTTTATTATCTAAGAAAACGTTCACGGGAAAATTGATTCAGTGGCGAAAGATCGAAGGCTTTTCCTCGCCGCGTAAAACAGCCTGATTTATTCCGTACGACCGCGCGCGTGTTAGCAGCTCCGCTCGAGGTGTTACGATGATTAATACACGGTCTTAGAAACGTTGAGCAGCGTTATTGTTGTCACCGTCGTCTAATAGATACAAATGTGTGTACACTGGCTCGACGATATAATTACCCTCGAAGATGCGTGGCCTCCGTAACAAAATTTTAAGCGCGCCCCATCTCACCCCCGCTTACACGCGCCTCTACAAAATTCAGGGTTTATTTCGCACCGTAAAGGACTGCTTTAATCCATCTGCTACCCCTTTTCGCGTTGATCCCCCTCGTCCTTTCAAATGCAACCTCTTTTCTTCGTTTTTTCGACATGTGTCCAATTTGCATTTTTAAAACAGCCCGAATCGGGAGGTTGCAAATTATACGCGCAAAGAAATGGCGGGCTTTTAAACAGGAATTTACGGGACGTGGAAGAATCGTATTCCGCGAGCGTTTCCGGATAGGCGAATCGGGTTTTAGTGCGTTTTGCAGCGGATTTTTAAGCTGTCTGTATTCAACGCGGTGGGAAAGAGCGGTTTTATGGTTTACTTGGAATCTTCTGTGAATACTATACACCCTGCGGTTGTGGTCTCAACCTGTGGCGACGTTTAAACAGCCGTAATTGAGAGCCGTGGAAGCGTTTAATCATTTTTTCCGTCTGCAAGATTTTCAATGCGTATACGGTTTTTATTATTCTGCTAGGAAATTTGTCAAGCATTATTTTTAGTAATTTCTATGAAGGAGTAATTTGTGACGATATGTACCACCTTTTTGTTAGAACTTTACTTCGAAAATTATCACCCATAAAGTATCGTTGGACCATATTTGTCGCAAGAAAATTTAATTCGACATCAAAAATACTTTGTTATTGCTCAGTTTCTCTTATTGTTAGTGTAAAAAAAATAATTTCTCTTATAATTTAGAAAGTATTTTTTGCAAACACCTTAAAATTCGAACCCTTAAATGAGTCGCTCGGAAGCCAATGCGGTTAAGTCCATTTTGAATGAAGTTTATTCTATTAAAATTTACAGAAATGAAAAAATATCAAAAAATATGGACTTAATCGCATTGGCCTCTGAGCGACTCAATTATCTCGATTTAAAATAAACGGCTCATACATCCCATTAGTAGAAAAACGGTTAAACTATTTTGCGGTTTTGTAGAAACCATCTTTCGGTTACTGCAGGTACCAATATTCATAGCTAAAAGTTTTATCACATTTTCAGTTGGAATTGCGCATCGAAATGTTAAATGCAGGCTGCTATTATTGTATTTTTATCAATAAATAATAAACTAATAATAAATTATAACACGACATGCATGTCATGTGTGCATGATGACAATTATAAAGCGAACATATGAATATAAATAATTGAATGCACGTCGAGCAATCAATTTGCAGTTTGGTCCATCGTCGCAACTTACAAATAATGTGTTTTTGGAACGCGTTTTAAAATATCGCTAACATTATCGTGTTAAATTACTTTTGAATAATTCCTTTGAGAATGTAATTTGATAAAATTGTTGGATACCGACTCATTTTTAATATTTTCACTAATAATTTTCCTTTCAAACATCACTCTTTCTACACATTATAATTTATCATAGAAATAACATCCGCCTTTTCGGAATCCGAGTCACAAGGATCAGAGTTTCCTAACTTCTCCTCACATTAATTTAGAGTCCTTAACACTTTGAACGCCATGGGGGTCACCGGTGACCGGCGCTAATCAATTCACTGAAATTTCACGTGACATTTAAATTGTAATATTTATGAAATTTCTAATACTTTAAGTATTTAAATATTAGGGTTCAAAAGTTAAAGTCCTGCTAGTTATATTTCTATTAGCATCTTTAAAATTTCTGCCTTGCAAAGATGTGATTTTAATAGAAAAACATTCGCTTCAGTAGAAATGATGAAACCAGCAAAACACCGTGGCGTTCAACGTGTTAAAAGGACAGTCTAAGGCTCTTAGATAGCCAGATTTTACTTTGCAATTCTACTACAAGCTCATACCTTCTGCTGCATCCCTTATTTCATTTATAACCGAAAAGTCTCGATTCTTGCTTCTTATAACAAAATTGTTCGACACATATCACGAAAACACCATTCTAAATTTCGTGTCAGAAGTGGAATTCCAATAAAATATTTTCTCTACAAATCTGGGGCTCTTAGAATAAACGGTGTGGTCGGAAGAAAAGATGACGACATTGTTTGCCACTAAGAATCATCCGATCAATTTCCCCGCCATTTTGGTCTCCCTGAACACCTGAAATCCTCCAAAGTATCCGGCAAAGACAGGCGGATAAGAGAGGACGTCGGTGGAGAGGCAAAACTATGGTGTACAGTCGAGGCTGAGTTATTCATAGAGAATACATTACGACGGTCTTGGCTTTGATCTGGACCAGACTGCGGATTATGCGGACCTCTCCACGTGCGAGCGTTCACCATGTGACGTACGAGTAACACGTACACTTGCAGGGAGTCTATGGAAGCCTAACCAAGCCTAAACTGCATTAGTCCTAGGGGTAGGTCGAGGGGGTAGCCTATCAGATATTCGTGGAGGGCTTAGAAAGCCCTTGGAGGAAGTTGGGGTATTGTCGATGGGCTAATGTTGCTCGTTGCTGACGTTTGATGGTGGTTTAATTTTTTGGGGGTGCATTGCTCGTGATTGGTTTTCTGAGAATGCGGAGGTGGGTGATTTGGGTCTTATGGGATGGTGTTATGGTGGTTTTATGTTGATTTGCATCTTTCAGAATAGGGATCTTCAACCCTTTGAGGACGACGGACGCGTATATGCGGTCTGAGAAAAAATCTGATTATAGTTTCATGGTGCATGTATACATTGTTAGAGTTAAAAAATTGAAATATGATTGCGCAAATATTAATTTATACGTTCTATACATTAACACGCTGACTTTCTGATAAAAAGGGGATTTTTCATCGCCAAATAAATGGTTGTTTCTTAATATTCAAAAAAGTTTTAGTCCGCAAGGGGTTAAGGATTTGGGGATTTGGGTAAATAAGAGATTGAAGTTTAGGAGTTAGCCATCTCGGAAATTGAATTTTTGGAATTTTTAAGGGTAATTTGTATGTAGATTCAATTTCAGCTAATTCAGATTACTGTTACATCTTATTTATTCAAAATCAATCTATGCTGATGCAGGTTTTTGTTGAATTTCTAA
This sequence comes from Cerceris ruficornis, assembly GCA_963989415.1. NCBI lineage: Eukaryota > Metazoa > Arthropoda > Insecta > Hymenoptera > Crabronidae > Cerceris > Cerceris ruficornis. The sequence goes on along the minus strand of OZ022530.1, from coordinate 4,467,936 downwards.
TTACTCCAATATTTAGATATCTGCAGTATTGATATATATTTGAAATCATAAATATTATCTATATATCTTTCCATATTTGCATTTACTAATTTTGAGGACTTTGAGATCTTAAAAGAATTAGAGATTTGGATAAAGAAGAGGTCTATTCTTAGGAGTTAATAATTGATTTACACCTTTAAATATTGCAATATTTAAATATCTGAAATATCGAAATATATTTGAAATTATAAATGTTACCTATAGATCTTTCTATACTTTCAATTACAAGTTTTGATAACTTCGAGATCTTAAAATAATTAGAGATTTGGATAAAAAGGAGATCAATCCTTAGGAGTTAAAAATTGTTTTAAACCCTTAATTACTGCAATATTTAGATATCTGAAATATTGAAATATATTTGTAATTATCAATGTTACCTATATATCTTTCTACACTTGCAATTACAAATTTTGATAACTTCGAGATCTTAAAAGAATTAGAGATTTGGATAAAAAGGAGATCAATTCTTACGAGTTAACAAATGATTTACACCTTTAATTTGTGCGATATTTAGATATCTGAAGTATTGAAATATATTTGTAATTATCAATATTACCTATATATCTTTCTACATTTGCAATTACAAATTTTGAGAACTTCGAAATCTTAAAAGAATTAGAGATTTGGATAAAAAGGAGATCAATTCTTACGAGTTAACAAATGATTTACACCTTTAATTTGTGCGATATTTAGATATCTGAAGTATTGAAATATATTTATAATTATCAATATTACCTATATATCCTATTTGGATAAAAAAGGCTTTTAAATATTTAAATATTGAGAGATTTAAATATTGCAATATTTAGATATCTGAAATATCGAAATATATTTGAAATTATACATGTTACCTATATATCTTTCTACATGTGCAATTACAAATTCGAAGAACATCGAGATCTTAAAAGAATTAGAGATTTGGATAAAGGAGAGATCAATCCTTAGGAGTTAACAATTGATTTAAACCTTTGAATATTGCAATATTTAGATATCTGAAGTATTGAAATATATTTGAAATTATAGATGTGCCCTAAATATATTTCTACGCCTGCAACCCCAAATCTGGTGAACTTTGAATATCTGCCGATCTGCCTATATCAAATGTCTCCATCAAAGTGACACATTCATGAGATTCTATAATAAGCAATGACGTTAGGCTGTAACGTTACTGTGTCCGACCAAGTACGTACGCACACTACTGACGCAACCTGTCAGTAATCTTACGTCAGTGAGCATGAAAGGGCTATTATCGATTTATCAGATTTGACGCGCGTATGAATTAATAGTCCAGAATGTCGGCCACATACGGAAACGTTTATATCGTTCACTTATACACCACATATTCAATTCTCAATTGCACAGTTTAGAATCGCACCTTAATCGACAAATTGTCAGCGCGACAATTTTTACCCAAAACAGCTCCATCATTTAAAACAATTAACCCTCTGCGATGTTAATATTCTTGATAATCCGCTCCGACAGATTTTAATACGCTGAATGCCACGGGGGTCACCGGTGACCGGCGCTATTCAATTGAATGTAATTTCTTACGACTTTAACCCTTTGAGGACTACTGGCGCATATATGCGGCCTGAGAGAAAATCTGATTATAGTTTGTCGAGGCATGTGTACACGATTAGAATTGAAAAATTGAAAAATAACCGTTGAAATATGATTCTGCAAATAGTAATGTTTAATTCGGTTACATTACATTCGAACTTTCTGATATAAAAATTGTTTTTGATCGCTAAATAAATAATTATCTCTTAACACTCAAAAAAGTCTCTGTCCGCAAAGGGTTGAAACGATAGAATACACGAATTCGCTGCTATATTAAATATTTAATTAAAGTAAAGTACTGCCTAATACACAACTATTGTTACCATTAACATTTTTCCTCTATAAAGATACGGTTTGAATAGAAAAAGTCTCACTTCAGTAGAAACAGTGAAACTAACGAAATAAGGCTGACATTCACCTGTTAATTTGCCTTTTCATTTGGAATAATTTTAATTGAAAAAAAAAATAAACTAAACCTACAAACATACATCCCTGAAGAGGTTAAACCCAGACGTATCTTCCGTTCAAAGTCAGAATTGCCCACAAACAATTCGATTCTCCACTCACAGAAAAACCCACTTGTTCTTCTGTTTCCTTCCCGCAAAACAAATCACACTGGGCTCAAGCCAGCAACTTAAGTAAGTCTTCTCTCGTTTCCGGTGCTAAGCTAATATCCTGCTATACCGTCGACGGATTATACGTCGTATCCATGGTCGGATATTTTTGTGATTTTAGTCCGCCGCTGTAGGGCAAGGAGAATGGGAAGGAGCGTTTAAGCACCGCGGAAAATTCAATTTGGAAAAGCGATCCGGGCTTGCGTATCTCGACTTCAATTTACCAGTCTCGAAAGGATCATGCTCCTGTTATGGATACTGCGGATTCGACGTGAACTCCATATCGCGTTGCCAATAGAAACCAGAAACCGTATCAACCCCCTCCGGGGCTTATGGAACACATCGTTTTACCATAACAAGAGCCCAGTTTATTTCCGGATGCTGACTTCTTAATATGGTACGACCTGCTTTCCAGGATGCATACGAGTGTAGGCTAATTGAGGAAGCTTTTCTAATATAATCGTCTTTTTTTCTCCGTCTCTTTCTTCTCGTCGATGGATTCGTATAGTGAGGGACCAGAAACAAGGCACTTGAGGGGTAATTTGGTTTGATTCGCCCGACGGATAGGGACATTCTTATCTCTCACGCATTTTCGATTTTGACGCGCTATTGGCCGAGAGGCGTGCACATTCGTTGCGTCGTCATGTGAACGACGAAAGGAGTGTTTTATTTTCGATTGTCAGTCGTAGATCTCGGGTTTCTTGGACCGACATGGCGGGGATAGGCGGTGCGAGAGCAATCTCCCCTTCCGTCCCAAGTGCCTTGTTTCTGGTCCCTCACTATATGTTCTTTAGTGAATAGGTTGAAGATGTTGGTTGAGGCTGAGTTTTCAAGTTGCTTTCAGGGTTTAATTGGGGAAATCGGGGTTGTTGGGTGTCTTTGGGACTTTTAAGCGTTTTGAACTTCTATGCGACATTTGTAATTTTTTTGATTCAGTGCCTCGGAATATCAGGAAGGTTTAACACTAGATTTACGGATGTTGATTATGTACCTATTTTTATTGAGGTGAGCCAATTTGACTCATACAGGAAAATTGAAGTTTTTCGCAATGAAAATATTTTCGAATTTATTTAAATGAAAGATTTATTATTAAAGAATTCATTGGACACATTCTTTCAGAAAATAGATTTTATAAAATTATATTATTTCACTAAAAATGCTCTGTTTACACGCGATGTGTAAATCGGAGTCATGAATTCTTCCATTTCCAAATTGAAATAAAAATGAAATTATTTAACTAATCGATACGATTTTTTTACTAATGAAAGGTAGAAGTCAGACAACAAGAAAACAATAGAGATTGGGTACTTTGAACACGTTGAAAAAACAAAAGAAAGTGTTGAGAGAATCTATCGACAAAATCCGCAATCTCTTAGTTGCTAATCCCATAATTGTTTGAAAGGGTTATATATCGGTTCTGCCGGAAACAGTTACGACAACCGAAAAATGTTACATCGGTTACATCGGCTTCGTATCGGTTCTGTATCTGTTATTTTCCGATTGTTGCATCGATTTCGGTTTTTTAAAGCTCAAAACCTACAATGTATTAATCTCATATGGTTCTACAATGCTGCAACTGATATTTTTTGATCCTGTATCGCTTATAGTTCTTATAATATTCTTATAATATAATAATATTATATATTAATAGTTCTTATACAATGCTACAATGCTGCAACTGATATTTTTTGATTCTGTATCGCTTATAGTTCTTATAATATTATTATTATATAATAATATTATATGAATAGTTCTTATAATATTCCTCTTATGTTTATAATAAATAATGTGTCTTATTATTCGCCGTGGTTTAGGAATCGCGTACCTTCGAAACAGTAGTCGAAATATTTTCGTCGCGCTATGGGAATTCGCGTTGTGCGATATTACGTTAAATTCTATGAAATAAAAGCCTGTAAATCATTTTTCCACCATGAACTTTGCTGTGAAGTCTGCAGGACGAGAGAATATAGTTTGGATATTCAGTAGTTGCACACTTAATTAAGACAGTGAAGAAGAGACACTTAATTAAGCGATGAAAGGCACTAAATTAGAGAGTGATAAATTGAATCGCGGGGCAAGAGGTTAATAATAATTATTATGCACCGTTTAGTCAATGTCTTTGAGCTTGTTTTCTTGGCACTTGCCAGAATCACGTGAAATTTTTCTAACCGCCATCGATGGTGCTACGACATAAATATTAAATTATACAACATTTATGCTATATTTTCTCTTCCTGAAGGATTCTTTCGTTTAAGGCTAGAAAACTTGACAAGAAATCGATAAAGTCAAATCACTTGCTCGTGGAACAATGCACTACTTCTTCATAGAGACAGTAGTTGTTAAACAATAGCCGAGGGACTCCATAGTTAACAAGACGGGACTTAATAATCCATGAATTGCGTATACCAGTCGCAATTTACTTATCCGTCTTTTGTACTCCTTATCTAACGCATTCATCCATTGTCAGAGATCCTCCTCTTCGATTAACCGTCTTATCGATATCGCGAATAAAAGAGGGCTACATAATACGGTATTGTTCGCCAAGTTCTGCGCCTTTACGTAATTCCTATTAAATAAAATCCCATTTTCATCTCGCGAATGAACTACTGTCCCACCTACTCCTTTATCAGGACACTCCATCCTAACCGATATAACACCCGATGTTATCAGCGATCTTTTTCTAAAATCCGATCTGAAGCTACAAAGTCGACATCTTTCTTTCACCGTAACTTTATTTCACAAATTACAAACTTCGCCTAGGACTTTTCACGCTCATCATCGAATCTAGACGAAGTTTTATCGTCATTTGTCGAATTGAAAAGTCCTGTGCACAGTAGCCCTCGATACTATTAGTGATTTAACCCCTTGACCTTCAATAACAAACACTCGTGATGCGTTAAATGGTACAGGAAGACTTCAAATTTTGCAAAACTTATCAAATTGAAAATATCAATGAGACGCGACAAGATGAAATTATTTTTATAATGTTAATATTACGTTAAATTGTATGATATATTAAGAATCTTCCGCCTTATCATTATTTCACGAATTCCTCACTTTGCTTAGGACTTTTCACGCTTATCATCGAACCGAAACGAAGCTTTATCCTCATTTTTCTATTTTCCATCGTCGAAAAATCCTGTGCACAGTTCCAAAGCGATGTATAGTGTTAATACTACGTTCAAGAATCACTAATCAATTTTTATTTTCGATATTTAATTCTGAATTACTGCGGGTGTAGTCACAAAATAAATTGTAAAGCAAGGGGATATGTTCCAAAATCCGATGTAAAGCTACCAAGCCTAGGCTTTCTTTGTCCTTTTCTTACAATTTTCTCTCATTGCCTAAGACTTTTCACGTTTATCATCGAGCCTAAACGAAGCTTTATCCTCATTTTTCCATTTTCCATCGTCAAAAAGTCCAGTGAACAATTCCAAAGCGATGTAGCACTCAAGGTTATCAGTGATTTAAATTTTTTCCAACTCCGATTTAAAGCTACCAATCCTAACTTTTGTTTTTCCTTTTCCTACAATTCCCTCACTTTGCCTAGGACTTTTCACGTTTATTATCAAATCTAATGGAAGCTCTATCCACATTTCTCCATTTTCCATAGCCAACAACCCCCGTACACAGTTGCAAATCAGCATAACACCCTCTTTGCAAACTTCCAGCATCGATAAAACACCCCTAGAAACCCTTTCCAACCTACCCTTCCACCGTACATCCTCTGTCTCACCGGCATGAAACTCGATTTTCGAAATTTCCCGACACAGTTCTCATTCCTCGCGATATTCCACGATTATCCGTGTTCAATCGAGCCGGCGATAAGTCCAGCTTTATTCCAGTCAAACGCCCCTAATCAAACTGTCATTCGGAATTCGTCTCCAAAGCGACTCCCCATCCCTGAACTATGCACCGGTTGCATCTGCAAGTATGGACAATCAGCGCGTTGACGTTGGTAGCGCTAAGTCACAAAGGGAATGGCAAAATGGGTTAGTATTGTAGTCAGACGGTGTAGCTTTGCCGGTCAGATTGCAATATTATTCCCGGATCTATGCGTCTCCATGTTCCGAAGGTTCTATCGTCCGTAGAGTCCTCTTTAATGCCGGGATTACGATCCAAAGATTTCCGGGAGTTTCCGGTGTCCTCGTTTCCTCAACGTAATAACATTCACTGCTTGCAGAGTCCGTTAAAAATTAACGAGGCCTATTCGTCGTTACATTTAAGGGGGGGCAGTCCCTTTAAACGCAAGGAAATTAGTCTTTTTTTATGAATTTTTTTGAAGGTGATAAAATTATCGAATCCTTTTGAAATTTATATATCATTTTATTGCATATGTCTAGTTTTAGAAAACATTTTTTCTTTTTTTTTCTTTTTACAAAATGGCGGCGTTCCGAATTTTTTCTATCGGCGCCTTTCGCAAGACACCGCAAACTGCTGCACCTGTAGGATTTTTGATATTGCTGTGAAATAAAAAACGAAAATATTTTCCGATTATAGACAAGTGTAGGGGAAGGATAAAGCTAAAAAAATATAAAAAAGTATAAAATTGAAAGTTATGTCGGCGTTTTAATAAAAAGGTAATTTTTTTGACCAATTTCTCGACAGTTTTTACCCCTTAAAATATATTTATTTACGCGATAACTTAAAAATTTTAGGTACATCCTTCTGGTAATATTGTAGTAAAAAACGTGGAAAAATTTCAGCCAAATCGATTGATAACTTTTCGAGCTACAACACGAGCAGTTTTTGAAAATACAGTTTCGAGATAATCGCGTATGAAGTTTCAACCGAACCGCTCGGATTACCTGAGTCCCTACTTTACACCATGCGGTGCTGCGTTCCCGATTATGTGATATAACTTTGTTAATATTTCGAATTTTTATTTCTCCTTTATATAGTATACTCTCAACATATCATACTTTCGAAATACGCAAAAAAAAAATTGATTTTTTGAACATTGTAAAGGGACTTCCCCCCTTAATCAAAACGACGTGCAACTGCACGACAGGATTTCGGTGGACATTGTAACCGTAGTAGCGGCGGCAGAGTAATAACAATCAGGCAGAAAGCGGCTGCGTTTGAAGTGCGTGCATTGTTAATGAATCACGTAATTAAATCCGCAGCAGGGTGCCCCGTTGAATTCGGCATTTCGTGTTATTTCGCGAGGAATTCCCGGAGTCGGGAGTTTATGTATCCGCACTCCATTTTGTTGAGCTTTGTACGCTCACGCTAATGCCAGAGTAGATTCCGATACAACGCAAGGATATTGCAGCGAGTGATAAATACGTAATGCGCGACCTCTGACCTCTCTGTGCTCCGGCGGTTGCCGGCTGGGATTAATGCAAGCGCGTATTTGTCGGTGGAGGTGCGTGTTGTCTGTATGTTCGTTCGTTGTCTTCGGGTGCGATGATTTTGCGGGGTTTATTCTCGTTTCACTTGAGGCGGAAGGTCGGTTGCGAAGGTGGATGGAAAAATGAGAAGCCCTGGGGATCTCGGGAAAGTTCACTCAGGACGCTCAGGAAAATTCAACTATATAACTTCGGGGGCAATGGAGTGTCTGTCGTAATAATTTGGATGGTTACATAGTCCGTTGTAAATCCATGTAGTCGTGTGAATTCTCAAACTGTTCAGCAACCTGGGTCCTGACCTAATTTGAGCCGTGTGCTGCTCGGAAGCTGCACAATCTACTCCGTTGCGCTATCAAATATGAGTTATTTCACGATAAAAAAGTATGTAGAAAAGAATCTATTAAATCTTAACCCGTCCACTGTCTAAAATGTGATTATTTAACCCCTTAGTTTATAGCGTGTGACACACGTGATGCGATAAATGGAATACAAAATTTGGAAGTTTTCCAATGGCTATTGAATTGAAAATATCAGTCGGTCCCGAGACGGTCAAATTATTTTTATAATATTATTATCGCAATCTATTACACAGAATGTTAAAATTCAGAGAGAAACTTCTTCTGGAATTAATTTTGAGTTATTACATGCGCCGTCAAAATAGAAATTGTAAGGCAAGGGTTAACGCTAATCGTACCGACACTTTATTAATTTTTACCGTGACACATCTTGTGACCGGTTATGAAGTACACCTCGCAAAAGTAAAGAAGTCCTCTGGCCTCTGGTTTGTTTTGATTCGCCTGACGGATAGGGACGTCCCTCATTCTGACGTCATTTTCGATTCTAACGCGTGATTGGCCGAGAGCGCCGCACGCTCGTTGCGTCGTCATGGGAACGACGAAAGGAGTGTTTTGTTTGGTTGTCATTCGTCGATCTCAGGTTTCCAGGGCCGTGTGGTGGGGATAGGCGGTGCAAACGACACTTTCCCCTTTCACCGTGCCTCAGACCGCGTGTCTTCTTTCAAGTTTGGCTATTATAGTGACAATCGAAAACACAATACTTCTTTCGTCACAAAAATCGTAGGTCAAGGGGTCATTGGTAACTATGTATTATTATATAATTCTCCAAGTTTATAGGAGAGCCATAGAGTAGATATTTCCGTCTCATAAAACATAAATTACCAAATCGATCATCTTATCCGCCTCGTAGTTCCTCTTCTTCCAAAGTACTTATTCAGTATATCGAAACATAATATATTTAACTTTCGTCGAGGTTTATTTTTCCTGAATTTTATTCCTCGAGACAAAACTGGCCCAAACGAGATGTTTCCCTTATGTATTTGTTAAAGTTCACTACTATGTTATGTAATCTTTGTGATTGAAAAACATGTATTTATACTCTCGTGCGTAAGGGCATTTGTATTTTCTTTTTGTGAATAAAGTTATTATTATTATAATATATTTAACCCTTTGAGGACGACAGACGCATATATGCGGTCTGGGGAAAAATCTGATTACAGTTTCTGGTGCATGTATACACATTCAGAGTTGAAAAATTGAAATGTAACCGTTGAAATATGATTACACAAATAGTAAATTATAACATTGACACTCTGATTTTCTGATAAAAAGGGGTTTTTTGATGTCAAATAAATGATTATTTCTCAATATCCAAAGAAGTCTCCGTCCGCAAAGGGCTAACGCTGATAATTCAACTTTTAATAAGTCTCCTTGATCGCCGTGTACCTCGAATTCGTACTTACAACGACGTCTGTGGTTCAATGAATGCAAAATGTTTCCCTAAAACGTACATACTTCCCGCGCAAATACCTGAGAGCGAATTAAACGCAAACTCGAGCCCGTCTTTTTACAAATATCGGGGCAACAGTTTCCAACAGAATACGCCGTGCCATCGTACAGATCCGTGACTGGCTGTTTATGTTTTTCTTTGTCAAACGAGAGAGTAATTTGAAACTGTCGTGCATGTTTGAGAGAAGGAGCGAGAGAGGGAAAGATACAGAAAATACGCGAGGCTCCGTGAAAGCAGTATATTGCTCGTGTTCCGTCGTGAGGGGGCCGGGGAATTTTTCATTTTCCATAAGTGTACGAAGGAAGAGTCAACTTTGCGCGCCTCTTACTTTCCTCCGTATTCTGTAGTCTTCATTTCTCCGACACCGCCGTAAAAGACACCGAAGTCAGTACTGCGAAGAGGAATTATGGGAACTTACGGGAAAGTCAGCCACTCCCCGTGATTGCAGGTCCACGGTGAAGCTGTTCTTTTTCGCGACTTCCTGGATTATTTACGTCCACGCGAGTTTCGGCCTTCTGCTGCCTCTTTTCCCCCGCTCTTTTTCCTTATCCTCTTATTTCTTCGTTTTTCCACGGGAAGGCCGCAGGTGGAAACTCATCCGAAGTTTTCATTTTTCAGTTCCAACCTCTCTGTCTCTTTTTTTCCCTCCCCCTTCGTCTCCCCCTCTCGCTGGTCTGGCATTATTCCGACGAGTGGGCTTTTCTTTTTCAAGCCTCTTAAGTTACGTCAAATGCGCTGTCGGAATGTTTTCTTGCTCGATCTTGAAATGCTCCGGGTTTTTGAACATTTCGAGCTCACCGGAGGATGTATTTGCGCGTTGGGCTTAATTAAAACTAATCTCTATTAAAAACGCGTGTTCTTTGTGGCCCTGTAAGTACCATTTGGAACGGAGATTTAATTCTCCAGAGATTTAATTTTGTACTATATTTAAACCTCCATGTTAATTTCAATGTGACTGCCGTTTCTGTAGGACTTTACCGCTCTTGATTATACTTTTATTTTACGCCCGGCCAGATTTCCATGAAATAAAATATCCTACGGATTTCATTTCTATGGCTGATTGCAAAATTAAAACGTCTGATAGCTCATTACAAAATTAAATATTTCATCGCATTATAATTTATCAGTCTAACTTCACCCTTCTAATAAGCAAAAAACAGTAAAATTTAAAAGCTTCAATCTACAGTTCATTAACCCTTTGCGGACGAAGACTTTTTCGAATATTGAGAAATAAACATTCCTTTGGCGATCAGAAACCACCTTTTTGTCAGAAAACTCAGTGTTAATGTACAAACGTTGTAATTATGCTACGAATTTACTTCCTACAGCAACTTGCAAAACTAAAAATTCCCATTGCTCACTACAAAATTAAAAATTCCCATTGCTCATTACGAAATTAAAAATTCCCATTGCTCATTACAAAATTAAAAACTCCCATTGCTCATTACAAAATTAAAAATTCCTATTGCTCATTACGAAATTAAAAATTCCCATTGCTCATTACAAAATTGAAAACTCCTATTGTTCATTACAGAATTAAAAACTCCCATTGCTCATTACAGAATTAAAAACTCCCATTGCTCATTACAAAATTAAAAATTGCATCACATCACAATTTATCACTCTAACTTTACACTTCTCGTAAACACAAAACTGCAAAATTTAAAATCTTCAATCTACCGCTCATTAACCATTTGCGGGGGAAGATTTTTTGAATATCGAGAAATAAACATTTCTTTGGCGATCAAAAGCCACCTTTTTATCAGAAAACTCAGTGCTAATGTATAGCCTTCATAAATATCCTACGAATTTAATTCCTATAGCAGATTCCAAAATTAAAAATTCTAATACCTCATTACAAAATTAAAAATTGCATCGCATCAAAACATACCAGTCCAACTTTACCCTCCTAATAAACAGAAAGCTGAGAAAATGTACAAATTCTCAACACAAAGACAAATAAAACCTACAAAAATTTAAAATTACACCCCCTCCACATGAAACACCAAGGCATACATGTTCATCGGATCATTACGCGGCCCCAGTTTCCATCTGACAGGCGGGCGATCGTTTCCAACAAAGTGTTTACAGTCCGCTCGAACCTGTACACTCTTCTCCTTTAACGGAGGCAGCTCCGCCCACCCCCCACCCTTCCGCTTCTCTTATTTCTAATTGGCTAATTGATCCGAGTATGTTCCCGCCGTGATTTCGTCCTGCCAGGTACACTCGAGGGACACGCGCGTGTGGATGCGCCCTTACACGTTACCAGCGCTTATACGATCATGTGGAAAGCTTTGTCGATGGGCTGCTTTCGGGTAGGAAGCCTTTGTCGTGCGCGAGCGCCGTTTAATTACGAACTTGGACAGTCCTGTTAGATACCTTGTCGACGTGGCTTTCCTGTGCCGACAGAACCATCTCGGAGAAAATCGATGTTAACCGAGATAAAAGACTTTGTATTTCGTGGACGTTTTTGGCGCGAACTTTAAATAATATAATTCGGGGGAGATGTAGAAGTCTGTGGGGTTGGAATTACACTTTTAACGGGGATTATCTACTTGATTATCAAGGTTACTTGGTTATTAACGATGGTAAAAGCACAAAGAGCGGGGGAAGGGTGGAGGTGTCGGAATCAATTTCACTTACTGTACACTTTGTACGCCGCGTTACCAAAGGAGCCGTTTTTCTAGGTTTTTAACGGTAGAACTACCAAGGCAGATTAAATTATTGGTTTCTGGCTCCGTCATAATTTGAATTCTGGTTAAAAATTTAAATTATCACGACACTTCGGCGTCATTACCATTTTATAATTCCCAGCAATAAATAAAATAGATGAACTGCCGGTAGTTGTAACAGACTTTTGCTACAGTTTGAACGCAAACTTAATAAATTATTAAATTCATTATTTTTTAAGTAATTTATTATAAATATAATATAATTATTTATTAACCCCTTGCCTTACAATAAGGTGTGACCCTCGTGATGGTTAGACGAAGTAGGAAACTTTGAAGTTTTCCAAAAACTATTAAATTGAAAATATAAATCAGTCATGACACGATCAAATTATTACTAGAGTATTAATATTGTATTCAATTATAAGAAATACCAGAAACCAGAGAGAAATTTCGAATTAGGAATTAATTTTGAGTTATTGCTCACACAACCAACATAGAAATCGTAAGGCAGAGGGTTAAGTAAGTAAATTTTAAATTTCTTATCTAATAAAACTATAATCTTTCAACCTTTTATTTTCCCTTTACCGTAAAATTTATAACAGCAACATTTGCCTTGCGTTTCAATTCCGCATCCTGCGAAGGATGTTAACACTAGGTTTACGGGACTGAAATCTGTTACATTGCAATATATTAAATAAAGACTTTGGAAAAAGAGGGATCAATCGGCAAAGCTGATAATTCGTTAAGTAATTTTTGTATTGTAAAATACACGTGAAATATCTACTGTACCTCTTCTCTATATATTTGAGAAATATTTATCAAAAAAGTAAGAACGCGTCAATTTGACGGCATCCGTAAACCTAGTGTTAAAGTAAATTCCGCAGTCGACTGGTGAAAATATACAGTCATAACCAATATACAGCAAATAGTCCCGAAACATTACTAAATACGATTATATTAAGAAAGTGGACATTCATTACAACGGTTTACATCACCTGCACCCTCGACTAACTCCGCTCAGCGGACAAAAAGTCGACGATCACGTCTCCCAGTTTCCCGGCAAGCAACAATGGCGGAGTTTTTGCCGGCGCAAACTTCGAGGGAGAACATTAGCCATCGGCTTTGTCGACAAAGCAGCCGGAAGAAGGCGAAGATTGAGGACGAAAGACAGGACCAAAGAGAGACACGGTCCTGCGGAAACGGCGGTCTCGGAGGCCTGCGGTTTTCACCCCGGCTCGGCCGCTTAACCTGCGGTCGTACCTGTCGATTTCACCCAGCAAAAAGCTACCTGGTGACCACATCCCCTTCGGCACCCTTGCACCCCTGTGATTCCGAGTTGTCCGGCAACCCTCTGCTCACTTGGGCCACTGGAACTTGGCTGGATTGACGTTTAGAGAGAAACAAGATCGTTGTCGAGCTCCAGCAAGTTGTGGAAGATGTTGGGATGGTTGTTTGGGACAAATTGTGTCATTGGGTAGCCTGAGAGTTTGCTGAGAAATGTTTTTTATTTTTTGAAGCTTAAATTTAGAGCTGAGGATAATCTTAACTACTCACTGCATTCTTTTTTTGGAAGATCACATTTTAAAGGTATTAACTTTGAAATCCTATATCTGTGAGAGTATCGTGTAAAAAAACGTCAGCCGTTTTCATTCTCCATTTTTTTAAACCTTTGCTAACGTATTTGTGAGATTTTTCTGATTAAAATGATACCAAACACGGCACAGTTTGAATTATATTTACTTAACACTAGATTTATGGGCGTGAAATCTGTTAAATTGCAATATATTAAATAAGGACTTTGAAAAATTAGTTAATAGACTACAATTTCACAATATATAATTCAGAATTGGTCGGTGTACGAATACTTTCTACACCCACCGTATATGTTTGGGATATCAAATATCCCAGTAGTGTTGCAAGGGTTAACATCACCTATCACAAAACCCTTCGACTCTCTCACAATCCGACGACAGTTTCTCTCTCTCATAGAACCTTCTCAAAAGAGCGAAACGACCGATAAGAAGGATCGAAGTCGAGCAGACGGAAAACGGAACGGTGACGTTGTTCCTCGACAAGAAATAGGGGCTCCGCTAATTGTTGGAATAATGAACAAACTTCGAACCTCCCTGTGTAGGGTGGTTCTTGTTATTTCATGGGTGTACCAGAGGCGCACCTGTTCACCTCGTTATTCCGTTGGCCTCCTCCTCGTCGTCGTTATCGTCTCAGTAATCCTTTGGAACTCCCTTTTCGCAGTACATCGAGAATTTTGTCCTTTGCCCGATAAATTCAACCTTCTCGGCCTGATGTGTTTTACCTCGTTGAGCTTTTACCTTCGTCTTTATTGTTTGACGGGAGGGTCGCGTTAACAAGCTCCAGGCTCGGATGTTAATCTCGAGCGGAACTACTTGCCGAAGGAAGGATCCTTCGGTACAGCAATCTTATTGTTGTCGCGAATATCGCCTTGGAAATCAGCCTCGACTTTTCGACGAGCGCTGGAATTGTTTCTCGGCAGATTGTTATGCTCGAAATGATTTTGTAATTAGTGAAGCGGCGCGGGCTCATGGGATCATTGAGGCTCGTGGAAATTAATACGTTGGTGTTGGATTTGTAGGGCTTAAGGAGTTGGATTTGAGGGCGGGAAGAAGTAGTTGGAAGTTTAGGGGTGTTTAAGGGGGTGCTAAAGGTTCTTGAGGAATTTAAAAGGGCGGCGAGGTGTTTGCAAGTAATTCTGTTGCTTTGAGATAATGGCTTATCGGTTCGCTTGATGAAAAAAGGCTGTGGTAAAGTGAAAGGGTTGTTTCTTTAATAATAAAACTACCCACGTTATATCTACTAAAATTTAAATATATGTACTGCGGAAGTAATTTCGAAAAAGAGTGATCGATTGGTGAAAAAGATGATTGATTAACTAACTTAGGTTTTATAAGAGAGGTTATAAGGTTAGATCGCCGTAAGCCTTTCGGCGAAGCTTGAATTATTTTTATTTATAATATTTATTATATATTAATATTTATAATATTTATTATTTTTTTATTTATAATATTTTTATTATAACAGAAGTGGTAGAATATATGTAGACAGTAAAACTACTTATATTCTATACTAATATTTAAATAAACCGAATAAGTACGTACTTTGGAAAATTATAAATCAAGAGGGAAAAAAGATGGTCCATCCTAGGTAATTTAGGATTTATAAGATAGAAGTGGAATAATGAATTCATGGCTCCTCCATCAATTTAGGGAATTTTTAGAAAAAATTGCGAGCCGGTCATTTTGACCGACTTGGTGAGTTTAGTGTTAACCAGTTAACTGCGGAATTTAGTTTTAAAAATCCTTCGCGGTATGCGGAATTCAAATCGGGAAATGACTTGAAAAATTCGTGCACTTTTAGAAAAATTGAAAGTATGAGTTTATATTTGATACGGGAGAAAATTTAGAAAATTTCTTAAATAGAAATGAAGTACTAATCCGTAGAATTCCAAGGGGTTGAAATCAACCTTCAAACTCCACGATCTCCGATAGAACTTTTCATACAGAAATTCCATTGCGTCAAGAGACCTGTTCGCCAACAGGAGAGAAAGAAATAATTTTACGTTTCATTAAAAAGCGGAATTTTATAAGTACACATATAATATTCGTTTCCCTTTTTCCACACGCCCCTCTACTTCTACCCTCTTTGTTGAAAAACGTGCTTTGTAACGTGCCATTGTGTTACATCTGGCTATGGTGCACCGTTAAAAATTGAAGTTCCCTTTCGGTGATTCCCGAAACGCGTATCCAATTATTCCATATGAATTCGCGCAACGGCATAAAGGGATTAAAATAATTTTACACGGCTCGACAATAGAAAGGGTGAGATTGTATATTTTTTTCCCCTTCTATTCTCCAGCCGCAAATACGAGATTTTCATCCGTAGTTTCATCATATTTCCCCGGATCACGGAACAAAGAATAATTCCCGTGTCAGGGAAGAGCCGAATGGAGAGAAAGACACCGTCGAATGAATTTATTATTACAATATCTTCCACCGGCCTATCGCTCGCCTCGTATTTCATCCCTTCGTGTCTGAAATTTCGTATTCGGACCATTGTTCTTTGATGCCGCCTCCGGTAGACCAACGTTTGCGGCCGTAAACGTTAAAAGGAAACGCAATGCGGAAATGGTGCTTTACCAAGATTATCCGGCGTCGTTGGGGGTTGCGAAAGAGCAACTCTTTAAAGAGTATCGCGGTTTGTAATTCCACAAGCGGATACGAATTTTTATCCTTTATTCTTACGGTGAAGAATCAACGTTCACCGAGGAATTCTCTTTGCCGTGTTCCGCAAATCTGACCGTTTTTGGGGGTTGGTTTTGCACGGTTTTTGATTCGGTGAAAGGATGACGGGAAAGATGTAATAGTTTGCTTTTTTAGGGTGAAAAATAGTGCTGACAAGTTTATTAGGTTTGGAGGAATTTTTATATAGTGTAAAATGTGCTATGGTGTTTTTGGTGCATATTTCGTTATAAACTGTCGAACTTTATGTCAAATTGCAATAAGAATTTTTAGATTTTCTGCAATTTTACTGGTTCTAATATAATAATTAATACAATAACGAACTACTTGATTCGTCTATGGAGGTCTGAATTTTTTATTTTTAATATATAAATTTTTTTCCTGTTTTTGTTTACGGATAAAATCCTCAAAATTCAACGGATAAATCCTGAACATTCTGCATATGCTGGATAAAAATAGTCATGAAAAGTCAAAGAAACGTTGCGGATATAAATTTAAAATTCTGGAAATTTAGAGACCACTCGTTTAGATTCTCCAGGTAGATTTAGTGTTAATAAAAATCGTAGTTGAACCCTAGAATTTTCCCTGCACGTTGGTGCCCCGTGGCTCGCTCTCCAGCTATGGTTACCATTTGTAATCCCTCAGCTGACCGGTTAAATCCATGGGATTTGAATTTGTCGTCTAAGAGAGAACGTGGCTTTACCTACGTAATTTAGCACACAAGCGAGGCTCACATTTGCAACTGTGCGTCATAAATATACGTCCCTGCTCGCCATGAAACGTCTAACGTTAAAGGAATAAGGGTGGTTTGGTTGTTGAATGTTGTCCCGTGTGATTCTCACAGGGATCTTTGAACTTGCGAGCTAAATTAACGCTCTGACTACTACATTTTCTCCTTCTTTATGTATTATAATTTACTTTTATATTAATAATTAATATTCCAATTAGTTATTACTCAGTTAGTAGTGAATTTTTTTTTATTAAATAGCCTCTTTGATGACAGTCTGAAAATTGCTCTCGAATAACCCTTGGACGATTGATGCTAACATTATTTAATTAATGAAAAGGACATTATGACACATTTTGGATATTTTTTCAGGCTAATAGAATTTTTACAGTACGAATAACCCCCAGTGGATCGTCTCAGGGGATGTTAAATTCTCTTTGCCATTGGCTTTTCCACCTTAAAGTTCTTTAACACTAGAACTACTGGCAGTAAATCTTTTATATTTAAATGTATTAAATAATTGCTTTGAGATAAGAAGAATTAACAGGTGGGAAAGATGATGGATTCTGTAATTTATGTTTTATGAGATGGACGGAGATATCTACTCTATGACTCTCCGATATATTTGAAGAATTTTTGGAAAAAATTGCTACCAGTCATTTTGACCCACATTATTCACCTGATTTTCCTTTAACGGATTATCACATTTTTAAACACTTAGACCAATTCGTTACAGAAAGAAAATTCAATAATGAAGGTGACCTTAAAAAAGTCGCCTCCAATTCCATTGTTTCTAAAAACTCAGATTTTATTAAAAATCGTATAAAAGCCCTTGTGGATCTTTGGTAGAAGTGTATTGATGCCGATGGAAATTATTTTGATTTATAAACATTCATTTTGCAAAAACTGTGGCACTTTAATTTCGCCGTATGCAATCCGACCTGCAAATCTAATAATCTGTGTATTATAACATAAGCGTAAAATATCTACTGCACTGCTTCTCTACAAACTTGAGAAATTTATAAAAAATTATAAACATTTATAAAATAAATAGTTATACAAATTTATAAACTTTGAAAAAAGTAGGAACCCGTCAATTTTACGGCTGCCGTAGATCTAGCGTTAAAAGTGATTATACATGGATGCTTAACCCTTTGCGGTCCGAATTATTTTCTCAATTTTGTAGTGAGCAAAATGAAATTAATTTCACATATTCTATCGTTGGTTATTCATTTTTTTTAATTATAACAATAACTATAGACACTGACGGATATTTAGGTGATATTACAATATCATTATGAATATTGGAAAGTTGATATTTAATCGTTAGAAGATAAAACGAAGTAAAGAGCTATATCGAGTATAGCTCGACATAGGACTGCAAAGGGTTAAAAGACGAAAACTTTTGCTTACAAGTAATATATCGATAGTATGCCCCACACTTATGCTAGAAAGATCCCATCAGCTTTTCCCGAATATCGACACCCAAAGAAAAAAGGATCGACGATATTGATCGCTCGAAACCTTTCTACTTCATCCCTCACCCTTTCAACCCCCGACCTCGTAAACGAACGCAGCCTGTATCGTGCGTTGTGCGCACATTTTCTCTCGTCCGTCTTTCCATCCCCCTTTTACGCGTTCCTGCTTGACTTTTTCCTCATTTCTGAATCGCACACGAGCCTCGAGCTCGTGTCACTATCTTGACGTGCCCTCCAGTGCAGCTTCTAACAGTGCAGCGTGCAGTTTCACCCGAAAGAGGGTGCATCGGTGCACGCAATCGCTGATGAAAGCTTCGGGCAACCTTTCTCTTCGCTTTCCTCCCTGCGCAATTGTCCATTTTATCAATTCGTCGGAAACAGTTGGAATAAGAGTCGTAAAGGAACTTTGGGAAGGGATTTTAACACTAGAACTACCAAAACAGTCAAAATGGCTGACACACAATTTTTTCCAAAAATTCTTCAAATATATAGGAGAGTCATGGAATAGATATTCTTTGTCCATCTCATAAAACATAAATTACAGAATCGATCATATTTTCCACCCCCCAATTCTTCTTGTTTCAAAGCACTTATTTAATATATTTCAATATAGTAGATTTAATGCCGGTAGTTCTAGTGTTATATTATTAAATAGAAATTATCCTTGAAAACTGAGATTTCAAAACAGCCCTTGTCGGAATCGTTTCAATCCCTTTCCACCCTGTGGCCCATATCTAAATTGTAGTTGAAACGGGGGAAAGAAAACCGCGAAAAACACTGACGAACGTTGAAAGTAATCGTGAGAAGGGTATCGAACGGCATGATCGAAAAATTAATTGTTTTTTTCCCGTCTCAACCCCCGGCCGCAGCCGTGGGGCGAGCGGGGGGTTGAAAGGAGGCGCGACAATTAACCACTTTTCCGCATCGAGTGGCCGCAAACGCAGCAGTGCACGAAATACAGGCAGCCTCGTGAAAAGGCGAAAGGGGTGGAAAACAGGGGTTGAAAAGGGACGTCGAACCAGGGATGAATAGGTCGCGACGTTCAATTCGTCACATGTGAATTCATCGTCGTAGAAGTAGCTCAACTTTCTAAATCCTTTTTCTACGTTCTCCCAATTTTTTTAATTTTCTTCCAAGTGATATTAGAACGCTAATTATAATTATGCTATTGACTTCTTAATTACTCAGAATTTTCCTCTTTTTTAAATATTTACAAAAGTGGTAGCAGTTTCTTAACACTTTGAAGAATCGGCTGCAATTTCCATAACTTGAAAAATGTAGTTTTATACGAAAATTACAAAATTCTCCGTGTTAACAATAATTGGAATATTTATTTTCAATACTTTGAATATTTATTTACAATACTTTGAATATTTATTCATCAATTACCGTGTTGTTATTTTGGCAATCAGTGTACAAACTAATTCAAAGTTTTCCACCCCCTCAGTGTCGTTGAAAATCCAACAGAAAGTTATCCACAACTATTTGAAAAATCGACTGCAATTTTAGCATTTATTAAAATCCAATTGCAACGTGCAATCGCAAAATTCATTACATTTCAGATCTACGCAAGAAACGAGAAAATTCCAGATTAAAAAAATAAATAAAATGGCCATGGCAGAGGCCTCGAATAATTCACAATATTCGAGCCCCCCGGACCTCCTTATGGGAGGATCTTATGGGGAAATTAGACAGAGCTCGATCAGCGGGCAGCTCGCGATCCACCCCTCTGAGGACTTTTCAAATATTCATTTTCTCATACCGAGGACAGAGTGCATCTGGATCCTCGGTTCGTCGGGGGATGCAGGGGATTATGCGGTAATGGTATAACCCTCGTTTCTCCCCTGGGTCCCCTAAGACTTAAGACGGCGATCCTCCGAGGCGAGGACCTTTCTCGATTAATCGAATTTCACGTGTCGACCTTCGCCATTGATTCGCTTGTTTGATCGCGTGGGTGTGTGTGGTACCTCTTGAAAATTAATAGATTTCTAGAGCAGCATCGAAGAAAGTTTCGCCGAGGATTTTGGTATCCGTGAGACGTCTAATTGGGGATGAATTTAATATTAAATATCCTTATAATAACTGAGAATATTTTTTATTAATTTATCTATTCAAAATTGTGTCATTTATATTTATTATTAAGCTTTGAATTATACTCTGTTTCTATATTATTTATTACGTTTAATCAATTTTATTTCACTATTACGTTAATTACTGTTGTGTCTTTAAGTTGTTAATAGTGATAAATTCACGAGAAAATTCCGCCTAATAACACTAGTCAATTTTTATTCCATTTACGTAGCTTAATAAATTTTGTCTAAATATCACGTACATAACTATTGATTTTGCAAGTTATTAACACTAAAACAACCAAACCAGTCAAAATGACTGGTACACAATTTTTTCCAAAAATTCTCCAAGTTTATAGAAGAGTCATAGAATATATATTCTGCGTCCATCTTATAAAACATAAATTACCGTATCGATCATCTTTTCCACCACTGAATGCCCCTTTTTTCAAAATACTTATTTAATATATTTAAATATAACAGATTTAACGCTGGTAGTTCTAGTGTTAATACAAATAAATATACGGGAGAATTGTACTTTCTACCGTTAAATTTTGAAATCGGAAGAATCAGACTTCTCACCCGGATAATCTCACCCACAAAGCTGAGCGAAGAAGGGGTTGAAAAGTCTCGCCAGGAATCTCAGACATTTCTTCCTCGAGTCCTTGCCTTTCCGTGGAATTTATCACGATGGTAGTATCGCTAGAACGGTTCCTATAATTTTCACGGTGCCATAGAACGTCCGTTCGTCCAAGGGACGTTCCATTGTCGACGATGTAACGAGGGGCAATTTTTGCACTGGCGAACAATGCGTCGCATTAGCGTATTGTGCTACCCTGCCGTTTCACGTCATCCGACACGCCGATATCGTAATCGATGCTGGCCGATTTCCATCTCGCGGAAGGCCAGAACAACCCCGTGAATCTGTACTTTTCACCTGCGAGCATACCTGCGTCATTATCGCAGCAAGTCGACCGATAACCCAGGTCATCCTGAATGATAGGGAATTTCTAACTGCGAGAGGGAATGCCAAAGTGCAATGTGATTTGTCTTCGACCATTTGGGAGATTATGATTTTTAACCCTTTGCGCTCCGAATTATTTTACTAAATTTTCGGAAAATACGCAGATATAGTCTCGGAAAATTCTCTACCGCTGATTATTCATTTTTATTTGATATTAGGAGCAATTGTTGGTACCGTGGGATATTTATGTTAATACTATATTTACGGGAGTGAATTCTGTCACATTGCAATATATTAACACTAGAACTACCGGCGTTAAATCAATCTTATTACAAAATATTAAATAAGTACTTTGAAAAAGGAGGGACCAAGAGGCGGAAAATATAATCGATTCGGTGATTTATGTTTTTGAAGATGAACATAGAATATTTATTCCAAGACTCTTCTATAAACTTGGAGAAATTTTGGAAAAAATTGTGTACCAGTCAATTTGACTGGTTTGGTAGTTCTAGTGTTAAATATATTAAATAAGTACTTTGAAAAAAGATGGATCAAGTGGTAAAAAATACGATCAGTTAAGTACTTCATGTATTATAAGATACACGTGAAATATTTACTGTACTGCTTCTCTATCAGTTTGAAAAAAAATTTGAAAAATGTTGGAACCCGTCAAATTGACGGCGACCGTAGATCTAGTGTTAAATAAGGACTTTGTAAAAAGAGGGAGCAAGCGGCGGAAATGGTAATTCGTTAAGTCATTATTGTTGCTGGATTATTATTATCAATGTAATATTATATACAGGGTGTCCCAGTTTTTTCCGGCCAAACTTTGTCAGTGTGTTCTACACGCAAAAGTAAGAAGAAAATGTTACATGAACATGTGCTCTTAAATGTTTTATTAACCCTTTGCCCTAAAACAGCGAGTGACACTCGTGATGCGGTTGATGGAGCAGGAAATTTTGAAGCTTGCAAAATTGTTAAATTGAAAATATCAGTGGAACACAACACGCTAATATGATTTCTTTGTTATTAATATTGCATTAAATTCTGAAATATATCAGGAATGACTAATATATTTTTATTTTAGCAATTTAATTTTCAATTATTATGGAAACAGTCACAAAAGAAATCGTAGGGCAAGGGGTTAACGATTTATAACTAATAATACAAAGTGATAATGAACTGATATGACAAGTGATAATGAATTATGAAAATCTCTACTTGTGTTTACATAAACTCTTATATTTACTTGCTCAAGTAGTTCCTTCTTTTTTTAAATTACATTTTGTAATTAATTCTTATTCATAGTATATATTTGATGGAATTTTTTTTGCAAACCACAAAAAAATTGCATAAAAAAAGACCGCTTAAAAACAGCTTTGACTGTATTATTTGCACTAAGTATCCTCCCATAATACTTACGCTAACCGAGCAAATTCATTCGGGCAGAGCAGCCGATCGCAGCTTCGTATCTCGAAATCGACACTCGAAATGGAGCACAAATGAATTCGAAAGGCACTCCCACGGGCAGGTGTTTACTCTTGCACATTTCAACACGTAGCTTGAAATCGCTCGGAAAACGATTATTCGACTGTCGGGTAAACATTGCCGGCACGGCTCATCAGAGCACCGAACTTATTTGTCTATGCAAATTGTCAATCAACGGCGCTACCTGCGGTTCCCTCTCGTGTCTCCCCGTTCGTTTCGCTTCCCGAGGACCGCAGGTGTTGTTTTAGTTTTTCGACGTCCGATGCGTGCAACGCGGTTAATATCCTTTTTGCAAAGGACACCCTTTGTCGGGGCGCTAGAAAAATATGCTGTCTATTCGCACGTTATTTTTCCACCCCGGTCTTTGTGCTGCTCTGTTGCATCGGTGGGGTGGATGTTTCACGTGCGAAAGGGGTGAATTTATCGACTTAATGCTAAGTGGAGAATTGTCTGGATGTGTTTTTTATGTGTCGTGCTGACTGGTAGGTTCAGGGTGCACCAATTTTAAAATAGTCGAGAAGTGTTGCGCAGTAGAATATAAGTAATGAAACTACCCCCTTGAATATTGTAGGGTTGATTATTCTTTTACTTATAGGACTTCTAATGTTTTCATTATCCTGGAAAAATGTCGGGTAGAAAAGTTAAAGGACGCCTGTATTAATTTATATAAGGGATGAAATCACTTTCTTATATATTCGAAATGAACAAGGCAGGTTGTTTTATAGGGTTGAATCTTCTGAGCCACTGATTTTATTATCCCAGGAAGAATGATGTGTTATTTTTATTATTCAGTCGACGATCTAAGGGATGATTTTATGTGCCGGCAAAATGATAGGTTCAGGGTGCACCAATTTTAAAATAGTCGAGAAGTGTTGCACAGTAGAATATAAGGAATGAAATTACCCCCTTGAATATTGTAGGGTTGATTATTCTTTTACTTATAGGACTTGCAATGTTTTCATTATTCTGGAAAAATGTCGGGTAGAAAAGTTAAAGGACGCCTGTATTAATTTATATAAGGGATGAAATCACTTTCTTATATATTCGAAATGAAAGACAAGGCGGGCTGTTTTATAGGGTTGAATCTTCTGAGCCACTGATTTTATTATGCCAGAAACAATGGTATATTTTTATTATTATCATTCAGTCGACGATCTAGGGGATGACAGCTCCTGAAATATCGAAGAGACAGGCACATTTTCATCGATTTTGAGGGGTGAAATCACTTTTTTATATTGTCGAAATGAAAGACAAGACGGACTGTTTCACAGGGTTGAAACTTCCGAGCCACTGATTTTATAATACCAAAAACAGCGGCGTATTATTATTACCATTCAGTCGACGATCTAGGGGATGAAACAGCCCCTGAAATATCGAAGAGACAGATACATATTCCTCGATAAACACGATTAATTTCGTAACAGAGTCGGAAGATCGGCGTCGTTAATCCTTGGGAGAATCCAGAGCTGTTCTTGGATGGTTTTCGTAATTACACCAACCGACGGATTTTCCAGCACGCTCACTCGTCAGATTTGCGAATATCTCATTAACGCGATTCGCGAGCTCGAAACCGAGGGAACTCGTGTGCCACGCTGACAATTGCCGGGGAGAAATTTCATTCGCTATGACGAAGAGTAGATTATACTAAAAGCGTTTTCGAGTTGTAAAAGATAGTGGCTTCTCGTAACACGTTTGCGAAATGGTACGATAGGTGCGAATATCGTCGGCGAATATCGCTCCCGTTGGATATAGCTTCCATTGGACGTTAAGGAAAGTTAATTCGTCAGTTGGCGAGGCACCGTTTGTATTTTTGGCACGGTTGAAATGGCTGAATTAATATTTATAATCTAATCACGAGAGTCGAGGATTTTATTTGGCATATTTAAGTGCCGGACGTTAAATTAATTTTGCGAATTCAAACGCACTTTGAATATTCTATCCGGGAGCGGCTTGGGCTCCGATAATTGGTAATATTAACTCCGTTTGTCATTTTATAAACGATAATTGCTCTTATTGAAACGTCATCAGCGAACGAACATTAATTACGATACTACCAATTAATTAAGAATATCATTGTATGTTCTCGGCGAAATTCCGCCGTAATTAATTCAGCTTATTATTCCTTTGTTCCTTTGCATGCTGAACATTTTTCATCGAAAATTTACACACACAACTTCCCAATGCCGATTTTATTACCACGCAACCCCATAGATTTCATTCACGTTCTGTTACTTTTATTAAACATATTTCCCATCCATTCTTTTATTTATAACACACCGCATCCTTTCAATCGCATGCAACAAGAAGAATTATAGGAACCATAAATTTTACAATTTTTATTGAAATTACTGTTGTTAGTATCGACACAAAATTCTAAGCTGACATAGAGAATTTAAAATAGTAGTTTACTGGCAACTGAAGCTCTTGTATAGTGCGACACATTTATGTTGGCTTGCAGAAAGAATGCGAACTAAAGGAGGAAGAGAGAGAAACTGATATGGGCGGCGAATGTGAGCACATTGGCGTATTCACAAGATTTAGAATATTGTTATAGTAAAAGCTGGATAAACTCCGGCATAACTATAGTGAGGGACCAGAAACAAGGCGCGAATAGGCGGTTGAAAGCAAGTGGCTCCACCGCTCGGACGCCAACTTAAATGTGTCGCACTATACAGTGCCCATCATTAATGGCGGTTAAAATGGAGGGAATACTCCGCCTTTGGTTGCCTATCCGAAGGTGCACCACCTTTACCGATGTTTCTACGACGATTTTACCCAACTAGACTGTTTTCCAATACCGTTTTTAACTGTTTGCTTCAATGGCTCCAAATTTTGACTGCTTTTCAAGGGAAAAGTTAATAGTTTCCGGCTGCATAATTAAAATAAAAATTGAATTATCGTTTTAGTACAAAACGGCTCCACTAACCGGCCTCTCCGTTTCTCACGTCGTTCCTGAAGGTTCGCCCTGAAAAGAGCAATATTGTCCTTTCAAGTTAGCTCAATGGTAGACGTAATGTATCGTTGAAGATGGCAGCCAGTTGGCCGGCTCGTCGCGGTGCTTCTCTTTTGTCTCGTCATTAATTACTTTCTCGCCTTGGGCGTTGAATTAAATGTCTTGCAAAACAATGGACCCCAAAGTCGTTATGAGGCTAGAGAATAAGTTGCTCTTCTTTTCATCGGAAACGTAATATCGCGGAAATGTTTTAAAGGGAAATACGCCTTTGTTGCCAAGTTATCTTCCGACGTTTAATTATGAACTGCAAGGAGCAATTTATTCAACGCGCTCTCTCGAAATTGGACGAGTGTTTTCCACTGTTATTTTTTTTTTATTCTTCTTTTGTTTCTCATCCCCCACCGTTCACCGTTTCGTAATTAATACATCGAATGACGTATCGTTACGTTCTGCAACCCCGCGGACAGTTTTGAGTGGGCAGAAATGTCCGGGAGGGGTAGAATTATAAATGGTTCCTTTTTTTACCAGTTTTTTCTTCGGAGCAGTGTTGGAGACGTAGGCCAAGGGTGAAAAAATGAATTAATCGACGGAAAGACGGGAATTTATGGCTGTGAATCGGACAAGCACTTTGCTGCGAATAATAATCGTAATTTTGATTATACAAATATGAACACTAGAAATATTGGCGTTCATTCTATTATATTTAAATATATTAACCCTTTTAGTGCCGACCGGAAAAATGTATTAAATTAATTAAAAATCTATTTCAATATTTGTTGAAAATCGTAGGACTAATATTCATCTAACATTGTTAGAAAAAAAACAAGTTGGTTATTTATTGTAGACAGTAGTTAAAAAGAGGAAGAATCATCATTTGGTCATAGTTTAACACTCTATAGACCGAAAGTTGCACGATAGCACACTAGAAAATGATAAAAATACTAATAAGTAAAAATAATAATATATATGAAATAATAATAAATAATATAATAAGTAAATAATGAGTTATGGATAAAAGATGGAGGTAGATAAAAATAAATAATCAGTTATAAATGATATATTTAACTTGATTTCGAACCATAGAATTTTAAAGAATTTCATGATATTTAAGAACTAAATTGTAACATTTGACAAAGTTAAAAAATTGACTCAGACGAATAAAATCTTAGATTTGTCTTGTGTCACTTCAAAGTTACACTGATCAACCCTCAATCGCAAAATTCCATTCTCCATTAAAGCAGAAAACCACCACCGCAATTATCAACCCCTAAACCGATCCAATATACCGGGTGGTCTGTTTCGAACGAATAAAATTGCTCCAAAACCAAAATCGTGCCAGTACACCTTCTTATTCGACTCCCTGGATGCAGATCATCGACTCTTCGACACCAGAAACTTTGCGCCACCCGTTCTATGGCTCAGAGGAGCAAAAAAGAGAGGTGGTGCGACGTTTGTCTTCATTTTATCGTCGTTGCATAATCATTGCTCGCGAGCACGGCCAAGATTTCTCTCCGGTGAGTTCTTTCTGCGCTTCGTGATACGCCGGGAAAACGAATGGAAAACGGAAAGAAGACAAACAGTGGTTGCCCAGGGTGGATGATTAATTTCCCTGAGCACCGGTTCGCCCGCGAAGAATACCGGGGAAACCGAGCGGTGCATATTTTATATACGCGTTAACTCGCCGCACGGTGAACTTAATTTCGAGCGGATTCCATTATGCTTTTCGTTTATTAGCCCCGTTTCAACGGGGGCCCTTCCCCTTTGGGAATTTTTGCACGGTGATAATGGCGCCGTGAGTGGCTCGTTGTTGTGCATCGAATCCTCTTTGGGATTTTCATGCTTTCTGCTGTTTCCTTTTTTAAGTGGGATTTTTGACAAATTTCAACGGTTGTGTGGTAGTCTTTGACACTGAAATTAACGATGATTGATGATTAGGTTTAAAACGATGGAGGGATATGTTTCTTTTCTTCATGTATTTTCTGGATTTGAGAGCTGTGGTCATTTTTCTTAGGAGTGAGTGTTTCTATGAGCTTTCATCTCAATATTAATGCGTCATCTTTCATATCAATGTGTTAAAATAAAGTGAATGAATGTGGAAGGTCGTTAATTGAGTCGCTCGGAAGCCAATGCGGTTAAGTCTACTTTTTTGATATTTTCTGCTTTTGTAAATTTTAATGGAGTGAAGTTTATTTTACTAAAATTCACAAAAATCAGAAAATATAAAAAAAATGGACTTAAGCGCATTGTTTTCTGAGCGACTCAATTGATTCTGTTTAGGTTGAAGGATAGACGTGAGAAGTCAAAGAAATTTGAGTAATTTTTGGAAAATTCTGGCACCCGTCGCTTTTACCGCCTTCGTAGTTTTAAATTAATCTCGGAAGATTTTCATTATTTTTATATGCAGCAGAATTTAATAATTGCGGCGAAAGATCGTTATAAAAATCGTTACTGCAGAAAATTTGCAATTTTTAGGCAGAGAAAATTCCAGAAAGTTTCGTTTTTTTAATCGATTTACTAGGATTTAGAAAAGTTCCGGCTTTAAACAGCTTCCGAATTTTTTTTACTTTATTTATATGCAGTGTAACTTAACGAATTCGGAGAAAGTGATTAAAAATTGTTGTTATCCAGAGAATCCACAATTTTTAGGTAGAGAAAATTCAATGAAGTTTCTTAGGACCTGTTTATAAGAATTTAGAAAATTGTTATTGGCTGACTGAGAATTTTTGGGCAGAGAAAATTCCAGAAAGTTTCGTTTTTTTGAATCGGTATACAAGAATTTGGAAAAGTTCCGGCTTTAAACAGCTTTCGAAATTTTTTTAATGTATTTATATGCAGTGTAACTTAACAAATGCGGAGAAAGTGATTAAAAATTGTTGTTATTCCAGAAAACCCACAATTTTTAAGTAGAGAAAATTCAATGAAGTTTCTTAGGACCTGAATATCAATAATATTAATATTAATATTAATATTAAATAAAGATTTAGAAAATTGTTATTGGCTGGAAGAGAATTTTTTTTATAAATGTGATACAGTGTTATTTTCTATGTCATACTATGCTTCCATGTTTTTCATCCCATTACGAGATGATTATAAATAATTAGTCCTTTGACAAATACAGTATTAATGCGGCGAGACAAAGAAATGCATTGCTTGAATTATGCAAGGAATGTGCAGTACTGTAGCTTCCGTCTTGGGGCGAAATTTTTCTTGCCATTGATTGAATCTGCATCACATTTGCAGTTGCAGCTGCTGTAACATTTGCCCAGAATGTCATTCTTTCCGGTAGGAAAATCTTTTCGACGGAGACATCCGGCAATTTTCCATCTCCTAATTTCAAATATTCCCCACTTTCTGTAAATTCCGGCCACTTTGGTGTCCTCCATGCTTTCGGAACACTGTTTACAAATAATTATGACGATTTTACGCATGAAAATTTACAAGAACGTTCATAATGGAAGAATTCATTCTCTTACCCTTCAGTTACAAAATTGCCCCACATTTCGGTCATTATATTTATCATTGTTATATCGCTTTCCGTATTGTGCAGCATGTGATCGCTGAATATGTAGTTGTACACCGGAAACAAGTAATTTAATTCGTCGCTGTGTGCAACACCTGTTAGAAATATCAAAATTTGTTAATAAATGTTGCGAGCGGTGCATCAGAGATTCGTATTCCTAAATGAATAGTGGCAGGTCGTCTTGAAACCACTTGAAATTTTTTTTAGGGCTTTGGAACTTGAAAATAAAAAATCATCTTTCGAAATTGTATGCAATATTTGTCCAATTGAAGTACAGTTTTCGGAGTCTCAAAATGAGAAATTTGACACTAAAGTTACGAAGGCGACTAAAATGACGGTTCTCCAATATTTTCTAAAAATTCCACAAACTGATAGGGGAGTCATCCATTTCCATCTTATAAAACATAAATTATTTCATCGATCAACTTTTCAATTGTTGATTTCTCTTTTTCCAAAGTATTTATTTATTGTATTTCAATTAAGTAGATATAAGTCGCTCAGCAGCCAACGTGGTTAAGTCCACTTTTCGAAACTTTCGAATTTTTGTAAATTTTAATAGAATGAATTTTATTCCATTCAAATTCAAAGAAATCAGAGAACTTTCATATAGAATTTTCAAATAAGAATCTCATATAACGCCGATAGCTCTAGTGTCAAATTATCTTTATTTTCTACCCACTATTTTGAAATTTAAATTCACCCCCATTAACTCACCATGGTGCACGGGACTCCCCGAACTGAAGGTATATGAAAACGTGCCCTCATAATCGAATAAGTAGAAATAACTGCTAGAATTCATTAGTCTGGATTGATAATTCAATGCCTCATAAGAAAACCACGTTATCAGCCCATCTCCTACCATCTGCAAAAATGAATAAACTTATAGAAACTTTGTAGCAACCACTGCCCTACCGTCAATTGCTTCTTAACCCCTTGACCTCCGATTTAGTTTGTGACTAAATACATAAAAATTGAAAATTAATATTCACTGATCAGTGATCAATTTTTATTTTACCAATTTAATTCAGAATTATTGCGGAAGCAGTCACAAAGAAAATCTTAGAAAAGTTAACGGGTGGGCAAAAAGTACCTCAGTGATGTTGTCGAATAGTCTGTCCGTGACGTTGCACAAAACTGACTCCATGATGTTCCCATTGAAATAAAAGTCCTCTATGCTCTTCACGAGCAACGTGTTATTGGTGACAACATCCTGGAGCTCCAAGAAGTACGGTATATATTCTTCAAAGTTCGCTGCTAACTCTTTAGTTGCATTGCCATCCGTCAAAAAAGCTGTAAATCGTTACATTCAAGTGTGCAAGCTTTTTATACTTTAAACTTTAACACCGAAAGTCTCAAAACACACCTTGATATATTTAATTTACGATGCTATTTTTAGTTAATAATATTTTTGAAATTTTTTTTGCACACTAATTTTCCACATTAACACTAGATTTACGGAAGCCGTCAAATTGATGGGTTCCTATTTGTTTTACAAACATTTCTCAAATTTACTGAGACGCTGTACAGGAGATATTTCGCGTGTATTTTACAATACAATAATGACCTAACGAATTACCATCTTAGCCGCATCATCCCTCTTTTTCCAAAGTCATTATTTAATATATTACAACATAACAGATTTTACGTCCGTAAATCTAGTGTTAATGAAAAGATTCAAATTGAAAGTTTTGAGCAAAATTAAAAGAACACCTTCGGTCTAAATAGGTATACGCAACACTGTGGTAGAAATAGGGTTAAAACTGCAGATTGTAATGCTTACACGTTGTCTTCACCAGCCCTTCGTCCCTAACTACACCAATGATCCATGGTATATCGCGAAACTGGCGGGAGCGAATTGCTCTCAATGGATGAACCGTAATTACAGCACCCTCAGCATCCTCCTCGATTGTTGGTCCAAAGATGCAAGTAGGGCTGTTTCTCCACACACTCTGTGAAATTCCCAGATTATCAGTCTTGAAAGAAAAATGTACTTTAACCTCAAGTCGAGTAATTTGAATTTGTGCCGGGCAGACAGGAAATCTAACAATTTTCACGAATGTCTCGTAGCATTTACTGATCTACACTTTGACCGTAGCCTAATTCGAGTCTCGAGGCTATTCGATTTGAATAAATCTAACAAGGGACATATCGAAATAGAAGGCACCGATTTTGATGAAATTTATGTGACAGGTGGTCCCCAAAAAAATATTTGACACCTATTTTTTTTTATCGGCGACCATCCACTCTGAAGGGGTGAAAATACCCCTCAAAGTTGAGGGTGGAAACCGCCTTTTTGGGGATATCTCGGTAACCAGCGGTCATACAAATATATTTCTTTTTCAACGCAGAATTTAACTGCGTAAAAAAATTTCCATAACAATTATTTGTTTAAAAAGTATATTAAAAAATTGATTTTTTTTGTTAACCATTTCCCAGCAAACATTATCTCCCAATCGAATAAACTTTTGTACTTAAACTATGCCCCAAATTTGGATTTTTTTGATTTGTGACGATAACGGTCATTATTTGGGGTTTAACTTTTCGTAAGGTGAAAATCTTACAAGTTTCGGGAGATTCTCAATAATCTTCGAGTCCTCTACTGATCTCATGCACTTCAGAATCTCGTGGTCGTCTTCCTCGCTGTACTCGTCTAAAATGATGGACTCCTGGGTCTGTTCCTCAACAGTGTCATTCCCCTTTTGTTCCTCATTGTCCACCACTGCTTTCGTGTAATTTACACCAGGCAGACATCCAACATAGTTCGCTATTGCCAAAGAAACGTCCCTGATGTCCTCTTTGGAGTGAATAGCCCATGGTGGAGTTGCTGGTCCACTTTGTACGATAGCTCTGTGGAAAAGTCCGTCGGTTTTTTGGTTCAGCATCAAATGATGTACCAATGCGGCACCGGTACTGTGTCCAACCAAGGTCACTGAGTTTGGATCCCCATGGAAGTCATGGATATTGTCCTGTATCCATCGAAGGGCCATTACAACGTCCTTTATTCCATAGTTTCCTGGGGCTACCGAGTTTCCTGTGCTGAAGAAGCCTGCAGAGAAGTTTCCAGTTCAATGGTTTCTCTTTAACACGTTGAATTCCGTAATTATGGAGTATTATTCCGTAGCCATGGAGTAAAAATTCCTGGTCTATCTTATAAAACAAAAATTACTTAACCGATCGCGTCTTATTTTTATTTTTTTTTTTTCGAAGTACTTATTTAATATATTTAAATATCATAGACACAAAGCCGGTAGTTCTAGCGTTAAATTAGATCGAATTCATTTTGAGTTTAAAATGATAATGTACACAGTTTTACTTAAATATTAAATATTTAAATATCAGTGTTAAAAAAGTACTGGCTTTTATGTTTTTGCTTTATAAAAATGTGAGTATAATAGAAAATTGTTACGAAATTTTGAAACTAGCGTATAATGGTTGGAATTCACCGGGTTAATAATAGTATTTTAAATAGCAGATAAAAACAATTTTTGCGCAGGAAGTTTCCAGTATTTTGGCAAATTTGAAGTACTTGTATTTTATATCGATCGAGGGTCCTGTCGACTCACCAAAAACATTTAGGCGATAATTCAAGGTAACCAGAATCAGGTTTTGGTCCAGCAAGTAATTCGGTGCATATTGTTTGCTATCACTGCTGCCGTAGTTGAATGCTCCACCATGAACATACGCCATAACCGGCAGTTTCTTTTGCTCCCCCATATTCGTTGATATCTATGATGCAATATACAGAATCAGACCAATCTTCCAGAAATTCTTAGCGAATTATAATTATTTTCGACCGCGTCTTTTAGCATCGTAAACAACGAATAATTTCAGCACTTTGGTGTTTTGCTTTTGACAATTAAAAAATATTTTTTACAATCAAACGTTGCTTTAAGTTGCTAACTATTTATATAAGTAACTATAATTCTAATTGAAATTGAAGTTTCTGAAAAATTTGCCGACAAAGACTGGAATTAAGTATGTGAGGAAGGTAGCTGCAATTTGGCAATATAAAAATTCAAGCTTGGGTTTATTTTATAATGAAATATCGAAGAGAATTTACAAGCAGTGGATACATTTTCCGAATGCCTGCTAAACAAAAGCACGCGACTGACACCAGAATGCTATGACGTTTCTATGGCGTTGCGACCTTCGCTCGTTTGGATATAATTACTTTGGAAGTTGACCTCGCGATCTAATCGAGCTCATCTTCCCTTTCGGGACATTGCGGCTCTATTTTGAATTTAAACGTTTACTCTGCCAAACACCTCTCTCGCGTAGCACATTCCGTTTTACTTCAAAGTTCTCACATTTATTCAATCGCACCATCGAATGCCGAAAACGTAAGAGAAATATCTTAACACTTTACCGACCACTATTGTTTGAGCATTCTACCCACTTTAAAGGATTTGTTTCGGCTTAGATTGCCTACAAAAAATTACAATTTCTTTGAAAATTACAAATGCTTCTCATTGACTGCTTAGCACAGTTCCACTACAATAATAAATAACAAATTAGTGATTGCCGTGGGAACCGATTAATAAATTAAAAGTCTAAGCGTTGGTGACAAAAAGCCTATCAATAGGCTACCGGTCGGTAAAGTGTTAATTATGCACTAATTTTCATTTGAAAATTCAATTGGTATCGGTGGATCCTTGAAATTTTAAAGTTTGAAATTTCTCAATTGAAAAATACGGTTTTACCGTGCGCCATTTTTTGGTATTTTTGCATTATATTTATAGGTGTTAAATCAGTTATTCTGATATTGAAAAATGTTTATAAAAAAGTGGAAACTCGTTGGTTTAATGAATTATATAGGTTTGGGGTTAATTGAAAATGCGTACCTGCGGAATGAAGATGTTGAGATAGAGACAATCTTCGTTTCCAACGGAGTTTTCAGTGGGATTAAGCTGCGTACACATTGGTCCGTCCATTGTGGCCTCAAAATATATTTTCCTAGGGCTTTTCCAGGACAGTGGCTCCAACATTAATTGCCAATACTTGCGACTCCAGGGTTTCGGGCTCTGAATGAATTCACGGAATTATGTTAATAACGGATAGACATCTTATTTCGTCCACTAAATAATTTCAATTCATTCAGAAATTAAAAATGCCAATGAAGCATCCGATAATCTTCCCTCGACAGAAGCACTTCCACTAAAAATCCAATCAAACAAGAAAATAAATCTTCAAATACTTAAAGCTCCAAAAAAAAAGAAATTACAGATTTCCAAGGAGCTCATAAACAGTTAAAAATCAACATTCAAATTCACAGCTCCCCAAAAAGTGTAATAATTATTTCCCTTCTTATATATTTTTTACGAAACTAGAAAACTCTTTAGATAAATAGTTTTCAAATTTCCAAGCAGCAGAACAATGCTAAAATACCGAGTTAAATTTTTTGAATTACTGAGCTAATAAGAAGTCAATATCGAAAATTTCTGTGGTCTCTCAGCAAAACAAAAAGGAGTCTGAGTTGGCTAAGGATACCAAATCCAGATAATAAATACGAATTTTCAAATTCATCGTCAAAGAGAAAAAACACCCTAAAGGTCGCAGAAAGAGGAAAAAACTCACCCTGAATCGCAGATCTCCAAGGGGTGGTTCGGCGTACGGTACACCGAGATAATTCGCCACAAGTCTGCCCCTGGCTGTCCTGCTCCACTTTCCTTGAATTTCGCCAAACTTTGTTGTCACTTGGGGCTGCGGTCTCTCAATGGCGTTTCCGGTGGCAAGAAACAGGATGATCACACCGATGCAACTTGCCAATGGTCTCAAATGTCTTCGAGAACCATTTTCCGCGGTGTTCTTCGTACTTAAAGGAGGCATTTTTCACAGCTTCGATCCGTTCCGGCGCGATGTGAAATCGCGAATGCGATAATTACGTAGTCCGACTCTAGTTATATTTTGCTGGCATTAGTCATTGTTTTATCCTTCTTTATGATCGTGCGTAGAATTCGTTCGTGCGCTTCCCACTGTTTTCACGATTCTTTTCCTTATTTTTGCTTGGAAAGTTTATGTCACGGATGATTTAAAAAGTGCTGGACGACAGTTAATTGGTTGTTGACCGGTGGTTTTGTAATTGAAGGAATTGTTTTGTTTGGGTATTTTTATTTGTATCTCTTCGGACTGTAAACACGCATTTTTTGGAGGTAAACTGTTATGGTGGAGTCGAACATTTTATTTGAACGTTGTTCCGTTTTTAAGACTACTTTGCAATATTAATAGTTGAAATTTGTGTATTCTGAAATTTTATTTGGCAGTTATTCCGTTTTATTGAGTACTTTGCAATGTTAATAGTAGAATTTTATGTACTCTGAATTTTTATTTGAATGTTGTTTCGTTTTTTTTTAGTACTTTGTAATATCAATAACAGAAATTAGTGTATTCTGAAATTTGATTTGAAAGTTATTACGATTTTTTGAGTACTTTGCAATATTAATGGCAGAAGTTAGTGTATTCTGAAAGTTATTTCGTTTTTTTAAGTACTTTGCAATATTAATGGCAGAAATTAGTGTATTCTGAAATTTTATTTGAAAGTTATTCCGTATTTTTGAGTACTTTGCAATATTAATAGCAGAAATTACTGTATTCTGAAATTTTATTTGAAATTTATTCCATTTTTTTTTAGTATTTTGTAATGTTAATAGTAGAATTTTGTGTATTCTGAAATTTTATTTGAAAGTTACTCCGTTTTTTTGAGTACTGTGCAATATTAACAGCAGAAACGAGTGTATTCTGAAATTTTATTTGAAAGTCGTTCCGTCTTTTTGAGTACTTTGCAATGTTGATAGTAGAATTTTGTGTATTCCATAAGAAATATTTATAGACAACTTTCGTCGAAATAAAGAGTGTTCTCGGTTCTTCAAAATACACGAAATCCAAAGAATTCTTCGATACAAAATAAATAAATGCCAGCTGAATAAAACTGCATTCAAGATTTCGACGCCATCGATGATGCGCAAAACAAATGCTAATACAGCTCTTGCGTCGCGTATTTGGCCACAGTTGTTAGGATAAATTCATTTGTTGACGATGATAAGATTTTGATATTTTTATTTGTGTATGTGTCGGCCGGTTCAGTACAGTCTCGTTGCCTAAAAACTACATCCACCGGAAACTCCCCATACGAACTAAAAGTCCCTATAACGATTGGCTGCATACGTTGGTATCAACCGCACATTCAACGTTCGTTGGTACAGCCTTCAACAACAGCCTTCATCGATTTCCTCGATAATTACGCTTAATCTCTGATAATTGGGCATCCCTGCCACTATACAGATCTCGAAACCATGCAAACAACAAGTATTATTGTACTTTAATATTAATCTCTCTATAAACTATCAATAGTACAGAACCATCACATAAATTCCCTCCAGGCATCCAATCAATTAATACGTAGTAAGGGATCTATTAAATAAATGAAAAGCACACATACGGAGCACAGTAAAAATAAAACTAGGATTGTGAGCTGTTTTCTTTGAAAGTGGTCTAAGTCCATTTTATATTATATGGAGATATTTAAGGCTTTGTATTTGAATGGTTTGAAAAATATTGGTACATGTAATACGCTAATTTGATGTTTTTTAAATATCAAATTGATTTAAGTTCATAATGCAATCGTTTTGAAAGTATTTGTTAAAAGTGAAGTGGAGAAATTATGTAGTATAGTTTTTCAACTAAATATTATGTCTGCGGAAAGTGGACTTACACGACTTTCAAAGTAATTATTACTGTAATTTCATTAACCCTTTGTGGACGGAGACATTTTTAAATATTGAGAGATAACCATTTATTTTGCGATATAACATCACATTTTTATCAGCAAGTTAGGGTGTTAATGCATACACATTATAAATTACTATTTGTGTAATCATATTTCGACGGTTGTATTTTCATTTTTAAACTCTAACTGTGTATACAGGCAGCGGTAAACTATAATTAAATTTTTTCTCAGAAACAATTTTATTTTTTTCACTTTCAAAGAAAACGGCTCGTATGTAGTTAGAAATACTAGTAATAATGGTAATAAGGTGACCAAGTCCGTCTCATTAAGAAGGTCAAACCACAGTGCACAGAACAATAGGAATTGTCGTTTGCCGCCACGCGGCAAACAAACATAGTCCCTTCCCAACAACATCTTTTTTTAAAATATATTTTTAGAGGCACACTACAAATAAATAAATAATAATCTTTAACTTTAAGTCAATAAATCTACAATCAAGAAATTACGCAGAACAATAAATAATTAAAGTACTTAAGAATGATACATTTACCGGGAATATTCTCAAGAATATTTCCTTCAACGAGAATAATTATCCTTGTTCTTGCGTCACAATAGAACTGGTTTTATTAACAGCGAAACCACACGGACACCGTTTTATCGGCGGATTATAAACAATTACTGAGTCACAGATCTTTTTTTCTCCTCGATGATGGAATTCCAAGAGGAATCGGATGGTCTTTCAGAGCGCAGTGCTATCTCGACGCTAATCGAATTAAGTTCTCGACGTTAAGCTACAGTAGTTACGTGGCGCGAAATTTGTTTAAGTTAAACTGCTAATCCGTGGACTTAATTCGCCGTTATCAGACTCGCATCCCGGGACACGAGAGTGCGGAGACCGTGGCGACCAATGAAGCTAACTGATAAACATGTAAACTACTTAAGCCAGTGAATGTGTCGCTTAAAGACCATGAGAATCGTGGAATTTCGTCGGTGTATGTTCAAATTTGAACGGGGAATTGAGGATGGAATTGTTTTTCCCTCCTTTTTTTAACCGGTTAACTGTGGCGACCTCTTTTGACAGCGAGCACCTATATGTGTCGCTCCTGTCTCAAATTATTTAGTATTGATCAATCAAATTATTTAATATTATGTCGAATCTGTCTCAAATTATTTATACTTTTTATTTGTTCCTCTTATTTCGTCTTGACCTCCGAATATTATAAATATCTTGAAATTTACGAATATATTCTAATTTTCACGAAAATTATATTTCAAATAAACAGTTGTAAAATATTCTTGCCAATTTTCCAAAAGATTTACTTCGACTTATCTTGGATACTTATACTTTCCTTAGTTTAAATATTCTAATTTTTATAAAAATATTAGAACGGAATATTTTAGAATTAGCATAGAATTAGAATTAGAATAGAAGCAGAATATTAGAAGGATAAAAATTTTAAAAATTTTCATTGCAATACAGTGAGCTATGGCATTTTCAAAATAAACTTCTGAAATAGGAATTAAAATAGTAGATGATTAACGCCGGTGTTTATCGTGTTAATTGCACTGCAAAATTCGACGTTTTGTTGCCGTCCCAAGGGTTCTCCACGTCGACCAGCATCGCCGCCCTGTATAATCCTCTTCCTGGCGGAGGTCCTAACAATTTCCTGACGTCAAGCATCCCCGGGAGTTTCCGGTCGGTTTTCCGCGCGGAATCCTCGTCGCGGTGGCATCGGCCCTCGTTATGCGCCGTTTGCCAAGTCGTTTATCTCCCCGTCATTAGTTATGCCGTTCTGCTTGCACTCTGTTATTCTTCCTCTTTTGCTTGAGAGCCTCTTTTCTTCCTTGGCCTTGACCCTTTCACGATGACCTTGTTATACATCCGACAGTGTCGAAGGACAAGCAGAAAAAGGGGTTGAATGGTGAGACTTGCATTTTGGAATATTTTTGCTTTGTTGGGAATTATTCTAATTCGAGTAATGTTGCCCAAAACACCAAACTTTTATTAAATAAAGCACTGATCCAGAGAGAAATATATTAAATATTTGTCATATTAAGTAAAAACAATTTTGATAATAGTATCGCCAATTTTTACACGACCTTCGAGAATTTAATTTCTGTGTAAAACGGATAAATGGGAATATTTGGATGCTGAATGAATTGCAAAGAGTATTTTAAATTTTGCATTCCGAGTAATTCTTACTATTGGAACCCTCAGGGGAAAGATCCAGAGAGAGATATATTAAATATTTGTCATATTAAGTAAAAACAATTTTGACAATAGTATTGCCAATTTTTAAATGACCTAGAATTTAATTTTTGTGTAAAAGGGATAAATCTGTTTATTTGGATGCTGAATTAATTGCAAAGGAAATTTTAAACTTTGCATTCCGAGTAATTCTTACTATGAGAACTCTCAGGGGCCAGATTCAGAGAGAAATATATTAAATATTTATCAGATTACGTAAAAACAATTTTGACAATAGGATTGCCAATTTTTAAATGACCTAGAATTTAATTTTTGTGTAAGCGGGTAAATGTGAATATTTGGATGCTGAATTAATTGCAAAGAATATTTTAAATTTTGCATTCCGAGTAATTCTTACTCTGAGAATCCTTAGGGGCCAGATCCAGAGAGAAATATATTAAATATTTATCACATTAAGTAAAAACAA
The DNA here is from genome assembly GCA_963989415.1 of Cerceris ruficornis. NCBI lineage: Eukaryota > Metazoa > Arthropoda > Insecta > Hymenoptera > Crabronidae > Cerceris > Cerceris ruficornis. Next base: position 4,428,023 of record OZ022530.1, on the reverse strand, counting down.
TTTTGAAAATAGTACTGCCAATTTTTACACGACCTTCTAGAGTTTAATTTTTGTGTAAAAGGGACACATCTGTTTATTTGGATGCTGAATTAATTGCAAAGAAAATTGTAAATTTTGCATTCCGAGTAATTCTTACTATGAGAACCCTCAGGGGCCAGATCCATAGCTGGACTGGTACGGGCCTAGCAAACCCGAGGGGCCCGAGCTATTGAGTCCCTCAGGACCTGCCAGTCCCTGGCAGGAAGGGATCTGGCAGTCCCGAGGTATCCGAGCTAAAAGTAAATAGGAGTTTCCGAAGGGTTTGATACACAAAAGGAGTAGAATTAAACGTCAATCGAGTTCAATCTTGGGCAGAAACGTGTCCAACGTGTATCCGGCTATGTTTCCTAGCCAGCTACTAAAGGCGAACCCGTTGCATCGGATTACGAGTCTATTTGTCGCGACGGACTAATTGCAGCCTCGGCTGCAGCCATGCATCACGACGACAAGAGCCGTCCAGAAGTGCAGCCGAGTTCCGAGTGAATTACTGGCCGGTGGATTGCTTTATCGCTCTTAACGATGCCACCTTTTGCTGCCGCGATTCCAGCTGATTCCCACTTCTCTACTCGGTTCGCCACCCCCGTAGAATTCACTCGAACCTGTTCTCCATGTTCTGATTCCTTTTAGTTGGTTCATGTTTCGCGGCTGGGGATTTAGAGGTTGGTTTGGAAGGGGTTTAAGCTTGTTTTTGTGGGGGTTGAGAATCAGGGTGGGTTGATTGAGGTGAGCGGGGTGTAGGTTCTTTTGGGGTGCTTGGGAATGTGGAGTTGTACTTTTTTTTCATCTTAACTGTTGGGGGTCTTTTCTTCTAAGATCTAGGGGTTTACCGGGGTTTTGAGACTCCGGTGTTATATGTCTAATGGTAATTTAGGTAAAATTTTTCGATATGGCAGGGATTTCAACTTGGGTCTTCTAATTTTCAGTTTCAAATTTTGAAAGTTGCTTATTTTTAAGTTTCTTCGCCTAGAACCTATTGTTTCAGGCGGGTTTCGAACCACTGAGGTTATAATATTGGAAGTGATAACTTACGAAAAATTTGCAAGAGATGATAGGAATTTGGACTCGGGTCTTCTAATTTTGAGAGTATCAAATTTTGAAAGTTGCTTATTTTTAAGTTTCTTCGCCTAGAACCTATTGTTTCAGGCGGGTTTCGAAACACTCAGGTTATAATATTGGAAGTGATAACTTAAGAAAAATTTTGAACAGATGATAGGGATTTAAACTTGGGCCTTCTAATTTTGAATTTCAAATTTTGAAAGTTGCTTATTTTTAAGTTTCTTCGCCTAGAACCTACTGTTTCAGGCGGGTTTCGAAACACTGAGGTTACAATATTGGAAGTGATAACTTACGAAAATTTTCAACAGATGATAGGGATTTAAACTTGGGCCTTCTAATTTTGAATTTCAGATTTTGAAAGGTCTTTATTTTTTAAGTTTCTTCGACTAGAACCCACTGTTTCAGACGGGTTTCGAAACACTGCGGTTATGATATTTGAAATGATAACATACTAAAAATTTTCAAGAGATGGCAGGGATTTCAACTTGGGTCTTCTAATTTTCAGTTTCAAATTTTGAAAGTTGCTTATTTTTACAGTTTCTTTGCCTAGAACCTACTGTTCCAAGCGGGTATCGAACCACTGAGGTTATAATATTGGAAATGATGACTCACGACAAATTTTCAAGACATGGTAGGGATTTCAACTTGGGCCTTCTAATTTTGAGAGTTTCTGATTTTGAAAGGTCTTTATTTTTTAAGTTTCTTCGCCTAAAACCTACTGTTTTAGATGGGTTTTGAACTTCCGAGTCGATAACATATTAAATGACAATTTAGAAAAAATCTTCAAGAGGTGACAGAGGAGGATTTGACCTCGGGCCCACTAATTGTGAGTCCGAGCCCTTACCTCCTGACCCACCATAGTTCCCAAAAGTAGAATTCTTCTTGATACACTAATTTTATTATTTTTAGCGAGGAGGGATTTAACCTGTGCTCTTAAATTTTTAGAAAAATTGTTAATTTTGTATCAAACTCATTTCACTTATCCAACGTTAAAAGTTATTACAAGACTCAGTCCAATGTATGATAGGATTTAATTTGCTCCAAGATTCCTCTGTGAATTTAAATATATATTTAACCATAGACGCTATGCATGGGGTAGTTTCTCGCGCATCCTTATGTACATAGGGTGAAGTTCTGAAATTAAAGGGAGAGTTTTTTTAATGGAATAATTTAACACTAGAAAGTTCACTTTAGATTATACAAAGATTGATCATTTTACTTTGGTCTTATTTAACTATAAATTCTGTCTATAATTCATTATGAGCATCCTACGATTAGAAAAATATACCATGAGACTTAATTCATTCCCTAGCTCATTTAAATATATATTTTAAAGATTGTAATTTGGAGAATAATAGGAGGGTAGCAAGAGAGGGTCCAGGAGTGCCTTATTCCCAGGAGATTACTGTTGTCAAACGTTCGAATCGAGGCCATCCACCCCCTTTAGCCCGGTCCGTGTCTTCTGGACGCATTAGAGCATTCAGGGGTGAAATATCAGAGGCGCAGGGGTGAATAATACATGGGAACTTTGTCGAGGAAAAATAGCTTCCGTGTCCTCGATTCGCTGCACGGTTATCGCAGCCAGGAGTTCGAAAGTAAATATGTAACTCACACAACCACCCCGTACATGTGCCGTTTGGATTTTTAAACGTTCACTTTAGGGTGGAGGTGAAATTGCCCGGTGTTTACAATTCGTAGTTTTTTATTTCTCTAAGGTAGAAAATAATTGATGATGGATTTAGTTCTGCCAGGGGTGTAGGTCTGAATTAAAGTTAAATTACTCACACCCACCCAGAAACCATTGAGTTTCATGATTGATTTTACTCTTTGGAACTTTGTGTCCTGCAACAGAAGTTTCAAGGATCACTTGCAAGCTCACTGTTCGGTTTATGGTTCAACTTCAACCCTTAAATCTATCACGGTTATTTTAAAACAAGTCTAAACTTGTGACTTAAAACTACCACGGAAATTCTACATTAAATCTGCATTTGCATGGATTCTTTAAAATTCTGAAAAATACATCGATGTTGATTTTTCTTGATTCTTTCGGTTTAACTTCGCCCTCTAAAATCCACCTTTTAACACTAGATCTACAGAAGCCGTCAATTTGACGGGTTACGACACTTTTATTATTTAATTGCTCTTATTGTTAGTTTACAAGCAAAGAGGAACGAGCTGGGTTATCTGGATGGAAGGGAATCATATTCTCTGCGGTACATGGTTGACTTAAAAATTGAATAACTAAAAATTACCAAAAGGTACCGGATTGAAACTTCCCAGATATATTCCTTAGACTATATAAAGTAATTTCTGCAAAGATTTCGTGCGTCCACCTGTGTCCTTTTTTTTATACCTGCCGAAAGTTTGTGAGTCAGTCCGCATGTCGAAAAATCCTTTAGTGGATTCTTTTCCATTAAATATATTTTGAAAACCAAGTCCCACAAAAAGATCACTTATACAAAAGTTCCTTTATTTTTTCTATAGAATAAAAATCTGCAAAGAAATATAAATATTTTCCTATAAAAAATGATGTTCACCTTTAACCCTTTGAGGTCCGAATTATTTTTTCATTTTCATAGTGAGCTAAATGAAATTAATTTCACATTTTCTATCGTTGGTTATTCACTTTTTTTAAATGATAGCAACAACCATGATTATTGACGGATATTTAAGTGATATTCCAAAATCATTCTGAATTTGGAAAGCCAATATTAAATCGCTAGAAAATAAAGCGAAGTAAAAAGCTATGTCGAGTATAGCTCGACATAGGACTGCAAAGGGTTAAATAACCTTGAAAGAAATATAATAAATAAAAAAATAATATTGCACCGATATTCTCTCCACGATACCCTGAAACTTTTATGTATAACATTTTTCTCCAAAATCAATGGTTCGTGAGTTATTATTTTTTCCCACCAAGATTGTCATTTCTTTCCAGTTTGCACCCCCTCAAAAGAACCGCCGAAAAAGTCCGCGCAAATCGTAGCTTCGACGCAGCGTTCAAAAAGGTAGAAATCTCAACTTCGGACGTTTCATTGCACGAAAGTGAAATATACGTGGAGGGCATGTCCCGGGGCAAGGAGCTTTCGTAGTCGAAGCCTGTAGGCGAGCTGGAGAAACGTATATCCATGGCCGCAGCGAGAAAGCACTGCACACCGGTGATGCATTGCCCCGAGAGATTAATGCATTGCGCCGCACAGTTTGTTAGAGTGAATAACGACCGGCTGCAATAATGATATTGCCATTAACCTGTCCGCGAAAGTTTCGTTCCCGCGGTTTTGCGGCGGCCGATCCACCATGAGACGCGATGATATCGGCTGTTCATAATGACCATTGATTTGCGGACGCTTTGCCCGCGAATGACACCGACGATTTTCATTTTCATGCAGATTTACGCTAACCGGGGAAATGTAGAAAGTGGCCATTTTTCTGTCGTTTGTACCATTATTCTTGCCTTGGAGCATTCTATGAACCCGCGAAGTTTCATTCGTGCATTTTTGGCACTTGGGTTTTTCAATGGAAAAATCTGAAAAAAATCTCAAACATGTACCGGTGCGTGGAGAATATGACAGAATTTTTTCGAATTTTTTGCACCTTAATAAATAGGTGAAAAAGGCCAAAAACTTGTTTCTTGGATTTACCCCGTAACTACCCTTCCTGTCAAGATACGGGGTTAAAATTTGGTACACAATGGTCGTAGAGAATTCCCTGTCGAATGACACCTTCTCTATTGAAATCGGTTCAGGGGCACTTTTTTCATCCCCTTATCCTGCTGTACCCTTTGTGACTAACGCTTTGGGATATTATCTTTAAAGTTTGTCCTCTTTAAAAATGTGATTTTAATAGAAAACGTTTGAGTTCGGTGAAAATGATGAAACTTGCAAAATACCGGTGGCGTTCGACGTGTTAAATAGCAAAATTTAAATGAAAATGTAATTGATTAACTCGATTTTTTGAAAAACTAACTTGTGCCACTTGAAAAATAAACTTCTCATATAGTCAGCAGGACTTCACCATTTTAATGTCAATATGTAAATATTGAATGTATTAGAGAATTCGAAAATCACCTGAAATTTCATTAAATTTAATCGCGCCGGTAACCCCATGGCATTCAACGTTAACAATTCCCCGCAATTTTATTTCCAGAACCAACGAAAAATCAGTACACCTCAAATCTCTCCCAAAACTCTCTTTTCAGACGTTCTACACAGTATATTAAACCGCCCAGAAATATGCAGAGAGCCTTGATTAAAGTTCTTCTCTCTCCAAGGAGGAAAAAAAAGGGAAGGAGCTCAGCAAATAAAGCAAAAATTCTCCCCGCAAAGCACGCTCTGCCGGCCCTCATTTACAGGGTTTCACGCTTATTTCGACAGATTTAAACGTTCCTGATGACGCAGCCTCGTTCCTGAAGACGGGAAAGACTTGAGGGTATGCTCTCGTATGAAATAGAACAGCGAAAAGAAAGGTTGCACGCGCCATGGCGCAGGGGTTGCTTCATTTACCCCGAGCCGCGATTTCTCTCTGCCGGCCACGGGGGTGTAGTAACGCGCTAATGAAGTATTTACCATTCTATTACTACGTACGGCGAATCTACCTCTCTGCCATGGGGTCCATTGCACCGCCCTGCTTGTTCCCGTGGTCCCTCAGGTTTGCGGATAGAAAAAGTACGACACCATGGAGTGGGATTGGGACGGGGGTGGGTTTTTTTATCGTTGTAATGTCCATTGAAGTTTTGAGAATTTTTTTTAAGACTGGGATGGGGATTTGGAGAGCGAAGAATTGGGATTTTGTGTGGGAGGATTTATGATTGGGTTGTTCTACTTGAAATCTTGGATGGACTGCGAGAGGTATCTTTGGTTAGATATAGATATTCAACAGTAAGAGAATTTTGGATTTAGAATTATTATTCTGGGGTAGAATTATTACTGAATATTTATTTATCGCCTGACTTGTAAAATGTGCAACTTAGAAACTTGAAATGTCAGTAATATACACGTGTGTTTAAATAATTTCCTAGCGGTATCTCAATAGAATTCTGGGGATAATTAACTCAATTAGCAGCTGTTAAAAAATAATTGCGATTTATTAGTAGGACTTATGATTGGGTTATTCTACTTGAAAATTAAAAGAGGCTGCGAGAGGCTTCCTTGGTTGGACACGGTTATCAAACAGAATTTTGGATTTAGAATTATTATTCTGGGATATAATTATTACTACAGATTTATTTATCCCCTGATAAGTAAAACATTCAACTTAGAAGTTCGAGGCGTCAGTAATATACAATAATTTCCTAGTTGTATCTCAATAATTTCCTAACGGTATCTCAATAATTTTCTAGCGGTATCTCAGTAGAATTCTGGCGATAATTAACTCAATGAGCAGCTGTTAAAAAATAATTGGGATTTATTATTCGGATTTATGATTGGGTTGTTCTACTTGAAAATCAAAATAGGCTGCGAGAGGCTTCCTTGATTGGACACGGTTATCAAAGAGAATTTTGAATTTAGAATTGTTATTGTGGGATATAACTATTGCTAAAGATTTATTTATCGCCTGATATGTAAAATATAAAACTTAGAAACTCAAGATGTCAGTAAAATACATGTGTATTTCAATAATTTCCTAGTGGTATCTTAATAATTTCCTAACGGTATCTTAATAATTTTCTAGCGGTATCTCAATAGAATTCTGGCGATAATTAACTTAATTAGCAGCTGTTAAAAAATAATTGCGATTTATTATTAGGACTTATGATTGGGTTATTCTACTTGAAACTTGAAATAGGCTGCGAGAGGCTTCCTAGGTTGGACAAGTTTATCTAATAGAATTTTGGATTTAGAATTATTTTTCTGGGATATAATTATTACTAAAGATTTATTTATCGCCTGATATGTAAAATATCAAACTTAGAAGATCGAGATGTGAGTAATATACATGTGTATTTCAATAATTTCCAGTTAAATTCTAGCGAAGAATAACTTAGTTTCCAATTGTTAAAAAATGAGAATTGGGATTTATTAATAAAATTTATGATTCTGTTGGTCTACTCGAAACTTGAAACAGGCCGCGAGAGGCTTCCTCGGTTGGTCGCAATTATCAAAGAAAATTTTGGATTTAGAATTAATATTTTGGCATATAATAATTACTAAAGATTTATTTATCGCCCGATATGTAAAATGTTCAACTTAGAACCTTGAGACGTGAGTAACGCGCATCTGTATCTCAACAATCTCCAGTTGAATTCCAGCGATAAATAACACAATTACCATATTTCAAAAAAATCCAGGAAGAGGCAGAAAAAGACAGCAAAATAAGAAAACAAACGTCCAAAGTAGTACTTGAGGAGTAACTAAATAAATTTAATATTCCACCGTCACTATCGTGTCGCTGTTAAGAGTAGGAAAAAAGTTGTGCACATTGTTTCCCCGTTTTTTTTGATCGAACGTTTTTCCACCGGGGCGTGCATACGGTGTATTTATATCGTCGTCCGTTTTGTCTACCTGTCCAGATATTTGTCATACCTCGAACCAGACTGTTCTCCATTTACGTGTCGTGCATGTCACGCGCGATTATTGCCCTGGAACTAAAAGGGAACGTTATAAATCGAAAAACGTCAGGCTGAGAAGTGCGATGGCTACGGCAACGAGGGTTGAAAACAAAAAAATGAAGGCTATTTAAGCGTCACGGGGAACGCGATCGTTCTTCGCCATGGAAAGAAAGTCAGCGTGTCGACGATGGAGAGTAATTAGCCGAGTGGACGACTTTATCCGCGGTGGGATATTTTTGCATTTTTATTCTTCAAATTTCCAGCTGGGAGAACAGTTTTAGAACTATGGCAGTTCTTAAGAATTTTTCAAATCATTGGCTGAACGTACAATATCGTTTTTAATACAGAGATGTGTTTTGAGTATTTTTCGCGCAGAAATCTAGGATTTTTGGGAGTCTTCTTTTCGAAATGGTGACTTTGCTTAGTCTTTTTGCTTTGGTATCTTTTCGGCTTTAACCCATTCACTGCCAGGAAAACTAAGCAAATATTACCTTTGCTTGTTCAAATTTGAGAAGATGACAGAAAGTTTTCAGAACATTGGTTTCATTAATCAAAAATATAATCTCGACATTTGTAATGATACGAAGAACATTTTTGTTCCAAAATTTCTATACACGCTCGGCCATTATTGTTAACTTATTAATTCAAACTTATAGTGCAGCTACGAGATATCTCGTAGTTGGCAGTCAATGGGTTAAAAGCCTCAATGTAGGTGCTCGCTACAGTATAAATGATTTTGTATAACAATTACAAAATCACAATTTTTCATTGCGGTACAGTGACGTATGCCACTTTCGATTTAACCCTTTGCGGACGGAGACATTTTTCAATATTGAGAGATAGCCATTCATTTTGTGATCCAAAAGCACCTTTTTATAAGCAAGTTATTCTGTTAATCCATGTACATTATAAATTACTACTTGTTTAGTCATATTTCAACGGTTGTATTTCAATTTTTCAACTCTAACTGTGTAAACAAGCGGCTATAAACTATAATTAAATTTTTTCTCAGGCCACATATATGCGTTGCTAGTCCTCAAAGGGTTAACCATGTTTGTATACAGTAAACTAGGAATATTTCTCTCCAACAAAGTTCAAGTTATTTTCATCATATCGACTGAAAATTTTATGAAAATAAAGAAACACCGTGTAACATTGTATAATAATTTTAAAATAATTTCTGATCGATGACGAAGGACTTGAACTCCTGTTATTGAAAGCTCCTGCGATTTTGCTAGACTTCTTACTTTTTCAAAATTTGATTCCAACTACTTCCCATGCAAATTTGTATAAGACCGTAACTATACCATTTAAATTCGACTGATAAAAAATCTAAATTAATTCTCAAATCTGTTAGAAAATTATACAAAAAGGGTGCACATTTCCAATTGCAATTCTCTTCTGATTTTGCCATTGGAAAAATCTAATTTCAAGTAAAATTTCATTTTACCATCACGGCAATTATTTGATAATAATCATTCATCGGTGTAATTTCGTTGATGAGTGAACAAATAGCGGAAATATCGAAGTGTTCCCATTTAAATGGCTCCGGCCGCGCAGACAACGCTGCGAACGGCTGCACAAAGTCGCTTGCATGCATGCAGGCGCGCATATTTGATCGTCCCGCCGATGGAACGCCGGTTACAAAGGCAACACGTGACTTACGTTGTTATGCATACGAGCCCTGAATCGGCAACAATACGCACGGCAGAAAATTTCTTTTGTAAATCGCTTCGATTTCCGATGCACTCGCGATGCAACGTCACGCAACTGTGTTGTGAAAGAAAATCGAACGGGGATTCGCTGTATTCTCCTGTGCATGTTTCCCGCGAAAATTTTCCAACCGAGTCGAAGTCTTTTGTTATAAAAATTCCATCAGATATTTGACGTTAGAAGAAATTTTCTCATTTGATTTCACGCTCAGCTGTGCAATTTGCCTAATCAACTGTTATCGGCGAAAGTGACTTTGCAATTATATCGAGAAATTACGTGGAAAAATACTTTCATTATTTGAAATTTGAAATTTTTATAACACAACTAAATTGCTTCTCAACTATTGAATTCACTGAAATTTTATGTGACTTTTAAATTGTAATATGTAAGAGTTTTGTAATATATTCGATATTTAAATATTGGCGTTAAAAAGACAAAGTTCTGCTGAATTTAACGGAATATATTAATATTCGTAAATATTACGTATATATTATACATATCGTATATATTATAAAATTGAAAATATTAATAAGACGCGCCGCGATAATATTATTCCTGTAATATTAATTACAGGAATAATATCTGTAATATCTATCTATATATCTATATATATCTATATATCTATCTATATAATATCTATCTGTAATAAATAGAATAATGTCTGTAATATTAATTACAGGAATAATATTATCGCGTCTCGTCTCATTAATATTTTCAATTTTACAGGTTTTGCAAAACTTGCAAATTTCCTATCCGATTTACCTCATCACGAGTGCCACTGGTTATTGTAGGGCAAGGGGTTAAATTACGATAATTACGAATTTTGACGGTGGACGTTGAAAAGATCTAAGGGGCATTTTTTTCTCGAAAAAGAGCCGGTAGGTCGAAAAAAGTTGGGAACTTATGATTCAGGCGCAACGTAAATGCAAGATCCATCGGCGAGCGTGCAAAAGCTCGCGAATTTTCGCGCGGCCGTCTATGCACGCATGCACTCACCTATGCACGCACGCATGCACTTGGCACGCACTGACCCGTGTGCCGGTCTATCCGCATCGTTCGATGCAAATTTCCCCGCGCAAAACCCGGTCAACCGCGGCCACCCCCTCTCGCGCGCCACCCCATCGCCACCCCCATGGGCTTCGGCACCTTCCGTATACACTTTGGGGCTGTTGCTGGCATGATCGATTCTTCCGCGCGAGATACGCTTTTAGATGAGGTAATGAAAGTCTGGGGTAAGTTTCTGGGGGTGGAAGAATTTTAGGAGGAAGTTTGCACAGAGGAGGAGATTTTCAAGGGGTCAGTTTGTAGGGGTGGGTCAATTTGAGACTATTTTTAGGGTTGTTTACTTAGTTTTCTAGTGAGCGTTATTATTGGAAGGGGGTGTGCTTTATCAATTTTGTGAAATGGAAAAGAATAGGGGTGTTTTGAGTGGTTGCAATGCTTGGATGTTTGTGGGGGTGGATTTATTTGAGAGAGAAGTAATTATGAAAGATGCGTACAATTTTCTTGTAGAAGAAATCATTTCAAATTGCATAAAAAATTATGCAGTACAATATACATATTAAAGTTTGCACTTTCTAGTAAAATATTAATGGATAGTGAATATTGTTTTGTTTGAGACAGAATTTATTTAAACATTGAGATTTATAACTGACAGAAATTACAGAACGTATGAATACTCATATTAGAGATTAGATTAATACAGAATAATAATATAATATAGTTATATAATATTTTATATCTAATATAGAATAATACATATTAGAGTTTGCACTTTCCAGTGAAATATACGTGAATACTGAACATTATTTTATTACAGACAGAATATTATTTTATTAGAGACAAAAAACTTATAGAATTGACGTGTAAATGACAGATATTAGGAACAAAAGGACATTTTATTTTTTATTCTCTCTCATTCTCTTTCTTTCAATACAATTTATCGAACTGCAGGACAAATTCGAGAAATTTAAAAAATTTTAGACAACTATTGACCGGCGATTACAGGATTTCCGGTGCCAAAGGTTTGATCGTCGAGTATACTATCCCGGAAGCTAATTCGAGTGTTCCGTCAGCATCGAGACGTTATCAATCTTGATTACGATAGGCAGAGACGAATAGGTGGTAAGATTATAACAGATGCTTCACTTGAGATCAAAGTTATCCCTAAGTGACCTGCCAAACGTTACCATGGATATAGATAGTCCCACTGAATGAGCCAGTTGTCCATGTAAATCTCTATATTACCGAAACCTTGATCATTCCATAGACCCCATCCAATTAACCCCTTGCCCTACGATTTCTTTTGCGACTGCCTCCGCAATAATTGAAAATTCAATTGTTAAAATACAAATTTCTGATATATCTTAGAATTTAACGCAACATTAACCCTTTGCGGACGGAAACATTTTGGAATATTGAGAGATAATTATTTATATGGCAATTCAAAGCCACCTTTTGAACAAAAAGTGAGACTGTTAACGTATACAAATTGTAAATGACTATTTGTGCAATCATATTTCAATGGTTGTATTGCAATTTTTCAACTCGAACCGTGTATACATACGGCGATAAATTATAATTAAATGTTTCCTCAGGCCACATATATGCGTCGCTAGTCCTCAAAGAGTTAATAACATAGAAATAATTTTATCGTGTCGTGTTCGACTGGTGTTTTCAATTTGATAATTTTTGAGGGCCTTCAAAATTTCCTGTTCCGTCAACCGCATCACGAGTGTCACTGTAGGGCAAAGGGTTAAACTCCATCCGAATAAACCTGTCCGGCATCCCCGCGAAACATCATCACCCTCAAAAATGGCCTCTTCAAAGCCCTGCCGAATTTTTCCGCAGCTTCCCGCTGCTGACGATGTTTCCACCGATTGAAAGGCCACTTGTTACCGAACCTCGCTCGTTACCAGTAAAATCACCGACCCAGGATCGCCCGTTGAATCGGCGATTAGCGTCATCATCGTCGAAAGCCGGCTCGTTTTAGGGTGCACCGTTGCGCGAGGGTTTAACCATTCACTAGCCGCTTCTTTCTCTCTCCGTTCCACTCTCCTCGCTCGCTCTCCAGCGGATATTACGCGCGTAACACGCGCAAATAAGTGCACGAGCACACAAAGAGAAAGAGAGAGAGGGAGAGAGCTGGTAGCACAAGAGCCCGCATATCAAATGGTGCGTATCACGGGATACAAGCAATTCCCATCAACCAATATTGTCATGTGGGTAATGAACGGCCGTGCGTTGAATAAACATGCGGCTGGGGAATACTTGGAGCCGTTCGGAAACGCTGGTGCCTATAGGGCCATCGGATGTGACCTTTCTTCGGCTTTTTCTTTTTTCGTGGTCGTCCTAGGAGGATTGTCAGCGACCAGGAGGGATTTCTGGGACGGTTGGTTCATGTTTGGGGTACCTGGGGATGAGGGATGATGGTACAGGTGTTTTTACGCCGCTTGTAGAAACGTTGCGCGGTGACCTTTCTTCGGATGTTTGCTTTTAACGACATGTCCTGGGAGATTCTGGGGAGCTGTGGGGATTTCTGACATCCTTGGTCGATGTTCGGGGGGATGTTCGGGGTACCTGCTGATGGGGGATGGTAGAATGTAGGAGAGAATAGAACTTGTGGAGATGATGTGCGTTGGTCTTTCTTCAGATTTTTGCTTTTAATCACATGTTGTAGGAGATTCTCAGGGGCTAGGAGGGTAACTAGGATGATTGGTTGATGTTAGGGCCACCTGGCGATGAGGGATGATGGTAGAGGTGTTTTTATACCTCTTATAGAGATGATTTGCATTGTCCTTCTGCAGGTTTTGCTTTTAATGGCATCTCCTAGGAGATTCTCAGAGGCTAGGAGGATTCCTAGGATGATTGATTGATGTTTGGGCGATGAGGTAGGATGGAACAAGTATTTTTGTACCGCTTGTAGAGATGATGTGCGTTGTCCTTCTTCAGGTTTTACTTTTAATGGCATCTCCTAGGAGATTCTTAGAGGGCTAGGAGAGGATTCCTAGGATGATCGGTTTGATATTAGGGCCACCTGGCGATGAGGTAGGATGCAACAGTATTTTTTGTACCGCTTGTAAAGATGATGTGCGTGTTGCCCTTCTTCAGATGTTTGCTTCTGAAGGAACCCGCTTGTTGCCTGGGCCGGTGGAAGTCCCTCTGTTTCTAAGAAAGGGGTAAAGGTGTTTTTGATTTACCGCGCTGCATTTCGTCCTGGGCCTGTTCGTGGACTCGTCAGTAGGGCTGGCCGAACAGGCCCTGCCCTAGACGCTGTGCTCCGGATCGGACGATGGTATCTGTTGATCGAACGTATATATAGACACCGATCGTCGTTGAACAACTCGCGAGAACGATCCATCGGTGGACACGAGGTCTAGCGGACGATCATGGAACTAGGGGCGTAGAGGTAATGGCACCGGTAGATCGGTGGTGGCGGTGCTCGATAGAGGTCGTGCCACCACACTTCTAATTACATCTTCTAGGAGTTTCTGAGGGAATAGAGGGATTCCTGAGACCGTTGGGCGAGGTTTGAAGTGCTTGTTGATGATGAAGGATGGGACAGGTGTTTTTATTTCACTTATAGAGATAATGTGCGGTTTTTGTTTTTTAAGGACATGTCCTGGGTGATTCTCGGGAGTTCTATGGGGATTCCTGACATCCTTGGTCGATGTTTGGGGTACCTGGTGATGAGAGAGGGTATTTTTATGACTTAAAAGTCTGAGTAGAGCAGAACAGGAACCCCTGGGTGGTTGTGAAAATTTGAGTGATGTGGCAGAGGGTTAGGCCTGCTAGTTATAAATTAATGGGACTACTGGGTAAGCCTCTAGGGAGGACATGGTCCTCATTTTGATGTATATGGGGTAATGAAGCGGTTGGCCTGATGACACCACTGAATTTCACTTTGTTCATAATCTCCACAAACTTTTGTAGTCTTTCGTAATCTTTTGTAGTCCACAGACTTAATAATTTTGTAATGAACATTGCAACCCTCAAAAGAATTCCGAAAACAAAAAGATTCTTTTTTAAATCATAGATCGCGAGGGTAGGCAGCGAATTTCTAAGTCTGTTTAATCGAAGGTAAATTCAACACCTTATTTTCTTTTCTATTAACACATTGAATGCCACGGGGGTCACCTGTGACCGGCGCTATTGAATTCAATGAAATTTCAGACGACTTTTAAACTGCAATATTTACGTATTTTCTAATAAATTTGGTATTTAAATATTGGCATTAAAATTCTATCAGATATTTGACATTAAAAGAAATTTTCTTATTTGACTTCACGTTCAGCTGTGCAATTTCCCTATTTAATTGTTATCAGCGAAAGTGACTTTGCAATGATATCGAGAAATTACGTGGACAAATACTTTCAGCTAAAGTATTTGACATTTTTATAACACATCTAAATTGCTTCTCAACTATTGAATTCAATGAAATTTTATGTGACTTTTAAATTATAATATTTACGAATTTTGTAATATATTCGATATTTAAATATAGGCGTTAAAAAGATAAAGTTCTGCTGAGTATATATTCATTTGTGTCTTTGAAGTCTCTGCTTTGTAAAAATGTGATTTTAATAGAAAGACTTTCACTTCGGTAAAAATGAAGAAACTAGCGAAATAGCAGTGGCATTCAACGTGTTAACTTCTCGTCTCGACTTGAATCTGAATTTTGAAGAAAGTAAAAAATCCGCAAGCCCCACTTTCCCGTTGGCAATTTGATAGAACCCTGGCTTAACCCCATTGACAGAATGCCAAATGGGGCAGCCAAGATGTTCAACCAAGACGTAATGGTTTTGTAAAGTAGCATTTCCAACGGCTAACGTGACATTTATGACATTGTGTAGAGTGACACGTCGGTCGACAGTGGACATCTAAGATCCATTGAGTTTCGTTCAACCAGCACGAACAGATCGACGAAACGATTTATCTCGATCGTCCGTCTTCGTAACCCGGCAGCCAATAACTCGCTCTGATATAGTGACAGTTCTAGTTTTCGGATTTATAAAGTATCAGCGAATGTTTCAGTTGCTTCGTACATTCTGCTGCGAGCCATCGTTCATCGCGATTTATTTAACGATGGCGAGATTTCCATGGTCGTTTTAACACTTTAATGACCGCACGTCTATGCAGTTAATCCTCGCCAGGGGCCGGCAATATTTTCAAAGAATTAAATTAAAAAACACACATTTTTAATAAAAAAACAATAGAAATTAACTAACACTTCTACTAATAGTTGTTCCGGCTATGGCGCACATGTGTGAGCGGCCATTAAAGAGTTAATTCGATGGTAGTGAAAAATGTTTACTGAAAGAAAAACAATGAAGATTTAGTTGGCGCTTGTTGATACTTTTGTCTGGTTATTTAACGTTTTTGGCGATTGTGAAACTTGGCATTGTGGAATAAATTAACCCCTTGCCCTGCAATAACGAGTGACACTCGTGATGCAATAAATGGAATAGGAAATTTTCAAGTTTTGCAAAACTTATGAAACTGAAAATATTAATGAGACGCAACGCGATAAAATGAATTCTATAATACTAATATTACGTTAAATTATACGGTATATCAAAAATTACTGATCAACTTTTATTTTAGCAATTTAAAGCAGAATTATAGCACGTACAGTTACACAGTAAGTCGTAGGGCAAGGGGTTAACCCATTCACTGCCAGGAAAATTAAGCAAATATTACCTTTGCTTGTTAAACTTTGAGAAGATGACAGAAAGTTTTTAGAACATTGGTTGCATTAATCAAAAATATAATCTTGACATTTGTAATGATACGAAGAACATTTTTGTTCCAAAATTTCTATACACGTTCGGCCATTATTATTAACTTATTAATTCAAACTTATAGTGCAGCTACGAGATATCTCGTAGTTGGCAGTCAATGGGTTAACAGATCTGCTGTCTCTCGGAGGGCTGTGTGGGTACGTTAGATTTTTTATTGTGATTTAGTCACTCTCGCAACTCGAAATTCCCCAAATTTCAAAAAGGGCGCTTCTGTTCAGAATTCTAGGCAAACGTACACCGCAAACATTCCGAAATGTACGAAAACCAGAGCAGAATTACATAACGATCGCAACTGGGTAATAACCAGCGAGAGGAAAGAGCCGAGCGTGAAATTCAATAAACGAATCCATTCAACGGTTATCTCGAGGAAACTTAGAGTTCCTGGTATACAATGCGTCTCCCTGTTTCTCGCGTTTGTTCGCATCGTGTCCGGCCTCTCTCTTTCTCTTTCTCCTTCTGTTTCTCTCTCTCTCTTTCTCTTTCTCTCACTCTCTGTCTCTTTTCGCGTCCGCGAAATCGACTCGTTTCGCGTTATCGACATAACGTTACCGCGAAGTTAGTATCCTCTATCTGAAAAAGTTGGCGGGAGTTTGAGCATCGGTAGCATCGATGGAGAGAGTTTTTTCTGCAATTTTTTTCCGCCTCGCGATCGAGCGAATTTTGCACACTGGTTATCGCGCGTTATAAATTAGAATGCGAAACGATCGTTGCAAATGTGTCTACCGGGAAATTGAAGCTTTTTTTTTCTTGCGTCGGTCGTTTCAGGGAATGTTTGTGGAGCACTTGTTTTTCTATGGTTTACTTAAAAGCACGGTGTTTGAGAGTGTTTGAGGTAATGTTAGCAGATTCGCGAACGTGAATTCACGACCTTTCAAGTTCTATTCCTGGTTGCAATGTCTTCTGAGGAACATTAATTAGAAAATAAGGACAAGTATTTGACAATGTTAAAAAATTGATCTTGAAGAATAAAATCTTAGATTTTTCTTGTGTTACTTCAAAGTTACACGGGTCTATAGAGAGTTAACCCTTTGCGGACGGAGAGTTTTTGAATATTGAGAAATAATCATTTATTTGGCGTTAAAAAACTAGCTTTTTATCAAAAAGTCAGAGTGTTGTATAGAAGTTATAAATTACTATTTGTGTAATCATATTTCAACGGTTATATTTCAATTTTTCAACTCTAGCCGTGTACACATGCACTGATAAACTGTAATCAGATTTTTTCTCAGGCCTACTTTTTATCTACTGTTCTTTTGCCCTACCATTTCTTTTGTGATTGAATGCGCAATAACACAGAATTACTTGTTGAAATAACAATCTGTCCCTGATTTCTGAAATAGCGTGTAACTTAACGCAGTGTTAACAGCATAGAAATAATTTGATTGTATCGTGTCCCATTGATATTTTTAATTTAATAGCATTTGGAAAATTTCAAAATGTCCTATTCCATTTCCCGCGTCACGAGTGCCACTCGTTAATGTACGGTTAATATTGCAAGAGAGAAAAATAAATTTTAGCGATCCCTTTCAAGATTCTTTAGGATGATTCTTCCCATTGAAAAGTAAAAATTCAAGTCGATTCTAACAAATATCGCGGAAACAGAACAAACCGAGGAAAAACACCGACACGAGAAAGTTATATTGGGTTGGCAAGAAAATAATTTCGGTTTTCGTCGATAGCTAATGTTACGTTTGTTTCGAAGGACTTCCGACAATGTTATCATTTTTTGCTTCTGAAAATTGAAAGTTGTCACCTGTGGCAGGATTTAGAAACAAATTGTGCTTCATTTTGTTTGCAATTGTTAGTTCAGCGTGAATTTTAATATGGTGTACAAAAACGAACATTTCCGACATATTTTAATTTGTCATTACTTTTTTATACAAACCACATCGAAAGCTGAATTGTATCAAACATAAGTTATGCTGTTAATTTGGTGGGTGTTGTGTAGTTAGAGCTGCTTCCAAGGAACCAAACGATTAATTCGAGTGTTTAGTCTAAAATCACACCTGGCTGAGTTTTTTGCTGATAAAGACCAGAATTTCAATGAGAGCGGAATCATAAATTGGTCTAAAAGATGGCAAAAGGTCATCGATCAAAAATGGAAAATGTATATTAAAGTTCATTCTTTGTTAAAAAAAAATTAAGTCTCATTTCATATTACAAAACCGAAATTACTTTCTTGCCAACCCAATAATAAAATTCCCCGACGGAATGATTCCCGAAATAATTGCGTATCGAACAACGAACATAACGTTCGCATTAAAACGCGAAGTAATTCCTTTCAACTGTTAATTAAGCTACACGTTCCCCTTAATTATCTCTCGATGTTTCGCTAACTTTCGCATTATTTTTTCCCCCTCGGAATCACTAATAAAACACATGCGTGGAAAGGGCGAAACGTAAATGCGAACATTCGCGGAAAATATTCGCTCTGGGCATGTCGTTGGAATTCGCGATACTCTGACATTATCGCCATTATTATTATCGCGATTATTAACGCAGCCTTGTGTACCGTAGTATCAGGTACATTCACCGACGCGGACCAGGAACGTTATCAATCATCCTCGGAGGGGGAAACACAATGCCGAACACAATGGGTTTTCGAGGGAATCGCGCATCATCGTTACCTGCTCTTTGCTGCTCCTCGCGAACTTCGTAATATTAATAATGCTTTCGATGATTACACCATTTGTTCTCTTCTGTATGTATATTATCGTTAATGGAGCGCTTTAATGGGATCCTGTTTTCATTATTCATTTGAAAAACGAATTTTTCCCGCTGCTTTTTTTCTATTCATTCTTACAAGGGAGCATACCGAATCTGTACACAGATTTTCTTGAAAATTGTAGGGTGGATTGTTCTCGAAAAAATATTTGACACGTATTTCTTTGTATTGGCAGTAGTCAAATGATATTTTGACAGTGTTCCACCCCTTAATCCATGGGGTGGTTAATCTTTTGCATACCATACGCCAATTTTTAACAGACGAGTTCACAAGCGCCATGCAACTTAACGCATTTTAAGCGGGTGTTTCCTCGCTAATTTCTCACCATATAGCGGGTGATTTTTTGCAACTCGCGCGCAAAATTGCTTCTGCAATAACTTTTGAACTATGGGTTATTTTTTAATAAAACTTTCGGTTTCTTTTTAAAAAATAATTCCTTTATTCACTTTATTTTGGCGGCTCCCACGCTTTAACACTAGAACTACCAAACCAGTCAAAATGACTGGTACACAACTTTTTCCAAAAATTCTCCAAGTTTATAGAAGAGCCATAGAATAAATATTCTACGTTCATCTCAAAAAACATAAATCGTCGAATCGATCACCTTTTCCGGCTCGTGATTCCTCCTTTTTCAAAGTATTTATTTACAATATTGAAATATGAAACATTTAACGCCGGTAGTTCTAGTGTTAATATTAATATACACGAAACGAGTTGAGACGTTTCCCGCTTAAGATGTGTTAATTACCTTTTTACGTTCACGATTGGGGTTGGAAAAGAGAGATATGGGTAGAATATGCTTCGCTTAGGGGAGGAAAAGGAATAACTCAATCATACAATTAAATTAATTCATTTATGTCAGTCCAAAAGAGATGCTTTTATTGGAGCACCAATTTACTACAGATAGAAATTATTTCTCATACACACACACTTTTCACATTCTGCAATTGCAAGAAGAGCACTGAGATGTCGAATGTACGAAGATGGATTTAGTTATTGCGCCAACTTCAAAAAAGTAAGTAAGCGCAGGGATGCAATGCGCCAGTTGCAATCATCCAATGCACTACGTTTGATGCATGCGCCACGATTTGGCCACCCCTGCCTTAACCCTTTACAGAACAAATGATGTTATTCCAGTAAGAAAAATCTATCATTTGTTGCTGCATATATTTTTTAAAAGAGAAAAAAAACACTGGGATGTAAGACAAACATTTTCAGTTCTCTTGGTTTCCCAGGATCACCTCTGACTATCACGCAAAAAATTCTTTGAAGTTAGTTTTATCCTAAAACCATTAAGAACACCAAATTTAAGCTATATGGGACCCCATAGCACTAAATTAAAATAATTACAGTCACCGTAGCTCACAAAGAATAAAAATCCGTAAACCTCCTCTCCTCTGCTACAGTATTTTTACCTCAACCTCCCCCAAATAAATTCTACCGCTCTCAATACCCCAAAAAAAATTATCTCGTCCCGTAAAACAATCTGCAATCAAATTAAAAAAATCGATATGCCTCCCAAGAACTTTCTACACCCCTCAAAATTAATTACAATCACCCCATTAAAGTTTCCACCGCAATCCCGAAACTTATTAATCCGCAGAGCGAAGAAGCACAGGGTAAAAAACCACCCCTGTGTTTCTTTCTTCTCCCACACCCATGTAATTAATACCAGCGCGTTAATAACAGTAATGCAGCCACAGTGCACGCAAATGCGAATTTTTTTCTACAAAGACACCATCTCTCTCGTCCGAGGGGGATGAAGGAGAAGCCTCGAAAGAACAAGGGTTTCCCGCGTTCCGATGTCGCCGAATAATACGCTCGAGGGTTTTTTCCCTCTCGGATCCTCACTCTCTCTCATGGAAACGCACCCAGCTCTTTCGAGGCGGTGCACTTTGTGCAAAATTCGCGCAGCTGCTCAAAAAGGCCGCCGGTCTGCGCTTAAATGCATCCGACTCTTTTTCTTTTTTTCTTTTTTTCAAGCTCGCCGGAGGGAAAGGGGTTGCACGGATTTCGAGGGTGAGGTGAAAACGCGTCGGTGTTTTTTTTTTTTTTTACGAGCACCACTCGGAAAGAACATTTTTCAAGGGCTCTCAGCGATCGACGGGATCGACAGTGTTTAGGGTGGTTTTGCGAAAAGCGTTTGGATCTGTTTTGTTTCGAGTAACACGCTCGTAAGGGGGATGATTGTGTGTCGGTAAAATGTTATTGTTTTTTTTTCCCCTGACTGCCGGCTGGGAAATTTGGTTTTTGTTTTGGGATTTGTATTGTTCGGTTTGCACGGCGGGGGGTTTGAATGTGTTTTTTTTATCTCGCGTCTCGTAAATTGTTGTTGACGGCGATTTTAAAAGGGGTTTTGCGGACGAGTTTATTTGTTTTGTTAGTTCTTTGATCCAGCTTGTCGAGTGACATTTATTCACGTTGTTATCTCCAGTGGAAAACATTTGGAGTGTATGGAGATTAATTAATTGTCTGTCGATCTTCACAGAGTTTAAGTGTTCTCCAATGCACCCGTGACTTCCGGATATCGTCGGATATTATTTAACATTTTCATTTACGCTGTCAGCAACTAAAGTAAATTTCTTCGATGCGTTAATTGAATAGCATTTATCCTCATTTCAATTCACACTTTGATGGATATTAATCAATTCGCAGTATCCGAAACGTTCTCCAATTTTCCACGGCTCACGCGCGCAGTCAAACGTTTCCCTTCGTGGCAGAATAATTAATCACCATAAATAATCAAGACACAATGCTAATTCACATTTGTCAACAATCTCAAATTCACCGACATCCCAAAAATGTTAACACCGCCAACTTAATCTCCCGCTTCCCACGCGTCTGCCGCGTTCTCCGCGCCGCAATTAATTACCACCTTCTTCCCGATTAACCCGACATAAATAAATTATGTTTATAGAGACCTGGACCACTTGGCACGCCGTACCGAATGCAATTACACGCATAAATCCTATTACCATCGGCAAAAGATGTCCGCGCGAGCCTCCCATTAATTGCCGCTGACGAGTCGATCGTGAAGTTGACGCGATACCGAGTTAATTAACCGCTGCGTCAAATTCTCTTACGCGCAGCGACTTGTTGCGGTTCCGCGGCCTCCGCTTTCATTCTTCTCTCGTTCTCCGTCTCCGTTCTCTTCCAACGGTTTGCGATCCTCCTCTTCCATCTGCTGGCTGGGCTTCCGGCCAACTTTTGCGAATCTACGCGCAACGCGCTTCTGTTTGACTTTGCAATAACACCGCCGACGAAACTTGACTTAAATACCGATTCAACGAGTCCCCCTTTGTCCGCCGCGACGATGTCGAAGAGAGAGAATTTCGGATGTTGATGTCTGCGCTCGGTGGATTCTAACGATTGCAAGTGCTGACTCAGAGAATTCTGAGAGGGGATTCTTCTTGGAGAAGGAAAGATGGGGGAATTTGATGGGGGATGGGCGAAAGGGGGGAGTTCATTTTTGGAGAGGGAATTGGGTGAGTGGTTGATGATGATTGATTGGAGAGGGCAGAAGTTACTTGTTGATAGTTGGGTTCTTTAGGTTATTTTAATCGCCAGCCGTACTATTTCTTTTATAACTGAACGCGCAATGACTCAGAATTAACACGTTGACTGCCACTGGAATTTTTCTACTTTCACAAAAGTCAAACTTTTTTATTAAAATCACATCTTTACAAAGCAGATACCTTAACCCTTTTGAGACTAACGGGACAAGATAACCCAAAGTAATGTTCATTTAAACTGCTGGGATATATAATCCCAATATAAAAAACTGATTAATGTGCCCCACTTCCAAATTTCTAAATTTTGATCATTTTCAACAGCAAGATAATTATCGCGTTCAACAAGCTTATCTTACATCCAAAATATTAATAAAAACTTGTTACGCCTTGTTTCAAATTAAATATAAAAATCCGTCTCGAAAGGGTTAAAGACACAATAAAGGGTGAATGCCAATATTTAAATGTTGAACGGATTAAAAAATTCGTAAATATTACAATTTAACACGTTTGCGTGTAGTAAAAATTTTAGTGAGCTGCAAAAATAGACAGTCAAGTATTACACTTCTAACTACACAAAGAAAAAATAAAATGGTATGAAAATACTCAATGAACCACTTGGCCATCACTGTAAGCTGCATAATAATTACAAAAATTATGATTATATAAAATTAAATGAATTATAATTGGCCATGTCAGTCAAAATGACTGATTCCTCATTTTTTCGAAAAATTCTCCAAATTTCTAGCACAGATTTCAAGTTTACCCTATTTTTACACCCTTTAATTTTGAAGTTGAAGAGCTTCGTAAATATTCGAAAGAGTGAACGGTGGATAAAGAATTAATTAACAGTGCCTTCGATATTAATTATCGACTCGTCAAGGAACTTCACAAATTCTGTGTTTCGCCAGTAAATGAAGTCCACTGGGATACCAGCGACGAAATTTGAAAATGTGCCAGTACAATCGAAGTGTTTCGCGCAGTCTCGTGCCGCGTTTAGAAATTATACATGGAGTTTAATCTATGCAGATCTGGCGGAGCTCCGATGAGAGTTTCGATTCAAATCCCCCGAAGAAATAACAAGGGCAGGATAAAAGGAAGCCGGAGGAAGGGGTTGGGGATAGGGAGAATTTTTCGTCGAGATTAAAGTAAACGCCGTGTTGTTCCGTAGCGGCGATAACAATGAAAGACGAACAATTTCTATCGCCGGCTTACTCATCGAGAGATTTCTCGGCGGAGAAGTACGTCGAAAACTTGGTTATCCGTCGGCCCCAAGTTCTCCCTGAAAACTCGTGTTTCAATTCAGCGAAAGAAGCTGCGAGGAAGGAAGAACGACGTGATAAAGGAGCAGTCGCTCCTCGAAAACTCGCAATACGAAATTTATGAAGCATCCTTCGAGCGAAATTTTACGTCGATGCTGAAATCTGTCGATGGATTTTGCGACTGACAAGCTCTGTTTCATATCTCGAGGAAGCGAGGCCTTAAGAAATACCGCGTTTCGCCGTTTAATTTACTTGCTTTGTTCTCTATACCTGAACTGATCTTCGCGGATTTCGTCTATCGATATTTCACGGAAGTATCGATTATATTAATTGAAAATTTCCAAATTCCAGCGTTCAGTTTCTTAAATTCATTTTAAAATTGAATTTTCAATGACAAGGCCAATCGTATAGCTGCATTGACGTAACCACTGCAGGAGTATACTATCGTTGCGCACTAGGTAACAAAAATAACCGCAGATTTCTAGCCGACAGACTCAGTCAAATTTGCAATTGTACTACGAGAGCTAACAACAATTCGAATCTAAAGCACCCATTAAACTTCCAAAAAGATCATCCCCTACAGAATATTTAAACCTCAAACTTGAGTAATCGCTACGTCAACATCTCCCCTGCGGAACTTTCAGACTTTCTCAAACTGCATCCTGCACAAACCCATTCCCTCCTTCCGATTCGCCTCCTGGCAAGAATAACCCCCCATAAAAAACACCCCTACCGCAAAAACAACGAGAAACCCACCCCAACACCTTGATTTCCCGCGCGTTCTCCTCTCCGACGTAGTCGCTCTAATCGGCGATTCCGTCGCAGTAACACCTGGAATTTAACTTGCGCATAATTAAGGAGATCTCGTGAAATAGCCGTCTCCTAAGCATCGCGCTGTTTCCCCAGTTACTCTGATACGGTCTAAGAGAAAGATCACCGCCTGGAATTTATTATTATCGCGACTGCGTCCAAGGGGAGGGAGAAGCGTTGGGAGAAGAGTAAAATGTAAGTCGAGGGAAGGACAAGCTGGTCAATTAATTAACCGGCAGACGGATGGCAGATGGTGCATTCGACGGGGGGAGAAGGGGGGAGGCGAGTGCGAAGGGGAAAAGGAGAAAAAGAGAGGGAAAGAGGTCGGTTCTGCCGATGCCGGAGACTCTTCGAGCTGCAGATAGAGAAGCAGTTGGACTTGGGGGAAGAAGTGATTACTTAATTTAGATTAATTTCACTTCCCTCGTTTCTTGCGCGTCTCCAGAACTCGTCTGTTGGGAGGATCTTCTCTGAAAATTCACCGGGAGTCTTTTACTTCGAAGCCGTCCGTAGTTCTTCGCGGAAGAAGATGCTCCGCTTCCGTGGTTCTCCATTTGACTGGAAATCGCCGCTTTACGTGTTTTGCGATGGGGTTTCACTAATTTCCCTACTCTGCTCCGCTCCTCTGACGTCGAGGTTGTTTTGTTTGAAATTCACTGGATCGACGGTGAAATCGAGCTTTATTTCCCGTCGTTGTGTAATTTGTTTAAATAATATTAGCTGGAATTTGTGACGAGTTACGCTCGAAATCGCTTCCAAGTTGTGTCGAATAAACGGAATTCCTTTCGATTGTTCACGAGCGGTCATTGACCCCGTTTCTTCTCTTTGGAGTGCAGCTTTGAATGCTTTGCAAGAATTTATTCGTTCATCCATTGCCAATGGAGTGGCATTTTTTAAATTCTCTTCGACACATTTTTAACATTAGATGGAAATGGACGGAGGCTGAAATTACACTGTTCAATTAAATCGTTAAATTATATCTTCTAATCAATATTTCTATATGCATATAAAGCCATCTCTCGTTAAATTATATAAAAATATATTACTCTTTTTGGGAAATATATGAATAATGGCATACAAAAATAATATCACAGATACACCCTCCTTATTTTTGGCATGTCCAAAATTTAAAAATTGCACCCTGAAGACTTCACTGCGAAATCTACATTCTTCCAATTTTTTTTTCGTTCCTGATTTTTTGCGCGCAGCACTTGCAACGTAAAAATCTGAGAAAAATCCCTAACGTGTGCAGTCATGTTTAGAATGTGTTCAAATTTTTTCGAAAATTTTACACATCATTGAGTGGGGAAACTGGTTTTTCGAATTTACCCTATAACTACCCTCTCGGTCATGCTCTCGGATTAAAAATCGGTGTACAATGTTTCTTATGGTCACCTATCGAATGACCCATCGTGGAATAAAATAGCTTCAAGGGCTCTTTTCACCCCGTTACCCTGCTAGACCCTTTTGCAGAAATAGCTAACGATAAAAGTGGTTCTAGAATTTCGAAATAGGATTGTATCTCGTAGGCTGACATGAATTTCCATAGGCTGTACAGAAATGACGAAGCACGTATTTATTATGCCGGCTTGAAATTCAGGTTCACGGCCTAATTGATCGAGTTAACTGAGAGGTAAGGAATCGAGGCGTGTCGCCTAATCGCTCGCTTAAGTAATCGTTTCCGCTTCAATGAGCGCCGCTCTGAAACACCATGGTTGCATCGACGTGCTCGCGTCTCGTTCTCACTTTCTTCGCTCTAACCACGTCATTTTCTTTTCTAATAATTTTCTCATCTATTATCTGAATATGCAGATAAATGTGAGACGATGAAAGAGAGTCGGCTGGCTGCAGAGGTGTGGAAATAAAATTGAGAAATTCTGACGATGCGGAGGGTAGAGATTTTACGACATGAGACGTCAGGCAAGTTATAATTTTCCCTAGATTCTCTTTTCTTCGCTGAAGATCTAGGTAACTGTGTCTTAGAACGTCGTAATTCTACGTGTCATCGTAAAATTGTAGCTTCGTTTCTCACGTCCAGCGCAAATTCTCAAACTGTATTGCTGCTGTGTCGTAAAGTATGAAAGTTTACGAAGTACGAATATTTTGCGCGACATTTGAAATTTGTATTCTTCGATTTTCTCGGTATGTTCTGCAAATGTGTGCTAAAAGTGTAGATTTCCAATTATTGAGATAGGAAAATAATAATTTGAAAAGAGGATTAATTTCCAGAAGGTTGTGAAGATATTTAAACATTAGATTTGGAAAGTCCAAATTCAAATCTCTGTCAGCTCTTTTCAACTTTTCAAAATTATTATTTAACGTATCAGAGCCTCAGTGAATAAATCATTTGATCCACCATAGCCTCAGTGAGTCAGAGCCCAGCAAAAACCATAGATTCACAACAAAATGGCCATAGAACACTTAAAATCAAAAAATTAAAAAATAAGAAGCAGTGAGGCTGTGTTACGCAGAGTCCCAAACTTCCAAGTAGTGAGTCCCAATTAAAATTTCTACCACCTCTGAAAAATGTGTCCTAAATCATTCGATCCACCATAGCCTCAGTGATTCAGAGATCACCTAAAACAATAAATTTTAAAGAAAATGGCCATACAGCAGTTGAAATCGAAAATGTGAAAACGAGAACAAGAATGAAACTCCAGTTATTTGCCATCCTGATACCCGGTTATCTTCAACACCCACATTCGTCACACCGTCCACATTATCCGTACCTTGACCAGCCCTTGAAGGGCGTTTCACGTGTCTCGGGAAACTCGAGGCTGAAGTCAACGTCGCTGAGTAAAAGTCATAAGTCTTCGTCGTGACTTTACGGCGCCGCGCGAAAAGGCTTCTCGGTCAAACGGTGCGCGCGATAAATCTTAATTCGCATGTTGAAAGCGGCGTTTAGCGTTTCACCAGCTGAGATATGGCCTCTGGCGTTGCCTTACTTCTCTCGGACTTCTATCGGCCGAAAGAGGAAGGAAGAAAAACGTGGAAAGGGAATTGCGAGGAAATGCACGGAATCCGCGACCTCGTTTGCGTATTTCCCGCGCCGCCTTTCGAGAACTCGCGAGCCATTTATATTTCTCAACTCCCGATTCGAACGGGATACTGCACTTTGTTGCAGATGCGCTGCATTTCGGGACGGTGTTAGTCTGTGCAGCATCTCCGGAGAACTGAATGCATTCGGCGACTATAAATACATCGATCCGGGATGTTGCAAAAATCCCTTCTACCGAAGGTGTCAGATACACTTATTTTAACGTTTTGGCTGCTGTGGACGCATATGTACGTTCAGATAAATTTTGTTAGGTTGAAAATGTAAAATGTGACTCAATTAGGAAAATGAGGCAGCATTTAACTATCTGACTACTCTGGACGCATATATGCGTTCAGAGAAATAAATTTATCACAATGAAACTTTGAAATAATCATTAATTTGGTCAAATAACTTTTGAAGATAATGAAGATTTGTAATGCTGTTTTAAGAAATTCGGTAATATAAAATCTGGCCGGTTATTTATCAGAAATATGTCCTTCTGAGAATAATTAAAAGTCCAATCTGCCTGATGATATTACATTTTAATGATTGCAGCATTCTAATTGTACAGACTTTTTATAGTAGATCCTATGGGGTATTATCGTTTAACGATAAAATTTCAGATTTTGAACTAAAAAATTAAATTCGATCAATTAATTTTGAAACGGTATATATCTCATCCAGCAGTTTATTCCAGCCTTCAGTTAAAAGATTATACTGAGATATGTACTGTTTCAAAATTAATTGAGCGAATTTAATTGTTTAGTTCAAAATCTGAAATGTTATCGTTAGGCGATAATACCCCATAGGATCTACTATAAAATTTAAATTACAAATTAAATTATATTCTAACAATTTATAATTAATATCTTATTGGGAGTATTTTTAAATTAACTGAACTTCCTTGCACCAGTTAATTTATTTATCAGCCTCACAATTTATAATATTTACATTTTATCATTTCGACACACTAATTAACTGCCCTCCTGATCGCCAAATAATTGTTTATATCTTCAAATACAAAAATGTCTCCGTTCCCAAAGGGTTAAAATTCTAACTGAAAATAACTTTCTTAGGCTCATCGCGCAGTCGAAAACGCATTGCGGCTGCATTTCGATGTTTCGCGTTTTGGCGCTTGCGGTGTGCCGTTGTAAATTATCGAACGAAGTAAACTGTGCGATTTCTGATGTCTGACAGGCGGTAATGATGTCACGTTTACATTATGGAAGCCACGCGAGGGGAGGAGGAAATTAAAATAGACAGGCGAGAGGGAGAGATTTTAATTCGAATTATTCGCAACCGGCCGTACCACTTTCGCAATCGCGAATGACACGTTTCTTTGGAAATGAGACTTTTTACGTCGCTGGAAACTTTGTAAGGATTTTACCCCATTTTTAGCGTGTCTCTTAAGCCCCGCAATTGAGCAGTTTATGCAGTCAAGGAAGTCTTTAACACTAAACCTCCCAAGCCTAAAATGACCGGTTCCCAGTTTTTTCTAAAAGTTACCTAAATTAATAGGGAAGCCATGAAGTAAATATTCCACCTCTATCTTATAAAGCATAAAATAGTTAATTCTCCTTTAAAAATAGTTAATGATAATAATAGTTAATAAAATAGTTAATCATCCTTTTCTCCTCGTAATTTTTCTTTTTCCAAAGTATTAATTCAGTATATCTAAATTTTAGTAGCAATAACGTCGGTAGATTTAGTGTTAAAATTGCAAGGGTCTAAATAGAGTCAAAAATTAAACATAAAAATTAGGGCGAAATTTCTCCATCGTTTTGATTTCATAAGAAATAAATGCACGCCGCATTCCACCCCAATAAAAGGCGATTTAACGTCGTCCAATGCTCGAGTCTCCATTCAGCTGCGAATTTTCAAAAGTATTATCCAAAACGAGCCGTTCCAAGTACATCGACTGACGAACAATCCTCTTCTATTCGAGACAGACCTCGAATTCAGGTAGACTCGTTCTTTCCTTGAAATGGAAGGGCTCGAGTCCCTCGAGGGGTGCCCGCGATCCCTTCGGCGAAGTATCGCCGACATTTTTGAAAAGTAGCCCTCCAGAAACCACCCCAAACTGCTCGTTCTTTCCTCGAGAAGCCACGCTGCACTACGTGGAACACGTCAGGTGGCATGAGATACGTTTTATGGTTGAGGGAGGAAATTTCAGGGGATGCTTGAATTCCGAGGTTGATTTTCAGCGCTGCGAGGGTTGCCAATGTGCGTTGGAATTTTTTCTGGCATTTTGAATAATTTCTATGAAATATTTTACGCCATTTAATTTTTCTTTGGGGATTTTTGAATTTTTTTCCTTTTTTCTTAGCGAGAGTGGTGAGCCGAATATTAGGGGCGAAGGAGGATTAAATAATCAATGGCAACTGTACTTTGAATTCCTTTGAGTGGTTGCTATAATCTGATTTTTTCTACGTTAAATCATTTTTATCGGCGGCTGGCGGATAAAAAACGATCTTCATCGGCGGAATATTCCGCCCTGTAAATGTTAAACTGCAGCGCAGAAATGCACGGTGCTGCGGGTCTTCTGCCTATTTAGAGCTACGATGCAAATGGGTTAAAAATAGATTTACGAAGATAGTCGAAATTACTTTTTTAAAAAAATCAACGTCGAGTATCCTCTGTAAAAATTTCATTCGTCTTTCTGCATCAAACTCAAGAAACAGCCATTAAAAAGATTCGAAACAGATTTAAATCGATCCTATGCTAAACAACCGTCGTCGTAATTTACATGGACGAGGAGATCTGATCTTTCGCGAGTAAATTTCCTTCCATCCTGCTCAGGAGACCAGGAGCGCATCGAGAAACCTGTTCGCAGGGCCGTGCAACGAGTGCACCGAATGCACCCTCCAGGTCCCGTGCAAAACCATTCCTCGTCCTGTAGGATCTCGAGGATGAATACAAGGCTGCACCCTTCCATTTAAAATTTCAAAATTTTCATATTCTGTCCGACAGGATGTTGAAAAATTAAAAGAAAATTTTTGGAGGCGTCACGCAGCTTCATTTGGCGCGAGTGAAGACTATAAATATTTCTATTTTAACCCTTAGCGAACAAATGCCGCCATATTCGCGTCATTATAAATATTCTAAGAAAATCATGATGTGATATTTGTACTAAAACACCTCAGATTCACATAGGGGACTATTGGGAGTAGTGCCACAACCAAAAATATATAAATAATTGTCTACTTCTTCACTTACACTTTGTATTTTCTATAAATACATTGGAAATCTATAAAAAACAAATATATAAATATATACAAATCTATACATTACATACATACATCTATTCGTTTACTTCAAGCGGCATTATTTTTCTGTAATTTTCACTTCAGTATCTTTTTGTATGGACATATCTAGTAATATACTATTTATTATTACTAAAAATTTCCGTAAAATCCAGTAAAAGCGATATTAATTATTGCACTTTTTCTCGCTCTAGTGATACAGCACTTAATTTGCTAAAATTCCGTCGATCTACTGGTCATTGTTTTAGAAAAATTGCGCTCGTTCGATAAGGGTTAATCTGGTATAATTAAAAGTAGCTAATAAATGTTAGTTTATTATTGCAATATAAAACAGGATATTGTAATATCTTTGTTGTAATTAAATCTCGAAAATTTATAGCGCCGATGTGCGAATTATCAGCGGCAGATGGACCATACCAGTTTGCAAAATACTTTAATATCGAGCGAGATCAGCGATCGAAATTCTACTCGGAGTGTCGTTGCGTAAATTTGCAATTTGGTAAGACTTTACGTAATTCGCCTTAAATATTCGCAGGGGATATTTGAAGTTAGGCTGCAAACGGATTATTGCACAATTTCGAGGAGCATTGCGCTGATTTTATGTAACTTGTTCGGTGTTTTTTTTTAGGAAATTTTAATATTACGTGCTTTTATCCAAGAGATTTCCACGCTGATGCAGCGAGAAATTCGACGAAAGACCGCTGCAGTCTGCGACGTGCAGTTTTCTTATTTCGCGGTGCGTAACGCGCTCCTCGTTTTTTTTCTTCTGCAATGCACGCTTGATGCACTTGGAAGTACGTGGGTGATCTTAACTTAAAATCGCTTCCGTTGGGGGAAATTGTTTTTCTGAGGGGTAACGACTGCATCCCCTAATTGGGCCTTCCGGTATTTAATTTTCATGTTTCTATCTCTCTTCTGGAGTATTTTTTTTTAAGTCTGGGTAATCTTTGTGGAAAAAATTCCTCAGTTTTTCATTTTTTCATGTGTTAGATAAAAATATATTCTAGCCTGTTCTTAGTCTTCTAAATGAAATAATTAATCCGTCGTAAATAATTCGATGCAGAATGTTTGCGTATTTTCCAAATATTTTTCATTTTGCACATAGAATGTGATGTTTTATAAAAAATTAACTGAATATTCTTGGTCCCTCTGTAGATTTATATTCACCGCAAACTCGTTTGACCACTCCTATACTCTCCGATCATTCTACCCGTAAATCCACCTACATTTAAAATATTTTTAAATTGCCAATAAGGTAGAAGTTCACGTACAAAGACATCAAAATATTCTCTACCTTTCATGCACTTTTCTCGTCCATTCTACCATTTTCCGTGTATTTCTACTCCATTAATTCTACCCCATTCAAACTCTCCTAATTGGCCACCGTTCAAAAACCATTTAAAAAAACTCACAAAGAGCGGCAGTGGTTAGGTCATCGATTTTGATAAAATTTTTCCAAATTCTATAGCAAAAATAATTAGACCCCTGTTCGACCGATTTTCCCTATACTCGTTATGTACGAAGATAATTAACATTTAAGTTTTTCATTCTGTGAACTATTAAATTTATCACTAAAGTAAAACTTTATTTTTTTCAAAGTTTAGGTTACCTTTCAACCAACAAAGTAGAAGTTCGCATAGAAAACACCCGGATATTTTCCATATCTCTTTAGCGATATTCTCGTCCACTTTACCATTTTTCCCATATCTAACTCATTAATTCCACCTCAGCCAAAGTCTTCTAATCGAAAATCCCTCGGGAACCATTGAAAAATTCTAGAAAAAGAAAATATTCCGTAAAACGTGTAGCAGTTAACGTCGCCGAGGAAGCCACGCCGCGAAGAAGCGTTTGCTGTTGCGAATGGCCAGAAGCAGGCGGCAAGGGCCTTCTTTTCCTTTAGACCTGTACTTCCTCTCTTATGCAGGGTACCCCAACACAAAGCGTCGTTTTCTACGGGCTCGGAGCCACGCTGTGCAAGGTCTCTCGTTCGTTTCCCTCCCACCCTTTCTCCTCCCTCCGCATCCCCTCCTTTCCGTCCCATTTCATGCCATCCTCTTTCCTCCTTGCGCGTTCATTCTTTCTCAGGCCCTCGTCATGCCCCCTTGGCCCCCCACCTTGTCCCATGGTATTCTTTTCGCCCATGCGGCCGGGTGCACGTGCAGCTAACGGGTGTCGCAAAATTTGGCAACGATTTCGCGAGAATTTTTTTTGCCAGTCTGTGGATAGCCGATGCTTTGGAAGGTGTAGTGGACTTTGTTTATTTTCAATTGCATTTTGCTGGATGGCTTGCAAGACGTTAATTCTGCTGACGATTTGTTAGTTTAGTATTTCGCAAACTTTTTCAACCGCCGAATAGTATTTTTCGTGAGATTTCTCCGCTCTTTTTATTTCACAAATATATTTATTACTTAAAGTGCTGGTTTCAGTTTTTGATAAATAGGTTAATAGAAAATCAGGTTATTTATTTTAAATTGACTTAATTAATTAAATTGGTATTGGACTGCGGACCACTGTTTAGGAAATGCTGGGTTATAATTATTTGAATCTTCTGTGAATAGTTAGCAATTAAGCGCTGAACTATGCACCGCCCTATTGTACAAAATTTTGGGACTTCTCCTCCGAGACACTGACGATTCCTTCTCGCTTCGTATCCATCGATTCAAGCTTGTTGCACAAATTGCAGATATCTCATTAAGAAACAAGATATCTCGCTAATGCAAGGCAATAATGCAGAATTAAGAGACACCCCATACAGCACTGCGCACACGCAGACACCTGAATCACGCAACGGTTACCAAGGCTTCGATTCCTCGCGCAAGAAGAGGGTGTCCTCGAACCATACCCTTCCAAGAAACCTGGCATTATACATCGTCAACCCCAATCTTTGCCCCGACAAATCCCAGGTATCCTCAAAATTACCACCACCCTTGGTAGAACGTAACAAAGAAAAAGAATCGCAGCTGACATTAACATTAGATCCATGGGTTCCGTCGAACCGACGGGTTTCTACATTTTCCTAAATATTTTTCAAATTTATAGAGAAGCAGTACAGTAGATGTTTCACGTGTATCTTACAGGAAACTAATTACTTAATTGATTATCTTTTTTGCCGGTTGATCTCTCTTTTTGCGATGAATTTAAATAATATATTTAAAAGTGAAACTACCGAGTCGGTGAAAATAAACGGTTTTCAGTTCTTTCGAAAAGTTCTCGAAATTGGTGGAAAAGCCATTAACACTACGTTTACCGAGATTTTTTAGATACTTTTCAAAATTACAAGGCTCTGAAGAAAATAAACTCGATATATACTCGTCTCGTTGAATGAATAAAAGTCAGTACAAGTGGCAGAAAAAGATGTGAACGGTTTCTATAATTCCCCTCGCGGAGTTCGGTCCCTGGGTCAAAGTGACCCGTCCAGTAAATCTATTGTTAAAACGATACGAAAGGTTGAAAAATGGAAATAGTAATATTCGAGGCTGCCGTTTACGTTGTTTCGAAGGAAATCGAGGAATTTTGGGAAAAACTTCGTGGAATGGATAAGTGGCAGAGAAAGATGTAAACGGTTTCTATAATTCCCTCCGCGAAGTTCGGTCCCTGGGTCAAAATGACCCGCCCAGTAAACCTACTGTTAAGTAAATATTCCGCTTCTACCCTGTGAAACTTAAATTACTTAATTGATTATCTCTTTTTTCTTTTGATTTCTATTTTTCCAAAGTACCTGTTCGGTATATTTAAATATAACGGATGTACCGCAGGTAGTTCTGAAGTTAATGACCACTCTAACGGCTGCCAATCATATCGAATGCCGCTATCATTTAAAAATCGTACAAAATTTCACCGAATTCAAAAACGCTTTGTCACCAGTGACCCCCATGACATTCAACCTCTTTAAATATCTCCTCTCTCCCTAAATAATTCATAACAAAGCCACCTAACAATATTCCACAACCAAACCCCACCACGCAAACTCCCTCACCAACAACCTTCGACCCTAAAAATCCTCCCGCCCGTCCTCCAAGAATTCTCATCAAACGCATCTTCAAATTCAAACCTCCTCCACCCCAGTCTGCGCTCGCACGATCTCTGAAATAATGAAAAGACACCCCGTATACGCGAGTCTCGTTGTATTGTACGGCAATACGTGGTTCACATATACATCGAATCGTCACGAAAGACGGAGGGGGTGCGAGAAAGAGGGGAAACACGAGGCCGACGGAACAGAAGAAGAAGAAGAGTACAGTCGGGTCGAGTCGAATCGAGTCGCGTCGGCTGTTGCCGGCTACGAGTTCCCCCCACTTTTCTGTATTTCCCCTCCAGCCGGCGGTCGCTTCAATCACCCCACGTCCCTGCGGCGTGCCGGGTCGCCATACTCTCCCCTCCCGGCACACCGCCTCGTCAGCCACGACTCGAGTGTTCACCACTGCCTCTCCCCTCGACCCTCCTCGTCCATCTTCCGTTTCCCCTTCTGTACTCGTCCTCTCTGACCCCCGCTTCGTCCCCGGCCCCCTCCGTGGCGTGCCACGACTCGTGGCGAAGTTTTAGCGTCGCCTACCTCTACTCGTGGCGTGCCTACAACTTAGCCGGATCTATTACGCGCAGTTTTCGTGTTCGCGCGACGTTTCGCCTCCGTGGTTGCGTTTTTCTACTTTTATTCCACGTCCCTGTCGCGCGCTGTGAGTTTGTTTTCTCGTGCTGGAGAGAAAGGGAGAAAGAGGAATTATAGAGTTCAGTGTTGTATGCCGGTGTTCAAGGAGTTGATCGTTGGAGAGAAGCCTTGTCAGGAGTGTATTCTCGGTGGAGGAATATCTGTTGGTTAATACAACGGTGTAATCCACGGACGTCACACGGCTACTCGTTAACCTCCAAAACGCTTTTGTTATTCGCTCCTGACAACCGCGAAAGCAGCCGGCGGCTGCGTCGTACTCTCATCGCTGTGACGTTGCTTCGATTCGACGACTCACGCACGTTCCTGCGTTCGTTCGCTTCGCTTGGCGCGTAGTGCGTGTCCGAAAACCGTCACGAGTTCTTTCCTGCCTCTCCTTTGCCCGGCTTCACGCATTTGTGAACGCGTGCGGATCTTTTCCTTTCTTTCTGAGTGTAATTTCTATTGTGTTCACTGTGCTTGGATATTGGTGCGAAGATTCTCCATCGGTCCTCGTTGGATACCTTTTTGGAGTAATCCGGAAACCTCTCCTACCTTTTGGTTAGTATATTATTTATTTATTAAGTTTAACGTTACTCCAAGAACTTTTTCTACACGGAATATCACGAGATCGTTGCACGTCCCGCGTCTCTGCGACGAGTAAAGTGTTTTCGACGCGCGCGCGCTCCAAAATCGTCGTATTAACCCCACCGGTGCTAGGTGCGTGTTTCGAGGGCGCATGTCCACCATCAGGTTGCATGGGAATTCGAAAGACCCTTTGTTTCCGCGCGAAATTATATCCCGTAGATTCTACGTATCTCATTTCGACCGGTTACCTTCCGTTCTCTCTTTGTTTCCGTAACTTTCGATTTTAGACGGTTATCTCGCGTCTAGGTCACGTTCGCCCCGGCTGGAATCATAATATTTGCGTTCCTTTTCTCTGTTTACATTCGCGCGCGGAGATTCACGGCGCTGCGAAACCTTTCCAATGTTTAGCAGTTACGCTGGTGCACGGTATAATGCCGATGTAAGCAATGGTCACGCCGGTATTTTCCTCCTTTTTTCTTTCTCCTTCTCGCGTCTTCGAAGCGTCAGCCGTGCAGCGTGAAGCCACGCCGGCCGCCATCTTGGATTTTTGCAGGGGTGCTCCAAACTTACGTATCTTCGTTGTTAACTTCCATTGTTCGTTTGTTTTTAAGAGTGTCTACGTAATTATTAGCGTGCAGGGGATAATTTTTAGCACGAGTGTGACACGGAAATGATCGTTCTCTTGTGGGTATTGTGTAATTTTGCAAGAGACGCGGATTTCTTTGTTTATTCTGCGGGTTCCTTCGACTGAATACATACCATTAGTGGTAGGAGGTGAAGTGTGCATTAGTTGGAGCATTGTGTTGGATTTTGCCAGCGGTGCTCAATTTTTTTTTGGAAAATTCACCGTGTATTTTTCAGTAATACGAATAGTAAATTAAGACTTTTTGAATGCTGAGAAATAAACATTTATTTAAAACTAGTTTTTAATATAGTATTTTACAGGCGTGGAATATCGATCGTATGTTTTCCCTATAAATTTTGCAAATTTTTATACAAAATTAATAGCCAGTCATTTGGCGGTCAATGTGTTAACACTAACAGTACCATTGGCGGCCAAACGATCGGTTGAATGAAATGAAAATACAGAATTTTTTGTATTATTAAGTAAAGAGTGTTTTAATATGATATATTAAGTTATTAATATTCAGAATTTCATTCGGAAAGGTATTATTGTTACTTCACAACCGGTCGCAGGATCTGCTATACTAAAAATAAGTAGCAAAAATTCTCAAAAATGGAATGTTTGGTGAGTTAATAGAAGTTACACTCGATACGAATTAAGCGAAGCACGTAATCTCGAAGGAAATTAATTGCACACCGGTTGACTGCGTTTGTAGCCACTTCTAATCTAATCAATTTTGCTACACCTTTCTTACATAAGAAAAGTCAACAACTAACATAGAAAAATCAATAAATATGTCTGCGCCTGCCGAGAATAAATATCCGCAATGCTTCCAGGAAATCGATCGCATATAAAAAATAAATCTAAAGGCACGGCAAACATCGTGCACCGAATTTTCAATGAATCACCCGACTCCCCTCTCTCTTCTCGATCAGAGTAAAATTGATCCCCGTTCGGATAATTCATCTCGCTTAATTGCGACGTATACATTGCATTTAATTACCCGGTGTATTTGAAAGAAAAAAATCACAAAACCAGGAAAAACCGCTGATTCAGCGGTTTTCGTTGTGCAATGAAGTTCTCCAGAGATTCAATCGTAACGCCGTTGCGAAAATCTGCGGGAAGTTCGTCTCCTGTCGAATCGTTATTAACATTCCGCGGTGTTTGCGATTGCAACGATCGTCATTGCCGGCTACGAGACTGCAACGATGGGCGTAAAAATGACTGCCATAATGCGACAGCTAGAATAACGTATATAGTTAACGCGAGTTTATCGTAATACCCGCGCGGAACTGAGAAATGACGAGCCTCGTCGACGTTCCTCGAACTCGACCTCGCGTGTGTGCGATCATGGTCAGCGATGGGACCAATACCCTCTCATGTGGTATACGAGTACTGTTAGAAAAGTAGTCGTTAGAGTTTCACCGTTACGGGCTTGCTATATTTTTGAGTTTGATTGCTACGTGATCATTTTAGAAAGGGTCTGTAATTCGAGGTGGGCCTGGTGGTGGGACTGAGGGCACGTGGTAGATGGATACTGTTAGAAATCTAGGTAGAAAAAGTATTTTATTTCGGAGTTGCTATATTTCTGAGCTTGATTGCTACGCGATTATTTTATAATGGGGCAGGAATTTTATTTGGGCCTAGTATTGGGACTGAGGACACGTGGTAGATTGGTACTGTTAGGAATCTAGGTAGAAAAGTTATTTTATTTCGGAGTTGCTATATTTCTGAGCTTGATTGCTACGTGATTATTTTATAATGGGTCAGCAATTTTATTTGGGCCCTGTGATAGGATTGTGGGCACGTGGTAGATTGGTACTGTTAGGAATCTAGGTAGAAAAAGTATTTTATTTCGGAGTTGCTATATTTCTGAGCTTGATTGCTACGTGATTATTTTATAATGGGTCAGCAATTTTATTTGGGCCTAGTACTGGGACTGAGGACACGTGGTAGATTGGTACTGTTAGAAATCTAGGTAGAAAAATTATTTTATTTCGGAGTTGCTATATTTCTGAGATTGATTGCTACGCGATTATTTTATAGTGGGTCAGCAATTTTATTTAGGCCTAGTATTGGGACTGAGGGTACGTGGTAAATGGATATTGTTAGAAGTTTAGATAGTCATCTTACTTTATTTTGGATCTGTTATATTTTTTATTTAGATTGAGCAGTTATTTCGTAAAGGATCTGTAATTTTAGGTGGGCCCAGCCATAGGACCCAGAGCAGTGCTGTTAGAAATTTAGTCATTGCAATTAACTGCATTTCAAAATCATTATAATAGATAAAACAGTTATGTTATGAGGTATCTTCAATTTTAGGTGGGCCCAGGAATGGGGCCGACACCAGGTGGCACAGATAAATTGTCAGAAATTCGGTCATCAAATATTTTCTCCATTTCTGCGCTGTTACATATTGAACTTAGCCTTAACAGTTATTTTATAAATAATGTAGAACTTTAGGTGAAACCAACATCAAATGGCCTATTGACAAATAGTGTAGGAACAGTGCTAAAATTACTCCAGTGCAAATAGTTACATTTTCAACTTAAATACCTTTAAAAATAAATACTTCAAGCCTCTCAGTTTCCACTACCATAATATAAACTCTAAATAAAATGTTGCTATTCAATAACTGTATTCTTCCGCCGTATTCTCACATTTTTCGAATTATATTCACATGCGTTTCATCAAGTCCCATTAAATTTACAACCGCCCATTAAAATTGCACAACGACCAAGGAATCACGCAGGTTTTCACAGCCATCGCTATTTTCTGTACCTGCGTGTAGATGCTCCTACACACGAGGCACCATGGGACCGTGAGAATCGACGAGGTCTGCTGCAATGCAGGCCAACGAAACACTGGGCGAGTCTCGCCTTGTCTTTTACGAATGAATCACGAGGTTCTCATAAATAAACGAAAACACAAGCGAGAAGCATGCACACAGTGGCCTTCTTTCATTTTCCATTCGACGCTGCGGGGCAGGTGCTCGGAGAACGAACGATTGATTTCGTTTCGCGAATAAAACGATCCTCATGCGGCTCATTCTAATTTTCTTACAATTTCCAACTGCAATTTCGAAAATTCTTGGCAGACTTGAATTTTTCTTTGTACGAATTGTTCTTTAAATTTTTTTTGGAATTGTACTCTTGATTCAGGTGAGAATTTTCCTATGATTTATTTTCTAACCTGTTCTGTGCGTACAATTTTCCTGTGAAAAAATATTTATTTTTATTTAATTATTCCTCGGTATTTTTCTGTTCTCCGCTTTATGCGAATAAATTTTAATTGCGCATTAAATACAAGGAGACTCCGGCTGCATTTCCTTATTTCTACAATTAATTACACTCTTAATTAATTAGTTAAGTTACACTAGTTACACTCTCAGTTAATTCATTATGGAAATACTTTAAATTTCTTACACTACTAAATTGCACCTTTAAAATTTAATTAAACATTGAAAAGAACATTTTCATTTCTTGAAATAGACTACAATTTTACAATAATATTAAAATTTCGTACAATCACAGTGAATTTTGAATCAGAATTTCGTTCACGCATCGAGCGTCTTAGCCGAGGGGAAAAAATCGTGCCGCAAACACGAAAAAAATAGTTACCCCAACATTCGTCCGCGATTCATCCGCGAGGCCGCAGAAATGACTTTGCCAATTACGTGACTAATTAAAGCGGGAAATATCGAATATTTCCTCTAATTTCGTTCGCAGTTCCATTGAGCTTCCGCAAGCTGCTTTAAAAGCATCCGTCCTGGTGGTTGATGGCGCAGGAGAGGGGGAGGGGGATGGATGATTTATTCGAAAATGTTCCCCCCTTTTTGCTGTTTTCTTTGATGTCCGCAAAAAAAAGGTCTCGTCTCGCCTCGATATCGATCCACCCACTTCGCGTCTCCTCTCATCGTTTCTGTCTTTTTGTCTCCGCGCGATGCGAAAGAGCACACCGGCGTTTTTTAGAAAGCATAGTACGTGGAATTTGCCCTCGCGTATCATCCCGATGAAAAATTTTGAGCTTTGCTTTAGTCCACAGCACAGTATTTGAACGGTTTTTGGTGATTACTTTGTTGTACTTGACGCTTAGATTTTTGATTGTCGTTCTGTATTTTTTTTAGGGAGAAATACTCGATAGTTTGAGACTTCTTGATTATTCGGTGTATGCAAAAGTTAGGAATTCTCGAATGGAAGGTTTTAAAGTGCAGAGAATTCTATGATAAAAGAGAATCAAGTTTAGTAGTTTCAAATATTTTATTCCAGTTGATAATTAATTCCGGTATTTGGATTATATCAAATATTAATGATGTAATGGAATAATTTGTTCAGAAATAATCAAATATTTAAGCATTATAACAAATATTAGTGCAAATTCAGCGCTTAGAAAATATTTTCGCATTTATAATAGCGGCCCGAGACCTGCTGAATTTCATCTACCAAACTTTCCGTTGTTCCACGGCCAATAAAATATTAAAAATTCCAATTTTCAACATCAGAATAGTATATGAGGTTTCACAAATGCTAAAGGAAGAATTCTACCACGTGGTAATTCCAAGAACTCTGAATTTTCTGAGTTATTTTACAAGAAACTAAGCAGATCTTGGTTCATCCTCGTCGCCCTCTGTCGATGGCGTGGGAGAACTACAGCGCGCGACACTAGTTGCTTCTTCATCAAGGTCGTGGAAGTTCTAGAACGTAATCTGTCAAGTCCCTTGCTAGGTGGCCACGTGGAAGATTTCTCTCGATTATCTCTTCTTGTGCTTTAACTCGTTGAAGCACAGCTATTTAGAAGAATTAATGATCCCGAAGGAACGGGAAATAAAGTATTCAGGGACTAGGCAACCCATGCAGTGAACAGCTCATCTAACCATTCAACTGCAGATAGAATAATATTAAAAGGGTTCTATTCGCCCTAATTAAAGTTAGTCATGCCAAAAAATTACAAAAAGCTTATTAACCCCTTATCGTACCATTTCTTTTGTGACTGAATGCGCAGTAACTCAGAATTAATTGCTGAGATAACAATCTACCGCTGATTCATGAGCGTATAGCTTAACACAATGTTAATAATACTGTTAAATTTTTAATTTAATAGTATTTGGAAAATTTCAATATTTCCTATTCCACATCTCGCGTGACGAGTGTCACTCGTCATTGTATGGCAAGAGGTTAATATTAATATTAGTATTAGATTATTTATTAATTTAGAACAACAGCATTAATATTAGAACTACCAATTGGTTCCTTATTTTTACAAAAATTTTCTAAGTTTATAGGAGAGCTATATAGTAACTATTCCACCTTCATTTTATAAAACATAAATTACTGTCGTGATCATTTATTTCATCTTTTATTTCTCTTTTTCTATAACACTTTATTTAATATATTTAAATATAATAGATGCAACAGTAGCTTTACTGTTAAGAGGAAAGTCTCGAGAGATGTAAAGGAATCTCCATTTTTTCATGATTTCACGAGACAATGCGCATACTTGGTCCGATTGTCATCGAGTCTCGCGTTTCGAAATTTTTAGACGTACGTCTCGACTTGCCGCCTACGCCGTGGAAAAAAAGCTTTCACAACCGACTGCATATTTATATTCGTCGATCTGGATTCCTTCCAGCTTACGTTTCGCCGCGATCACATTAATTATCGGGCGGATCGTGAAAAAGAAACGGAGACTCCGGAGGATCCACGTTTCTATTTTCCACGGATTATTTCGAGTCCTCCCCTGTATTCTATTACTTTCGGTATTTTTATTCGAGGCTGTCGCACGACCCGGCTATTACCGGAATAATGGATTTAACCTGTCAGCGGAGATTTCTTCCGTTTTCCGTGCCGATTCCGCGCGATTCTGCGGTCTTACTTGATAATCGGCTGGGTTCTTCTTCCTTCTAGCTTTCGTTTGGCTTTGAATGATGTAATCGAGTATCTAGCGAGAGGGAAATTTCTTCTGCATTTTTTAATGATTGCAGATGGCTTTTTCAAATGATTGCAGATGGATTTTTTAAATGGGTAGTTCTTTCTTTGAACAAAACGACCAAGTTCTGAAACCGTAGCTGTACATCATTCTTGCATCCTGTCGCATTTTCTTTCTCTTACCAGGAGCGATTCGTGAGAGGGTTAGAATTTCTTTCTCCTCTTCCCTCTTCTTTCTTCCGCTTTCGTAAACACTTACCGGAAACGGTCTGAGAGCAAAATAAACAAGGTACTGCACGTACCAGTCACGTGGGATCGGCTCTCCGTTTTGTGGAAAAGGATTGCCAACTTTCCATCCTTTGGGAGCACGGACTTGTTGGTTTTCGGTTGTTGCAGCCTTCGAACTTTAATCGCTCCAAGAAGCTGCATTTTTTCTTTCTCTCTCGTTTTCCTCCACTTTTCTCTTCCCCGCACTCTCTCTATTTCTGGCTGTCACTCTTTCTCTCCACTTCTTTCTCTATTTATTTCTCCATTTCTTTCTGTATTTGTTTCTGTATTCCTTGCTCTATTAGTTTCTGTATTTCTTTCTCTACTTATTTCTCTATTTCTTTCTCTATTTATTTCTCCATTTCTTTCTGTATTTCTTGCTCGATTAGTTTCTCTATTTCTTTCTCTATTACTTTCTCTATTTATTTCTCCACTTCTTACTGTATTTGTTTCTGTATTCCTTGCTCTATTAGTTTCTATATTTCTTTCTCTATTTCTTTCTCTACTTATTTCTCTATTTCTTTCTCTATTTATTTCTCTATTTATTTCTCCATTTCTTTCTGTATTTCTTGCTCGATCAGTTTCTCTATTTCTTTCTCTATTACTTTCTCTATTTCTTTCTCTATTTCTATTTCTTTTTCTATTCTTTCTATATTTCTTTCTCTATTAGTTTCTCTATCAGTTTCTCCATTTCTTTCTGTATTTCTTTCTCTATTCCTTTTTCCATTTCTTTCTGTAT
Organism: Cerceris ruficornis; assembly: GCA_963989415.1. NCBI lineage: Eukaryota > Metazoa > Arthropoda > Insecta > Hymenoptera > Crabronidae > Cerceris > Cerceris ruficornis. The sequence continues at coordinate 4,384,477 of OZ022530.1, read as the reverse complement.
TTGTTTCTGTATTCCTTACTCTATTAGTTACTCTATTTCTTTCTCTATTCTTTCTATATTTCTTTCTCTATTAGTTTCTCAATTTCTTTCTCCATTTCTTTGTCTATTTCTTTGTCTATTATTTTCTGCATTTCTTTCTCTATTTTTTCTATATTTCATTCTTTATTTGTTTCTCTATTTCTGTCTACTTCTATCTATTTCTGTCCATTTATGTCAATTTCTATCTGTTTCCCTCTCTTTCCGCCTGCAAGTCCCTTTGCCCATGCAAAATGAATTTTTAACATAAACGGACCGCCGGCCGCTTCCACGGAATTTTACTTTAATGAAGTTTGAGAATCTTAATTTTCCAAAGCTTCCTGGAAGTTCGATTAAATATTGTATTATCTTGCGAATGGCGTTCGAGAAGTTAAGGGAGACCGATCGGGGATTTACGTAGTTGGGAGTATTTTGAAAAATTCAGGAGGTCGGAGGTAATTTTCTACGAGGGACACGAAGCTCCAAGTTGGCTTAACGTTCCCGCGCAAAAGCCGCTCACTTTTCTCATAATGCGAGGAGGCTTACGGCTTCTATTTTCTCGGCGATCGAACGGCCGATACGCTCCTCGTAATTCACATTGCCGGGAATTAATTAATTAAATCGGCCTCGTTGTGCACGGCTGATCGATACTGAAAATTAACTGCCCGGGTTCTTACGCCCCCGCGAAATTCTCTCCTGCACAATGGTTTCGCAAGTTGATAAATAAAATTCTCCTGTAATTTTTATTTAAAAAAAATTGCAAAATTTTACTTGCTTAGGATATTTCGAAATATAGGGAAAATCCTTGTTTTTTTCCCTGAATTTATTCTCAGGGTGAAAGGCAGCTCTGACAAGAAGATAGGCTGCTGAGTGAAATTAAATAATGCAGAGTGGTTAGAATTTATTTATATTTCATGCATTTCATGTTTCATTTTTTTAATTGCACCACGTATTAGTATGAATCTGTGAAATATTTACAATTGTAAAACTTACGTTACATGAAGTATGATTTAACGAAGAAACTTAAATATGCACCGACAGCCGTAATCTATTTCCAATTATTAAATAATATAAAAATTGCCATTTAAAGGCTCATAAAGGCTCGTAAATTTGACTTTGATAAATTACATGTTTCCTTATTTTCATCTTCAGTCAAAAGAACTCGTTAGAATTCAAAATCAGAAAGGTAATCGTTTATCCACGGCTGCCATTGAAAGGAATAGAAGTTGCGCACCGAGTGGCGAAAATAATTTTTTGCAGTGTAAAGCGAGTCTTTCAAGGGCATATTTAAATTTCATATCATTGTCGGCGATTTTACAATTGAATTTATAATTACTGTATCTCATTAAAGACGACGGCGCGCTTATTAGCATAGATTGGAAATCATTCGTTTCTCACGGTACAAATGTCTCGCAATTTTCATGCGAGAGCAGGTAATGTAATTGGCGACCGAATGAGAAATCGATAGTTTTTTAATTCGTTGTAAATACACCTTCAATTTTCCGTAAAAAATACAATACGTTATCGACGATGTGAGCTTTGTATCGAGATGATTACTGCTGTTAATTTTCTTTTAACTTCCTGCTCAGTTATCGCCAATGGCAGGTTCATACTGCAATTTAATAATTATTATAATAATATTTGCAAATGCCTGCACTTTCTTATTAAAAAATGTTATGTACTCCAAAGTTCCGTATCCTCCAAATGGCGCCACTTAATAATTTGCATAAATTCCTCGAAAAAATCCAAAAAAGGTTCCGTGTATTCCGAAATCTCTGTTCTGCCGATCGCACTAATTAGATTTTGCAACAACCTTGCAGGACTCTTAGAAAAATGCTCTATGTACTCCAAAATCCCCATTCTGCATATCGTGCTAATTAAAGTGTTGCAAAAGCCTCGCAAAAATGTTAACAAAATTTCCATGTACTCCAAAATTCACATTCCACCGATCGCACTAATTAGAATTTTGCAAGAGCCTTGCGAAAATCTCAGGAAGTATTCTGTACATCCGGATTTTCGATTCTCCAACTGCAGCTAATTGGAATGTTGAAAATCCCTTTGAAAAATTAGAAAAAAATTGGATTCTACCGATCGCGATAATTAAAATCTTGCAAAATCAGGGAAAAAATGTTAGCAACAGTTCTATATATTGAAAAATCCCTGTTCCGTCGGATTTGCTAATTTGAATTTTGCAAAACCCTCGGAAAAGTCGAAGAACGAGCGATCCAACGAAGCCGCGATCGCTCTCTCGAGCCATCGTCGACAGTCCGAGGCTCTTCAACCAGGAAGCAAGCAATTTTACGATCTCGACGGTCCATCCAGCCAGCAGAGAGATACTTAATTAATTCCACCGCGGGGAGGGCCGTCGATATTTCTCGCTCGACGAGCAACACCGTTCGACGGAGGGGTGCAAGTCTCGCGATCGACGATCTTTTTTACATAATCGTGAATTCGAGGGGAAAATCCCCCATTAGAATTACTCGGAATATAGGTATTGCATTTATTAGAATTATTATTACATTAGGATACAATCTGTGAGGTACGACTGAGGAATTTTAGCTGAATTTTGCACCTCGCAGCTTTAAGATTATAAGTAGTATTTTTTTTTATTATATTAACTTTAGGATTATAAATATTAAGATTATAAAGATTATAAATTGGTGTTAAATTTGCACCGCAGCAGTCTCATGTCGCACTAGAATTATCTTAGCATTGTTAACACGGATGCTACAAGAATTTTTAGAATTCTAAGGTAAAACGACATTTTGCTTTAACAATTGAACTACCAAGGCAGTCAAAATGAAATTCCTAGTTTTTTAAAAAATTTCTCCAAATTCACAGGGGAGACATACAGTGGATATTCCACATCTGTCTTGAAAAACATAAATTACTTAATCGATCATATTTTTCACCACCTGATTCCTCTTTCGCCAAAGTGGTTATTTAATTTATTTAAATATAGCAGACTTAATGTCGGTAGTTCTAGTGTTAAATTAATCAAATAGGAAATTTTCAAGTTGTGTAAAACCTATAAAATTGAAATTATCAGAAAGCCGCGACACGATAAAATTATTTCTATAATATTAATACTACGTTAAATTGTATGAAATATTAAAATTCACGGATCAATTTTTATTTTACCAATTTAATTCTGACTTATCGCGGAGGCAGTCGCAAAAGAAATCGTGCGGCAAGGGGTTAATAATATCACATTAATTAAATATGACAAAATTTTTCTTAAATTATCATTGAATGTATATTGACTTTGGTGGTTCGGCAGCCATATAAAAAAATAGATTCTGGACGAAACGGCATTTGACATCTAAAACATACGAAACAAAAACTTTCAATCAACAACGAGTTCAAATCCGCAACGAGTTTCGAATTTCCCTCTAACAGCATCCCGCATGAAATTCTCTAACAGTTCACAATAATCCCATCATCCAGAACATTTCATTCACCACATAAAACCACTATACAAAATCCCCAATAAAAACTTCACCCCACATTCGTCATTGCACCGACAGCTTCTCAAATCTCGGCGAGGAAAAAACGTAACTCTCACGTCAGTCTAAAATTAGCAACCCCGCAACCCCAGCCGAGCAAAGTGCACTTTGCACTCGGTCATTACGTTCCGTCTAAGTCCGTCTTGCATCACTTATCTCGAATCGCAGGCTGGAATGGCCGAGAGTGAACAAGTCCTTCGTGGATCACTTCACGAGGCCGACCTTTCTGTCGAACGAAAAGGTCGGAAGGAAAGCAAGAGCAGCTTTATGGATCGCGTTTGAAACATTTCGCCGTTGAGGAGAGAGAAGCATATCAGAAACGAATGTGGCCGAGTGCAAGCGCTCTGTTACTTTGCGTTGCACTTCGATTCGAGGGCACCGTTGACACCCTTGCTGGCCTTTCATTGTCACGAACCGCCTTTTCTTTCTCGATGCCATCTGCCATTTGTGTTGGGCGAAGCATTGCACCTTAGAGATAGTTAATTAATTAATAATAGAGTAGTTAATCAGTTAAAAATAGGTAGTTGACCCTGTGAGGACCAGGGACGCATATATGCGGCCTGAGAAAAAATGTAACACTAGAACTATCGGCGTTGAATCTGTACTTTGAAAAAAGGGGAATTCAGAGGTGTAAAAGATGATCGATTAGATAATTTATGTTTTATGAGATGGACGTAGAATCTATTCTATGACTCTCCTATAATCTTGAGGAATTTTTGGAGAAAATTGTGTACCAGTCATTTTGACTGGTTTGGTAGTTCTAGTGTTAATTATAGTTTATAGTCCCTTGTATATACAGTTAGAGTTGAAAAATTGAAATACAACCGTTGAAATAATTCAAATGTATATGGATTAACAGTATAACTTGCTGATAAAAAGGTGTTTTTGGATCGCAAAATGAGTGGCTATCTCAATATTGAAAAATGTCTCCGTCCGCAAAGAGTTAATAATAGAAAAAGGTTAATTTTGAGTTATACTGTCATTCTTATTTCTGCCTTCAGCTGCTGCAACAATCGAGCTATTAAGTGATTACTTCCACTGTCTAATTTATTTCTCGTAATATAATTTACCCATAGCAAAATTCGAGGAGTCATCAAAACACAATATAATTTACTTTTACTCCAACTTCTCTAGCAACATTATTATATTTCGCAAAAACAGAGAAGTTCTCTGGCCTGTGGTTTGTTCTGATTGGCCTGACTGATAGATATATCCCTCGTTCCGACGTCATTTTCGATTCTAACGCGCTATTGGCCGAAAGAGTCGCGCATTCGTTGCGTCGTCATGGAAACGGCGAAAGGAGTGTTTTGTTTTCGGTTGTCATTCGTTGATCTTAGGTTTCCAGGATCGACGTGGTGGGGATAGGCTGCGCGAGCGATGCTCTCCCCCACGTAGCTCATACCGCGAGACTTTTTTCGTTTTACGCGGTATAGAAACACTCGCACAGTAATTATCACCCAGACAATACCCCGCTTACAAAATATCGCTAAAAACCGATCAGACTTTCGTTCGTCCCAACTCCATTCCAACATTTTCAGTCTTCGTCGTTCCCTTTCTCCAGCTTCTATGTTGTTTTTAAATAACCGAGCGTCAGTCCTTTGTTCCTCCGCGCTTTATTCGCGCTCCCGTGAAATTGTCCCGAAACGAACGATTACCGTACGTGTACGAGGTCAATCTTCGAAACAATATTGCGTTTCGTCCGGATGGATGCATCCTGATTATCGAGAGATGGAATAATTCAGTCGGCCAATGGAAGCCAATGGGCGAAATTTTCCACGGAACGATTGCCAATATTGGAGTGTTTTCTGCGAGGTGTTTCTCTGCTTCTTTTTAGTTCCCTTTGCTCCAAAAATACATTCCGAATGTTTTGTTTTTTCTGTTGCTCGCAACGGGACGGTGCAATTTGTCATGAGATTAATTAGGACCGATGGGGAATTATTAGAGGATGACTTCCTGCCGATATTGTCTTTTCAACGGAAGGAAATCATCGCACGAATGACGAAATGTTTCCGCGTTGCAGCGTCGCGGGGAATTAACTGTAATGAAATTTTTACGTAAGCCTGCGCAATTGACGGTTGCCGATTCCGGTGAGTTGCGTTTTTGCTTTGCGATAGAAAGTTTTTGAGGCTGTTTTAACACTGGATTTACGTCTATTGTATTTAACCCATTTGCATCGTAGCTCTAAATACGGCAGAAGTCCCATAGTACCATGCACTTCCGCGCGCAGCAGTTTAACATTGCACAGGGCGGAATATTCCGCGGCTGGTGTAAAAAAAGATCGTCATCTGCAGAATATTCCGCTTACGGATGAAATTTGATTAAATAGGGCAAATAAATACTCTGGAAAAAGATGATTTACTGTTTTATGAGATAGACTTGAAATATTTACTGTATGGCTCCTAAATCAATTTGAATTTTTTTAGAAAAATTGCAAACCGGTCATTTTGACCGCCTCGGTAGTTTAGCGTTATTTGGAGTTGCTAGTTTAATAGAATTAGATTTCAGTTGTGTGATATGCGGAGGGAATTTTAAATATTATTTTAGGAACATTTAAATAATAAGAGAAACGGGTCGTACGAATTTTTTAATCTGTGATATCACACTTTAAAAAATTCGTACGACCCGTTTCTCTTATTATTTAAATGTGCCTAAAATAATATTTAAAATTCCCTCCGCATATCACAAAACTGAATATGTGATATCTGTGATATCGCACTTAGAATATTCCTTCCCGTTCGTTCCTGCAGAAACGCAATCATTCACAACTAAATTGTTTTCTCGAAGCAACAATGCAGCAGCATCGTCCCGGTAAAAATGACCGACGTGTTGCTACATGATTGCACGATAATCCGTCCCACGGCTGGCTGCACTTAGTCGCATCGGCGCGCATAGGTGCATCGTCGAAAGCGCGGACAAGACGTTGCGCTTACGCACCGGTTTTAAGTCCTCTTATATTAGCTCGAGGTGAGTGCATGCTTTTATCAGCTTATCTTTGAAAGCGACGGTAAACATTTGAATTATTAAGTCCCATTTCTCTCTGCTTTGAAACGACGGCCCAAGGGGAAGGGGGGTGGCTTACGTTGAGGAGTCCAGGAAAGGGTGGAAGACCGGGGAAGCAGAAAGACAACTAAGGAGATCAGAGTATAATGGACATCGCCTGAGACGGAAGGCAAGCATAAAGTTAAAAATAATGCGACTTTCAGAGTAAAGGGGAAACCGTAATACGCCTTTGTCTGTTACTTAGATGACTGGAAGTACGTAGGATAATGTGTTTAATTGGCATTCTGCAGTACGTAAGATAGAGGAGAAAAGAAAGAGAAGGTTTATTGAAAGGCGCAACGTTTGTGGTACGCGCTCGATAGAATTTTGAAAATATCGCGTTCCGAAGAATTTTGCACTGCGGTGCCTCTATTAACAATTAGACACCTAGAATAATTAACACTAGGTTTACGGAAACCGTCAAATTGACGGGTTCATACTTTTTTAATAAGCATTTCTCAGATATATAGAGAAACAGTACAGTAGATATTACACGTGTATTTTACAATACAAAAATTACTTAACGAATTATCAGCTTTGCAGACTGATCCCTCTTTTTCCAAAGTCTTTATTTGATAAATTGCAGTGTGACCGATTTCAGTCCCGTAAATCTAGTGTTAAGAAGCTGAAGGCTTAGACTCAGAAACAGTGGGCTCAAGAACAAATCGCTCCTTCAGAAAATTGTTTAATAACCAGTCTGTTTAATAACTGTCTGTTTATTAATTGTTTAATGACCAGTACTGGTTTAATAACCAGTAAGGTAAATATCGCAGCCTCGTTGGCTTAGAACCAACCTAAATCTATAGCTCCCAGGCGAAATGACCACAGCAGTTGCACCTCGCAAAAATAGAGAAGTCCTCTGGCCTCTGGTTTGTTCTGATTCGCCTGACGGATAGAGCCAGCCCTCGTTCTGACGTCATTCTCGATTCTAGCGCGCTATTGGCCGAATGAACCGCGCATTCGTTGCGTCGTCATGGGAACGGCGAGAGGAGTGTTTTGTCATTCGTCGGTCTCAGGTTTCCAGGGCCGACATGGTGGGGATAGGCGGTGCCAGCGACATTCTCCCCTTACTCCGTGCCTCGTACCGCGAGACTTCTTTATTTTTGCGAGGTATAGAAATACTAAACACCCAGACAATACCCGCTTACAAAATATCGCTGACAGCCAATCACATTTTCGTTTGTTGCAACTCCATTCCAACATTTTTAGACTTCATCTTTCCTTTTCTCCGGCTTCTATTTCTGCGAAGTATAACTTAAATAAAACTTAAAAAGTAACTTATAACTTAAAAAAAAACTTATAAGAAAAAGGAATAAGATGCGTCATCCTCGTATGGTCCATGACGCAACGTAAGTGTCAATAAAAAGTTAATTTTGAAATTATTAAATACAATTGTGAATTGAGTAAGAACTATAAAAGCGAGCATTTCACAATCGGAATGTAGATCGCAATGAAGAAGGGCAGTCAGCGGATTTTTCCGAAGTATTCGTTTGTGTTTGCACTGCTTTTGCGTCCAGGAGGCTGCCTCTAGAAATTAGAGTTACACAAAGAGAGAAATGAGGCGCAGCCTGCAGGGACGAGGCCGAGAACAATGAGCAATTAGAATCTGCAACGCAGGCCAATCGAGCCGTGGTTCGCGGGCAGGCCCCTGGGCCAAGCCCTGACGACGAACAAAGAAGCATCTCGTCCGTCGTTTCTCTTTCGGTACGGCTTTGCGAAAGCGAAACTCGCTTTGGGGAGAAAGTGTTTAACGATTTATCAAAGAAGGATAAAAGTAAGAGTTAAGAATTCCCTTCAAACTTTCGCGGAATAATGGGCGGAAATGATGATTCAGTGGCGTACAAGTGACACGATCCATAGAATTTCCATGCTTCGATTTCCACTGTTTTTGAAACGGCTCTATATTCAGAACTTTTTTTTTTAATTAATTTAATGTCGCATCAGCCATTAGCGACAACGCTAGCATACATCGGTACAAATGTGCATATAATAATATTAATATAGGTGTAACATGAGTACTATTTTACTGGGTATTATACTAATAGAATAAATTTATAGCATAAGACTAGCAATAGAAGGTTAACACTAGAACCACCAAACCAGTCAAAATGACTGGTACACATTTTTTTCCAAAAGTTCTCCAAGTTTATAGGAGAGTCATAGGATAGATATTCTGCGTCCATCTTATAAAACATAAATTGCCGAATCGATCAACTCTTCCACCTCTTAATTCCCCTTTTTTCAAAATACTTATTTTAAAATTTTAAATATGATAGATTTAACGCCGGTAGTTCTAGTGTTAAGGTATCACTAGTTACATTATTGGATAACAGGGTTATTTAACAAGTAGTGGTAGAAATTTAGCTGGATTTTTCTTAACTTATTGTAAATTGTTACCTAAATTTTTCATATATCATGTAGCATATTCATAAATATATATAGGGCCTTATTTTAATTAAACCCCGGATGGGCCCCAAAGAATAAGAATACTTGGAAAAATCGAATAGGTTTCCTTAAATGAAATATAGTTTTTTGGAATATAATTTAAATGGCACTACCTGGAGAAATATTAATATAAAGCCTTTTAATTTCATAAAAGAAATTGGCGTGATTCAATTGAACTCTCGTATTTCATTATATGTGTGTTTAATTATTATAATTATGATTTTCACACTTTGTTGACTCTGAAAGTGTTGTAAGTCTATTTGAGGTCATCAAAAGTATAAATATCTTTTAACTAATACTTTAAAACCTCTCACATTATGAACTTAAATCAATTTAATATTTAAAAAACAAAATGAGCGTATTACATAAACCACTATTTTTCAAACCTTTCAAATACCAACCCTTAAATATCTCCATATAATAAAAAATGGACTTACACCACTTTCAGAGAAAAGGGCTCACATATAGCGTGGTTTACTTGTAAATATTTAATTCTTCAGTGACGCAGCCAGTGCATCGTGCAGTGCTTATTGTTTACCTAAAGATTCCAGCAGTTTTTAACACTAGTGCGCGTTCTTAATGATTGCCCCGATAAACAAATAATTATATTTCATGGGATTTTCGATTATCTCGAGTTGTCAGGTGTGCCAGGCTCGCATGTGGCCTCGGCAACGATGCGAATGAAAAGTATTACGACTTGGATTATATGTTTGACGGTGTACCTTGACGATTGTAGTGCTTCATCCTGCGAGTAAACGAAGTGACGTGCCGTGAATGGCAATGCACTCTAAATGCAAACACAGCCTCGTTCTAGCCAGGTCAAGAGGTATTTAGAACGTTTATGAATCATAATCCAGGCATTCATGCTCGGGATAAGCCTGGGACTTTTTCCCCGTGCAGAGATCGCAGTAATTATCGAGTTCCTCGTATTTTACTTCTCGCATTACTCCGCGGAATTAAGACAAATTTTCCGCCTCGTTATTTTTACATGGTGCTTCTCAGATTATATTATTTCTCTTGCTATGATTTGCAAAAACGGATGAAATTATTCTAAAAGTATTCTTATACTGCTATCTTGTGTCTATTCCAACATTTTTAGTTCATTATAATTTTCTGTGTCTTAATCAATTAATTTACGAATTTGACAATCTTATTTTGCGGTATAATTCTCTTCCATAAAATTAATCTGTTCGCTCAGCTCTGTTTGCAATGTTTTTAATTGCAATATAATTATTACGAAAAACTGTGATTTTTTAATTCATCCGGAAAAACTGATTACATTTAACACTAAACGCACCTGCACTTTACGTGCATTTATTCGTCTCGGGCGGGTCATTTGACTGGTGATAAAATATTGTTAATATTTTTCCGAAAGACGCACAGAACATTGTCAATTTAACCCCTTGCCGTACGATTTCTTTTATGACTGCCTCCGCAATAATTCAGAATTAAATTGGTAGCATAAAAATTACTCATTGATTCTTGGTGCATCGTGTAATTTGACGTAAGATTAATATTATAGGAATAATTTTATCATGTTACGTCTCACTGATATTTTCAATTTCATAGGTTTTTCAAAACATGCAAATTTCCTATCTGAACATGACATTACACCTTCCTTGGCGGATTATTCAAATATTTCGGGTGTAACTGTAGAATTTAGCGATGCACCGAGTGATTTAGTGATTTCATTTCATTCAATATAAATAAAATTTATTGTAGTTTATTTAAAATATTTTACTTTACTTCCATATTCAATTACAAATTAATATCCCGTGACACGTCATAGTTTCTATGTAAAATTGCCGGTCAACAAAGTGTTAAAGTGTCTAATTAATTCTCAAACACGATAAAAAGTCTACCTCCAAACCCCTAATATTCTTAAGTTCCAAAATAAAACTCACCCTCATCCGAATTACCGAAACGCTTCAAAGGTCCTCCCTTTACCCTTGAACACGAATCAAAAGTAACTCCACCGTCGTCGGAGAAAGTTGAAGCACTAAAAATGATCCCATAGAATCGCAACGCGTAAGAACAAGTTCCCGGTAGCAATTTCCAGCGTTCGAACTTTCACCTCTGACCCTCCAGCCGTTGAGTTGACCCTCCTTTCCGATTCCTCCTCTCGTTCAGCTCGGACTTTCGCGGTCTCGATCGACAGGCTTGGTCGATCGCACATCCGAACGAAAGGGACAGCAGCCACTGATTCTGCTTCTTGCTCTCGGAATGGAAAAGTGAAAGTATGTTGGTGGGTCAAGTGTGCCGAAGGATTCTTGCGCAATCCTGCCGCGGCAGCCTGATTCCTTTCGTCTCTCTAACGCTTTCGCGGACGTCGATGACATTGGAGTGAAACTTCTCTTTTTCCTTTTTATAATTGCAGTTAACGTGGGATAATTGGGAACTTTTGCTTCTCTGATGCAATTTGCGGAGGAATTTTTAACGGTGTTCAGTCTGTTGTATTTAACGTTATTTTTTGTCATAGAATATCCAAAGATGTCGTTTAAAATTTTACTTATATATTATATATTAAGGGTTAAATTATTAAATTAAATGTTATTAAATTAAAAATATCAGTGGGTCGCGATGCAATCGAATTTTTTCTAGGCTATTAACATTGCGTTAAGTTATACGCTATTTCAGAAATCAGGAATAGATTTTTATTTTAGTGATTAATTGCGTTATTGCGCATTCAGTTGCAAAAAAATGGTACGGCAAGGGGTTAAGCACTTTACTTTAACACTAGAACTACCACAATTTTTACACAATTTTTTCTAAAAATTCTCCAAGTTTATAGAAGAGTCTTAGAATAAATATCCTACGACCATCTTAAAAAACGTAAATCACTGAATCGATTATCTTTTCCGCCTCTTAATTCCTCCTTTTTCAAAGTACGTATTTAATATTTTGAAATATGATAGATTTAACGCCGGTAGTTCTAGTGTTAAGTGACATTTCTACTTCAAATATTATATTGCATTTAAATTCATAGATTTTATTGCAAACTTCTTGTTAAAGAGAAGTGTAGAAAAAAAGTGGTAAAAACAGCGTTGAATATATTAAATAATTGGTCTGAACAGAGAGTTATGGATCGGTAAAAATTGTGATTAATTAAGTATTTTGTTTATCACAAGATACACCTGATATATCTGAGATAATGCTCTTCTGTAAATTGGAATGATCTTGAATGTGCAGGTGAATTTTTCAGGAGTTAATTTGCTGAGTTTTGCAGCGATTTTTAGGTTCGGCATCTTGGAAATTTTGTACTCGATGAAAATCTAGGACGTCTTAGGCCATTATACCGATAGAAAGTCTCGATTTCGAAAGCCGCCAGCTTCCAAACTCCTTCGGATAATATTCCAATCGTAATTTCATGCCTAAACTTACACGTCGTTAATTTCAAAATCGTCGACCTCCGAATTTAACCCGCATTTAAAATTCTAAGTAAAACAGCAAACATTCGGGAGTCAAAGATTACCGATAAACAACTCATATATTCTAACTCTGCTCCAAAATCGCTTATCTCCGATTCCACGTGGAAATACAACAATATATTAAATTCTCATCTTTACACGACAATCTTGACACTAAACTGCCAAGGCTGTCTAAGTGAACGGTTCTCAAATTGTTCAACAAATTCTCCAAATTGATAGGAAAACCATGCTGCAAATATTTCATTTTTATCTTGTAAAACTTAAATTACAGAATTGATCATATTTTTCACCTCTCGATTTCTCTGTTTGCAAGGCACTTATACAGATTGTTATAAACATAATAGATATAACACAAAGAATTTAGATATTAACACGTTGAATGCCACCGGTATTTTGCTAGTTTCTTCATTTCTACCGAAGTAAAACTTTTTCTATTAAAATCACATCTTTACAAAGCAGAAAGCTTAAAGACAAAAAGAGATTTATAGAAAGCAGGACTTTACCTTTTTGAGACCAACGCGTAGATATTGACCGAATTAACAAATTCGTAAATATTACACTTTAAAAGTCATACGAAATTTTATGGAATTCAATAGCGCCGGTCACCGGTGACCCCCATGGCATTCAACGTGTTAATCAAAGAATTTCTGTAAGAATCCATGAATCTCTTTCTAAGACAATTTACTCCAATAACCACATTTTGCAACACATTTACAACGCCAGAATTGTAAATATTTTAGACTTACTTAACGCTAAGAAATGTTACACAAACCGAGCCTGATAATTTCAAATTCAGTGAATATTCCGCAATCTTACCTCGGAAAAATTGCACCAAAATGAGCTTCACTCCCGGAGCAAATTTTCAGCGAGAGAAATTCTCAGCTTCTGCTTCGCGAATTTCGCGAAAAATCTCAGATTGACGTAAGCTCTTCCACTGGATGTACATCCGAGAACAGATCACCGGACATCTCCGCGTGTTTGTGGAAAATGCGCGTTTCTGGCATTTGGCGAAAACAAATAATCACTGGATTTTACGTTCGTTCGAGGTTTCCCGGCTAACTCTGAGATCGGAATCGTCCATGGCTCGTCTGAATTTAGGGCAGAATAGCCGAAGTGTATTTTACGAGCGCGTTAAAGGTTTATCGCGCGCGATACGTCTCGTTGCGCTCGCTCGTACGGAGCTCTCTGGCACAGTTTTACGGGGATTTGCATTCGTCGCTTGGAAAATGGCTTTTGCTACCTGTTAATTGCAGGTATCTTCGAGGCAGTTGGCCATTGTTCGCATAATGCAGATATAGTTGAATTAGGTTTGACGCTTGAGACTCGAGGAGACTCGATTTTGGAGCGAAATTTGAATTTGTCGTAACTCAGGATAATTAATATCTGTTAACTATTAAATGTGATAATAAATATTCTTCAGTGTCTGTGGTTGTTAATTAAATGTATCGTTGAGGCAGTTGGTCTTTGTTTGCATACTGCAGATATAGTTGAATTAGGTTTGAATGCTTGAAACTCGATTTTGGAGCGAAATTTGAATTTGTCGTAACGCAGGATAATTAATATCTATTAACTATTAAATGTGACAATAAATATTCTTCAATGTCTGTGGTTGTTGATTAAATGTATCTTCGAGGTAATCGGCCTTTGTTTGCATCGTGCAGATATAGTTGAATTAGGTTTGAATGCTTGAGACTCGATTTTGGAGCGAAATTTGAATTTGTCGTAACACCGGGTAATTAATATCTATTAACTATTAAATGTGACAATAAATATTTTACAGTCTCTATAATTGTCTGAGGAGAGTCGATTTTGAAGCGAAATTTGAATTTGTCGTGTCGTAGGCTATTGTCATATAATAGTTATGTTTCTGTTAACTATTAAATAAGGCAGTAAACACTTTTCAGTGTCTACAGCTGTTGCTACCAGTTAATAAAAATTAGTAAAATTGACCAACGTTACAGCACACTTGCAAAATTAATTTTATTTACCTGAAAGATAATTTAGAACACCAAAGTACCGAGGGATTTTTTAAAAATCTAAATTTGTCACTGATCTCCGGACAGAGGTATAATCAAAGAAGAAATCCCCGGAATAAAATCCCTAAAACCGTGATAAACTTCGTCAGACTTAATCGACAGTGTTTCAACTTCCTCCGGAATTCATCCTTCCTCTAATGAATGATGGACGAACCGAACTTCTCACTTAAACTATCGGCAGAATGTTATTAACCATTCGTTAATATTCTATCTGCACCCCAAGGATTTCTCCCTCTACAATCGATCCGCTCTCCCCATCTCCGACTGATTCAAATATACCAGTAAAACGTAAATAAAACCCACACGTTTCAAAACGTACACCTCGTTTCAAATCAAGACACTAAACGGTGCCAAAAGCGCAGACAAACAATCACAAACCGAAGAAATCCATCCAGACAGTATCAAAGGCTCCGCAGCATGGAGTAGCAGAAATTCCTGCGATTTTCCCAAACATTCCTGCAATTCTCACAGATACCAAAGTCAGTCGGACATGTAAGACTTCTCTAAACCTTCAGAACTATTCAGCATGTCCCGTAATTCCATTCTCAATTAATGAAGAACGTTCTCCGTCGATTTTTTAACACTTTAATGGCCGCAGTTAAACTTCTCCAGGAAAAATATTTTTAAAGAATTAAATTAAAAAAAATGTTATATAAATTTGCGAAATAATGGAACATGTGCGAACACATACTTCTTAACACTATTCCTACCACGACCGGTCAAATGACCGTTTTTAAAATTTCGATTAGAATTTCCTATATACAACGTGATTGAATCGCCTTTAAACTTCACGACTTTTCCTCAAATATACGTATAATACATTCACATTGTAATACATTTTTCAATATTCACTTCTTTTTTTACTGTTCATTTTCTGGGAAAAAATTATCATTTGACAAATTCACCGGTAGGAAAAGGTATACGTGAAGTGTCGGTAGTTCTAGTGTTAAAGATCTATGAATCTGTAAGAATTAGTTTACCGCTGCAAATGGCTGAAGCAGTTAGCGACGTTGCAGTATAATTTCGATATTCCTTGGAATCTCTGCTTTCTCACGAGCCAGCCGGTTTCATAATCGTCCGGCTACGTTCTCCAAGGGCCAGGCGTCTCTCTCGAGCGAGATATTCAAGGCCACGGAACCGGCGACCCGACAGAATCCGACTCGCGCGACTCTTTAATGACTCCGCGGAACCAGTTCTACGAGGTTTTCTTCTTCTTATCGTCTCCACGGGTTTCTCCGGCGCATGCCGGAGCCTCTGCATTGTAGTGTCGTTCGGTGCTATCTTCTTCTTTATGCTGCGACTTCCTTTGTCCCCGCGTTGCAACGGATGAATGCCGAACGTGCGACCTGGGCCAGACAAAACGGCTGCTGGATGATCTTCGAAGGTCCGGAGAAATGTCTCTCACTCATCTCTCCGCTGTTTCTTTCTTTTTCTGCTCGCGCTCCTCTGTTTTCTCTGTCTTCCTCTATTTTTATTGTTTCTCTCGCTCTCTTTTTTGCGCCGCTCTTCTCTCCATTTGGTTTTCTGTACTATCTTCTGAACTGGAGGTTTTTGTAGTCTTCTCGGTTTTGTATGTCTCTTTCTTTCTTGCACTGTTTCTGTGTCGTTCTCTCGGTGTTTGTGATTTTTTTTCTCTATTCAGTATGGCGCCTTCTGGTCCCCCTTTTGTCGCAGTTGCGCGGCGTGCTTTTTTAATCGCAGCTGCAGGAGAGGGTTTTCACAGTGCACTTTAGGATGTCGCTTCTGTCACGCGGATCGATGTAATGCCTTTTCGAGTTGTTCCGTTATTCTGGGTCAATTCGGTGGAAGATGATACGGAAGGATTTAGGAGCAAAAGTTGTTTATTGATCCGAGCGATTGTTTCGGTGGTTCTGCTCCATCTAAAGCTTTTGGTTTCGGGCAAAATTGTCGTAGCAGTTGAATTAAAAAATTAGGATAGAAAGGAACAGAATTTGGAAAACGGAATTTGAAGAATGGAGTTTGGAGAACGGAGTTTGGAGAACAGAACGTGGAGAACAGAACGTGGAGAACAGAACTTGGAGAACAGAATTTGAAGGACAGAAATGGAGAAAAGGTCGAAGCAATAGTTAAATTTAAAGAAGTAAGAACGTTTGAAATCCTCTCACTTTTCAAGCACCCTGTATAATTCAGAAGTAGAGTTATTTTTTGGAGTAATTCGAGAGAGATGTCAGGTGGTATGTGGATAAATGTGGAAGTAATTAAAGACGATGAATTAAACCGGCTGCGAATGGAGGACAGAAAAAGGAATTATTTTTCTGTGTGGAAAAAAAATTATATAATGGCATCGTTCTGCGAGGTCGTTCTATTTTGATAAAAAGAATATCACGTCACACGTTCGCTCCAAAGTTCTTCCGATCAATGCGCGAAATTTGCGTCGTATTTTTCGCGACTGACAAATGAAAGACGAAATTATGAATCACCTTTTCGAGGAGCAAATTTCAGAGTACACAGCTTCGAATGATTAACGTATGAATTACCAGAATTTCGATCTTCGTAACACGAAGAATCACTCGATTCGTCTTAGAAAATATTCTCCATTTTTCTCTCGAAGAAATCACGCAATTACAAAATCCTTCGAATTTCCATCTCCACCATCTTAAATCTCTATTTGCAGATTATCAAGAAAAACTGCAATTTTCTTCCCATCGACCTTCCATCTCATTCGAATTCTAATTAGCAATAAATAATTATCAGAAGCGTAAAACGAGTAAAATAACATTAACACCTTCGCGAAAACATTCATTTTATTTTATTTTATATAATTTATATCATTTTATTTAATTTTATATGACCTTAATTTTTTTAATTATTATGCAGTTTAAAATGGTAGCCAAGTGTTTCATTGATTACTTTCGTACTGTTTTATTTTTTCTCTGTGTAGTTAGAAGTGTAACACTTGACTGTCTATTTTTACAGCTCACTGAAACTTTTACTGTCCGCGAATGCGCTAAATTCTTATCAATTCTACAGAAGACAAGAAAAATGAATAAAAAGTTTCTCCAACGTCTTCGTTCTTGCAATTTCGTTTGCATACGTTAAACATTTATTACGCTATTGCGCGGCAATTGTGAAAGAGGATTACATGTTTTCAAAGAACATTCATTTGCACAAGTGCAGCCACATCGGCGTTCCATTGAAAGCCACGGTTGAGAGCCACGGCCATGTAATAACGTATGCACTATGCGTCAGCGTCTGGTCTCTCTCGCCTCGATGTGCAGGCGAGTGCGATCGAAAATATTTTCTTTCCACGATCAGAATTCGTCGGGCGTGCGACGGAAGTCTCCTTAAAGATCGCCGCGACCGGACGTGACCTTACACAGAGTATCGGCTAGAACGGCCGATTTGGAAATTAATGATCGCATAGCGCAGAAAAAAAAACGGCTTTTTCTGGTACTGATGTCAGCCGATCTTGCACCGGGTGTTTCTAGAAATCCTTCCGTTCGTTTTGGAGTAATGAGGATGTTCTGGTGTAATGGGGACGTTCTGGTGTAATGGGGATGTTCTGGTAATTAATGGCATTAATTTGGATGTTAGTCATTGATATTTAACACGCTAATGCCGTGGGGGTAACCGGTGACCGGCGCTATCGAATTCAGTGGAATTTCTTATGATTTTTAACACTAGAACTACCGGCGTGAAATCTATCATATTTCAAAATATTAAATAAGTACTTTGAAAAAGGAGGAATGAAGAGGCGGAAAAGATTCTCGATTCGGTGATTTATGTTTTTTTAAGATGGACATAGAATATTTATTCTAAGACTCTTCTATAAACTTGGAGAATTTTTGGAAAGAATTGTGTACCAGTCATTTTGACTGGTTTGGTTGTTCTAGTGTTAAATTGCAATTACTTACGAATTTTCTAATTCATTCAATATTTAAATATTGGCAGTAAAAAGTTAACACGTTGAATTTCAGCCGTATTTCGCTAGTTCTATTTCTATCGCGGTTTTGTGTATTTATATTTCGACCAAAGGTGTTTTTCGACACCTCTGCGCTTGAATGCTGTTATCTTGGGAGTAATTGTTAAAAATTAAGTTCCGTTTAATATTTTTACTTTGTCAGAATATTAATTCAATATTGCAACGTATCGGCTGAAAAATAGCGTTATAGATCTTTCGACACCTTCGGTAGAAATAGTGTTAAATATTGTACGAATTGCTCCAAAAATAATGTCAGCTGAACAATTCTGCAGCGATAATACTTGTTTTCCACACTTTGAGATTTACTTCGAAAATGAATTATTAATATCTAATGTAACAAACACGACTTTTAATTAACACCGTGTCACATCGTTACTCTGCTAATTGTAGGTACTCCAAAAACTAAATTTCCAATTTCGGAGCAACAGAACTCTTTCAATTTGAATCTTTCCATTAATGAAAATTAATTCAACATGGTAATATTATTAGTAAAAAATAGCATTCTAAATAAATCAAGGTGCCTTTATCAAGGTGTCTTTTGACACCTTCGGTAGAAATAGTGTTAAATATTGTACGAATAGCTCTAAAAATGACATCAGCTGAACAATTCCGGTGCAATAATACTTGTCTTCCACACTTTGAGTTTTTCTTCGAAAACAAATTACCAATACCTAATTTAACAAGCACGACTTTTAATTAACACCGTGTCACATCGTCACTCTACTAATTGTAACTACTCCAAAAATACATTTCCAATTTCGGAGCAACAGAAAATTTCCAGTTTGAATATTTTTATGAATAATTACTATCGACTGTCAAGTCGAAATCTCGTCTCTTTATTGATATATCAAAATTCTACCGGCTGCTCGAAAATTCGCAACAGCCAGTTCCCTTTCTCGTTTACTCAGCCGCAGATTTCCGATCGGACTTCCTTCATTTCCACCGGCAACGAGGAGCTTCGAAAATTCCAAGCTATTTTTCTACCCAAAGCTTTTTCCACTTTCTGCAACCTCGACCGTAACCTTCGTCTTCGCGCGCCATAGGTAGAAAAGAAATTCCTCGAAAGAAGGTTTGCGTGCCGCAAACTCGTATTCAAGGCGATTCGGTGGCGGACTCGTTGGTTTGTTTGGCAGTCGTCTCGTACCGCACGTGCGTGCGTTCTTCGGCAAACTTGACTCTTTTTTGTCGAGAAATTCGCATGCGAGACATATCACCAGCACGCAATGTTCCTCGCCGTTTTACTTCTTCCACGTGGCACACCTCGATGACCTTGTCCGACATGGTACGCCTCGTTTCGAGCAAAATCGTGTCGCCGGATAATGAAACGATCGTTAAAAGCCTGATCCTTTCTCTCGTGCACTTTTTGCGGCCTTCTGCGAAAGTGCAGTCGGACGATTTTAAGCCCCGAGTTTGAAATTGATGCGATGGGACGTTGTTAATTTTGTCAACGGATCCATCATACGAGCCGTTTTCTTTCAAAGTGGTTGTAAGTCCATTTTCAATTGTATGGAGATATTTAAGGGTTTGTATTTGAATGGTTTGGAAAATATTGGTGCATGTAATTCGCTTATTTTAGTATTTTTAAATATTAAATTGATTTAAGTTTGGAATGTCATCGTTTTTAACACTAGATTTGCGGAATCAAATTGACGGGTTCTTGCTTTGTAAATATTTCTCAAATTTATAGAGAAGCTGTACAGTTGATATTTCGCGTGTATTTTATAATGCATTTATGACTTAACGAATTATCATCTTTGTCGGTTGATTCCTCTTTTTCCAAAGTCCTTATTTAATATATTGCAATGCAACAGATTTCACGCCCGTAAATCTAGTGTTAAACTATTAGTTAAAAGATATTTATACTTTTGATTGCCCCAAATGGACTTACACCATTTTCAAACTCAACAAAGTGGGAAAATCATACATTTATGAAATTTAAATAGGGGATTTCGATTGAATTAATCCAATGTTTTTATTAAATTTTTATTAAATACATCAGAAAACAAAATAAAATGGTTTTGTTTCAATATTTTTGCAGGCAATGCCATTTAATACTAGAACTACCAAACCAATCAAAATGACGTACAGAAGTTTTTTCAAAAATTGTCAAAGTTAATAGGAGAGTCATAGAGTACATATTCCACGTCTATCTTCTAAAGCATAAATTGCCGCATCGATCATCTCTCCCATCTCTAAATTCCCCTTCTTTCAAAATACTTAATTAATATTTTTAAATATAACAGATTTAACACCGGTGGTTCTAGTGTTAAATACGTTAAAATAGTACTTTAAAAAGGAGAATCCAGTGGTGGAAAAGATGATTAACTCGGTAATTTATGTTTTATAATATGGACGTAGAGTGTTCATTCTATGACTCAAATATTGACTTGGAGAATTTTTCGCAAAAATGAGAAACCGGTCATTTTGACTACTTCAGTAGTTGCTAGATGGTCTAAATAAGTGCTTTGGAGAAAGAGTGATCGAGAGGTGAAAAATTTGATCAATAAAGTAATTTAAATTTTATAAGATAGAAGTGGAATATCTTCTGCACAGTTTCTCTATTAATTTGAAGAATTTTTCGAAAAAAACTGAGAACCAGTCAATTTGACTACTTCGGTAATTACTATATTTTTTAAATAAGTGCTTTGGAGAAATTGTGATTGAGAGATGAAAAATTTGATCAATTAAGTAATTTAGATTTCCCAAGATAGAAGTGGAATATCAACTGCACAGCTTCTCTATTAAATTGAAGAATTTTTCGAAATAACTGAGAACCAGTAAATTTGACTACTTTTGCAGGTGTTAGATATTCCAAATAATTGCTTCGGAGAAAGAGTGATTGAGAGGCAAAAAAGTTGATTAATTAAGTAATTTAGAATTTACAAGATAGAAGTGGAATATCTGCTGCACAGCTTCTCTATTAATTTGAAGAATTTTTCGAAAAAACTGAGAACCGATCAATTTGACTATTTCGGTAGTTTACATGTTAAATATTAAAAATAAGAGTTGAAAATAAAGTGAGAAATTAGGCAGCGGATAGAAGAACTATTTTCGAAAGGTTTGTAGGTTTAATACAAAATGGCGAGCAGTCATCTGGGACTTTTACCTCGGTTAGATGAATTCCCGTAGAAACCTGATTGCAAAAGGATCGGAAAACAGGCGATGAATTGCGAGATAAGTGTTATCAGTATACAAAGTACTCACTATCTCAGGATTAAATCGTCGCTCGGAAATAAAGCAGAACTATCGAATCGTTTTATCTCGGCCTCTTATACTTTTCCCTCCTCGTTTCTAAGATTCCACTAGCCGATGAATCAATACATCGCTTCACGAAGACGTCTTGCAAAATTGAAAGCATTTTGAAAATCCAAGGATGCAATAATAGAAAAATGCTCTCAGTTATAACACTCAGAAAATGTTCATATTTATTTTCACATCAATTTTCCTTCTGCATTTATTAAAATTTTACCTTCCATTTCTAATCTGCAGTTGGAAAATGTGAATTATTATAAAAATAACTCCTCGTTTCCAAAGTATTTTGAGAAATCTCCAAACATTGAATATTCAGTGCTCCAAAAATAATGCGAATCCAAATCGCTCCGTTTCTATTGCTCCGAAAAAGGTGGATTAATAATCGATGCACGAGAATTCTTTGCAAATTTGCGATAACCCAGAAAATTGCATCACTAACTTGCAAACCGATCGCAGTTAATCGTAGCCGTTTAATTCAATCGACATTAAATTGAAATAGATGGACCATCGTAGCCGTTGAACTTGCTTAATGAAAGTATAACGAATCGGTTATTTAAAGCCATCCGGAAGTTCAACAACCCAAATTTAGTTACATCGCCTCAAAAACAAAAATTCCTCCCCAGAAATTGCCAATTAAACAAATCAAATCCGCAAACTTTATCCGTTCGAAACTTCTAAAAACACCCATCGGTAAATTTACCCCAAAAATAACCCCCAGAGAAATCGTGTAGTTCGTCTCCGCTAAAAAATTGATTCTCCAAGGAGATATTTTCATCGACGTAAAAGAAAATTCGGTCGATAAGCCTCGTTCGATCTCGTTTCTCCAACGAATACCTCGCAAGAAGGTTTTTCTCGTTGATTAAGAACTTTCCACGGGATTTTCCTTCCCTCATCTTCTGCAAGTACTTGCAAAAAAGTGCGCTGTAATCGGGGGATGATGCCGGTGCCAGAATACACATTGAAAAGTTACCCCTCCGATCGAATTACAAGCGCTGATTTCTTTGGCAATGAGCCACTTCATCGGCCTCCAGAATTTTTGCCGGACTCGCGAATCGAGCAGCTGCCGAACCTTCTATTCGGAATCGATCTCAGTTTCTTCCTTGTTTTGCACACCTGTCTTCCCGATCGGTTTAAAGAGAGCAACTTTTTCGTACCTTTTTGCACCCTGTGTACTTGAAGGGCGCGATGAATCGAGAGTCGATTCTTTGTGAAATTTATTGGAGAACGGGATTTTCAACTTGGATTTTCTTTAAGCGTGGTTTTCCTTTCTCGAGACTTGTGCGAATTCGAGGATGATTGAAGCTAAGTGTTCAACGTTTGAGCTGTCGACAGTTAACTTGGCAAATTTGAAATGGTCGATAAATATATGGAGAAGGAAGGGAATAACAGGTGAAAGAAAGTTGATCGACTCTATCGCCTATGCTTTGAAAGATAAAAAGGGAAAAAATCGAATTAGTGAAACTTCACATAATCTGTTTCAGTAATTTCTAAAGCAGTCATTTTGATTGTTGTACTTTTTGCAACCGCAAATTGCCGGCGTTAAATCTATTGTGTTTAACGTTCATTAGTCCCTGGGGTCCTTTCGGGCCCAAATGGAAATTTAACCTTTTGACGCCCTTGGCCACATATGTGAACATTTAGGTTTTTATAATTATAATTACTATCATTAATAAAAAGAATACAAATTTGATAATAAATTATTCACTACAGAATCTCCCAACAAGAAAAATAAAAATCTTATTTCGCGGTGTACAATTAGGGACATGAAAATAGCTTCTATAAAAAAAGTCGTCCCTGAAGAGGTTAAATAGGCCCAAATCTCTATAAATTGTGCACAGTAAGTACTTGTTATTCTTAATAAGTTCATTAAAAAGGAAAAAAAGGTCAATCCAGTAATTTATGATTTATAAGATGGATACAGAATATTTACTTAAGAATATTTACTAAAGAAGAACTTTCGCCCTGCAGACTTTAAGAATTTTTATAAAAAAATTACGAACCATTCATTTAGACTGTCTTGGCAGTTTTAGTGCCAACCATCGAATCTAGAATTGCAATTCCAACCGAAATGGCAGACATCATCCAAAAAACCAACAGGCTGAAATCCATCTCGTTTGAATATTTACTTAAGATCTCCCTGCAAACTTAAAAATTTTTATAAAAAAATGACGAACCAGTCATTTTGACTGCCTTGGCAGTCCTAGTGCCAACCGACGAACCTAGATCTGAAATTTCAACCGAAATAGCAGACATCAAAGAAACAACAGACTAAAGTCCATCTTGTTCGAATATTAACATAAGCTTTCCCGTCAAACTTGATGAATTTTTATAAAAAAATGAACCAGTCATTTTGACTGCCTTGGCAGTCTAGTGCCAACCACCGAACCTAGCAATTTCAACCGAAATAGCAGACATCATCCAAGAAACAACAGGCTGAAGTCCATCTTGCTCGTAGCGCTGCACGTTGTTGGTATTAACCGCAAACACATCGGCGCTGGTCAGCGATGCCTCTGAATTATTAAAGCCGAGTCAACGCAGCTGCAAGGTACATCGGTGTACCTGCGCCTTTCCGAGCCCTTCGGCCCTTCGTTCTTCCTCTCCCCTCGACCGCTCTCTTTATCCACCTTCCTCCTTCTCATCGTGCACCCTCTGGCTTTCAGCTCTCCCCCCCTTCGTGTTCCACAAATGCTTTGCTACCTGGCCGCATTGATGCTCGACAAGCCCCTTTGTTTGTCGTTACACGAGCTCTCTCGTTCGCGTACGAGCACGGATTATTGTTTGCACGCTTCGTACGGATAATTATGTTGAAAAGCCTGACCGAAAGTGTGTTTCTGCGTTACGAGAAACGTAGGAGACAGTTGAGACGAGTTTGAAGATCGTGCGCTGGCTGTTCTTGCGTATCTTTCGTCATTTGTGTTTGCTCTGTCGGCATTCACGTTCCATTGTTTTTAGGGTGCCTTCATGACAATGTCGTTTTGAGAATTATAACGAGGTTGGCGGGTTTGAGGATGTTCCAGGTATACCTCGCAAAAATAGAGAAGTCTCGCGCTATAGTGCGAGACATTTAAGTTGACGCATGAGCGGTGGAGCCACTCTCTTTCAAACGCATATTCGCGCCATTTATTTTTGGGCTTCCCAAGCTCAGCCTCCTAAAGTTAACCCTTTGAGGACTAGCGACGCATATATGCGGTCTGAGAAAAATTTTAATTATAGTTTATGGCTGCTTGTATACACAGTTAGGGTTGAAAAAGTGAAATACAACCGTTGAAGTATGATTACACAATTAGTAATTTTTAATGCATATACATTGACAGCCTGATTTGCTGATAAAAAGGTGGTTTTGAGTCGCAAAATAAATGGTTATTTCTCAATATTCAAAGTCAAAAGACATAAATGAAAAGGTTTTATCCTTGAATTGGGTTAGTCACACTTTTATCTGATAAAAGGGATAAAAGGGATTTTGGAAATTAATTTTGTTAGAGTTTCACACATAGTTTGGCTGCTGGTGGCAATTATTTTTGGCCCAGAATTTGAAATTAGAGGGGGTAGGAAATTTGGAGTAGTGTCCACTTAGACAGTGAGGGAATTAAAAGCTGGCAAAGCACTCGGTGTGAATTTAATTTTCCCTTCCAAAAGACAGTAATTTGAGACTGATTACATAGGCAGGATTTTGTAATTTAATTTTCCTACAGTTTTCCGATTTCTAAGCTGCAAAGAGTTTCTTTGGCTTCAAATTTGGGACGAAAGAACGACAGAATTAAATACCACTAAAGTCCTTACTATAAATTTACTTCTCTGTATCAACGAAGATTATCAACAACATAATTTAATTGCCAAAGTAAACATTGCTACCTCCATGCACTTAACAAAAATTCCAAATTCAAGAACTCCTTTTCCTTTCGAATTAAACATCGGGTGAAAATGTCGAGGAAAAATTCCACACGGCAATGACAAAATATAGCGTCAATCAAGTACTCAATATAAACTCCATTCTCGCATTCGAAGTCGACTATAAATACACTCCACAGTTTCACGGTTTACGACTGGGAATTTTCCCCCATAAAAGAATCTTTAACGTTCGAAACCGTCACCGTTTCCGCGATCAGCTAAGCACGAGGCCACGTGGAACACCGTGAAATTTACGATACGACGTTGTTTCGTAATAATCAGACGGCACAGCAGCCGGTTTTCCGTGACTTTGATGTATCTCGCGTGAAAATGACTCTCGTTTTTCGCGACTTGGAGGCAGAAACTTCACTGTACATGCTCGCATCTGGCATGGCAAGGATCATCGGGCGATTACGTCAATCATAACGCCTGAAATGGGACGGTTATCCAATCAGATATTTCGGTCAGTTCCTTCGAAGGGAGGATATGACTGATTAGGGTCGAGGGAGCTTTTGGAGCATGCTGTTTCCGCGCTCGAAAATGCGAGGAGAGTATCTGCTTCGAATCGAAAAGCGAAGGAGTTTAGTGGAAACGTGTCTTTCATATTATTTTTAGACAATTAGGATGCATTATTTATTCTGATAAGACAGTTAATGCACCTGGAATTTCTCTGGTTTTGTTATTTTAAAAGGGAAACTTTTGGGTGAAGTTGTTTTTGTGAGGAATTTTTGATAATAAAGGAATGAGCGATAGAGAAGAAGATAAGAGTTGCACCTAGGAAGTGTGTTTAAAATAGAACAAACGAGCAGTTGATTAATGGCCTGTGAGTGAATGACGAATATCACTGTTAATTTTATAATTAGTAAGTTCGTGTTATTGATTGATTTCAACGACTTTTTCAATCAACTGTATTGGAGATCATTTTGGATATTGGAGAATACCAATTTGTTTGGCGATCGAAAGTCTTCTTTTTATTAGAAATGCAGAATAATTTAGAAATAGAATAATTAACTCTCCTAGGTCTGAATTATTTTGTCAACTTTGTAGTGAACTAAATGAAATTAATTTCACATTTGCTATCCTTGGTTATTTGTTATTATTTTTTAATTATATCAATAACCACAGGTACTGATGGATATTTAGGTGATATTGCAAAATCAATATGAAATTGGAAAGCCGATATTATAACGTTAGAAAATAAAACGATCTGTCGGGTATAGTTTGACAAAGGACTGCAAAGGGTTGAATATCTCGATTTCAAAAGAAAGTAACTTTTGCCGCTTTAACCCTTTGCCGAGTCGAGCTATACTCGACATAGCTTTTCAGTTCATATTATTTTCTAAAGATTTAACATCGACTTTCCAATTTCCTAATGATATTGTAATATCACCTGAATATCCGCCAGAATCTATAGTTATTGCTAAAATTATAAAAAAATGAATAACCAATGATAGAAAATGTTGCGAAATCAATTTCACTTAACTCACTACGAAATTGAGAAAATAATTCGGACCGCAAAGGGTTGAAATAAACGGGACATGTAATTTAACGCTTTGCACTCGCTGACCTTATTTCTCGGTTAAATAATTGATGGAAAATAATGACACATAAATATTTGGTATTTTTACTACAATTGACGCAGCAAAAAATTTGATACTTTCTTAGCACCCGGAGAGGCGATGGGTGTCGTTTGTCGATCTACCAAGAATAGGTTTTTACGGCTCGATATAACAGGCGTTTCCCAAGAGAGCAGCTCCACTGTCGAATTATTTACTTCTTGCCAGAAATAGCGCGAGCGGAAATTTATTTATCCACTGTCCCTGCTCACGGCATCCGACGAAAATATAATTTCCTACGAAATGTCGATTGTGTTAGCCTCAGGCTCACTTTCTCGCCGCGATTCTGCGCCATTGATCACGGAGATCGTACCATGATCATCATTAACGATCTCCACGAGAACGGAGCTGGTCTTTGTTCAAATTCTGCCTCTGCTGTCATTTTCTTTCCAATGATTTGCGATTCCTTTTGACAAAGGAAAATGTTAAGTGTTTGTTGCATTCCTGTGGACCAGGAAATGTTACACTCTTAGACCTGAAAATTAGTGGATAGAAATACAAATAAAAACGGTAGATATTACCAGTTGCGTGCTATAACTCTTTGAGAATTTTTAAAAAAATATTTTAGTGATTTGCAAGACATTTTTCACAAAGACTTAGCCAATTTTCCAACGCACACATTCGAATTCTTTTGGTTTATCGATTTCCCCCGTAAATATAAACTTCAATTTCTCTCAGATTTATCTCTTTAACATGCAGATCCTTCAAATTCGTCAGAAAAACCCAGAACAGTCTAAGCATTAACACGTTAAATGTCATGGGGGTCCCCGGTGACCGGCACTGTTGAGTTCGATGAAATTTCTTATGATTTTTAAATGGCAATATTCACGAATATGCTAATATATTCAATATTAAAATATTGCTGTTAGAAAAGTGAAATGTCACTGAATACATAACTATTCTTACTTTTGACATTTCTATTCTATAAAGATGTGATTTTAATACAAACAATTTTGGTTCGTTGGAAATGATGAAACTCGCAAAACATGGGCTGCATTTAATCTATTAACCACTACAATCCTAACGCAACGCATTAACAACAAAATTACAAATAAATTTCTAAAAATACCCAAAACACCCCCATATCCTCCGTGTCTCTCGTCGATTGTCAATGACGAAGCGAATCCTCGTTATCGATTCATCCCGAGAAAACTTTGGCAAGTTCTCTCTCGGCAAGGTGTCAGGCAAATAGTCGACGTGACAGCAGAATGAGCGGCAACGTTGCTCGACAATTGGCAATTAGCCGGTTCGACCCGTTAGGTCAATTGGACCCACGCTTCCACGCTGGATTCGCGAGTCCAGTCACGTCTTGCCGTGAAATTACTCGTTGGTACACGCACTGTCGCCGCCATCCCGAACGGCCAACTTGAATTGCTCCGAACCGTCATTGGGAAACATCCTCCTTCGCGTTAGATACGTTCGACCTTCCTCCGCTTGCTGCTGGTCACTGCTATACCTCGCAAAAATAGAGAAGTCTCGCGGGATGAGGCAGGGAGTAGGGGAAAGTGTCCCTCGCACCGTCTATCCCCTCCATGTCGGTCCTGGAAGCCTGAGATCGACCAATGACAACGGAACACGCAATGCTTCTTTCGTCGTTCCCATGACGACGCAACAAACGTGCGGCTCGATCGGCCAATAGCGCGTTAGAATCGCAAGTGACGTCGGAAGGAGGGATGTGTCTGCCCGTCAAGCGAATCAGAAGAAGCCACAGGCCAGAGGATTTCTTTATTTTTGCGAGGTATATACCTGGTTGAAATGGAGTAGCTTTAGAATTTGAAAGTGAGAAAAAGTAGTGAATACCATACGCCTGAACCTTCGACAATCAGAAATATTAACGCAATCTTTTTTCTATTTTCATATTTCAAGATATGTTGAAGTTAGGGTGGTTGGATGAGTCTTCGCAAAGAGAGGAAAAGGTTGCGGTAAGATTTGTGATCGTCGAAGGTTTAGCTGTATGGTACTTACTATTTTTTCTTATTTTTTAATTGTAAAGCTTTTTACAATTAGATTTCATTGAATTAGAACAATCTAATTTCAGGTTGAGTGACTCAACTCTGGTTATGATAGCGGATATTATTTTTTGTAATCAGCCTCTTCTTTATTTGTGTAAATTATAATGAATTATAATATATAATGTATATATAATACAATGTTATATATGATAATATATAATATAATGAATAATCGAAATAGCAGACATCAGCTGCGAAATTGCAGTTGCAAAATTGAGTAGGAGTTCATTTGACTCACCTTGCTCTATTATGGTTCAAACGACTTAACTGTTTTCGCGTCAGCTGCCTTCGGTTTTCCGGTTGCTGTTTGATTTTTTGAAGATACGTTGAAGTTAGGATGATTGGAAGAGTCCTCGTGAAGATGGGAAAAATATTGACTTATCATTTCTGGTTTTGGAAGGTTCAGTTGTATGATATTCGTGTGGATAGAATAATCTGTGAATTTTTATTTACTTTATTTTGTCTGACTTAGTAATTATAAATATAAACCATTCCAATTTGAGTGATTCGAGGAATTTAAATCGAAGTAGCAGACATCAGTTCCTAAATGAGTTCACCTGATTGACCTTGCGC
Organism: Cerceris ruficornis; assembly: GCA_963989415.1. NCBI lineage: Eukaryota > Metazoa > Arthropoda > Insecta > Hymenoptera > Crabronidae > Cerceris > Cerceris ruficornis. The sequence continues at coordinate 4,354,724 of OZ022530.1, read as the reverse complement.
CATTACAACCCGAACGATTCAACTCCACACCGTGCCTTTTGCCATTCTGATTCCCTGCTTTCTTCATTTCCACGTCCCACAAAAATGCAAATACAATTGCAAAGCAAATAACAGACACCTGCTCCAAAATGTTATATGGTGTCCACATTTGGAGCACCTCCAGCGCTCCAATTTGCCTCAATGAAGTGCTTCGAGGAGCAGCGCGCTGAATTGAATTCATCAGCACACGTTGAACTTGATCCTATCTTTAATCATTCTCCGCCGCCTGGTAGAATTCGGTTTTTGCACGATGCTGTACGCACGCACACGACGAAATCGGTGAAATGCCGGTGCTCACGCACACCGAGGCGCCGACGTGCACATTCGCGAAACGACATATGGCAGTGCTCCAACAAGTGGCGGTAAGAACGTCGCGTGTAGACCTTATGGCAGCACGTACGTCGTCCATTGTCTGAGCCGAGGCGCGGCATTATATTTCTTGCTTTATTCCATCGATTTTCTGCCGAAAAGCACGCACCTTCCTTCCATACCTTTCATGCATTATTGCTCGTTCGACCGATAGTTTTCTTCCATGCGCCTCGTCATGCCCGGCATGTTTTCGTGCCGAGACGAAATTCCGTTAAATTGCTCAAAGTTTTCTCACTATTCGGCAATGGGTTCGTTAATCCAGCCGAGAGATCGCGGGGAGAGTGGTTCTCCAAGTATTAAATAACAGTGATTTCTCTACGTCCTCTCCTCTCCTCTTTATCAACAATTTTTTACTACATGCCGTCACGTGCGGCAATTTTTCAATGTTAAACAAAAAAACTCTTGAAACTTTAACCTTAAAAAATCTCAAGTCTCGTATGCTTCTTAAAATTAGTTAAATAAAATATTCTTGGGTGGTTTCAACTATTTTCCCTTAACGTTTAACACTAAACCTTCCGACGTTATATTTACTAAAATTTAGATATAATGAATAAGTACTTTGGAAAAAGGGAAATCAAGAGGTGAAAAAGATGATTAATTAATTAATTTAGGTTTTATAAGATAGAAGTGGAATATTTACTTCATGGTTCACCTATCAATTTTGGTAATTTTTAGAAAAAAATTGGAACCGGTAATTTTAACCGGCTTGGTAGGTTTAGCGTTAAATTCATTGTATTTGCAATCTCCTAAATTATACTTTACTGAAACTAAATCAAGTTAAAACAATTTTAACTAAATCAAACATTATACAGTATCTGAGAAATAAAATTTAAAAATCTAAAAGACAATTTCGTTATCGAAAATCATTGCTACATATATTTATGGATATCGATACCTGGGAAATAAAATTCAAGAAGCTAAAATATTTTCGTTATCGGAAATCATTGGTAAATATATTTATGGATATCAACAAGCGAGAAATAAAATTCAAGAAGCCAAAAAACATTGGAAGATTAAAGTTTCAAAATTTCTCGACCTCAAAGCGTCAATAGACCAATGCGAAACAGAGAGACTTCTATCGAGCTTCGACGTTCCCCCACTCCGTCGCTGAGTCAGGCCCGGAGAGTATGTAAACATTAGCCGCTCGCGCGGTGTCCCCTCCATTCTACGGCGAGCCACGGTCGAGGAAGGAAGCAGCAAACGAGACAGAGGATAGAGTCGGCCTTCTGCAACCGAATAGTCATCCAATACATCAATTTCTTCATGCTCCTCTGCTAACATTGACTACCTGCAGCATCTGCAGTCCCTGCATTCTCTCCCCTCCCCTGCTGCACTTAACAGTGGGCGTGGCTGTGGCCGATGGTGGGGGTAGCGCGGTCCGCCACTTTTGAAGCGCACTGTACACCACTCCCTTGAGGTATTTTTCTTATGTTTTATCATTATTAGCCGTGACTCTTGTAGCGACAGGATATACGTTTACTAGACATAGTCCATGGCTTTTTGCTGTTTTGCATTTCTGCTTCGACAACCTTGGTTATACCGTTTAGAATCTATAATTTTAGGTAGGTTCAGAACCACCAAGGTCAGGATATATATCAATCAGACGAGAGAAATGTCAAATTTTTCAGAGGTAGCGGGGGATTTGAATTGGGGCCCACTGATTAGAAGTCCCAGCCTCTATCTTCTTACCAATCATAGATTCATAATTTCTACGATCTCCTCGCCTACGATTTACAAGTTTAGGTAGGTTCCGAACTATCGAGGTTATATAATACACACAGGACAAATTTAAAATTTCCCAGAGGTGATGGAAGATTTGAATTAAGTCCCACTGATCAAAATTCCCAGTCGCTGTCTCCTAACCAACCATAGATCCGTAACTCCCATGACCATTTCGCTTAAAACTCAGTATTTCAGGTGTGTTCCGAACCACCAAGGTCATGGTATATATAAATTTATATTTAAATAAGAAAATAGTCAAATAAGAAAAATGTCAAATTTCTCAGAGTTAGCGAGGGATTTGAATTTAGGCCCACTTATTGGGAGTCCCAGTCTCTATATCGTCATCACCCATTGATCCATAACTCCCATGATCATTTCGTCTACGAATTAGTATCTTTGGTGTGTTTCGAACCACCAAGATCATATTATATATAAATCCCATAAGAAAAATGTCAAATTTCTCAGAGTTGGCGGGAGATTTGAATTGAGGCCCACTTATTGATAGCCCCAGACCTAAGCCAGACTCCAGTCAGTGGTGGGGGCAGCCCGGTCCGCCCGCCACTTCTGAAGCGCACTGTACACCACTCCCCCAAGGTATTCTTCTCACGCTTCATCAATATCCGTCGTGTCTCTCGCAGGGACGATTGTAGCGACAAGATATACGATTACGAGTGAAACGTGACTCGCACTGCATCGCGAAGGTCAAGGCGAGTCCTCGTCGCGGCGACGAACGTTCCTCCACGGTTTTCCTACGCTCCCATTGTTCTTAACCGACATGGCGAATCGTCTATCTCTTGCTGATATCTCGATCGAGGAAAGAAGGGCGACGGGGGGAAAGAGTACGCCCTGGGAAAAGGGCGATGGGGTTGGAGGGAGGATTGGACACACGGTGGCGGAAATTTAGCATAAAATTACATAAGAATGGCGGGCGGTTAACGAGACGCGAACCGGCTGGACTGGATGGTGGGATGCGCCGATTGTAATTCAAATCGCGGCTTGGTATGTGGCCGGAGTACATTCCCTGCGGAAAGTATCGCTTTGGTGGTCGTAGAGCGACGGTTTTTAAAAGATTTGACCCCCTGACGACATTGACGCTTCTTTTTTTTATTTATAATATCGTCTAAGTGGGATTCTTCGTTATTGGGTTCCCAGTTAATTAATGGTATAGTAATAATCGTGTTACGGCTGTAATGAAGTCTCGTTTATTAGAGTTCATCGCTTCCATTTATTACTGTCTCTGGTACATAAGATAAAGTTGTCCATTGGCCGTAGTTGCCTCTATTAACTCCTATTTATCACACTTTACTCTGTGGTAATTATGAAGACACTTTTGGCCTGTGGGAAGATGTTGAACCTAGAATACTAAGCAACGCGGAATAAGAAATCGTTCACTTAGAACAGGGGTTGTCAACCTGGTCCCTACCGCCCACTAATGGGCTAAAAAATTTTAATTGACTTGTTAAAAACGTTAAAATAGAATTTTTTTAAACTATTATTCCAAAAATTTTCACAGCATTATTTAAAAACATTTTCATTGGGTTTGTTTTTAAAAATCTTTAGTGTTTATATTTTTTAACGAGTGGAACCGGTGGGCGATTAGAAAATTTTGCTACTAACAGAGACATAAAAGTGGGCATGAAAGTTTATTTAACATTATTTTTAATTTTTTTAAAGTAGGTATAGAAAGGTTGACTACCCCTGTTCTAGAATGACAAGTGGATCGTGCGAGAGCTTAGAGACCTTAGAAAGAGAAAACATGGATCAACTATTTAGATGTCACGGACGACTATAGTCGTTAGGAAACATTGTCTTTCATTTGGACGTATATATCTGTATCTTATCACTATGAATTAATAAGTATCGATTATTCTTTAATATACAGAATGTCTATAAGTGCATCGATAATAAAATGTTATCTGGAAATAATTTGATAATTTAGATGGATAACTTTGAGACTGGAGACCGTTTTCTTGCAATGTAGAGAATTTAATGTAGTGCCTTCTTCAACGATGGGGTCACAAAGGTCACGGCAGCGACAGTGTCAAACAACGCTACTAACAATATAAAATTTATCAGCACCCCCTGATAATTATTTATTACATTTTCTCGCTCTGCCTCATTTTTCAAAATTAACTTACTTGTATTCAATACTTGCATTTATAAATTAAAACTACCTATTAATTATTAACAGAAATAGTGTTGATCCGTTGCACGTATAACAAAATTTGATCTGAATTTAATTTGATAAATTTTGAGAGATTTTATCTAGTGCAAAATTAATTACCACCTTCATCGTCATTTGTTAAAATTCTCCTTTTGTTATTTTAAAAACTACGCAAATTAAAAACAAAACTACGCAAATTTCATCAAACATTTATTCTCCCGACGCGAAAGAAATTGATAGAAAAATACGATTTTAAAGTAAATACAAAAGTATGGAAAAAAATCTCGCAGAAAGCATGATACAAACACGTAAATATCGAATCCGCCGAATTTTCCCTCAATTTGTATATTTGCTCCGGCGGCCAAACGATTCGAACGATTAGATTTAGCTTTCAGCGATTTGTGCGTACACTGGGAAAACGCAAATTGCATTTGCACGGGCGATTGGCGAATTGTCGTTTAACGGTCTGGATTTTGATGCCGGTTGTAATTAATGTGATATCGATTGTTGTATTACATAGGTCAAAACAATGGTGCGACAAAGGCGTACCCGGTGTGTTTCCCGCTGATCGCCGGAGCGAGGAGAAAATGTTAATTTAAATCGATCGATCAGAACAAATGAGATTTCACCATGCCCGGTGAACTGACTTTGGCATGTGCCATATAGTTTTCTCTGTATATATGTGCTTCCCCAGTCCACCGTCCAACTTTCATGCCCGCCCGAATTTATGTTAATCGACGATCATGAATTTCACATTTTCCAACTGCCATTTATTTGCGGCGGACGGTAGGAAATTATTTTTTGACCGATTTTGCAACGACGAGATAAATAAGTCTTTTGGAGTGTTTTATTCGTCGATTTCAGGAGACTTGGTGTGTTTAACAGCTGTTGGGTTTTAAATTACCGTTGATTTTTTATTTATCGAGTAATACTCGGGGCGGGGTAGATTGAACGAGTGATTTTGATGTTTTGCGGAAAACTGTCAAATTTGAAATATTAGTGAGACGTGGAAATGTTAGATTAATACTAGATCTAGGCCGCTAAATCAGGTATATTTAAATATATTAACACTAGATTTACGGGCGTTAAATCGGTCACACTTAGATATATTAAATAAGTGATTTGAAAAAAGAGGGATCAACGGGTAAAGACGAAGATCGGTTAAGTAATTTGTATATTATAAGATACAAGTGAAATATTGACTGTACCACGTCTCTATGAAATTGGAAACCGTTTTTAAAAAAGTAGGAATCCGTCAATTTGACGGCTTCCGTAAATCTAGTGTTAAATAAGTAGTTTGAAGAAAGATGGATCAAGCGGCAAAAAATAAGGGCAGTTAAGTAGTTTGTATATTATAAGGTACACGTGAAATATTTACTGTATTGCTTCTCCATCAATTTGGGGAATTTTTTTAAAAAAGTAGGAACCCGTCGAATTGACAGCGGCAGAAAATCCAGTGTTAACACTAGAAATACTGGGGTTGAGTGTATTATATTTCAGTATATTAAATAAGTACTTTTAGATGATTAAATTAAATAATTAAATAACACGTTGAATGCCATGCGCTGTTGAATTCAATGAAATTTCATATGACATTCAAATTGTAATATTTACGTATTTTCTAATACATTCGGAATTTAAATATTGGCATTAAAAAGGTAAAATTCTGCTGACTGTACATTTATTTGTGTCTTTAAGGATTCTGATTTGAAAAGATGCGATTTTAACACTAGAAGCACCGGCGTTTAAATATGTTTAAATTATATTTAAATATATCAAATAAGTTGTTTGAAATAAGGAAAATTAAGAGGTGGAAAAGATGATCGACTCGATAATTTACGTTTTATGAGATGGACGTAGAATAAATAAATAAAATTCCATGGTTCTCTTATAAACTTGGAGAATTTTTGGAAAAAATTCTGTACCAGCCATTTTGACTGGTTTGGTATTTCTAGCGTTAATAGAAAAAGTTTCAAAAAATGATGAAACTACCGAAATACCGGTGGCGTTCAACGTGTTAATTAAGTCATTTATATTATCTAATTGATCGAGTTTTTTTCACTTGTTAATTTCTCTTTTTCCAAAGCACTTATTCAGTACATTTATATGTGATTTATTTGCAATGAATTTATGCAACTGAATCTTCCTCAAGAAATTTTTATTCACTTTCAACGAATGAAGCACCGCAGAATTTCCCATTCGCCGAAACAACCTTCCCGTTCACCTCTGAATGATTGAAAATTGCGACATTTTCCTCGCAACTCCTGTTTGCCGTTATGAAAAGCTCGTCTTTTGCATATTTTATATCTCAGTTTGTTTCGTAATGAAAAGCTACCAGTAATTTTTCATTCGTTCCATGCTTTTGCGATGTTCACGTTGCCGATTCTTGATAAGAGGTACAAAATCGCTGATAAAAAAGACCAACGGACCGGCATTTTCGGATTCTTATCGGAGAGTTTGCACTTTCTTCTCGTTTCCCGTGGAATATGCAAATATGCAAATCGACCTGCGTAATCGATTCCAAGGTCCTCAACGAAATTATTGTTCAAACAACACAATGAGTCGGCGCGATATCACGCGACTGCAAAATTGAAGGTAATTGCGAGTGCATAAAAAGAAATAAACCAATGGGATGTGTTTTTTTAAAAAAAACATCAGAATTTTTGAGAGCGCAAATCGAGCCGAGAGATTTGAAAGTTGGGCTAATTTTGAGAGATTTTTTTTTTTGAAAAGGTTCTAAAAAAAGGCGAGTTTTTGTCGGTACGATTGGTTGCCTCGATGATTTCTTTTACCGCCTGCGGACGAGTTGGTGTTCTACTTTATCTTCTTTTCGAAGAATCGATTTTTTTTTCCGTTTTATTTCTAACAGAATTTTTGCGAAGAAATTTGCATAGTTTGGTATGGTATTAGGCGCAGTTGCGAGGACAGTTCGTTGGGCAGATAAAATTGCGTGCGGCCAAGTAAATTAATTCTCTGTCGCTGAATTTAATTAGCAGTGATTTTTAGAGAAATTTTCAGTGACGGAATTTGCGTACTTGTGTGCAGAATGAAAGGCAATTTTAAAAATACTTTATTCAGCAGATAAAAGTAGTGTCTTATGGATTGATTTAATTTGTAATGCTAATTTTAATTGGTAGTGATTTTTAGAGAAATTTTCAGTGACAGAATTTGCGTAATTGTGTGCAAAATAAAATACAATTGTGAAAAACATTTATAGAACAATCGAAATAGTGCGCCACTAGCTGAATTTTGTTTTTGATGCTAGCTTTAATTAGAGATTTGCTAAAGCCACTAATTTAATCACAGCTTACTTAAACAAATGCAAGTCGTAAAATTTCCTTAAAATATAAAATTTTCTATTGAAAAGTTACCCACCTAGCAGATATTGATTTTCACCGATATGCGTTCATCGTGAAATTTATAAAAATTGTTACGAGGTCATCATAACATTATTATCCGTCTAATTTAATCGTGCAGTTTAATTCGCACCTTTAAAGCCGAGTTTATTCAAAACGGAGATCCGGATTTGCAACCAAACAGCCTGGAAGAAAACAGAGAACTCGGGCCAACGAACTTTTCCCTCTTTTCGACGATTTTCCGCTCTTTGATTCTCCTTTCCTTCCTTTTCATATCTGATTTCATGGTGGGGCTTCTGGCAGGTCCGCAGAAACACAAAGAACCTTTGAGACAGACCGCGCTGGTGTCTTCGACAAAGAGGCCTCAGGAATTCTTCTCTTCGTATTCGATTGAGCCTCTCAGAACCCAAAACGATCGACCGCACTGTTTTCAAAATTAAAATAACATTTATATTGGCCAGAAAGTCAGACCTTTCTTAGTCCTTTTACTACCAGTTTTATATTTTTAGTGTTAGAAGTTTTGTATGTCTGTTTGCTTTGTAATTCGTTGCACAAGGATTGTAGATCAAATAGTTTCTTTTCTGATGATATGTGTTTTGTTTCTAGAGAGAGGGTTTACGCAATTGCTTTTGAAAATTATTAATCAACAGAGGTTTAATTTGAGTGCCGAAAATTCATGCACCAACTTGTCGGGAAATTAAATCTCTCTTAAAGGGTCCTCATTGACAATAGCGATCATCAGAGGCCCAATCCGAGTCCCAAAACTTCATTAATCAACTTCTCAGGAATTTAAGTCTTCCTTAAAGGCCCCTCGTTGATAATAACAGTCATCAGAGATCTAGTCTGAGTTCCAAAAATGCATGCACCCAATTCTCAGGAATTTAAGTCTTCTTTAGAGGCCCCTCGTTGATAATAGCGATCATGAGAGGCCCAATCTGAGTCCCAAAACTTCATTAATCAACTTCTCAGGAATTTAAGTCTTCTTTACAGGCCCCTCGTTGATAATAGCGATCATGAGAGGCCCAATCTGAGTCCCAAAACTTCATTAATCAACTTCTCAGGAATGTAAGTTTTCCTTAAAGGGCCCCCGTTAATAATAGCGATCATCAGAGGCCCAATCCCAGTCCCAAAAATTCATGCACCCACTTCTCAGGAATTTAAGTCTTCCTTAAAAGCTCCTCGTCGATAATAGCGATCATCAGAGGCCCAATCTGAGTCCCAAAGCTTCATTCACTCACTTCTCAGGAAATCCAGTGCCCTCTAAAGGTCCCAAAAACTCATTCCAATTCCACTCCATCAAGCATCGAATTCCAGACAACACAGCGCCAGTCTAAACCATAGATTAATGGAGGCGTATCTTCAAAAAGTATCCCATTCCTCCTCCGTCAGCCTCTATTCGCATTCCCATAAACTTACGTAACCGAATAGGCCTCGTAATTCCATCTCGTAGCATCGAATTAAACACGAGCAACGATTTATCAGTCGACGGTGCTATTCTCTTAGCCCGCCATTTTTCTCCATTCTTCGTCCACCCCATTCAAGCCCCCGCGTTACGTGCAATTAATAACACCACCCCCGTAAGCGAGGGAAGAAAAGGTGTTCGCCATGAATAAATTGAAACTTCATCGGCAAGTAGAAGCACCGGGAAGCCGGCCATGGCCTCTCATTAGCATGGAAATTTTACGGGGAACGTCACGTCCATCCTGGATGTTTTGAGGATAGGTTTCTTCTGCGTAGCATCGTTCTTCAACGGGCCCCCTCCTGCCGCGGGTCCTATCACGCAGTTCTGCGAATGTCAGCAGGTTGGGTGTCGTTATCTGAGCCTGCGGTTGGAGAGACTGATAACGCACGTTTCGTCTTACCATGGGACGATTAGCAACGGAGACAATGCGCATTGTAGGGTTTCTTTGTCGACTGTGTTCCAACGGTTAACTGATGTTTGCATCGGCTGTTGAATTTTTCAACCTGTTGACTGCGTTCGACGTGGATACACGTTAACACGTTGAACGCCACCGGTATTTCGCTAGTTTCATAATTTCTACTGAAGCGAAACTTTATCTATTAAAATCACATCTTTATAAAGCAGAAACCTCAAAGATACAGATGGATATATATTCAGCAGAATTTTATCTTTTTAACGCCAATATTCAAACATTGAATATATTACAAAATTCGTAAATGTTTCAATTTAAAAGTTATATGAAATTTCATTGAATTCAATAGCGCCGGTCACCGGTGACCCCCATGGCAGTCAACGTGTTAAAATACTCTTTTGCGGTAATCTTTCTTTGAGGTAACACACGACACGTCTGAGCTTCTATTCTTAACACTAGAACTACCGGTGTTAAAACTATTATATTTTAATATATTAAATAAGGCAACACAGGACACATCTGAACTTCTATTCTTAACACTAGAACTACCGGTGTTAAATCTATTATATTTCAATACATTAAATAAGGCAACACAGGACACATCTGAGCTTCCATTCTTAACACTAGAACTACCGGTGTTAAATCTATTATATTTTAATATATTAACTCTTTGAGGCACGGGAATTCAGAAAATAAAATGACCCATGTTGCACAGACATTTTTTTTTCTTTTGATTGAATAAAGTTGGTTTATATTTATTAACAAAGTTATATAATAATATAAATTCTCGAGGTGGGACAAAAACATCTTTATGCATCAAAGAGGTGAGACACTTTTGATCCCGCCGTGCCTCAAAGAGTTAAATAAGTAGTTTGAAAAAAGAGGAATCGAAAGGTAGAAAAGATGATCGATTTGGTAATTTATGTTTTATAAGATGGGCATAAAATATTTACTCTGTGGCTCTTCTATAATCTTGGGGAATTTTTGGAAAAAATAGGGAATCAGTCATTTCAGCAGGGACAAAGTGGCAGCCGATAATGTCACAACTCGTGCCATTATGTTGCGGAATTATCGACGCGGAATAGGGAAAGGGACCGAAGTACATTGCGAGAAAATTAGCGCGCCTTGCGTAATCCCCGTAATCCGCTTTTCTCCCATAAAAATGGCCGCCTATCTCCTTCGAAGGGGATTGCAAATTTTCTACAGACACCTGTTTCTGATGTTCCGTATAATCTGCGAATTATTTTAAATTTGAGATCGAAGAAATATTGAAGCTCCATCGATCGATCGAGGTTTCAATGTGTTCAGTGCAATTTGCGAGTTTCTGTATTGTTATTCTTGCTATTAAGATTCTAACCAAAATAATGGTAAAATTGGAATTTTAATGTCTTTGCGACTGTCAAGTTCGTGCAAAAGTATGTTCCACCTAGGTGTAAAATTTAGGCGAATTTTTATTTTAATTTATCTAAGGGGAGAATTAAAATTCCGATTTTGTTGTATATTGTTATTCTTGCTATTAAAATTCTAGTCAAAATAATGATAAAATTGGAATTTTAAAATCTTTGCGATTATATCTTTGTGAAAAACGATTTTCCACGCACAGAAAAGCTTTCAGAATTAATTTCAATTAATTACCCAATTAAGTAACATACAAGACAATTACAAAAGTTTCTTAAAATTTCACCACAAATACAGAATTTTAAACGTGTCTTAATATTATTAATTTTTTGAATTCTCGATCAGCAAATCTTCTGTTTCTTCGGCTTGATAAACGGAGACAATCTTATTCCACCCCTATGGAAGACACCCTCTCTTATGCCTGAAAGCATAGGGATTTGAATTATTGCTCATTAAGGTCTCGCGTTTGGAGAATAAAAGCCGACTTTCTTGGCGATACGGATGAAACAGAGGGAAGAGGGTGCTTACAGGGGGATGGATAGGTACGATTATAAGTTTGCGAGATAATAGGAGCATGGTAGTTTTAATTAAAAAGTCGCTGCCACCGCGAATTACCTCGACACCATAGAATCTACGAATTGTTACAGAATTTGTACTTTTTTTATTATTTAATACGTCGATAATTTCTTAGAGTTTTTCTGCCTCTATATTGTATTTTTAAAGTTGATATTTCAAGTATATTTCTTTATCCTATTTTTTTCCAACTGCCTCTTCCCTCTTTTATTTGATCACTGCACTTCTTTTTGCTACCGTCTGTCTTTCTGTTTATTCTTTATCTTTTTCAATTCACCCTGTGCTTTTCCTGCTGCCCCTTCCTGTCATCTCTGACTTCTGACTTCCTCCTTCGTCTTTTTTCTCTTTCACTTCAACTATTTTTCTTAGTTTTACCTGCTTTCTCTTTCCGCTTCGTTTAATTCTATCTTTGGCTCTTTCTCACTCTTATTTTTCTTCTTTCTTTGACTCTTCGAATTCTCTTCCACCCCTGCTCTTCTACTTTCTTTATTCTTCTCTGTTTCTTCAGTTGCTTTTCACTTTTCTATATTTCTCTTAAACTGTCTCTCTCTCTAACTACTCATTTCTGTTCGCTCACCCATTTCTTCATTTTTTGACTATCTCTCTCTATTTTCTCGTTCTCACCCTCATTATCTTCCTTCCTTCCAAAACAGCCCCTGTCTTCCCTATTCTCTCTACCCCACGCCAACCCCATTTCCTTCCTCCTGTATCGCCATCGCAGAAACTTGGCCCGTAGAAGTTGCAGCTTTGCCGGCGACAAGTTGGATCGGCAAAGTTACCCCGTGGAAAACTACCCCGTTCTCCCTCGAAGAGAGTTTTCGTCGATTTTCGTCTCGCCTCGGAAGCGGCACATTTTGAATCCACCTCACTTCTCTCTCTCTCTCTCTCTCTCTCTCTCTCTCTCTCTCTCTCTCTCTCTCTCGCTCTCTCGCTCTCTCTGTCTCTCTTTCTGCTGCGAAACGACAGAATTGTCCTGGAATTGCGCCCTGAGAGGGTAGAGCACCGAGGGCTGCAAGGACAAAGGGAGGCGCTCGCGCTCGAAGCGCTAAGGGCGCACAATGCAAACCGGGCTAAAAGTTCCTTTCCTTTCTGTCCTCCTTCCACGGGAGAAGGTTGTTTTGCAATGCTTGTCTGCGTTTTTTGTTTTACGGGAATTTATGGAATTTTTTAATACGTTGAACGCCACGGGGGGCACTGGGGACCGGCGCCTATTGAATGCAATTAAAATTTCGCGTGAATTTTAAATTGTAATGTTTGAGAATTTTCTAATACATTCAATATGTAATATTGACATTAAAAAGGTAGAGTACTGCTGACTATGCATTTAGTTGTGGGTTTAACGATTTGGTTTAGTAAAGATGTGATTTTAAACACTGAATTATGAAGGATCACATGATTTCGAAGAATTAAATTACAATATATGGCAATATTAGAAAATGCACTTTAAGAACAGAAGCTGAGATGTGTCCTGTGTTACCTTAACCCTTTGCACCCCGTTGTCGCCGCAGCGGCGACATAGTAACAGAAGTTGATAACTCTGTTGTCAGTAAAATCCGGTGTATTTTTATATTTTTTGTTTTCTAGCCTAGAATTGAATATTTTTGGTCCACGTAGGAATTTGTTTCAAGAGAACATATAAATTTGTTAATATTCACATTTTGCACATAAGTTTATTCATATGTGACGAATGCTTAGAATTATTTTCAAGTGAGAATAAACAAAATTGACTGAATTACATGGCATTGAGGAAAGTTCCTTATTTTCATAGCAATCGAATAGCAGAAAGGACGGCTCAAAATTGTTGCAATTTTGGCGAAAACCGCGCTGAGCATTCGCCAAAGTTCGACAGAAAAAGAAGGAAAGATTCGATGCAACAACTCTCCTGGTATTTGCAGGAAACATAGCGTGCGTGTTACACGTGTAACAGGTGCCCCATGGCGAAATTTCAGTGCGGCACGTTTTAGCAACGAGCCGCTCGTTTCCTCGCCGGCTGTTGCTGCAAACGTGCCGTTGTAAGTGGCGATCGCAGGGGCAAATTTGCACGCGGAAATATTCGCTCGAAGCTGACCGGAAGTGGGAATTAAAACGCTGTTTAATTGCAGGATGCGCTACTCTTTCAATTCGCAGGAATTCCGAAAAAAGAAACTTCGCTTTATGATTGGTATTTCCGCGACTAGTATTTGAACGATTAATATTTCTGCGGTTAATATTTCTGCGACTAATATTTCTGCGACTAATATTCCTGCGACTAATATTCCTGCGACTAATATTCCTGCGATTAATATTCCTGCGATTAATATTCCTGCGATTAATATTCCTGCAATTAATATTTCTGCGACTAGAATTTTCAGCGATTAGCATTTTCAGTGATTAATATTTGAGTAATTAGCAGATCTACGATTAGCATCGGATCTTCTTTGAACTTCCCTTGCCCGAAAATCGTATATATTTCTCTCAAATGCAGATTAAAAGAGAAAAAAAGTAACTTCTCAAATATTAATTGTTTAAAAAATTAAGTAGAATCTACAGAATGTTTTCAGTGAAGAGCGAACACCGCGATCGCAAAGTGCATCGATCTTCGCGATGTTTTTACATATTCACGCGCTTTTTTCACTCCGAATGATCGATTATTCTAACCATTCTGTTTCTTCTGTTCCAGGTGAGTTTCCCTCCCCCGTTTCCTGAGGGACGAAAGACTTTATCGTGTCGAGTCCGGTGAGTTAAGAGCAAAAGTTCCACGAGCATCCCTCTCGCTCGAGGGAGCACAAGGGGAGTCTTTGTAAACCGAGGGTTTTCAGACACCCTCTAAGGTCTCGCTTTTCGCTTCTTCCGGAAGCTGCGATTCCCGTTTGATCGATCGTCGAATGCCAATTAACGCGGCTTCTCTTCGTTTTCGAGAGCTGAAGATACCTTTAGGGAACAAGTATAATTTTTTTGACATTTTTTCTTGTAAACTTGTAGTCGCTTTGATAGCAAGTGTTTCTAAGAGCCTCTAGGAAATTTTACTCCATTTTGTTTCTAATTTGGAGAATTTTTCGCGGATGAATGGAATTTTCTTTATGAATTGTAGAAATTCATGTTTTAAAATTTGTTTTAAATTAATTAATGTAAGAAGTCAATGTTAGGATTGGGAAAGAAGTTCTGTTTATTTAGCCTGCATTTTTATTAATTAATGCTTACCGTTTTTGTTAGTAAATGATTAGGATTTTTAAAATAAATAGTCAGTGTTTGGTAAAATTCTGACAACAATATTTTATTTACTTTGCTGATATAATTTTGTTCCGTGGACACCAAAATTTGAATAATTCACCACTGTAGATAATAATTAATATGTTGATTTATGTTTAACGGTGCAACAATATTTCTTAGTCAGTATTTTCATTTTCTGTCATTTCTTCATTCCGCATTTTTCACCTTTTTCGTAACTTTCCATCATAAAAGGAGAAATTATTGCAATTTAATTCATTCTTGCAAATACTGACCATTTATTAAAAGCACTAATCAAAACTACTGCAAAATGCTAATCAAATAAATAGCAGCCTCAAGAAAGTACGCAGCAAATTATCTCTCTCAATGTCAATTAATATATTAATCTCCCAAAATTTGGAATATTTAAGAATCCTTTTCTCCATGAAATACGATACATTAATCGCGTTATTCGACCCCAATTACTGTCACACATGGCCGCGATAATTACAGAAAAAGAAAATCAACCAACAACCGGCATACCGCAGACTTTTATTTCACAATATCCTCAAATTGGAATCATGGATGCACCGCAGACATCCGAGGACGCGTTTCATCGCTCGTCCCCGTTTGGATTAATTGCACGTGACCGTTAATTAACCGATTTCCATAATTCCTTTCACTTTTTCCCCGTGTCAAGAGTATCGCTTTTAATTACGCTCCATTAAGCTCGTACTTGGCGTGCTCGGACAAAGAATGAGACGGAGAAATATAAAAAATGTGCAATTTAGTTGCAAAACTTTTGCAGCTGTCCGTATGGCCGTCTCGGTTTCCCGATAATTGTCACATCGAAGGCCAATTCTGTGCCAAAATTGCAACAAATTCGACTTCGGTAAAATTGTCAAAAATTATAACAAAGTAAGCTTTGATAGAAGTTGCCAAAGTGTGACGGAAATTGCAAGAAATTAGCCATTGCTAAAAATTGTCAGAAGCAGCCAAAAATTGGGATAAATTTGCTTTTTGCAGAAATTTCAAGAAAATTTAACAATTCAGCGTTAAAAAAGTTGCAACAGTGTAGCAAAAATTGCTACAAATGCGCCTTCGGTAAAAGTCGCCGAAATTGCAGCAAATTCGCTTTCCGCAGAAATTGCAAGAAAATTCAACAATTTAGTCTTAAATGAAAGTTGCCGAAGTGTGGCAGAAATTGCAAGAAATTAGTCATCGGTAAAAATTGTCAGAAGCAGCCAAAAATTTACTATAAATTTGCTTTCCGCAGAAATTGCAAGAAAATACGACAATTTAGTTTTAAATGAAAATTGCCAAAGTGTGACAGAAATTACAAGAAATTAGCCATCGGTAAAAATTGTCAGAAGCTGCCAAAAATTGCGATAAATTTGCTTTCCGCAGAAATTGCAAGAAAATTTAACAATTCAGCGTTTAGAAAATGTTGCAACAGCGTTGTAAAATACGCCTTCGGTAAAAGTCGCCAAAATCGCAACAAATTAGCTTTCTACACGGCGGCTATTCGGAATCCGAGACTTCTAACTACAACGTGTAATTAACTTGGCGAATTTCTCGACTTTCGTGCGACGAAATTTCAACGTGGCTCGATTTGCCCGGCGGAAAGTAGAGGAAGGACGGTTTCTCCGCGCATATGAATGAAGAACTTTGTGAAACACGTGTTGCGGAGGCTCTCGTTCTTATCGCCGTTATTTTTAGAAGCTGACACACGCCGGCAAAACGATTCTGGATTTTTAATGCCCCGAATAGAGTTTCTTCTGTGAATTTCTTTCTTCTCTTCCATTAAACCGTATCTGCTGGAAGTTTCAGGCTGCTTTTTGCAACGAGTTGATTGAAATTTATTGCGAGAATGTTACTTTTTTCTGCCGGCAGATGTTTCGTTACAAAGTGATGAATATTTCGCGAAGTATTCACTCCTCGATGGTGTCCGTTTAGTAGTTTTGCACGGGGATTGACGAGATGAATCGTTTTGCACGGAGAAAAAATTACGGTTGTATCTAAGTTGAAAGTGCAGCTGCATCGTTGCAATTGTAGGAAAAATAAGGTGCTAGGCATTTGGTATTTGGCTTAACATAAAATATTTTCCTGCACAATTTCTTCTAATCTGGCTTAGAAAGAATTTTTCACTCACACCGTAGAAGCTCCATATTTATTGTAATTATTTATATTTTCCATATTAATATTTATATTTTAAAAACTGAGAAATTACATTTTTCAGATTTAATACGATGCAATTCTTGTATAAAAATTCTGTAGCTATCACCTATAGCAATATAACAAGATCAGCCACCTTGAAGGGGCGTTTTAACCCCTGGAATAGTAGCAGAAAATAAAACTACCCTTGGTGCACGTATGACACTGTAGCCACAGAATTTCGGTGAGATTTCGAACATTAATCTCTTATTAATCCTCGAAAATACGTGATGGAAATATCAAAGATCTTTTTCGGCGACCACAACGAATTTTCGAAATACTACCCCTCGAAAAACACCCTGCAACGTGTCCTCTGATTGCCCGTTAGCGTGCACGCGTGCACGGTGCATTTATCCGACGGAAACCGTGGCCATAACTTCGTTTCCATGGGAATTGTTTGGCAACAGGTGGGGAAAATTTCCACGCACCGGCCGCCACCCCTTTGCCACCCTCGTCTCTCGATCTCTTTCTCCCTCGCCCCATCTCGTTCGCCCCCATAGGAAGATAAAAATATAATTTTCTTGTCGGTTTCGTTTTCGCGTCTCCATATATTCTTTTTCTCTACAATCGAAAAGAAATTTTTAAGAGGTTACTAATGATTTTATTTATTTTCTTCCTTATTATAAATAAATTCAACATTTTTTCTGTAATATCAAAATGTTAATATAACTTTTGTAGACTGAAATATTAATGTTAGGTTAAAAGATTTAGAGAATTTCATTGAAAAACGAAACCAATGCGGGGTTGCAAGTGGATGACATCGAGGGATGAAAAATTAGGAAGAATAAATACATTTAGACAGAGTTTAAAGATCAATTGTAATTTTTATTAAATGAAAAAGCCATTTCCAGGGAGAATCGAGTACGAATAATTCTTTTTTTCCAGTAAAAATTAATTTCGCACGTTAGTTTTTCTTCGCCGAATTTTTCGCGATCCGCAAACAATCGAAAACCAAACTTTTATCTCCCCCTGAATTCTTTACACAACGCATTTCGTTTCCAGCCCGGCTTTTAGCAATTTTTCCTCGTCAATTTCCGACAATTAGCCCGCTTTAACCCCGGCGCGCTCGGAACGCTAAAATTTCATAACAAAACCACGAGAAAATTCCACATCCACGTGCAACGTCATCATATTTTTTTTTATAAAAAAAATTACAAAATCCCTGAGAAGTCTCGTACATTCATCGTGGACTTTACGTTAAACTGTCTTAACGACTAAGGAAAACTGTAGAAACAACCCCTTCGATCTTAAAGCACGAAACCATTAACTCCGATAACAGAAAATCTTATATTTACCCGGCGGAACGATGCCGCGGAATCTTCTTACACTGCGTAAACACGAAACTCCATTAAACGATACGACGAACGATCGGAAGAAAAATAACCGGGAGGAATTTTCATCGAACTAGCGGGCACTTTCGCGCTGGAGAAAACGGGGGTGGAGGAGGACGAGGGGGGTTGGGAAGAGGAGTTAAAAAAATAGTAAACTCCCGCGGAAGAGAGTCGAATCGATACGGTCGAAATTCTGCCCCAAAGAACACTTCGACAAGGGTGAAAACAGTTTTTGTAGGCGGGGGTTAATTTAGAATTTTCTTTCGGTGCGATTTTTAACCATTTGCCCTACAACGAGTGGCACTCGTGATGCGGTTGGTGGAAGAGGAAATTTTGAAGCTTCTCAAAAAGTATCAGATTAAAAATATCAGTGGAACGCGATAATATTATTTCTATGATATTAATATTGCATTAAATTCTAAAATATATGACTAACATATTTTTATTTTAGCAATTTAATTTTCAATTATAGCGTGAGCAGTTGCAAAAAAGTGGTAGGCCAAGGGCAAATTAGTAGAAATTAGTTAATTGGGAAATTAGTATAAATAGAATAGTTTTTAATTTAATATCTATTATTAAAAGGAGCAATCGGTTTGGATGGCTCGCGGTAGTCGCGAATTAATTATTATCTTCATCGATAACAATTATCATTCGGTGATTGTTCAAAATTAATTGTTATAAATTGATAAAGAGATTTTTCATAAATCTAAAATTTTAATCTATAACTATTGCAAATATTGTAGAATAATTACTGCAGCGAAATACAAATGTGATGCGAAAATTCGAAATAACTTTCAATCTTTTTGTCCGTACGATTTTCAAATTCAAAAATTCTAATTAAAAATTTAATGGACCCCTCAAATGTGCAATTTATCGCGCGCTGCAAAGCAAACCGGAAACACCGGTTTCTGGATGTATCCTAATAGCTGGAATTCCCCAGACAAACGCAGTGCACCCTGTAAAGGGGGATGAAAGTTGTTCTGCTGAAGAAATAATCGCGGATCCGGGATACGCAGATTGAGCAACGCAATTTCATTTTGTAAATGCATAATGCACCGGCACTCGCAATCGTTCTCGGCGAAGGGCGAAGTGGGAAGGTGAAAAGCCAGCCTTAAGGGATGCCCGAGGGTGCGATCAGTTATTTAGATTTTCACGACTACTCTCGACACGGTCCCATCGATTTCCCAATTGCACCGTGGTCCTTTTTCGTCCCATTCTTTTTGTTAGAATCGAGAAGAGGAGCTTTTTCGTTGGCCACCCCGAACACGATTCTTCTAATTTCGACCTCCTGAATTATTTCCACCGAGGAGGGAAAGTAAGAAGAATCGAGGGTACCAAGGGGTTGTTATTTTCCAAATCTGGCGGATTTTGAAGCAGGGTAGAATTAAAATAGATGTGCAAGGCTTAAAATAAGTGCGTTGTGGTATTTGAAAGACGTATATATAATGTCATTTGAATTTTTCTTACTGCTACAGTGATATTGTGTTACAGTTCGGAGGTTAAAACGTACATTTTTGAAGCAGGAGTTACAGGAGTCAATTTCCAGTATTTTTATTAACTTCTGGATTTTTTTCATCACGTTATCAGTATAAAAAATACATTGCCCGGAGCGCCATTAGTATATTTAGCTTCTGTTAAAACAATTGCGAACCAAAACCATCCGGGGAAACGAAAAAACAATGTTGGAAAGCTAATTGCAGCTGCGTTTATTAATTTCTACATTTTTCCAATATTGCTGCTCTGTTATTAAAAATAGCCTGCCTCGAATTCCATTGATACATTTACCCCCATTAAGAGAATTCCAAAACAAGTCCACCCCCAGACAGTAGAAATTTTTTTCAAGGCTCCGTCACCATTATTAAAAATCCCCCCAACCCCTCAATTCTAGCGTTATATTTACACCCCAGTAAGAGAATTTCAAAGTCAGTCCACCCCTAGCTAGTAAACATTTTTTCCGTGACTGCTTCACCATTATTAAAAATAAGTGCTGTTCAATTTCATCGATATATTTAGCCCCTCCCCCCTCAATTAAGAGAATTTCAAAACCAGTTCACCCCAACTAGTAACATTTTTTCCAAGACTGCTTCACCATTATTAAAAATAGTCCTTCCACTCTATCGATATATTTACCCCCTATTGAAAGAATTCTCAAACAAGTCCACCCTCAGCAAGTAAACATTTTTCCAAGACTGCTTCACCACTATTAAAAATAACCGCCATTCAATTCCATCGATATATTTACCCCCTATTGCAAGAATTCTCAAACAAGTCCACCCTCAGCTAGTAACATTTTTTCCAAGACTGCTTCACCACTATTAAAAATAGCCAGCTTCAATTCCATCGATATATTTACCCCCATTAAGAGAATTCCAAAACAAGTCCACCCCAGCTAGTAGAAAATTCTTCCAAGGCTTCGTCACCATTATTAAAAATCCAGCCACCCCTTCAATTCTAACGTTATATTTACAAACCATTAAGAGAATTTCAAAACCAGTCTACCCCTAGCTAGTAAACATTTTTTCCGTGACTGCTTCACCGTTATTAAATATAACCGCCCTTCAATTCCATCGATATATTTAAACCCTATTGAAAGAATTCCCAGACAAGTCCACCCTCAACTAGTAAAATTTTTTCCAAGACTGCTTCACCACTATTAAAAATAACCGCGATTCAATTTCATCGATATATTTACCCCCGTTAAGAGAATTCCGAAACAAAACCAACCCCAGGCAGTAGAAAATAATTATACTCGCAAATCGCTGCATCCGACTGTACACCAGGTACATACAAGACACTCTACGACCAATTCTCGATTCAAATAACAATTCGCCAGGCAGAACAACTAAAAGCCTCTCGAAATCAGTGCACAGAGAGCTCCCTCCCCCATAAGAGGCAACGATTGCATCTCCCATGAGTCGATAGTCCAGGACAATAATGATCAGCAGGGGCACCGAAGTCGATGGGAATCATTTTACAGGGCATTCTTTACATGCCTCACCCGAGAGCTCTGTTAATTGCTTTCGTGGAGGCTGCACGAACGATTTCAATTATTCCTCTCTCTCTCTTCTGTCTGGTATGCTCACACTTTTACCCCTAGCGTGCTCGCCGGGGTGGAAATGTGTCGGAATAAAAAATGCCGAGATTTTAATTAGAAGCTTGTCTCGTCATCGTCGAAGATCAGAGTCCTGCTGTATATAAGGGTGTCGCCGTAGACGTCGGCCTCGCTGCGGGGGTGCAATATAGTGAAAACAGCCGGGGTTCGTCGGCGACCCCGTTCACGAAGGGACATCCGTGTTTTCTAACTTTTATCGCAGTCGTTCTGCTTGGGAAATGCGTGTTTTAGTGGCTGCTTGCGAAAATAGACACCCCTTACATGCTGCGTAAGGTGTATCGATACTGTTAAGCTTTTGGGGGAGGTTTTTGATAGAATAATACTTAGGGTGGGATAGTCAATTTCCTATAATGTACACGAGCTTAAATTGTACCGGGTAGTCATTGAATTGTTAAGTCCATGGGAGAAAGTCCATTTAGACTGTTTTACAACTTTTTTTCAATAAGGTGGGCACTCAGGGAGTGGTTTGAGGGGCTGGCAACAAACCTGCGAGATTCTTTGCAAAATGTATCCATGGAATTCTCAGATAGTTAATTATCTATCGACTTAATGCGATGGTGTTTGGTGATAAGCATAGTACCGTGAAGATAACGCGGGGATTGTTTTGAAAATGCTGCATATAATTTAAAAGTAAGTATATTAGCCGTTATTTCTGAAAGTGGAGTATGTCCATTTTTGTGAAAAGTGCGTTTAACACCTTAGGGACCGCTGTAAATTATATGGGACCTGTCCTTAAGGTGTTAAGATAGTTTTAGCTAAACATAGATACCTTTCTTTCGGAATTCAGATGACACAGTCAATGGAGTTAAATATCTTTATGATTTTACCGAAGAAGGTTCGACTGTTACACGCTGTAACATTTCAATATTGGGAGAAGAGGAAGTGTACCACTTTTGCCGGAAGTCAGAAATAGATGTTCTTTTCAGAGGCTTCTTATTGGCCCATATCAGTCGCTCAGAAGTCAACGCGATTAACTCCATTTTTTTTTATATTTTTTTGATTTTTCTAGAATAAAATTCATTCTAGTAAAATTTACAAAAATCAGAAAATTTTAAAAAAATTGACTTAACCGCGTTGGCTTCTGAGCGACTGATATATCTTTTAGAAGATCTCACGAAATAGGCGTAAAATTACATAAAATTCCAAATTTGGGATATCGAGTGCATTTTATATAAACATTTGTCTCAACAGTAGCTATTCAAGCTTCTTTGCGTCATATATGTCCCAGTGGTACCGAAAGGGTCAAATATAACAAGTAACCACGTTCAATATATAATCGTATAAAGAAAAATATATATAAAAATTATTATGAAGTTTAACACTAGAACTACCGGCGTTAAATCTGTTATATTTAAATATATTAAATAAGTACTTTGAAAAAAGGGGAATTCAGAGCTAATCCATTTTGTAATTTCTGTTTAATGAAATAGAAGTAAAATATCTAATCCACGGCCCTGCTATAAATATAGAGACTATTTGGAAAAAATTGAGAACCAGTCACTTTGACTGGTAGTTCTAGTGTTAATCAAAACAACATTGTTCACTTAACTTCTACCTGCATCGCGCAACTAGAGCAATCCCAACCAAAAACCACCCCCTCCGAAGTGTCCACCGATCGGAAAACCCCAACGATCTAAACATCTCAAAAAACTACCCCACCATAAGGCAGTCTCAACGAACGCAGACAATGATCGAACACAAGAACCGACACTCCATCGATGACAATAGATCTCTCCACCCCTGAATCACGCGAGAGTCCACCCCAAAGTGATCTCACCACGAGACCACGTAAAAAATCGCCGATTATTTGGAGAAACACAAGCCGAACAAAATGTTCCTTTCCCATGGCACGATGGTCTCCCGTATCAATCCACCCACGATGGAAAGGCCGAGGACGTCGAAGCACGAGGCTGCTCTGAGTAAACGAGGAAAACTATAGCCGGGGGTAGTTTATGGGCCAATAACAGAGGCGTGTGTCTTGTCGTTGTAAATTATTAAGCCACCCCCTGGCGTCGTTCCTGCCGCGACGATAAAGTGCACACCGGTCTTGATACGTCTGTGGCTCTCGCGGGGAACGTCTTCATGGGATCCCATGGTGGTTGCGCTTCGCGGTCAGACAGGAAATAACGATTAACTCGATGCCATCGACGATGGCGTGTGTATGCAGTAAATCATCGACTTGGCTCGGTCGACGGTGAAAAGCTGTAATCGATACGCGAGCTGGTTTTGATACCGAACACCGTGTCTTGTGCGGGGGGATGACGTATGGGGTGGGGGTTTTAATTCAATGCGAATGAGATAGCATTGAGGATGGAAGCTTGACGGGGGTGGGGTTGGTGAATGGTTTTGTGCGGGTTGGTTTTTGGAAGGTGGAGAATTATTGAATGATGGCGATGAATACTTTGAGGAGGTTGCTTTTTTTTTGAAAGGGCGAAGAATTATTGAAGAGTAGTGACGAGCGGTTTGCAGGGGGTGGGTTTCGAGATGATGCTGGATTGGTAACGCGGAGGTGCAATTAAAGAAATTTACATGAGCTTATCGGATAGTTATACTTAGAAATATATCGATAAATATCTTATCAATTTTTTAATTTCTTATTTGTGATGAGCACTTTGCAGGGGTTGGTACCTGAAAAGATTCTGAATTAGCAAAAAGAAGATGCAGTTAATCAATTCTTCGTAAGCTTAAAAAAAATATCTCAATTATACTTCAATTTCTGAGGGATGAAGTGAGAATAAAGTGTGAGGAGAAATAATTTTCAAAAATTAGAAATTATATCCATCGGGTGTGAGTGAAATCGCTATACTTAGAAATTTATATCGATAAATATTTTAATAATTCTTTCATCTCTGATTAGTGATGAACACTTTGCAGGGGTTGGTACCTTAAATGATTCTGAATTAGCAAAAAGAAGGTGCAATTAATTAACTCCTTGCAAGCTTAACAAATACCTTAATTATACATCAATTTCTGAGGGATGCAGCGAGAATAAAGTCTGAGGAGAAATAATTTTTAAAAATTATAAATTATATCCATCGAGTGCGATTAAAATCGATATCCTTGAAATATATATCGATAAATATTTTAATAATTCTTTTATCTCTGATTAGTGACGAACACTTTGCAGGGGTTGGTGCCTTAAATGATTCTGAATTAGCAAAAAGAAGGTGCTGTTAATTAACTCCTCGCAAGCTTAACAAATACCTTAATTATACATCAATTTCTAAGGGATGCAGCGAGAATAAAATTTGAGGAGAAAAATTTTTTAAAAATTATAAATTATATCCATCGGGTTTGATTAAAATCGATATCCTTGAAATATATATCGATTAATATTTCAATAATTCTTCTATCTCTGAGAGACGAAGAGAGTGTAAAGTAAAGAAAACAAAGGAATTTAAAGTAAAGAGTGTAAAGTTGTGAAAAATTAGAAATCGTATCAACGTAGGATGAATGAATCGGCAAAAGTATCCCTTAAGATCATACGGTCTTGCAGTTATCGTCTGTTGACGATGTTTCGGCTTATGGGGTCCTCTCAAGTTGCCCTTAATATTAAGACGCAGAAGGGTGCTTTATCGACACCCCCGTGCATTAATCCAGTTACAGCCCCTACACCGCGGAAATTTGTAGACGGTTATAAATTTTAAAACTCGCTCAACGCACCTGCGTTCACGCACCCCCTCGCAATTTACGGGGGTTAATCGTATGTATACGGTGCTGGAGCAGTCGCAATCTACATAGGTGCGTTTGCAGGGGAGTTCATATTTTCCTAATATACTGGGTGACTGTCAGGAATTATTTTAAACTCCCATATGCATCTGTGCATCGTTTCATGGTGCAAACAACTTGAGAATTTTACTTTCCATAAGTACAACCTGCCTCTTCACACTTAACAATTCTTCAGCCCCTAAATACAACCCTTAGATGAATTCCCTACAATACAAAAAAATATTACCGTCTTTCAGACACCTCCAATTCCTCATCCCTTCGAGTTTCAACCCTCCACACCCAATATGCCCACGTCCCTATTTAAAAGTGTGTCGGTATCACCCGCAATGGCTAAACCACTCGTTCCACATTCCGAAAAGCTTCCCCATAAAACGCTATTACCCCGTAGCTAACGAGACTGGAAAATTCCATCGATGCTGTGCCAGTGATCCTGATTGGTCGGCTATTAACGACGCGCGGCCATAACGATCATGCGGTGCGCGACAAATACAAATTAATTAATAACGTTCATAAACCACTCGGTCCGGTGGAGAGAGTAGCTTTAACGGCTATGCCGTACCGGGGTTAGTTAATACCCGTTAAATTATCTCCGGTACTTACGCAAAGATCATTAATTTATGCTCTGTCCTACTGCTTTTCCTGCTCGCCTCTCTGCGAAAGGACCGCCATGATAATCCTGTAGAACACTTGCAACCGTTCTCCCGAATCATCGGGACAAAACGTCGAACGTTCCCTTCGAACTGCTGACGGAGAAATTGCAATTAATCATGAGAAAGGGAGGCCCTTCGAGGGCTGCGATCGATGAGAAACGGAAGAGAGGAGGCCTGGTGGAAAATTCAGCGCCACGGACCCAATGCGCAGCAGCTCTTTGGCGCTATTTTAATTCTTCGACGCAATGTATAGTGAGGGACCAGAAACAAGGCGCTTGGAACGGAAGGGGAGATTCCTCTCGCACCGCCTATCCCCGCCATGTCGGACCTGGAAACCTGAGATCGACGAATGACAACCGAAAATAAAACACTCCTTTCGTCGTTCACATGACGCAACGAATGTGGTGGTCTCTCGGCCAATAGCGCGTCAGAATCGAAAATGCGAGAGGGATGTCCCTATCCGTCGGGCGAATCAGAGCAGATTACCGCTCGAGTGCCTTGTTTCTGGTCCCTCACTATACATTGTGTCGAGGAATTAACACTAAAACTACCAAACCAGTCAAAATGACTGGTGCACAATTTTTTCCAAAAATTCTCCAAGATTATAGGAGCGACATAGAATAGATATTGTACGTCCATCTCATAAAACATAAATTACCGAATCGATCATCGTTTCCACCTCTGAATTCCCCTTTTTTCAAAGTACTTATTTAATATATTTAAATATAACAGATTTACTGCCGGTAGTTCTAGTGTTAAAGTTGAAATGGCGCCAAAGAGCCGAGCGAGAGATAGTCCCATTGAAATTTTCTAAACTCACAAACAACAGAACCATTTCTCAGTCCCATTGCTAAACTCGATTCTACGTCCACAATTAACCGGCACCCTTTGTCTTAATTGCCATCGATCGGCAGAGGACCGCAGAGCACATCCATCCGTGGCTCGTTCCACGATATGTTTTCACAGGTAATGGATTGCTCCGTGCCATCTTCTCTCTCGGAATTATAATAGCCTCCCCGTCGGAAGATTAAAGTTCAAATGTCGTGCAACGCTCCTCGAGACGCAAAGAAGCGAGGGCCATCACCGTGAAGAAGGGGTGGTTCGTCGGTGGACGTCCAAGGAAGACGGTACTTTAATTTTCCCCAACGTAGGGGGGGAGAGAGGCAGGTTTTTAAAACGATTGCAACGGCACTGCCATCCGATTGACTTCCACTTTACGGAATTCCACCGGAAGAAATAGTTGGACGGGGTTGTTGCACCCTTCCCGATTCACCCCGAGGGATCGTTCCCGTTTCAGACGGTGTGACACTTCCTCCCTTCCTTTCTCTGGGTTAGCAGCTGTAATTACTACGATTCGGACCCCCTCCCAGGGCCTCTTTCGTCCTCGGACTTATCAGTTAGACGTTACAGGGCGCTGCGATTAAGTGATTGCAAACTGGAGGACAAACTGTCTACCTCTGGCTAAACACTTTCGAATAAGGGTTAGCAATTACTCTTAATTAACGGGGGATAACGCTGCGATGTGGAGATGTCGATGGAATTCCGTAGAGGAGGGTTGCTTGGAGTTTTCGGTTCTGCGGGGGTGGAGAATTTGAGGTGAAAGGAATATCGAAGAAATTTTAATCGGAACGCTTAAAAAGTTATTTAAATTTTGACACAGTGTACTGTTTGTTACACTTTTGCAATTTTTTGTGTTCGAAGCTAAAGGTATAAGCAATTGAAAATGGGAGGAGGCATTGTAGACTAATGACGACATCTATCATTTTTTTTTGTTTTGTTCGCGGGGGACTTCTTGGGTCTTCTGAGCGGACGAAACTAAGTGTCTTACGAAACTATTTTAATACTAGATTTACGGAAGCCGTCAAATTGACGGGTTCTTACTTCTTCTATAAATATTTCTCAATTTTACAGAGATGCTGCACAGTAGATATTTCACGTGTATTTTATAATACAATAATGACTTAACGAATTACCAACTTTGCCGCTTCATCCCTCTTTTCTCAAAGCCCTTATTTAATATATTGCAATGTAACAAATTTCACGCCCGTAAATCTAGTGTTAATTTCTCAGCCGAAAACAGAATTTTTGTTGCAACTTTGTCTTATGCTTTCCCCAAGAAAAACGACTGCCCTATCTCCTGCTATTAAATTTTTTTCATGGACGTCTAGTTTTTAGGGTAAATTGGAAAATATTTATAAAAATAGAAACATTAATGTTAAACTGAAAACGATTGTGATAGGTAAAATAAATATTGCTTAGCACTGATATCATGAAAATAAAAGATTTTGTTAAATTTGTTAGCCGAAAAAGAGCCAGTGCCAGCGAGCACCTGCGCTGAGAAGTCGAATCGCCACCCTCGGTAAAGCGTTAAGCGGTATTTCCATTTCGAACTTTGAAAAAATCGGTATTTTGCATTTCCTCAAAGTAAATCTCTTCGAGAATATCTTTGTCGAATGAGATGCCGGAATTTCAATGAATAACGAAGATGTAGATATTTAAGAATCAGCGTTGTGTACAATTGCACCTTTAGGGGGTATTCTCATGAGTAAGCACTCTACTCACGATGATCGTCATCCCAAACGACAAAAGGGTCGAGTCTTACGATCGCCGATAAATCGTCCCGTGTAATGATCATTAATCTGTAGGTCGTTTTTGCAACATTTTTACTGCGGCCTGTCGAATAATACCGGCTATCATTTTTCGTTGTACATGCATTAAATGGGGTATTAAATCGGGCAGTAAAATGGTATCACGTGGTAGCCTGGGTCCATCCACGTCGATGTGACACCTCGTGGTTCCTGGCCGATCGTTAAAATGTCCCCTTCGAAATGACTGGTCGTAAATCAGAAAAGAGTCGATCGAACATTCGTCACGCGAACGTGGCAAGCTCTCTGCCCTGAACGATGGGGGAAGGAAGAGGGCCTGTGCGAAAGTTTTGCTGGTAAAAATAACGACAGGTTATTTTATTATTGGCTCCCATGTCCACCGGTTTCGGGTAATCGTGTGCTCGATCGGAATATCTGTTCTGCTGGGTTTACTTTATTTGGTTAACGCTAAAAATACCGAGGCGTTTCATTGAAATTAACAGAGCAGCGTTGAATTAATTTTCATTTACAGTCAGAGACTAATAATTTCCAATTATCTGAAATGCGCGATCACAATTTTTAATATTCATAAACGAAAATAACGAAAATTTTCAAATTAATATCACTAACATTCAGACTACCAAGGCGGTTAAAATGACTGGTTGCTAATTTTTCTAAAAATTCTCCAAATTGATTAGTCTTACAAAATTTAAAGTGCTGAATTTATCATGTTTTCCTCTTCATTTCTCGTTTAGCATAGTACTTATTCACCGTATTTAAATATAATAGATATTAAATATCTATTTACATTCACAGAAACTAAAGTTTCTAATCTTTTGTATTATTAACTAAATGCTGTTTTTTTACGATGATGCAATATTAAATTGACAATCTGCTGCAGATCTTTAGGAAAAATATTATCGTGATTTTATAATCAGTCGAATGACCGACCCTGATAAGAATAGATATAAGTAACGTGTCGGCACGTTATATCTCGCAAAAATAGAGAAGTCCTCTGGCCAGCGGTTTTCGTCATCATCGATTCTAACGCCTCATTGGCCGAAAGAACCGCACATTTGTTGCGTCGTCATGGCAACGACGAAAGGACTGTTTTGTTTTCGGTTCTCATTGGTCGATCTCAGGTTTCCAGGACCGCTATGGTGGGGATGGGCGGTGCGAGGTCATACCGCGAGACTTCTCTATTTTTGCGAGGTATAGTGTTAAGGAGATTGAAGGTGTTAAACTATCGTGCGCTTCGAATCTTCGTTCAGCTTCTACAATTCTAATTTTGCGGAAAATAATATATAAGAATTAGGCTTTCATAATTGAGATGAAAGACATTCTTGGAAAAGTTTCGGGGCGAGAAATTTGTAGAGCTAAGGATTAAGTGTATTTCCCGTATCCTAGACTTCTATTTCATTTTGAATGACAGACAAGAATTAAACTTTCAAAATTTCCGCAAATTCTCTCCAAGAGTGTTTCTAGGTCAGAAGTTTGCTCAGTTCTGTCATCAGGTGGTGTCTTCTTCCAAGACTTCTAATTTTACTTAAAAAAAACAGATAGGAATCGGATTTTCAAAATTACAGTAAATCCACTTCAGCCAGCCACGAGTTAAGTGTCTTTTTAATCTCCAACGCTAATAACTTCATTTCAAAGATCAAAATTACATGACAATCTAACAAGACCCAATGATAATCGCCTTTTCAAAATTACAACGAAATCCTCTGCAGAGACGTTTTTAAGTTGGAAATTTTCTCAGTTCGGACCTAAGGCTAGGTGTCTCATCCATCGAATTAATCGCGCTTTAACCAACAGTCACCTTTTTCTTCGGGCCGAAATGGAAAAGGGAGACGAGGGTAGAAAAGGAAGTTCCGTCGTAGGCGTTCGAACTTGGAGTCGAGTGTCGGTGGCACTTAGATGTGGTTCGTTAGTTCCTGGAGATTGCATCTCCCTGGATTTAGCAAGCGAGTTACCTGCGGCTTCTGCGAAAAGCAGCCTGCACGTCGGCCATTACCAGACGATTGCTGGCTCGAGTGCAATTTCGTTTCTGGATATCGAGGTCGGCCGCTGCAATTTCTTAGTTGCCACTTAAGTATCCACTATTTCTCGCACCCGAGTATACTTACATGGACCTCCCCCTGGTTGCTCGATAGATCTTCATTTTTTTCCCGCTTCTTCTGCTCGTCGCTGACATCTTCTACGACGTAGAAGTCGTCTGTGACCTGTTGCAAGCTGGATATTTTTTATTAACCCTTTGCACTCCGGTGTCGCCGCAGCGGCGACATTGTAATGGAAACTGAACTCCCTTGTCCGCTAAACCCGGTGTATTTTTATATTTTTTTGTATTGGGAAACATAATTTTAAAATGTATATAATGTTTTTTTAATGACAAAGGAAGATATTTAATTTTCTACAGGTGTGCTATAGTGTAAATAGTCCTGGAATAGCTGGTAACTCATAATAAGAATTACTCGGACCGCAAAGGCTTAAATGTATTATACTGTAGACAATTAACAAAATTTGGATTTTTTCGGAAAAATATATTCCTCAATGCCTATCAATTCATGCAAATCGAAGATTATTATAATATATTACTTGGTTCCGATGTTATACTATAGTATAATATATTATAATAATCTTTGATTTATATGAATTGATAGGCGTTGAGGAATATATTTTCCCCAAAAAATCCAAATTTTGTTAATTGTCTCCGGTTTAATCAATTTTAACCCTCTGCGGCCCGAGTAATTTTTATTTATATGTATATATTTATATATATAATTTTGCGGCAAACTGCCGTCGCGTTGCTGGCAGCTAACGTCCAAAAAGGCGCCGAGTGCAAAGGTTAATGTTCATTTGGGTAATTTCTAGGTTGATTGGAAGGTTTTAATCGTTGAAGGTGTTCAAATACCTTCATTCTATGGGATTGGTACCGGTAAGTTCCGCTAGGCGCCGTTACGGCGCTGTGGTAGCTCTCGCAAGTACCCTATGAAGGTACAGTTTGAGAAATTGACTTTGATAATTAATAGTGTGCACTTTGATGCGATATTGTAGATGTTATATAATATATAATGCCCCGCAGTGGAGACAGTAGTGTGAAACTGTTTTAATAAGACAAATAAAAGTAACTGGCATTGCAATTTATTATCTTGTTAAAGTTTGTAGATAGATTTAGATGTAAAACAATCTGAAAGGTGTTTTGGTCATTTAGATTTATTGGATAAATACAGAGGAGGTGTGAAAGATGTCCGGTTGAAAAAGTTGGGGAAAATTTTGGCGATTGGGCCTCGTGCGAGGGCAATTTTTAACGATTTTTTACGCGTCGTTAGCCATTCACCGGATTTCGGTGGGGTCGTTACAGGTCGTTTCGCTTATCGATCATAGCCTCCTCGTAGTTGTTATATTCTTTCCGGCTGCATGGAGCCTGTCTTTGATTGCAGTTTTTCCGAGCGGTCGGTGATTTTGGGGAAAATCGATCCGTCATGCTTGCCAGCTGTAACAACAATTCTGCAGATGCTGTGAGATCTGGGATTACAAACGAGTGATCACGCTCAAGTCGAGTGAAAATAATTCTTCTGTTCGAACACCCTCAATTTCGACTTTTTTCCAATATCTGCCAACATGAAATTCATTTTAGACATTTATAAGTGCCAATTGATACTATGGATTTTAAGCTGGGATTGCTTCTTTCAATATAGGTAAATGGCATAGGAAATTTTCAAGTTCTGCAAAATCTATAAAATTGGAAATATTATTTAGACGCGACGCGATAATGTTATTCCTATAATATTAATATTACGTTAAATTATACGATATATCAAGAATCACCGGTCAATTTTTATTTTAGCAATTAAATTCTCAATTATAGCGGATGCAGTCAAAAAACAAATTGTAGGGCAAGGGGTTAAATAAGCTGCTACCAAATCCGAATTAATTTCCGCCACTGTACCTCACCAAGCCAGCCCGTAGAAACTCCGCACAATTCCCTCTAAATCTTGGCAATTTTCGATCACTAGGAAATCGATTAATAATATTCCAAGAAGGAAGGCCCATCAATATCTGCCAGGTTGGCCTGTTAGGCTGTTTTCCATACGTCAGATTGTATTTCTTCCGTTGAAAAACACTCGGAATAATCGGAAAGAGCGTAACGCGGAAACTATACCGCCGCGAGGGTGTCAGGAGGACTCTTTATTGCGCACTGATGGCTTTTCCGATGTGCGCCGCGTGCACGAAACAGCTTCGTCTTCGTGGCGAATCCTACCAAGTCATCCTTACGACGTACCGAAATTCTCCTGTGACTAATGTACGAGCCATTCGGCGACACTCGTTCCTCGGATCGGATGTTTAAGACTGCTCGAGAGGTCTGGCCCAGTTTTATGAAATTGTACGCGGAGGAATTATATCGAAATACCAACGATACATTTCCGGAACTTATGTTTCTCGGGGCTGGAGACATCCTGTCGTCTTTGCCGGGCGCTTCGAAATTGTTTGCGTGAGAGATAATGTATAGAGGGTGGGACGATAACTGTGTCCACATTGAATATTGCTGTTATAATATATATAATATAATATTGTTGTAATAATATGAAAAAGTGTTACCTATACCTCGCAAAAATAAAGAAGTCTCGCAGTCTGAGGTACGGGGAAAGGGGGAGTGTCGCCCGCAACGTCTATCCCCACCATGTCGGCCCTGGAAACCTGTGATTGACCAATGACAACCGAGAACAGAACACTCCTTCCGTCGTTGTCATGCCGACGTGATGAATCTGCGGCTCGTTCGGCCAATAGCGCGTTAGAATCGAAAATGACGCCAGGATGAGGGATTTTTCTATCAGTCAGGCGAATCAGAGCAAACCACAGGCCAGAGGACTTCTCTGTTTTTGCGAGGTATACAAAATTACATGGAATGGAGGAGGGCACATTGTGATATATTTTTTTGCGCGGGTGGAGGCATAGAGGAGATTTCTAGGCCGTATTTATTTTTTTAACGTCAATTTTATCGTTACTCTCGCCGTTATTAACAGCAAACGGGGAGTTATCATTATTAGGATCGATATTATTAACAATATTATTGCAGTTATCATAATTTTTAGTGTTACTAACATGACTTTGGTCATCAGTAACGCCGCTCTGAAGAAATGTGAATGACATTGTATCCACTTTTCATGCAAAATTCAATGCACCGAGCATAATAGAATTTTTAAAAAATATAGAAACCCCGAAGGAGTTTATTAATCTTTCTCAGACATTTCGGTAATAGTAACTGAAAAATATATCTCGTCGTACACTTGGAGAGAATAACGTCGAAGATTCTCAGAACAGGAAATCGCGGTCCGTCTCCGACATTTCCGTCGATCTTTGTTTCCATCGTCTCCAGGGATGTCCCGCGTAGAAAGGAAGATGTCGGGAAAACCTTTCGTTGAATTGAATCCTCCCGGGATGTTTCAGCGTCGTCTTCAGAGTGTTTTAGATTTCCTTTGTTTTTGCATTACATCCCCTTTCAGTTATTTACATCCTCAGCCCGCTCTATTTTGCGGTTTTCACGAAATTCTGCCGTTAAACGTTTCTTTTAATTCCGAGGCTTCTCCTTGAATTTCTTAAATAATCTGAGAAAAAAGCTTTCTTTTTTTGCAAATTTCCTATACTCGACGAAAACTTCTAGGAAGGATACATAATAAATATTAAAATGAAACAAATGTTATTGGTGAAATAAATGTCAGAATTCGGATATTCAATTATTTTGTTTTATTAATTAACGTAGAAGCGAGACGGACATAGCAATCGCAAAATTAATGAACATCGATAAAGTGTTGGAAGATAAATTGTGATGGAGAATTAATGGTGATAATATAATGTATGAGGTGCAGCAGCGACGAATATTTTCACACAATCCAATAGGGGCTATTATTTTAAACAAAAAGGAAAGAAATAATTTCAATTTTACTGAATTAAGAAAATAGGTCATATTAACAGTGTTCCTCATATCTCAAATTCGATTAATTATAACACCCTGTTCGTTAATTAACCCTCAGCAAATCGGATCGCACTCGCAGACCAATTTCTATCATTTTTGGCCACAATTAAATAAACGAAGAATAGTTTAATTCTTTGTAAATTAAAAAATAGTTAATATTAACCCTGCTTTTTAGTCCCCAGATTCGATTAATTGCACCACCCTGTGCTTTAATTAACCCTCAGCAAATCGGATCGCACTCGCAGACCAATTTCTATCAAATTGAATAAACGAAGAATAGTTTAATTCTTTATAAATTAAAAATGGCTAATATTAGCACTGTTTCTTAGTTCTCAGATTCGATTAATTGCACCACCCTGTGCTTTAATTAACCCTCAGCAAGTCGGATCCCACTCGTAGACTAATTTCTATTAAATTGAATAAACGAAGAATAGTTTAATTATTTATAAATTAAAAATAGCTAATATTAGCACTGCTTCTTAGCCCTTACATTCGATTAATTACACCACCCTGTGCTTTAATTAACCCTCAGAAACTCGGATCGCACTCGCAGACCAATTTCAATTATTTTCGGCCACAATTGAATAAACGAAGAATGGTTTAATTCTTCGTAAATTAAAAATAGCTAATATTAGCCCTGCTTCTCAGTCCTCAGATTCGATTAATTGCACCACCCTGTTCGTTAATTCGCCCTCGCCAAATCGGATCGCACTCGCAGACCGATTTCCCTCATTTTCGGGGAAAAGTGAAAAACTCCCCCGCAGTGGGAAACGAAGGCGAGAAGGCTCTCTTTGCATTTTTTTTTCTTTCGGTTCGACTACACCCTCCACCCCTATTATTCCAGCAAGGTTTCGAGGTCGAAGCCCGCATCGAGCACACTTCTCTCTTTTCAATGGAAACTCCCAGTGGATGTGTCGATAATTCTATGGGCTCTCAATTAGCGAGTAGTTCGCCCCGTTCTCCTTCTCGAGTGCCATTACTTGGATTACTTTTCTAGTGTTCCCTATCGACGGTCTCCAGACACCTCCACCCGTAAGTTCCGCGCCGTTTGTACGGTTAATTAATGTACTGAATCATCATCACGGTGCAACTTGGAGGCCGAGATGATTTCATGAATTTTTCCTAAGTCCTTTTTGTACGATTTTCTGCGAATTTTCTAAGTTTCGAGGGCCAAGTGATCGACCTTTCAAAATTTGAACGGATTGGACGAATCTTCAGCTTGTATTTGGTGCAATTTTTTATATTTAATACTGAATCGACCAAGGTAGTCAAAATGATCGGTTATCAATTTTTTCAAAAATTTCCTATATCGTTAGGTCAGCCATCTGGCAAATATTCCAATTGTGTCTTATAAAATCTAAATTACTTAATTAATCATCTTTTTCACCTTTCATTTATTTTTTTCCAAAGTACTTATTTAGTATTTCTAAATATAATAGTTATAACGCTGGCAATTTTTTTTTGGAGTTTTAATATTATTCGGAACTTGAGTTACTTTGGAAACATTGGCAAAATAACGTTGGAGATTAATTGTAAGTCAACGCACGTGTAAAAAATTAATGAGCAGCTGGAATGCTAAGTAACGGAATCAATGGAACCTGCAAGCTTCTGTTAAAACTCCACATCTAGCCGTTTGCAATTTTTCCGCCTCCTCGACTGCAAAGCATCGCCAATCATTCGACGTGCATAAATGATGCATCCTGACACCCGGATGGCGCGATTCGAGACGACTGAATGAAGAATTCAGGCGATGGCCGACTGTCAGGTGGAGTCTCTAATTACGGGAATTCCATCGTCAAACATTACGGCAGGTTGTAGATTCACGATGAGAATTTACCGTCGAAGTCGACGGAATTTTAACGATTCGAATGCATTACTTCGAATGGTAACATGTAATGAATATTAAAATAGAATCGAGAGTAGTTACAGCAGTATAAAACAGGAATTGTAGAAGATACCCGGGTTAACTTTGGTAGAATGAATGTTTTCTATCGTTGCTGATGAATAATAATTGAATTTCAGCTTCGCATTCCATCAACGAGAATACTATAGCGTTGGCAAACTGTGCCGCTTCTCTTGGAGGGGTTTACTCGCCATTTGCTATTTATCTAGCAGACTGTACGCTTACTTTGAATAATACGTATTTTTTCTCTTGTAACTGACGAATGATAATTCATTTATTGACTTCGATTAATAATAATACAGCTAATTTCATAGTTTCAGCAAATAATACTTCGTCTTGTGGAGGGGATTCTCCAAACACGCGCCATTTATCGAGCAGACTGTACGCTCACTTTTAACCCTTAGCACTCCTATGTCGTGCTAGACTCGACTTTATGCAACCCAATTTCTAAAATAATAGTAATAATAATACTAATATAATAATAACAGTTTCTGTTACAGTACACCGTTTTACTCCTGCTCTTTTTTATATATTTTGCAAATTAATTACGCAGTTGTTGATAGGTAACAAAAAATTAAGGAGTGCAAAGCGTTAATACCACCTATTTTTCTTTTTGTGACTGATGAGTGAAAACTGAATATTATAAATAATAACACTGCTAATTTCATACATTTAACAGTTAGTGTTGTACCGTATGAAGGGAATTCCCCCACCATATGCCATTAATCGAGTAGACTGTACACCTTGTAGTGTACAGTTGGCGGGAATGATTGTCACGTTTAAAATCACATTTATTTTCTCATGCAAACACTGACAATAAAGTTTCTATACTTTTACAAGCAGCGCCATTATTATGAGGCAAATCTGAACATCTTTTATTATTATGGCAAAAATGATATTCCATATGAAATTGATAATTCCATTCGATTGTATATATGCAACGAACTCGGAATAATTTCGAGCTTCGATGAAGATCGTACGTTTGATGTCTGATCGGTTACGTTGGAGTGCATTGCAGGTTTTTATGATGGCAGAAATTAAAAAGGAAAAAAAATAGTTGGGAGCTTTCAGTAATGGTGACATTTAACGGCACGGAACCCCCGTCGATTCTGGCGTGTATCGTTTCAATTAACTTTGATTGACTGTCCAGTCTTAATTGAAGCGTTATTGGTGCACCGGCTCGCTCAGGCTGGAATTAATCTCTGCAATTAATAAAATCGAAAACGCGTTTCGTGCTTATCGATGCATTTCGCAGAATGGCCACTCGATTCTGTAAATGATCGGCGAAGATCGACGATAACGATACGCACATGTGCGCCGGCTGTTCGGCCAGTTTTCATACGGTTTCACGCCCGAAATGTCGACGAAAATCGAATTGTTCCAGCGTGAATAACGAGCGTTTGTTATTTCGTTGAAATATCTTCGCTCGTGCTCCTGTGAAGGTTCCTCTTTTTTTCCTGATAAAATGTCTCGTCAGTTTTGTCAGTTGCCGGTAACGGCGCACGTCGAAACATTTTCAAATTTGTTCGCGAAATGACATTTAGAGTTTTAGTTAGAAATTCGAAATTTCGGAGGCATATTCTTCTAAGGTAATTGGGAAATGGGAACTGGTTGGAGATTCTTAGATTCCGTTTAAAGATTCTGGACATCTAGATTTCAAAATATGTAATAATCAAAGAAATTTTGAAACATAGAATGACCTAGGCTCCAAAAATTAAATTTTTAAAGTATCAAAAGATTTATTATACTCAAACAATTTTTTAGATTGAACTCAAAAATCTTGGGTACACAGATTTCAGAAAAGCTATTAATATAAAAATGATAGATACGGAATATTGTGAGGTTCATATTTCGGTATCTATAAGGCCCAAAATTATTTGAAGTAAAAATTTCTACATTCGTCTGGATGACTCTTCAGGATATTTTAATTTCAGAGTAAAATTAGTTGAAAGACCGAGAACATTCTAAGACCCACATAAAAACCTTTGGGACCCAAAAACATTTAAAAAGTCCCACACATTCTGAACTTCGCCTCAGAGATACGAGAATTCAAAAGTACCAATAAATCGGAGAACCGAGAAAGCCCAATTTCAAATCACCGTCAAAATTGCACTCCAAATAATTAAAAACTTTGAAATAACTAGAAAATGTAAGACCCAAAATTATTTGAAGTAAAAATTATTGCATTCATCTGGTTGGCTCTTCAGGATATTTTAATTATAGAGTAAAATTAATTCAAGGACCAGAGCATCCTAAGACCCACATCAAAATCTGTGGGACCCAAAAATATGTAAAAAAATCCACAAATTCTTAACTTCGCCTCAGAGATGCGAGAATTCAAAAAGTACCAATAAATCGAAGAACCGAGAAAGCTCAATTTCAAATCACCGTCAAAATTCCACTCCAAATAATTTAAAACTGAAATAACTAGAAAATGTAAGGCCCAAAATTGACTCCGGCACACCATATTATCCCGTATGCAGCGTGCGAAAATTACGGAACAATTAAACGAAACAATTATACGAGTAATTATTGCGTTTCTTTTTAAACCCAAAAAGGGGGACAATGCAAATGCAGCTACTTTCGATGGCAGATTAAAACTAACGACTTTGGAATCCCGGTGGATTTGCCTCGCATATGGACACGTTGCAGCCAATCGAGCGTACAGTTCACGTAATGGCTAATTACCCGATTAACACCAATTCGATTGATCGGTAATTATTTTACGAGCTCGATGTACCTTGCCA
This sequence comes from Cerceris ruficornis, assembly GCA_963989415.1. Classification (NCBI taxonomy): domain Eukaryota; kingdom Metazoa; phylum Arthropoda; class Insecta; order Hymenoptera; family Crabronidae; genus Cerceris; species Cerceris ruficornis. The sequence continues at coordinate 4,315,798 of OZ022530.1, read as the reverse complement.
TTCTCTCCTCTCTCCTCCTTCCTCCATTCGTATTCACAGAGAATCGTCGATGATCAAGCTGGTTTCAAGTATTCTACGATCCACTTTCATTGACAATTCCTATCGCAAAAAGTTTCTTTCATTAGAAAAAAAAAACAATTCTCCTCCCCTCTCTTATTATAATACCAAATGTGAAATAGCCTGTATAATTCTATTCGTGTTATTGTTACATAATAATGTAAAAATTAAATTGTGCGAGGAAAAGTAATTTTGTAATATTTTGAAAATAATTCTTAGCTAATTGATCAGGGTAGTTGGGTGGATGATCTTATCAGTCGAAAGATAGGGGAGGAGAAGCGACGAGAAGACAGAGCGACGGAGTTATTGAAAACGAAACCAATTTCGCGGGTGCCTAAAGCCTTTTAAGCAATCAACTGTACGTCAAAAGCCAGCCTCGTTTCGTCAATATTTGTCAAAACGCGACGAGAAGTGGCGGAACGAATTTTTTCCCGGCGTTCCCTGCATCGCTGGGACTTTGGAAAAGAAGGCGGGCTTGGTTTGAATAATAGAATTTCTGATTGCGAAGACTTGGAATTTTAATATTAAAAATTAAATTTCACCATCCAAGTGCAGAGCTTTGGAATTTCTATAATTAAAAGCTATTATCCCCGAGGAGAGCTTAAAACCGTCCAAAATAAAAATCAAAGTCCACTCGTAAATTACAGATGCTCAGAAATTTCATATTAAAAATTACAATCCCCCTGAATCTTCGAAACACTTCAAGTAAAAATTAAACTGTGGCCTCACATTGCAAACTCTTAGAATATTAATATTAAAAATACAATCCTCTCTGAAAACATAAAATTTCTCATTCATCCTCGAATTACAAATCCTCAACAATTTAATATTCAAAATTACATTTCCTCCTTTCAATAAAATGACCTCGAAAACGCCCATACAAAATTAAAATACCCTTTGCAACCCCCAATCTACAGGTGACACCCCCCTCAAAAATTCCCCAAACCAATGTCCCACCCCTTCCGCCACCGAATCCCCACAAAACCGCCCAACAAAAAATGAAAATACCCTCTGCAACCCCCAATCTAGCACCGACACCCCTTCTCAAACCTCAAACACTCAAAACCCCCTCAAAAATACCCCCTCTACCAACCAACCACCCCTGACTCCATCTCAGGAATCTCCTCTGATCCGAAGACCACCCCCTAAAAATCGTGACACACACTCACCCCCGTTTTTCCCTCGTAAGATCAATAGTTTTCGAGACACGTACGCGTTCGTTAACCAAGGGGAAGTTTCCCCGATATAACCGGCGCGCTTGCAAGTAAGAGCAGAACCCGAATGGGGTTCTCTATGGTTGCCTCGATCCACCCTCCCACCCTCTCATGGTACCACGTGCCATCTTCGTGACGAGCTCGGCTCGGGGTTCCCTCGCAACCCCTCCCGACACCCCCGGGCATCCGAGCCCAACGGCAAATCGAAACTACTGAACTACTCGGGGCAATTAGTAATAACTAATTAGCCATCGAGGACACGAGCGCGACTCGGGGACGGGGGGAGGTGACGGAAACTTGCCGGTGAGGGAAACTGTATCACGGACGTCGCCAGAAATCGCAACTTGCCGTCAGAATACGTCGACGGAGTGGCGGAGAACTTAAGTCGTTATTCTTAATTGGTTGCTTATGGGGCGCAGACTTGACGGAGTTTCCATCACGGACTTTCTGGGATTCGGCGAGAGCTGATGGTGATTCGGGATGGCGATGTTGAGGGGGATTTTTTTTGGAATTGTTATTTATTTATTTATTCATTTTTAATGGGAAAATTGCCCTATAGTTTCCGAAAATACAATAATTACGATGAAACTAGAATGTAAAGTAAAAAATGAAAATACTACACATATAACAACAAATATATCTATATTGGGGGAATATAATAAGGTAACATTAAGTAAAATAAAGTATATTTTATTATATAATTTAACCCATTGACTGCCAACTGCGAGATATCTCGTAGCTGCATTATAAGTTTGGATTAACCCTTAGGGCTCTATGGGCGCATATATGGGTTTGACGAAAGTCATCCGTGTGGCCTAAGGTCGCATATATGTGTTTTCTCTAAGTCATCGGCCTGGACTAAGGGCGCATATATGCGTTTGTCGATTTTTTCAATCAATATGCAGTCATTGTCGTGTAAAATTAATCCAGGGCCACTCGTTAGTAATTTGCCTTCCTTAGGTAGCGGTTGGGCAGTATTAGGGTCATAAAAATCTCCGGGAATTATAATATATAATTAATTATTTATAGATAATTGTTTTGAAAATTTTCACACACAATTAAATTATTAATTTCTGTTGCAAATATCAAATTAAATTTTTTAGTTGATTGTAAAATGTAATGTTTTAAAATTATAATGTTTATAATAAGTAATTTTAATACTCAAAAATAATAGTCTTTAATTATTTAACCTTCTGCAAAAGAATTACTATAATTTATTACTATTTGCGCCTTGAATAGACACTTCAGTGTGGCGAAAAAGTATTCCGGCCCCAGCGATGGTCAGTTTCAATTTTACGGACCGTTTCGGCCGGGAGTATTTAGAGCTCAAAGGGTTAATAAGTTAACAATATTGGCCGAGCGTGTATAGAAATTTTGGAACAAAAATGTTCTTCGTATCATTACAAATGTCGAGATTATATTTTTGATTAACCCTTTGCAGTCCTATGTCGAGCTATACTCGACATAGCTTTTCACTTCATATTATTTTCTAAAGATTTAATATCGACTTTCCAATTTCATAATGATATTGCAATATCACCTAAATATCCGCAAGTATCTATAGTTATTGCTGCAATTATAAAAAATTGAATAACCAATGACAGAAAATGTTGTGAAATTAATTTCATTTAACTCACTACGAAATTGAGAAAATAATTCGAGCCGCAAAGGGTTAATCAAACCAATGTTTTAAAAACTTTCTGTCATCCTCTCAAATTTTAACAAGCAAAGGTAACATTTCCTTAGTGAATGGCAGTGAATGGGTGAATTTTCCTGGTAATGAATGGGTTAACATTATATACAAATTTTTTAAAATTTACAAAAAGAAAGTTCACTTGTACCTGAATTCTTGACGAATTGTCAACCCCAGTTGCCAATTACTTTTCAAAGGGTCGAAGTCCTTTCAGTTTGAAGTTCGATACGCCGTTTGTTAACAGGGGGTGGCCCTTCTTCGATGATCGTTCCCCGACACGCGAAATCTCGATACGCGATGGTAGAGACGATTAAGTTTCGAAACGAGAATCCACGACAGGATTGCGGCACTTAGTTACCGGGACGAACAAGGTTAACCTGGAATTGGGTACTCCAGAGACCGAGGTCCTGGAACCTGGAATCTCGGTTATTCCGATTAAGTCTTCGTCCCAGTCAGCGAGATCATTCCACTGGAGATGCTGGAAACGCAATAATTCCTATTCCTAATTCCCATCGATTGTTGCACCCCGCTCAAACTTATTTGATGCTTTCAATTAGTATTTTGACACAAAGAGGATTGCATTCTACACTTCTGAATTGCAACAGGATTTTTTCCCATTTTATCTTAGATTTGTCAGAATTGTAGGTTTAGTTAACACTGAATCACGCAAGGCGCTCAAAATACCGAGTTGCCAATTTTTTTCTAAAAACTTCCGAAATTGGTAGGAAAGAATCATCACTTAAATAGAAGTCAAGTCTGACGCACAACCCCTAAGGAATTACCCCTGAAAGAATTAAGCTATTTAAAATTACAAATATAATTACAATCTGCAAGATTTTCAAAACTTTAGACTAATCTTTAAAAAGAAACTAAAGAATTCCCTAATTTATGGCAGTAATTACAATTACCTATAGTTTTTTTTTTACAATTAGTATTAGTATATTAATTACACTACTTACAATAAATTCTTCAACCCCTCTCGAACTATCTTAAAAACGAATTTCCTCTTTAAAGCAACTCCCTGCATTTAAATCTCGCTCTAAAAGCAAAGATAAGAACGCACAACCCCTAAGCAATTGCCCCTGAAAGACTGGAAACAATTTAAAATTACAAATATAATTACAATCTGCAAGATTTTCAAAACTTTAGACTAATTTTTAAAAAGAAACTACAGAATTCCCTAATCCTATGGCAGTAATTACAACAATTGCCTATAGTTCTTGTTGACAATTAATATTAGTATATTAGTTACGTTATTTACCATAAATTCTTCAATCCCTAGCGAACTAACTTAAAATCCACCTCCCTGCATTTAAATCTCTCTGTAAAAGCAAAGACAAGAACGCACAACCCTTAACCAATTACAACCTGCAAGATTTTTAAAATTCTAGACCACAGTTCAAAAGAAACTACAAAATTCCCTAATCTATAGCAGTATTTGCAACAATAGCCTACAGTTTTTTTTGACAATTAATATTAGTATATTAGTTACACTACTTGCAATAAATTCTTCAACCCCAAATTGCAAGATTTTTAAAACTGTAGACCACATTTCAAAAAGAAACTACAGAATTCCCTAATCTATGGCAGTATTTGCAACAATTTTTTTTGACAATTAATATTAGTATATTAGTTATGTTACTTACAATAAATTCTTCAACCCCCAGCGAACTAACTTAAAACCCACCTCCCTGCATTAAATCTCTCTGCAAAAGCAAAGACAAGAACTCACAACCCCTAGCCTATTACCCCTGACGGAATTAAAACAATTCAAAATTACATTCTTCTCATAACGAAAACAGAAAAAAAACAACAACAAGGGAACAAAGCATCCAGCGCAGTTTGACAGCGAGAAATCCACTGGCAGACCCAGACGAGGCGAGAGCCGAAGGGCGAAAGGGGGATGAGATAAGAGAGATTCCTTTAGGATTCACCGAAGCCCCGAGGCCGGGCATGGATTCGTTAATTCAGTAAACACAGGAGGGTGCATCAGCCGGTCTGCGATATTAAACAGGAGGAGATACGTGTCCCGAAGGATCGAGGAAGCTGGAAGACCCGAGAGAAAGGGAGAAACGCAAGTCGAAGGGAGAAAAGTAAAACGAGGCTTGCATCGTGACAGCAAAGCCTCCTTCGCGGGATAAAGGGGCGGAGCTTCCTTATCGAAATTCTTAATTAGAAAATTTTAATTATGCTTCGAGCCACCGACGAGAGAAAGAGACCTCGTAGACACGCGTGAGAGGGTGGCTCGAAGGTGAAAAAGAGAGGAGGACCAGGGGCAAAGGGGGATGAGTCTGGAAGGGGTGAGAGGGTGAAAACCAAAGCTGTGGATGGCGCGAACTCCTCTGTGCCGTGAAGATAGTGAATTTCCGCTGGAAGACGCGGGGGGCCATGCCAACCACCCCTGTGTAGGGGCTTCTGGGGGTGGGATGCCGAAGGTAATTAAGCTTGCGGCATCGTAAAGATGGTTCAACGACGTTGTCCTACCGAGTCGATATTAAATTTCACCTGTGGCCCGTGTTCTGGAAACGCGGCCTAAGGAGTTTCGAGATGCTGGAAACTTCTGCGGCCGGAGTACCATCGGCTAGCACTGCGAGGGTGCAATTAAGAATTCACGGGGTGAAAGTATCAGTCGCGGTTGGTATGGGGTTCGGAAGGATTTATGGGGGTTTCTTTGCATCTTGGAAGCTGCAGGTTTTTAGGCTGGAATTGCTCTTCTGCGTGGAATCACTTAGCTTGTCATATACGACAGTTTTCTTGATCAGTGTTCATCATTTTCATGAACCATAGTTTGTATTTCTGAGATCGTTTTCTAACACTAAACCTACCAATGTTATATTTACTAAAATTTAAATATACTGAACAAGTATTAGGGGGACCGGAAGGTAATGTCGCTTCTTTACATTAAACTCAAACAAATAAATTTGTAACGAGTTTGCGTTTATAACGAATAATATAATGACCCTCGTTATCAACAACCTTTTGTCAGCTAGTGTGCAAATTTTTAATGCCGGATCGATAAAAATCAGTGCTTTTTGAATTAATTTAGATTTTACAAGATGGAAGTGAGAATTTAGGTAATTCTTAGAAAAAAATACCTACTCGGTAGGTTTAGTGTTAATATGCGATAAATATTTAAAAAAAAAATTTTGTAAGAATTAAATCTAATAGACAAGCTAATTTTATTATATAATTATTTAGTGTAGAATTCCTGTCTAGAACAAAGGCTAGTGTCTAGTTAATCTTAGCAATCAATTTACCATACGTTCGTTGAAGATGTCCGCCTTCACGCAAACAATGCTACATAATTAACTAATGTAGAAGATAATCCTCTTCGAATTCAGCGCTATCCGAACAATGTCTTCCCGGACAATGTGGACATCACCGTAACCCAAACTCGTGTCGTATAAACCCAACACGAACGCCCTTAAGACACGGGTCAGAAGTGAGCCCTTTCCTTTACACGAGGGTTAAACCACCCCCAAATCCTGCTTGCCTGACACCAATTTTGCGCCTACTGTCTGCAGGCTGACACTAATTTACGACAGACATTTAGTGGTGACACCGAACTGTGGACCCAAAGGGACGGAAACATCGGGCAAGTTGGAATAAATCATTTATTACGGCAAGCGGAACTTTCGAAAATGTCGGCGTGATTGATGATGATGCAGAAGTAACGAGGACAGTTGCTTTGATTCATTTGCAGATATTGGAAGCACGTCGATGACTGAATGACGTTAAAAGGTGAAAAGGGGGTCGCTGGACTTTGACCTTCGGCTGACCTTAAGTTGATACTCGCGTTTTCTTTGATTAGAAAGGCGAATATTTCGGTATTTTTTATACAGAAAATTGTAGCTGTGATTAATTTGAAAATTTGTATAGGTTATTTATACCTTCTTTGTAATACACAAAACTTTTCAATTTATTGCAAAATAAATTCCAGAGAAGCCTAAAAATTAGAACGAAAGTAGAGAATACCTCGTTCGGTATTTAATTGCTAATTATAAATAGAAAGTATAATATAGAGTGTGTTGGGAAGTTTGAGATGGAAAGACGAGTTGTATTCTGGAAAGGAGCAGTTTTCCGCGAGAGGAGATTATCGAAACTGTTTTAAAAAGAATTATCTCTGCCGTTTTTCCATTAGGCGACAGAGGAGCAGCTAAGAGCTCGAACGCATCTCCTGAAATATTCAGCGGTCTTCAAAGACAATGTTGAAAGCTTTTCGTAGCTACTTACTTCCCTCTCTTTTAATACAGATCGTGCAATTAACGTCTTAGTTCTGCGACGAGACCGGCATGGAAATTGACTTGCGAGAAGAACGTCGATATTTTAACCAAGATGCATTTTCACGGGTCGTTGCTTCCATAATTGTCGTCACAAACCTTGCGAGATGCAAAACTGGGGTTTGCACTGCAACCAATGAAGATCGAGACTTGTACCCAAAAGCATCTTAAACTAGACTATTCAACGATTACAACTAAAAAAAATTCATCCCTCTACGAGCCCCAGAAGCGGAGATACGAATTTTCAAACCTAAGCCTGCACCGCTCCCCTGGCCGCCCTGACCCCTCGCCGAGGGCCCCCCAAAAATCGGACACCCCCCACTTTGAAGTTAGATATCTCGCGTGTTTTTGGACGGATCCCGATGAAACTTTTTCCACGTGTTCCTTGGACTCTTGGCTTTCGATCTACGCCACTGAAATGATCCTGCATCAATTAGTTTTTTCACCACGGTCCCGAGACGGCAAAATGAACTCTGCGATTAAACGGATGAAGATAGAGACTTGTACCCAAAAGCATCTTAAACTAGACTATTCAACGACTACAACTAAAAAAAATTCATCCCTCTACGACCCCCAGAAGCGGAGATACGAATTTTCAAACCTAAGCCTGCACCGCTCCCCTGGCCGCCCTGACCCCTCGCCGAGGGCCTCCCAAAAATCGGACACCCCCCACTTTGAAGTTAGATATCTCGCGTGTTTTTGGACGGATCCCGATGAAACTTTTTCCACGTGTTCCTTGGACTCTTGGCTTTCGATCTACGCCACTGAAATGATCCTGCATCAATTAGTTTTTTCACCACGGTCCCGAGACGGCAAAATGAACTCTGCGATTAAACGGATGAAGATAGAGACTTGTACCCAAAAGCATCTTAAACTAGACTATTCAACGACTACAACTAAAAAAAATTCATCCCTCTACGACCCCCAGAAGCGGAGATACGAATTTTCAAACCTAAGCCTGCACCGCTCCCCTGGCCGCCCTGACCCCTCGCCGAGGGCCTCCCAAAAATCGGACACCCCCCACTTTGAAGTTAGATATCTCGCGTGTTTTTGGACGGATCCCGATGAAACTTTTTCCACGTGTTCCTTGGACTCTTGGCTTTCGATCTACGCCACTGAAATGATCCTGCATCAATTAGTTTTTTCACCACGGTCCCGAGACGGCAAAATGAACTCTGCGATTAAACGGATGAAGATAGAGACTTGTACCCAAAAGCATCTTAAAATAGACTCTTCAACGATTACAACTAAAAAAAAATCATCCCTCTACGACCCCCAGAAGCCGAGATACGAATTTTCAAACCTAAGCCTGCACCGCTCCCCTGGCCGCCCTGACCCCTCGCCAAGGGCCTCCCAAAAATCGGACACCCCCCACTTTGAAGTTAGATATCTCGCGTGTTTTTGGACGGATCCCGATGAAACTTTTTCCACGTGTTCCTTGGACTCTTGGCTTTCGATCTACGCCACTGAAATGATCCTGCATCAATTAGTTTTTTCACCACGGTCCCGAGACGGCAAAATGAACTCTGCGATTAAACGGATGAAGATAGAGACTTGTACCCAAAAGCATCTTAAACTAGACTATTCAACGACTACAACTAAAAAAAATTCATCCCTCTACGACCCCCAGAAGCGGAGATACGAATTTTCAAACCTAAGCCTGCACCGCTCCCCTGGCCGCCCTGACCCCTCGCCGAGGGCCTCCCAAAAATCGGACACCCCCCACTTTGAAGTTAGATATCTCGCGTGTTTTTGGACGGATCCCGATGAAACTTTTTCCACGTGTTCCTTGGACTCTTGGCTTTCGATCTACGCCACTGAAATGATCCTGCATCAATTAGTTTTTTCACCACGGTCCCGAGACGGCAAAATGAACTCTGCGATTAAACGGATGAAGATAGAGACTTGTACCCAAAAGCATCTTAAACTAGACTATTCAACGACTACAACTAAAAAAAATTCATCCCTCTACGACCCCCAGAAGCGGAGATACGAATTTGCAAACCTAAGCCTGCACCGCTCCCCTGGCCGCCCTGACCCCTCGCCGAGGGCCTCCCAAAAATCGGACACCCCCCACTTTGAAGTTAGATATCTCGCGTGTTTTTGGACGGATCCCGATGAAACTTTTTCCACGTGTTCCTTGGACTCTTGGCTTTCGATCTACGCCACTGAAATGATCCTGCATCAATTAGTTTTTTCACCACGGTCCCGAGACGGCAAAATGAACTCTGCGATTAAACGGATGAAGATAGAGACTTGTACCCAAAAGCATCTTAAACTAGACTATTCAACGACTACAACTAAAAAAAATTCATCCCTCTACGACCCCCAGAAGCGGAGATACGAATTTGCAAACCTAAGCCTGCACCGCTCCCCTGGCCGCCCTGACCCCTCGCCGAGGGCCTCCCAAAAATCGGACACCCCCCACTTTGAAGTTAGATATCTCGCGTGTTTTTGGACGGATCCCGATGAAACTTTTTCCACGTGTTCCTTGGACTCTTGGCTTTCGATCTACGCCACTGAAATGATCCTGCATCAATTAGTTTTTTCACCACGGTCCCGAGACGGCAAAATGAACTCTGCGATTAAACGGATGAAGATAGAGACTTGTACCCAAAAGCATCTTAAAATAGACTCTTCAACGATTACAACTAAAAAAAAATCATCCCTCTACGACCCCCAGAAGCGGAGATACGAATTTTCAAACCTAAGCCTGCACCGCTCCCCTGGCCGCCCTGACCCCTCGCCGAGGGCCTCCCAAAAATCGGACACCCCCCACTTTGAAGTTAGATATCTCGCGTGTTTTTGGACGGATCCCGATGAAACTTTTTCCACGTGTTCCTTGGACTCTTGGCTTTCGATCTACGCCACTGAAATGATCCTGCATCAATTAGTTTTTTCACCACGGTCCCGAGACGGCAAAATGAACTCTGCGATTAAACGGATGAAGATAGAGACTTGTACCCAAAAGCATCTTAAACTAGACTATTCAACGACTACAACTAAAAAAAATTCATCCCTCTACGACCCCCAGAAGCGGAGATACGAATTTTCAAACCTAAGCCTGCACCGCTCCCCTGGCCGCCCTGACCCCTCGCCGAGGGCCTCCCAAAAATCGGACACCCCCCACTTTGAAGTTAGATATCTCGCGTGTTTTTGGACGGATCCCGATGAAACTTTTTCCACGTGTTCCTTGGACTCTTGGCTTTCGATCTACGCCACTGAAATGATCCTGCATCAATTAGTTTTTTCACCACGGTCCCGAGACGGCAAAATGAACTCTGCGATTAAACGGATGAAGATAGAGACTTGTACCCAAAAGCATCTTAAAATAGACTCTTCAACGATTACAACTAAAAAAAAATCATCCCTCTACGACCCCCAGAAGCCGAGATACGAATTTTCAAACCTAAGCCTGCACCGCTCCCCTGGCCGCCCTGACCCCTCGCCAAGGGCCTCCCAAAAATCGGACACCCCCCACTTTGAAGTTAGATATCTCGCGTGTTTTTGGACGGATCCCGATGAAACTTTTTCCACGTGTTCCTTGGACTCTTGGCTTTCGATCTACGCCACTGAAATGATCCTGCATCAATTAGTTTTTTCACCACGGTCCCGAGACGGCAAAATGAACTCTGCGATTAAACGGATGAAGATAGAGACTTGTACCCAAAAGCATCTTAAACTAGACTATTCAACGACTACAACTAAAAAAAATTCATCCCTCTACGACCCCCAGAAGCGGAGATACGAATTTTCAAACCTAAGCCTGCACCGCTCCCCTGGCCGCCCTGACCCCTCGCCGAGGGCCTCCCAAAAATCGGACACCCCCCACTTTGAAGTTAGATATCTCGCGTGTTTTTGGACGGATCCCGATGAAACTTTTTCCACGTGTTCCTTGGACTCTTGGCTTTCGATCTACGCCACTGAAATGATCCTGCATCAATTAGTTTTTTCACCACGGTCCCGAGACGGCAAAATGAACTCTGCGATTAAACGGATGAAGATAGAGACTTGTACCCAAAAGCATCTTAAAATAGACTCTTCAACGATTACAACTAAAAAAAAATCATCCCTCTACGACCCCCAGAAGCCGAGATACGAATTTTCAAACCTAAGCCTGCACCGCTCCCCTGGCCGCCCTGACCCCTCGCCAAGGGCCTCCCAAAAATCGGACACCCCCCACTTTGAAGTTAGATATCTCGCGTGTTTTTGGACGGATCCCGATGAAACTTTTTCCACGTGTTCCTTGGACTCTTGGCTTTCGATCTACGCCACTGAAATGATCCTGCATCAATTAGTTTTTTCACCACGGTCCCGAGACGGCAAAATGAACTCTGCGATTAAACGGATGAAGATAGAGACTTGTACCCAAAAGCATCTTAAAATAGACTCTTCAACGATTACAACTAAAAAAAAATCATCCCTCTACGACCCCCAGAAGCGGAGATACGAATTTGCAAACCTAAGCCTGCACCGCTCCCCTGGCCGCCCTGACCCCTCGCCGAGGGCCTCCCAAAAATCGGACACCCCCCACTTTGAAGTTAGATATCTCGCGTGTTTTTGGACGGATCCCGATGAAACTTTTTCCACGTGTTCCTTGGACTCTTGGCTTTCGATCTACGCCACTGAAATGATCCTGCATCAATTAGTTTTTTCACCACGGTCCCGAGACGGCAAAATGAACTCTGCGATTAAACGGATGAAGATAGAGACTTGTACCCAAAAGCATCTTAAACTAGACTATTCAACGACTACAACTAAAAAAAATTCATCCCTCTACGACCCCCAGAAGCGGAGATACGAATTTGCAAACCTAAGCCTGCACCGCTCCCCTGGCCGCCCTGACCCCTCGCCGAGGGCCTCCCAAAAATCGGACACCCCCCACTTTGAAGTTAGATATCTCGCGTGTTTTTGGACGGATCCCGATGAAACTTTTTCCACGTGTTCCTTGGACTCTTGGCTTTCGATCTACGCCACTGAAATGATCCTGCATCAATTAGTTTTTTCACCACGGTCCCGAGACGGCAAAATGAACTCTGCGATTAAACGGATGAAGATAGAGACTTGTACCCAAAAGCATCTTAAACTAGACTATTCAACGACTACAACTAAAAAAAATTCATCCCTCTACGACCCCCAGAAGCGGAGATACGAATTTTCAAACCTAAGCCTGCACCGCTCCCCTGGCCGCCCTGACCCCTCGCCGAGGGCCTCCCAAAAATCGGACACCCCCCACTTTGAAGTTAGATATCTCGCGTGTTTTTGGACGGATCCCGATGAAACTTTTTCCACGTGTTCCTTGGACTCTTGGCTTTCGATCTACGCCACTGAAATGATCCTGCATCAATTAGTTTTTTCACCACGGTCCCGAGACGGCAAAATGAACTCTGCGATTAAACGGATGAAGATAGAGACTTGTACCCAAAAGCATCTTAAACTAGACTATTCAACGACTACAACTAAAAAAAATTCATCCCTCTACGACCCCCAGAAGCGGAGATACGAATTTGCAAACCTAAGCCTGCACCGCTCCCCTGGCCGCCCTGACCCCTCGCCAAGGGCCTCCCAAAAATCGGACACCCCCCACTTTGAAGTTAGATATCTCGCGTGTTTTTGGACGGATCCCGATGAAACTTTTTCCACGTGTTCCTTGGACTCTTGGCTTTCGATCTACGCCACTGAAATGATCCTGCATCAATTAGTTTTTTCACCACGGTCCCGAGACGGCAAAATGAACTCTGCGATTAAACGGATGAAGATAGAGACTTGTACCCAAAAGCATCTTAAACTAGACTATTCAACGACTACAACTAAAAAAAATTCATCCCTCTACGACCCCCAGAAGCGGAGATACGAATTTTCAAACCTAAGCCTGCACCGCTCCCCTGGCCGCCCTGACCCCTCGCCGAGGGCCTCCCAAAAATCGGACACCCCCCACTTTGAAGTTAGATATCTCGCGTGTTTTTGGACGGATCCCGATGAAACTTTTTCCACGTGTTCCTTGGACTCTTGGCTTTCGATCTACGCCACTGAAATGATCCTGCATCAATTAGTTTTTTCACCACGGTCCCGAGACGGCAAAATGAACTCTGCGATTAAACGGATGAAGATAGAGACTTGTACCCAAAAGCATCTTAAAATAGACTCTTCAACGATTACAACTAAAAAAAAATCATCCCTCTACGACCCCCAGAAGCCGAGATACGAATTTTCAAACCTAAGCCTGCACCGCTCCCCTGGCCGCCCTGACCCCTCGCCGAGGGCCTCCCAAAAATCGGACACCCCCCACTTTGAAGTTAGATATCTCGCGTGTTTTTGGACGGATCCCGATGAAACTTTTTCCACGTGTTCCTTGGACTCTTGGCTTTCGATCTACGCCACTGAAATGATCCTGCATCAATTAGTTTTTTCACCACGGTCCCGAGACGGCAAAATGAACTCTGCGATTAAACGGATGAAGATAGAGACTTGTACCCAAAAGCATCTTAAACTAGACTATTCAACGACTACAACTAAAAAAAATTCATCCCTCTACGACCCCCAGAAGCGGAGATACGAATTTGCAAACCTAAGCCTGCACCGCTCCCCTGGCCGCCCTGACCCCTCGCCAAGGGCCTCCCAAAAATCGGACACCCCCCACTTTGAAGTTAGATATCTCGCGTGTTTTTGGACGGATCCCGATGAAACTTTTTCCACGTGTTCCTTGGACTCTTGGCTTTCGATCTACGCCACTGAAATGATCCTGCATCAATTAGTTTTTTCAGCACGGTCCCGAGACGGCAAAATGAACTCTGCGATTAAACGGATGAAGATAGAGACTTGTACCCAAAAGCATCTTAAACTAGACTATTCAACGACTACAACTAAAAAAAATTCATCCCTCTACGACCCCCAGAAGCGGAGATACGAATTTTCAAACCTAAGCCTGCACCGCTCCCCTGGCCGCCCTGACCCCTCGCCGAGGGCCTCCCAAAAATCGGACACCCCCCACTTTGAAGTTAGATATCTCGCGTGTTTTTGGACGGATCCCGATGAAACTTTTTCCACGTGTTCCTTGGACTCTTGGCTTTCGATCTACGCCACTGAAATGATCCTGCATCAATTAGTTTTTTCACCACGGTCCCGAGACGGCAAAATGAACTCTGCGATTAAACGGATGAAGATAGAGACTTGTACCCAAAAGCATCTTAAAATAGACTCTTCAACGATTACAACTAAAAAAAAATCATCCCTCTACGACCCCCAGAAGCCGAGATACGAATTTTCAAACCTAAGCCTGCACCGCTCCCCTGGCCGCCCTGACCCCTCGCCAAGGGCCTCCCAAAAATCGGACACCCCCCACTTTGAAGTTAGATATCTCGCGTGTTTTTGGACGGATCCCGATGAAACTTTTTCCACGTGTTCCTTGGACTCTTGGCTTTCGATCTACGCCACTGAAATGATCCTGCATCAATTAGTTTTTTCACCACGGTCCCGAGACGGCAAAATGAACTCTGCGATTAAACGGATGAAGATAGAGACTTGTACCCAAAAGCATCTTAAAATAGACTCTTCAACGATTACAACTAAAAAAAAATCATCCCTCTACGACCCCCAGAAGCCGAGATACGAATTTTCAAACCTAAGCCTGCACCGCTCCCCTGGCCGCCCTGACCCCTCGCCAAGGGCCTCCCAAAAATCGGACACCCCCCACTTTGAAGTTAGATATCTCGCGTGTTTTTGGACGGATCCCGATGAAACTTTTTCCACGTGTTCCTTGGACTCTTGGCTTTCGATCTACGCCACTGAAATGATCCTGCATCAATTAGTTTTTTCACCACGGTCCCGAGACGGCAAAATGAACTCTGCGATTAAACGGATGAAGATAGAGACTTGTACCCAAAAGCATCTTAAACTAGACTATTCAACGACTACAACTAAAAAAAATTCATCCCTCTACGACCCCCAGAAGCGGAGATACGAATTTTCAAACCTAAGCCTGCACCGCTCCCCTGGCCGCCCTGACCCCTCGCCGAGGGCCTCCCAAAAATCGGACACCCCCCACTTTGAAGTTAGATATCTCGCGTGTTTTTGGACGGATCCCGATGAAACTTTTTCCACGTGTTCCTTGGACTCTTGGCTTTCGATCTACGCCACTGAAATGATCCTGCATCAATTAGTTTTTTCACCACGGTCCCGAGACGGCAAAATGAACTCTGCGATTAAACGGATGAAGATAGAGACTTGTACCCAAAAGCATCTTAAACTAGACTATTCAACGACTACAACTAAAAAAAATTCATCCCTCTACGACCCCCAGAAGCGGAGATACGAATTTGCAAACCTAAGCCTGCACCGCTCCCCTGGCCGCCCTGACCCCTCGCCAAGGGCCTCCCAAAAATCGGACACCCCCCACTTTGAAGTTAGATATCTCGCGTGTTTTTGGACGGATCCCGATGAAACTTTTTCCACGTGTTCCTTGGACTCTTGGCTTTCGATCTACGCCACTGAAATGATCCTGCATCAATTAGTTTTTTCACCACGGTCCCGAGACGGCAAAATGAACTCTGCGATTAAACGGATGAAGATAGAGACTTGTACCCAAAAGCATCTTAAACTAGACTATTCAACGACTACAACTAAAAAAAATTCATCCCTCTACGACCCCCAGAAGCGGAGATACGAATTTTCAAACCTAAGCCTGCACCGCTCCCCTGGCCGCCCTGACCCCTCGCCGAGGGCCTCCCAAAAATCGGACACCCCCCACTTTGAAGTTAGATATCTCGCGTGTTTTTGGACGGATCCCGATGAAACTTTTTCCACGTGTTCCTTGGACTCTTGGCTTTCGATCTACGCCACTGAAATGATCCTGCATCAATTAGTTTTTTCACCACGGTCCCGAGACGGCAAAATGAACTCTGCGATTAAACGGATGAAGATAGAGACTTGTACCCAAAAGCATCTTAAAATAGACTCTTCAACGATTACAACTAAAAAAAAATCATCCCTCTACGACCCCCAGAAGCCGAGATACGAATTTTCAAACCTAAGCCTGCACCGCTCCCCTGGCCGCCCTGACCCCTCGCCGAGGGCCTCCCAAAAATCGGACACCCCCCACTTTGAAGTTAGATATCTCGCGTGTTTTTGGACGGATCCCGATGAAACTTTTTCCACGTGTTCCTTGGACTCTTGGCTTTCGATCTACGCCACTGAAATGATCCTGCATCAATTAGTTTTTTCACCACGGTCCCGAGACGGCAAAATGAACTCTGCGATTAAACGGATGAAGATAGAGACTTGTACCCAAAAGCATCTTAAACTAGACTATTCAACGACTACAACTAAAAAAAATTCATCCCTCTACGACCCCCAGAAGCGGAGATACGAATTTGCAAACCTAAGCCTGCACCGCTCCCCTGGCCGCCCTGACCCCTCGCCAAGGGCCTCCCAAAAATCGGACACCCCCCACTTTGAAGTTAGATATCTCGCGTGTTTTTGGACGGATCCCGATGAAACTTTTTCCACGTGTTCCTTGGACTCTTGGCTTTCGATCTACGCCACTGAAATGATCCTGCATCAATTAGTTTTTTCACCACGGTCCCGAGACGGCAAAATGAACTCTGCGATTAAACGGATGAAGATAGAGACTTGTACCCAAAAGCATCTTAAAATAGACTCTTCAACGATTACAACTAAAAAAAAATCATCCCTCTACGACCCCCAGAAGCCGAGATACGAATTTTCAAACCTAAGCCTGCACCGCTCCCCTGGCCGCCCTGACCCCTCGCCAAGGGCCTCCCAAAAATCGGACACCCCCCACTTTGAAGTTAGATATCTCGCGTGTTTTTGGACGGATCCCGATGAAACTTTTTCCACGTGTTCCTTGGACTCTTGGCTTTCGATCTACGCCACTGAAATGATCCTGCATCAATTAGTTTTTTCACCACGGTCCCGAGACGGCAAAATGAACTCTGCGATTAAACGGATGAAGATAGAGACTTGTACCCAAAAGCATCTTAAAATAGACTCTTCAACGATTACAACTAAAAAAAAATCATCCCTCTACGACCCCCAGAAGCGGAGATACGAATTTGCAAACCTAAGCCTGCACCGCTCCCCTGGCCGCCCTGACCCCTCGCCGAGGGCCTCCCAAAAATCGGACACCCCCCACTTTGAAGTTAGATATCTCGCGTGTTTTTGGACGGATCCCGATGAAACTTTTTCCACGTGTTCCTTGGACTCTTGGCTTTCGATCTACGCCACTGAAATGATCCTGCATCAATTAGTTTTTTCACCACGGTCCCGAGACGGCAAAATGAACTCTGCGATTAAACGGATGAAGATAGAGACTTGTACCCAAAAGCATCTTAAACTAGACTATTCAACGACTACAACTAAAAAAAATTCATCCCTCTACGACCCCCAGAAGCGGAGATACGAATTTTCAAACCTAAGCCTGCACCGCTCCCCTGGCCGCCCTGACCCCTCGCCGAGGGCCTCCCAAAAATCGGACACCCCCCACTTTGAAGTTAGATATCTCGCGTGTTTTTGGACGGATCCCGATGAAACTTTTTCCACGTGTTCCTTGGACTCTTGGCTTTCGATCTACGCCACTGAAATGATCCTGCATCAATTAGTTTTTTCACCACGGTCCCGAGACGGCAAAATGAACTCTGCGATTAAACGGATGAAGATAGAGACTTGTACCCAAAAGCATCTTAAAATAGACTCTTCAACGATTACAACTAAAAAAAAATCATCCCTCTACGACCCCCAGAAGCCGAGATACGAATTTTCAAACCTAAGCCTGCACCGCTCCCCTGGCCGCCCTGACCCCTCGCCAAGGGCCTCCCAAAAATCGGACACCCCCCACTTTGAAGTTAGATATCTCGCGTGTTTTTGGACGGATCCCGATGAAACTTTTTCCACGTGTTCCTTGGACTCTTGGCTTTCGATCTACGCCACTGAAATGATCCTGCATCAATTAGTTTTTTCACCACGGTCCCGAGACGGCAAAATGAACTCTGCGATTAAACGGATGAAGATAGAGACTTGTACCCAAAAGCATCTTAAAATAGACTCTTCAACGATTACAACTAAAAAAAAATCATCCCTCTACGACCCCCAGAAGCCGAGATACGAATTTTCAAACCTAAGCCTGCACCGCTCCCCTGGCCGCCCTGACCCCTCGCCGAGGGCCCCCCAAAAATCGGACACCCCCCACTTTGAAGTTAGATATCTCGCGTGTTTTTGGACGGATCCCGATGAAACTTTTTCCACGTGTTCCTTGGACTCTTGGCTTTCGATCTACGCCACTGAAATGATCCTGCATCAATTAGTTTTTTCACCACGGTCCCGAGACGGCAAAATGAACTCTGCGATTAAACGGATGAAGATCGAGACTTGTACCCAAAAGCATCTTAAACTAGACTATTCAACGATTACAACTAAAAAAAATTCATCCCTCTACGAGCCCCAGAAGCGGAGATACGAATTTTCAAACCTAAGCCTGCACCGCTCCCCTGGCCGCCCTGACCCCTCGCCGAGGGCCCCCCAAAAATCGGACACCCCCCACTTTGAAGTTAGATATCTCGCGTGTTTTTGGACGGATCCCGATGAAACTTTTTCCACGTGTTCCTTGGACTCTTGGCTTTCGATCTACGCCACTGAAATGATCCTGCATCAATTAGTTTTTTCACCACGGTCCCGAGACGGCAAAATGAACTCTGCGATTAAACGGATGAAGATAGAGACTTGTACCCAAAAGCATCTTAAACTAGACTATTCAACGACTACAACTAAAAAAAATTCATCCCTCTACGACCCCCAGAAGCCGAGATACGAATTTTCAAACCTAAGCCTGCACCGCTCCCCTGGCCGCCCTGACCCCTCGCCGAGGGCCTCCCAAAAATCGGACACCCCCCACTTTGAAGTTAGATATCTCGCGTGTTTTTGGACGGATCCCGATGAAACTTTTTCCACGTGTTCCTTGGACTCTTGGCTTTCGATCTACGCCACTGAAATGATCCTGCATCAATTAGTTTTTTCACCACGGTCCCGAGACGGCAAAATGAACTCTGCGATTAAACGGATGAAGATAGAGACTTGTACCCAAAAGCATCTTAAAATAGACTCTTCAACGATTACAACTAAAAAAAAATCATCCCTCTACAACCCCCAGAAGCCGAGATACGAATTTTCAAACCTAAGCCTGCACCGCTCCCCTGGCCGCCCTGACCCCTCGCCGAGGGCCTCCCAAAAATCGGACACCCCCCACTTTGAAGTTAGATATCTCGCGTGTTTTTGGACGGATCCCGATGAAACTTTTTCCACGTGTTCCTTGGACTCTTGGCTTTCGATCTACGCCACTGAAATGATCCTGCATCAATTAGTTTTTTCACCACGGTCCCGAGACGGCAAAATGAACTCTGCGATTAAACGGATGAAGATAGAGACTTGTACCCAAAAGCATCTTAAAATAGACTCTTCAACGATTACAACTAAAAAAAAATCATCCCTCTACGACCCCCAGAAGCCGAGATACGAATTTTCAAACCTAAGCCTGCACCGCTCCCCTGGCCGCCCTGACCCCTCGCCGAGGGCCTCCCAAAAATCGGACACCCCCCACTTTGAAGTTAGATATCTCGCGTGTTTTTGGACGGATCCCGATGAAACTTTTTCCACGTGTTCCTTGGACTCTTGGCTTTCGATCTACGCCACTGAAATGATCCTGCATCAATTAGTTTTTTCACAAGACTCCCGAGACGGCAAAATGAACTCTGCGATTAAACGGATGAAGATAGAGACTTGTACCCAAAAGCATCTTAAACTAGACTATTCAACGACTACAACTAAAAAAAATTCATCCCTCTACGACCCCCAGAAGCGGAGATACGAATTTGCAAACCTAAGCCTGCACCGCTCCCCTGGCCGCCCTGACCCCTCGCCGAGGGCCTCCCAAAAATCGGACACCCCCCACTTTGAAGTTAGATATCTCGCGTGTTTTTGGACGGATCCCGATGAAACTTTTTCCACGTGTTCCTTGGACTCTTGGCTTTCGATCTACGCCACTGAAATGATCCTGCATCAATTAGTTTTTTCACAAGACTCCCGAGACGGCAAAATGAACTCTGCGATTAAACGGATGAAGATAGAGACTTGTACCCAAAAGCATCTTAAACTAGACTATTCAACGACTACAACTAAAAAAAATTCATCCCTCTACGACCCCCAGAAGCGGAGATACGAATTTGCAAACCTAAGCCTGCACCGCTCCCCTGGCCGCCCTGACCCCTCGCCGAGGGCCTCCCAAAAATCGGACACCCCCCACTTTGAAGTTAGATATCTCGCGTGTTTTTGGACGGATCCCGATGAAACTTTTTCCACGTGTTCCTTGGACTCTTGGCTTTCGATCTACGCCACTGAAATGATCCTGCATCAATTAGTTTTTTCACAAGACTCCCGAGACGGCAAAATGAACTCTGCGATTAAACGGATGAAGATAGAGACTTGTACCCAAAAGCATCTTAAACTAGACTATTCAACGACTACAACTAAAAAAAATTCATCCCTCTACGACCCCCAGAAGCGGAGATACGAATTTGCAAACCTAAGCCTGCACCGCTCCCCTGGCCGCCCTGACCCCTCGCCGAGGGCCTCCCAAAAATCGGACACCCCCCACTTTGAAGTTAGATATCTCGCGTGTTTTTGGACGGATCCCGATGAAACTTTTTCCACGTGTTCCTTGGACTCTTGGCTTTCGATCTACGCCACTGAAATGATCCTGCATCAATTAGTTTTTTCACAAGACTCCCGAGACGGCAAAATGAACTCTGCGATTAAACGGATGAAGATAGAGACTTGTACCCAAAAGCATCTTAAACTAGACTATTCAACGACTACAACTAAAAAAAATTCATCCCTCTACGACCCCCAGAAGCGGAGATACGAATTTGCAAACCTAAGCCTGCACCGCTCCCCTGGCCGCCCTGACCCCTCGCCGAGGGCCTCCCAAAAATCGGACACCCCCCACTTTGAAGTTAGATATCTCGCGTGTTTTTGGACGGATCCCGATGAAACTTTTTCCACGTGTTCCTTGGACTCTTGGCTTTCGATCTACGCCACTGAAATGATCCTGCATCAATTAGTTTTTTCACAAGACTCCCGAGACGGCAAAATGAACTCTGCGATTAAACGGATGAAGATAGAGACTTGTACCCAAAAGCATCTTAAACTAGACTATTCAACGACTACAACTAAAAAAAATTCATCCCTCTACGACCCCCAGAAGCGGAGATACGAATTTGCAAACCTAAGCCTGCACCGCTCCCCTGGCCGCCCTGACCCCTCGCCGAGGGCCTCCCAAAAATCGGACACCCCCCACTTTGAAGTTAGATATCTCGCGTGTTTTTGGACGGATCCCGATGAAACTTTTTCCACGTGTTCCTTGGACTCTTGGCTTTCGATCTACGCCACTGAAATGATCCTGCATCAATTAGTTTTTTCACAAGACTCCCGAGACGGCAAAATGAACTCTGCGATTAAACGGATGAAGATAGAGACTTGTACCCAAAAGCATCTTAAACTAGACTATTCAACGACTACAACTAAAAAAAATTCATCCCTCTACGACCCCCAGAAGCGGAGATACGAATTTGCAAACCTAAGCCTGCACCGCTCCCCTGGCCGCCCTGACCCCTCGCCGAGGGCCTCCCAAAAATCGGACACCCCCCACTTTGAAGTTAGATATCTCGCGTGTTTTTGGACGGATCCCGATGAAACTTTTTCCACGTGTTCCTTGGACTCTTGGCTTTCGATCTACGCCACTGAAATGATCCTGCATCAATTAGTTTTTTCACAAGACTCCCGAGACTGAGAATCAGTCTTTGCGCTCCAACCAGCGAAGATGGACATTTGTACTTCTCACGACACCAAGGATATATATTTCGCTGGAGGCGTAGAACACGCGTTTTGGTTGTTCTTTGAGCCGAGGGATGAGACAGTGAGTTTATAACGTAATAAATTGCGGTTCGTTAAACAGTTAACGGAGTCTGTCTAGCGACGGTCCCATCGGGGCGGCCGATGGAATTACGAAGAGGCGTCAATGTCCCTTTATGCGCCCCGTCTACAATTATTATCGGCCATCTAACCCTTCGAGACTCCCGGGATCTTGACAGACTGTGATCGTCACTTTTCGAAGGGTCGTGGAGACACCTGTTCCATTCTTAAATCGAGACTTAACCTCTGCTCTCCTTTCGAATGATCTTCTTTGAATTGGGAGATGTGGGGGTGGATTGAGGTGATGGAGTCGGAGAACAGCCAGAGAAAAAGCAGCGAAGAGTGAAAAAATGGTCAGAGAATAGTTCATAGTATGTGGGAGATTTTATTTTGATATTTTTTTCTTATCATCAAGGATGGATTTGGAGGAACTTTATTGTCATCCCTTCAAGACAAGTACCACAACGTCCCTAGAGTACGATACAAATTAACACTAGAACTACCGGCGTTAAATCTAGTATATTTAAATAAATTAAATAAGTACTTTGAAACCACGTCAATTAAGAGATAGAAATGCTGATCGATTCGGTGATTTAGGTTTTTTCAGGTGGACGTAGAATATTTATTCTATGACTCCCCTACAAACTTGGAGAATTTTTGGAAAAAATTGTGTACCAGTCATTTTGACTGGCTTGGTAGTTCTAGTGTTAAACAACACTCAGTTTATCTTACAAATTCCCCAGAATACCAGCGAACCCCCTAAACAATCATCCCCAAGCTCTTCACCAGTACAATGATATTCCCACAAACTGAGAATTCACTCTCCTCTAAAACAACTTGGACCACGTTCCAGCGATGCCCTGGAATCGGTGCAGCAGGGTGCATGGAATTTAATACACATAATTGTCAAGTGGTTAATAGCAAGTTAATAAGGCAGTAGTACAAACACACTCCGCGGTGTCTGGTAGGATCTAAGGGTAGCTGGCAACTATACTCCTGGCGGGCATATTCATAGCAGAATTAACGATCCGTGCCTAACTTCTCTTCCCACCGGTGTAGAGAACTCGATGGTAGGAGGTACCGAGAGAATTCTCGAGCATCCCGTTGAGGTACGAATCCTACCTTCTCGCACCATCAGCCACCATCCCCTATAGCTACGGCGGAAGCACTTGCCGAGTTAGTTGGTATTTATGGACCCAGCACGTGCTCGTCCCTCCGTCGCTTCGATTTCCAAATCTCGTTCTATTGAATTCTTTGGGCAACTCCTTTTCGATGTTTTGTGGGAACTCGCGTTGGTGGAACTTGAGTTATTGGAACTCACGTTATCATAGCTCGCGTTGCAGGAACTCGCGTTGCAAGAATTCGCGTTGTAGGAACTCCCATTATAGGAACTCGCATTGTAGGAACTCGCGTTATAGGAACTCGCGTTATAGGAACTCGCACTATAGGAACTCGTATTATAGGAACTCGCATTATAGGCACTCGCATTATAGAAACTCGCACTATAGGAACTCGCACTATAGGAACTCGCACTATAGGAACTCGCACTATAGGAACTCGCATTATAGGAACTCGCATTATAGAAACTCGCATTGTACAACTCAGATTTTAGGAACTCGCATTATAGGAACTCGTATTATAGAAACTCGCATTGTACAACTCAGATTTTAGGAACTCGCATTATAGGAACTCGCATTATAGGAACTCGCATTATAGGAACTCGCATTATAGGAACTCGCACTATAGAAACTCGCACTATAGAAACTCGCACTATAGGAACTCGCATCATAGGAACTCGCATTATAGAAACTCGCATTGTAGAACTCAGATTTTAGGAACTCGCATTATAGGAACTCGCATTGTAGGAACTCGCATTATAGGAACTCGCACTATAGGAACTCGCACTATAGGAACTCGCACTATAGGAACCCGCACTATAGAAACTCGCATTGTAGGAACTCGCATTATAGGAACTCGCACTATAGGAACTCGCACTATAGGAACTCGCACTATAGGAACTCGCATTATAGAAACTCGCATTGTAGAACTCCAAATGAAGGAACTCGTGTTGCAGAAATTCTGTTCGTAGGAACTCTCACTAAACGAGAGTCATCCACATGCTATTTGCAATTGCACAGAAACAGTTTCCGATGCAACGATTTTATCCAAAATCTCTGCACATCTTCCTCAAAACAGCCTATATTTCTCAAGAAGATAAACAATGACACTAGACCCAAAAAAGGAAAAGTCTCACCCCCATAAATTTCTTGAAACTATCACGAAACAGTAATTTCCATAGACCCGGCGTTAATTAACCCAGACTGCAGACTAATTCCGCAACAGGTTCACATGTCGCATCGATGTGAAACCTCCGTGAAAAAAGAGGCCAGAGAATAAACGCAGATAGAAAAGGACAGACAGAAAGACCGATGAGAGCAGGGACACGAAGAAGGGGTGAAAAAATAGGGTAAAACGAGCGGTAGTTGGAAAAAAATGGGGTAAAACGAAGAACGGGTGAAACAGAAGCGCGAGTTACGGTTCGGCAAGCTGGCGATGCTCATTGAGCTCGAATATTGGCTAAAAATGTAAATTGCCCGGTGCCATGACCCTGCTCATTGTCCTGCTTGTTGGTTCGTTCGAATGCATTCTGTTCAACGGCTGTGAAGTAATTGAATGCGCGCGTCATGTCCGACAACGATGACCGAGGGGCTCCGGTCCTGCTTCCGGTGAAGGCGCTTCCTCCTGCTCGCGCGACTTCCGCTGAAAGCGAGACACCGTGACCGGTGTCAGGGGGATAATTAACCTCGAATTTTTCGGTTTCATTGCTCTGCTAGGTGCCCTGCTAATTGTTACGCAAACTGAATCTTTTTGGGCCTCAAAAATAGTTCAGGATGTTAACCCCTTGATCTACAATTCCTTTTCTCACCGAATTAATTGCTGAAATAAAAAATTATCGCTGATTTCTGATGTAACATATAACTTAACGCATTGTTGCTGGTATAGAAATTATTTGATCGTCTCGTGACCGACTAATATTTCCAATTTAATAGTTTTGGAAAACTTCGAAATTTCCGATTTCGGTAGTGAGTGTTTATGGTGGTAATTTTAGGCGCGGATAAATTTGATTTGTGAGGATTTTATTTAGGGGAATATTTGCAAGTGGAAAGAACGAAGTTCACTCGAAACATCCCTTCTGGTTTGTATACAGTCCATCCACACTTCGTAATTCAAAAAATTAAAACTATTTGATAGTTTAAAAATTCCATTGTTACAATATCGGTAACCATTGAGTCGCTCAGAAGCCAATGCGGTAAAGTCAATTTTTTTAAATATTTTCTGATTTGTGTAAATTTTCTCACAAAAATCAGAAAATATCAAAAAAATTGACTTAACCACGTTGGCTTCTGAGCGACTCCATTGTAAGTAATCAGCAACAGTAAAATCTATCGGTACTCAGCCCGTCATAATTTTCCACCCCGTGCAACGGTAATTCATCATCGATCAACCCCTCCAACAGAAGATTGCCCCAAACTCTCTCAAACGACCTCACTGACAATATTTTCCCTCAAAACACCTCGAAAGTTACATATCCATTGTTCAACAGGCAGAATACTAAGATCGAAATGCATCTGGTGACCGTGGCTCCCAGTATTCCCTCTTTTCCTGTCTTCCCACCCTCGCGGAGCCTCTCCCTCGCCCCTTTTTTTTAACGGGCTGGATATTTTATTCAGCGGCACTCTGCTTGCTCGCCTCTCGCGGCGTTTGATATTGCAGTCTCATTGCATAAAACCGGAGGCTTGCATAAAACACACCCCAACCCTCTCCAACCCCGTAGAGCCGAGGGCTGACGGCTCGGAAAGACGGTCAGAAATGGCAGAAAGAGAGGGAGAGGATATCTTGGTCCATGGACAGCTCAAAAAGGAATTGGATGAAAAAAAAAATTCATTAGCTCAAGGATTACGGGGTGTTTTAGCGAACGACTCACCCCCATGGCTGGAGCTCCGTTTTGTTGTCTTTGAAATGTCCGGTTGACTTCTCTGACAGTGCGAAGTAAGGCAAATGGAATGGGTTTTTGCGACCTCGCTTTTGCCGGCTCTTGCAGCTCGTGAGATTAGCGTTTACCGGGATACGATAATTTGACGTAGTCGAGGGGGTGGCCTTTTTCGAATTGTCGATGGGGTTTTAGCAATTTATAGGCTTTGATGGGGTAGGCTACTTTGGTAGATTATTTTCTGCTGTTTTAATAATTCCAATCTTTTTTTTTAATTCATTATCTTTCCATAATTCAAAGGATATCGAACATTAATATAAATGTAGGTATAATAATATTTAATAAATGTAACATGTATTGTATTAACCCCTTGCCCTATAATAATGGGTGACACTCGTGATGCGGTAAATGGGGTAGGAAATTTTCAAGTTTTGCAAAACCTATGAAATTGAAAATATTAATGAGACGCAACGCCATAAAATTTTTTTTATAATGGGAATTATAGAATTATAATTATAAAATTATTTCTAATATTACGTTAAATTATACGATATAGCAAGATTTATTGATTAATTTTTATTTTAGCAGTTTCAAACTGAATTATTGCAGATGCAGTTGCAAAATATGTCGTAGGGCAAGGGGTTAATAATGTATTATAATAATTTAATCTAATAATAATAATTATAATAATAATAAATACTATATTACAGAGTATTGTATCGACAGAAGTAAACTTATGGCGTAAAATTAGCAATAAAAATAAAGTATCACTTGTTACATTATTGGATAACAGGGTTATTTAGCAGCAGTAGTAGGAATTTAACTGGACTTTTTCCAATTGCGATCTTCTATCTCCAATTTCGAAGTCATTCATTTGATTGAATTGTTTCGTTAGTGTAGTCGATTATCAATAATTAGTAGAATCACTTGGTCGTTGATGAGTTACACGTAGAGGGAGGAAGGAACGATTAGATGCTGTAATACGCCCCGATGACGTGTCCTCGATGATCGGGGTAGTCATCAGCAAGGATCATGAAGATTTATCCTGTCGGATGTAGCATCATTGTTGGAGCTGTTGACGTTGCAATTAGGCCGGCTGTAGAATTCTCAAGCGTAGAATTCTCTCTGGCTTTAGAGAAAAACATTGTTCATACGAGCCGTTTTCTGTAAAAGTAGTGTTATTCCATTTTATATTATATGAAGATATTTAAGGGTTTGTATTTGAATGATTAGAAAAATATTGGTATATGTAATAAGCTAATTTTAATTTTTTTAAATATTAAATTGATTTAAGTTTATAATGTGATCGTTTTTAAAGTATTAGTTAAAAGAAATTTATACTTTTGATGACTTCAAATGGACTTACACGACTTTCAAAGTAATTATATTTGTAATTCCATTAACTACGTAAAATTATATTGACAAACTGATGAAAATTTGAAAGGATTTTTTTCGTGAATTGTTTATAGATAAAAAGCTCGTAGTAGATTGTTATGATTAACTAACTTTTTGTCAAAAATGAACTTACACCACTCTCAAAGAAAACGGCTCATACAGTTGATGGTAGAGTTTGAAGTTGTAGTTTTATTTTGTGGATAATTTGATCATTTCCAAATATGGTAATTTGAAATTCATTTAAAAGTAAATCCCATGAATATTCGCAGTGCAATCTGAAGTGATTACGTTGACTTGTAATAGTAGAATTCCTTCTTTCAACCCGCCGTGTACACAGTATCGTTTTACCAATTTCAGTTTTCTCAGTGTATTCAGATATACAATTTCCCCAAGAATACTCCCGTCTCGGATGTTAATATTTCCTTACAGAATGCCCAACGGCAAAAGATATCAGGATTCTCTTGGTCCTTTAAGATTTTCACGTACCTCGTAAAAGAACCTCCGCATTTATCATGCCATCTTTACAGTCCCTTTTGTCGAACGAGCATGATTACCATTTATTATTTACCTTTATATTTTTAATCCCATTCCTTTTGAGCTAACCTCCATGCGTCTTAAAAGATTGACCTTTCCAGAGGTCACATGCTTGTATTCCTCGATCCCGCGGTGCAGATAAACCTTGGCTTCTTGCAAAAGTCTTTGGAACATTTTCTCGCAGAGTGTTTGAATATTTTTAATATGTTTCTTTTTTTTTAAATAAATCTGTCTTTTTCGTAGTATTGACGTCCAGTGTGAAATTAGCATTTTAATGGCGTTAAATAATTTTTCCTATATTTCTGCTGCCTCGCAAATTTCTTCGACTAATGTATTCCACCCCCTGCATGACTTTTCTCCCAATTTTATCAATTTCTTCGCTTGTAGTTTCCGTTTCTTCCGCCCTTCATTTTTTGTATTAGTGCAACTACTTTCTTTCCTTTCAGTTTTCGAGTCAATCAATTCCACCCCTAAAATATCCCCCACCAATTACCAATTTTATCAATGTCTTCACTGTCGTCCATAGTTTCAGCGAATACCACCCCCTGAAAGTGTCTCCCACCTATTTCTAATTTATTTCACCCCCCACACTATGCTCCTCGCTCAATTTTATCAACACCTTCACTTCTAATTTCAAATTTTCCCCCACTTTCTTCCACCCTTTATCGTTTCTATTAGTGCAACTACTTTCCTTTCAGTTTTCGAGTCAATCAATTCCACCCCTAAAAATGTCCTCCCACCAATTACCAATTGCCTCAACCCAACCACCAGCTACTTCCTCTCCCCCCACACACCCCCATAGCTCCCGCCAACCCCATATGAAGCACTTTCCCAACGTAGAAAGTGCATTCGAAAAGTGAGCAGCTCAAAGTGATAATTGTCCGCGTTAATACCAGCGGATAAAGCGTCACGACACGTCCGAGGCCGATCCTCTGCCACGTCGTATTCCAGAATGGAACATACCTTTTATTTTTCACCGGCGCTTTGCCATCGTTTTCCACATTTCCCTTCCATTCCCTCGGTCCATCCCTTTTTAATTCACCCTCACGCTTCTCCTCGTTATTCGCCCCGACACCGGGGCATTTTTTCTCTCTCTCTCTGCCCACGTCGGACAGGTCGCGTTTGATTAATTCTGTATCCAACCGTGGCTAATTCGTTGGTGATTAACTCCGAGCACGCTGGAAGAGCGAGAACTGTGCAAAGGGACGATTTCTCTCTGTGTCCACCTAGAAATAAGATATAAATGTCATCTCTCGCACGATTGATAACAAATTCTTTCCTGCGACTCTTCTCCTGATTCACTGTTCTTTTCTGTAGTCTTCTGTGGTACATTTGCATCGACGGTTTTAAGCTCCTCCGAGATTGCAGGTGGCTAATTAAGCGTTTAAAATTATACCTGCCTAATTAGGCGTGCTCCTCTACTTCTTTCCTACGCCACGCATTTCTATGGGGACATTTCTATGGATATTATATCCCACTTATTAGACATCTCTAATTAATATTTATGCATATAATATATATGGCAAGAATGACTTATTCATTTTTATCTTAGCAATTTAAAACTGAATTATTGTAGATGCAGGTACAAAATATGTCGTAGGGCTTCACTTCTTTCCTACGTCACGCATTTCTATGGAAACTCTAATTAACACTAGATTTACGGAAGCCGTCAAATTGACGGATTCCTAATTTCTTCAAAATGGTTTCCAAATTTATAGAGACGCGGTACAGTCAATATTTCACTTGTATCTTATATTATACAAATTACTTAATCGATCTTCCTCTTTACCAGTTGATCCCTCTTTTTTTCAAAGCACTTATTTAACACTAGGTTTACGGGACTGAAATCTGTTACATTGCAATATATTAAATAAAGACTTTGGAAAAAGAGGGATCAATCGGCAAAGCTGATAATTCGTTAAGTAATTTTTGTATTGTAAAATACACGTGAATTATCTACTGTACCTCTTCTCTATATATTTGAGAAATATTTATCAAAAAAGTAAGAACGCGTCAATTTGACGGCATCCGTAAACCTAGTGTTAATATATTTATGTGTGACCGATTTAACGCCCGTAAATCTAGTGTTAATATTTATGCAAAATTTTATCAAAATCGGAGTGTATCAGTTCCCGAACTTCCCTTGTAAACCTCCGTGCAGATATATAGCGAGGGACCAGAAACAAGGCACTCGAGAGGTAATTTGTTCTGATTCGCCCGACGGATAGGGACTTCCCTCTCCCTCACGCATTTTCGATTTTCCCGCGCTATTGGCAAGAGACACCCGTACATTCGCTGCGTCGTCATGTGAACAATGAAAGAACTGTTTTGTTTTCGGTTGTCATTCGTCGATCACAGGTTTCCAGGTCCGATAGACGGTGCGAGAGAAATTTCCCCTTCCGTCCCAAGTGTCTTGTTTCTGGT
The DNA here is from genome assembly GCA_963989415.1 of Cerceris ruficornis. NCBI lineage: Eukaryota > Metazoa > Arthropoda > Insecta > Hymenoptera > Crabronidae > Cerceris > Cerceris ruficornis. Next base: position 4,285,234 of record OZ022530.1, on the reverse strand, counting down.
CCCTCACTATAGTTACCCAATGAATCATCTAAAACTAAAGTTACCTAATTGTTTAGAAGTTTATTTACGATTAATTTAATTTAATAGATTGTACATTCAGCTGAGATATCAGTTGGCAAGGCAGAAAGAAATCGCATAAATTAAAGGACTAGGATGAATCGGGAGACATCCCGTTCCAAGTGTCTTGTTTCTGGTCCCTCACTATAGTTACCCAATGAATCATCTAAAACTAAAGTTACCTAATTGTTTAGAAGTTTATTTACGATTAATTTAATTTAATAGATTGTACATTCAGCTGAGATAACAGTTGCCGAGGCAGAAAAATATCGCATAAATTAAAGGACTAGGATGAATCGCGAGACATCCCGTTCCAAGTGTCTTGTTTCTGGTCCCTCACTATAGTTACCCAATGAATCATCTAAAACTAAAGTTACCTAATTGTTTAGAAGTTTATTTACGATTAATTTAATTTAATAGATTGTACATTCAGCTGAGATATCAGTTGGCGAGGCAGAAAGAAGTCGCATAAATTAAAGGACTAGGAACGAATCGCGAGACATCCCGTTGCACGCATCTCGGGCGAAGAAAAATCGGCGGAAGGTTGGGAAAATTTATCGTCGGATCGTCGAACCGCCGAGGCTGCGAAGACCGCGAAATAAGCGTGGGTGGAGAAGAGAAGAGAGCAGGGCGTTGTAACAGCACGATCCGAGGCGGCTTAACTGGCAAATCCGACGTAAGACCTCGCGCGAAATCTCTATTTCCGCGAATGCCGTGTTTCCCCGTTGTTTCCATGCTCCTACCGACGACCCAGCCCTCTTCTTCTCTTCAGATTTCCTACCAGCTCTGTCCTTCGTACTTCGTTGCTCTTGATTGCAAATTTTTTTTTCACCGATGCCTGAAAAACTTTGGATCGCCGTAAGCCTTTCGGCGAAGCTTGAATTCAGATTGAATGGAGCATCTCGAGCAGCTAATATTTTTATTATAATAGAAATGGTAGAATATATGTTGGCGCTAAAGCTACCGGCTATATTTGTCATTAACGTTAGGAATTATATCTATTATATTTAAATACACCAAATAAGTACGTACTTTGGAAAATTATAAATCAAGAGGTAAAAAAGATGGTCTATTTAGTAATTTAGGTTTTAGAAGGTAGTAGTGAAATATTTACTACATGACACCCCTATCAATTTGGGGTAGTTTTAGGAAAAAATGGTACCTGGTCATTTTGATGACCGCCTTGGAAGCTTTAGTGTTACATAAAATATCCTTAGATTTATATAAGTAGAACAAGCATTATTTATTTATGTAAGATTAATTCTGAAGATTGATAAAAACGTAATTATCGTGACTGTATCAGGGATTCTGTAAAATTATAACTAATAGGAATTTCATCGTTACCTAATTTATATTCGCAGAAGAATATTACATGAGCCACTCAGAAGCCAATGCGGTTTAGTCCATTTTTTGATATTCTCGGAATTTTTGTAAATATTAATGGTATAATCTTCATTCTATTAACATTACAAAAATTAGAATAAATTGAAAAAAGCACTTAACCGCATTGGCTTCTGAGCGATTCGATTAATCCTCTGAACGTTAGGAATTTATTTTTTTTGGAGTAAGTTGTGTAATTTACAAATGAAAATTAAATATAATGGAAAATTTAATTAATTCTAATCCAGTGATGGGAGTTTGAAAAATGAAATAGTTTCTAATATGACGTGCAAGGAAGAAGCGAAATTCGCAATTTCATTGTTCTGACACGTTTCGTCAGATGTATAAAATTTGTTTCCGTAGCTAGGGGTAGTTTGTGGTGCTCGTTATGGTGTTCTGATATTGTTTCTATTATTTTCCGGGGATTTCTGAATTATAATTTTGATTGTTTGCACAGTGCATAATTAAAGTGTACTTAGACGAGTTTAATTAGCCGACGGTAGAAGATCGAGGTTCGTAAAATCGCAATAGAGAGGGAGAAAATTTATTTTCCAGCGATTCAAAGAAATCTTTGATAAGGACGGATCGTCATTATCGAAATAGATATTAAATTGGCAATCAAGGAATATTTGTACTTCCCTGTGGTTCACTTGGGAACGGAGACGTTCAGCAAATTAATTTTCACGGGTTCAGTCGTTATTTTTTTTCTATTTATTGGAAATTTTGGTAGCTTCTGTACTCATTGAATTTTTATTCGAATTGTTAATTCACTTAATGGCAAATCTACTGACGATCATTCTTATTAAGGATCGAAATAGTCGTCTATAGAAATTTAATTGATCTTTGAAAAATTATTTTTTAAAAATTGAAACGACTGTTAACCTAAAACATTAACGAATAAATTAAAATGTGTGACAATTTATTGAAAGAGTTCCTCAATGGAAAACAGTGCATGGGTTTAAAATTTAAAATTTTTGTTGCTTAGAATTCTTGAGAAATTCTTTCCTTATTGAGAATAACTGATTTGTCGACTTCATGGAACACCATCTTATGTTGCAGCTAGCAAGCTTTTACAAACTTGAATAGAGAAATACCCTTTCACCCTACGAGGAAATTTATATTTTAAAAATTAAAAAAGCTACTCGACCAATAAATGTAATATACCATCTTATATACCAGAAAGCAGGCTTTTGAAAATTCCAGTGAAGGACTTTATAAGAAAATTTAATTTTTAGTAAATGATAAGGCTGCTTATTTTAAAAATCTAATTTACAATTTACAATTTGCAAAAATCCAACCGACGGGACACCATTGTATACAGCAGGGTAGCAAGCTTTTAAAAAATCGAGTGGAGCAATACCCTTCTGTTTGACGAGCAAATTTAATTTAAGATTGAAAATACTACTTGTAAAAATTTAATTTACAATTTACAAAAATTCAATGGAATGCTTCACCCGGCAGGAAGACACCCCGCACAATTTCAATCGTGCAGCAACATTCGGCAAGATTTACATGCATAATTCCCGCGTAAAACTTAGCGGATTAAGTTCTAAATTGACTGTCCCATGCCAGCAATTAAATAGTACTTAGAATGGCTCAGCCAGTTGGGGCGTGTGACCGTATTCTTCGAAATGAAACGGTTCAGAGTTTGTCCGAAGGTTCACCAAAGCTTTTCTCTTCCAAGAAACTCCGCTGATCTGATATACAAGCATAATTTCTCACTTTGACGCTAATCTCCATTCGTAGATTATTTATTATCCCGTTACATTCAATTTCTCCTTCATTAATATTCTATATAAAAGTAAAACCACTTGCAGCAAGTTATCTATTGTTCAGTACTTGAAATTAGAATTCTTAGCTGCTAAACTTTTCCTATACATTAAGTTTCGACCAGATTTTGGCTAGTTTCGTGAAAGGAATTTCCACAATTCTAAAATTTCCTGTATTCTTGAAATTCTGAGACGTAAAACTTCCATGGGGGTCTATGGTGTGTAAGGTAAAGGTTGCGACTCGCAATCAGTGGATCCGCGTTCAAATCCTCTTCTGTCATCTCTGCAATACGTTTTCTACGTGATATGTATATCATTGGTCACGAAAACAATGCTTCTTTTTTAAAGTTCCACGTGAAATGACCACAGTAAGCAAATCCAAGTAACATAAAAGGAAGAAAGCAAATAAAATTGCATTTTATAAAATACAACTCTCAAGAATGTTATTTATATTAGCACTAGAACTACCGGCGTTAAATCTGTTATATTTAAATATATTAAATAAGTACTTTGAAAAAAGGGGAATTCAGAGGTGGAAAAAATGATCGATTCGGTAATTTATATTTTATGAAATGGACGTAGAATATCTATTCTATGACTCTCCTATAATCTTGGAGAATTTTTGGAAAAAATTGTGTACCAGTCAATTTGACTGGTTTCGTAGTTCTAGTGTTAAGCTTGACTTAATAAAAATGCTAGATTTTATTCAGAGCAGAGTCTAAAACTTTTTCTCCAGTTATACAGCTTGGATTCCCAATATTCCATGAAAAATCCCAGCTAATAGAAAATCCTCGATAAGGCTCAAATCATTGACTATGCCTACTCGAACGTTAATTAATGTAGCCGTAATGATATGATCTTCTCCGGAGTTTGTTGGCTCTCGTGAGATCGGGTTGAATGTGACCAAGAGGATTCGGTCGATCCTACCCTGTAATCCCAACCTTAGTGGCCCTAACGTGGTCTACATTAATCTTAATGGATTAATTTCTTAATTGGTTGCCTCGTGTAATTGAAGTGTACCTACGCGACAGGGATACCATCGTAGGAACGAAACTCCGCGAGGTCGCCAAACGCCACGAGGTCATAGGTTGCCTCTCTGTCTTCCTCTGTATCTCGACCTGCCCTTTCCTCTCGCTCCTCTTTCTTTATATTTATTTCTCTCTTCTTTCTAATTATTCCTCTCTTTCTTCATATTTATTTCACTCTTTCCCTCTTCCTAACGTTTTCTTCCAGTATTTTTAATTTCTCCTCCGCTTCTCTCTGATTATTTATTTCTCCCTCTGTCTTCCTTTTGCTCTTTCTCTCTCTATTTCTGTGTCTGCAATTCTATCTCTCTTTTTCTCTCTCTGTATTTCTATCTCTCTTTCTGTTTCTCTATCCCTATCTATATTTCTGTTTCTCTATCTCTCTTCCTCTTTCTGTATTCCTGTCTCTCTTTCTCTGTCCGTTTTTCTGTCTCTCTTTCTCTTTCTGTCTTTCTCTCTCCAGCTCGTCCGGACAGAGGAGCGACGAGTTTGGAACAATGTTTGCACAAAGCGCGTGATACCGCGGCGTTCTGGGTCTCCTTGTTTATGGAAAAGTTGACTGGCGAATAGCTGCAACCAGTTCGATCCCTTTGTCGCAGGGAGGATTGAAGATAACAGAATGCCTCGGCGCCTTTGTTCCGCCGAGAGAATTCGGAGTTTTGTGGTAGAATCGCTGGTGAACTTGTTAAACCAACCGGTTTCTCATTATTGAGTTGTCTTCTCTATTTTGGAAGTTTCTAGAAAAGGGGTAGTTGATTATGCAGCGTTTGTGGCCTTGGCGGAGGGGTGGCTTGTGTGAGATGTTAAACAGTTTAAAATTTCGCGAGAAATAATTGGTAGAATATTGTTATTGTTGAATTGTTTTCTTTACGTGGCAATGTTTAATTACTTAACACTAATACTACCGATGTTATAGGAAAATCTATCGTATCTACGAAAGTTTAGATGTACTGAATAAGTACTTTGGAAAGTGAGAAATCAAGGGGTGAAAAAGATGATTAATTAATTAACTTAGGTTTTATACGATGGAAGTGGAATATTTAGGGAATTTTTAGCAAAAATTGGGAACCGGTTATTTTAACCGGCTTGGTAGATTTAGTGTTAATATAAACTATCGATATTGTTAGACGTAATAGATAATTATGCAAAGATAGGCCAAGTATAAAAATAAAGAGAAAAATAATGTCCACTTCTTAAAAAAAACACTACATTCTCTACGATCTTTTCTGATCCGTAGTCTATTTTCTATTAAACAAAGAAGAGGCTTTTGTTACTGTTTCTTTATAATAAATGTATTAAGAATGATATATATTGATTATATACAATTTGCGTCAAATTAAAACCTGATCCGAGTAAAAAAAAACAAGAACGAACGAATCCCCTTAGATCTAATGCTGCCAAAATAGGGGTGGTCGATTCAAGGGTGTCTGACGTGGACGTTTTCCATGGCTTATGGGAGATTTTATAGAATTTGAACGAATCTTAAATACTTTACATAGTTTATTAAATCTTGCTCCTATATATTGTTTTATTTTCAGCTTTAAGTGGAATTCACGAAGTTCCCTTTCGTCCCTCCTTTTTAATTAATTTTAGCGTGCACTTTGACCAGATTCTGATGTTCTCTTTTCTTTTGTGTTTCAGGTAGGTTTAATAAAGCAATAAATTGATTTGTGTTCTGTACACGAGAGGGAAGTACGTGCGAAGATTCTAGACAGTATGATGATGGCAAACCTACCCCCCGTTATGCTGCCACCCCTTACCGACTATGGGATGCTGACACCTACCCTCGGAATAAAGGTGAGTTTCCGGTTCTCCGGCTTCTGGTCTGCCAGAGAAAAACTTCCGGTGGTCTCTCTGGCCCACCGACTCATCCTCTCTCATTGAGAAATATCATGGGAAGCTTGTAATTCGTGATGGTGTCGAGAAAGTAGCTGTTCACCATGGGGAAATAATTAATTCACGTGAAGAGCGATTAATAGGGCGAATTTTTAGTAAACGTTCTATGTACTTTTAGAGAAGAAGGAGATTATTATAGGAAAGTTAGAATTTAAAGATAATTTTGATTTTCCATAATTAAAGTAAATTTTGAACTTTCGAAAATAGAATTTCTTATACCGATCGAAGGAGAAAATAAATGCGAGAAAATTAAAGATGATAAAATATTTGAAACAGAGAATTTTCAAGTTGTGGGAGATTTAACACTAGAACTACCAAACCAGTCAAAATGACTGGTACACAATTTTTTCCAAAAATTCTCCAAGATTACAGGAGAGTCATAGAATAGATATTCTACGTCCATCTCATAAAACATAAATTACCGAATCGATTATCTCTTCCACCTCTGAATTCTCCTTTTTTCAAAGTACTTATTTGATACATTTAAATATAACAGATTTAACGCCGGTAGTTCTAGTGTTAAATAAATTTCTGCATTCCATAGAACAATATTCTTTATCTTTTTTATAATAAAGAATTTCGTAACGCAGAATTTGAGAACCAAAAGTGCCGCAGGGAATAGGAGACTGAACTTCCTGGAAGCTAAAATAAATAACGATGAAAAGTGGAAATATTATTTCGCGATGCAAAATAGAAAAATTAGCCGGATGAGAGTCCCCGATGCACCGTCAACGTTTAATTAAAACGATCGATGGTAATTAAAAGTCAGGGTGTTAAAATTCCCCGACAATTTCCCAGCGTTATTTATCCACCCGCCGATTTCCCATCCGAAATTTTCATCGATGTCGATTATTCTTTCTCTCGTTATTTCGGTCGCACCGAATGAATCGTAAAAAGTACGTCCCACTTTTGCACAAGTGGAAGCGCGGAATATCCATGGGGGGAGGGGAAAAAAAGAGTGGAAGGACTTGAAAGAGCGGCAACAACGTTGTTTCATCCCCACAGCAGATTCACCCCCTCCACGGGGGTTAAACAGAGCCGAACGTAAAACGAATTCTCTTTCCGCGTTTCTGCTCCGAAAACTAAATGAAGTCTTTAAAGTTGCACAATTTATCGCCAAATCCATGATAACTGCGCGAAATCCACGGAGAACGGCTGCTTCTTCAAAGGTCGTTCCATCCTCGGCGTGCTTTCTGTGACTTTTTATTTCTGCTAAAATACACGGTTACTTTTAACATTCTGCGATTTATTTCTCTTTCCACTGCGATCGGAGATGAGATATTTACTAGAAATTCGATGAGCCGCATGATTTTTGTTTATTTATACGATGTTCAAGATTTTTATTTATTTATCGTAGAGCATTTTTCATTCATTGCATTGAAATTCATTGTAACTTTATGTCAAAAATTTTATATATAATATTTTGCAACATAATCTTCGCAATTATTAATATATGCACATTCTTTGTTTCACTGATTCTTAAAACGCACCCCGTTCGCTAGAAAATCGAAAATAATTCAACGGAAGAGCAAAAAGTCAACGATCCACGTCAAAATACCAGCTGTCGCCCTTAATTATCATCCGTATTCTTCGACATAATTTCCGTCGAACACAAAAGCCCCCGGGGATCGTTTTCCTTCCTCGAGTTAAGGGTTAAATAGAGGGTTGAAGGGGTGATACGTTGAAATTCGTGTCGCCATTTCCCGAGCCGTTGGCCCGGCAGTTTTTGCCGAGCATTTTTTTTTCCTCCATCGAAAAGAAGTCCGGGCATTTCGGCGCCGATAAAAAGCCACCCCCGGCAACCCTTCGGGTATCGCTTTTCATCCCTGGGCTTTGTATCCCTCTGACGCGGTCCGTTCACCTCCGTGCTTCGTGTGTACCTCCCTGCAAACCACGAGATATTAATTAAAATTCCTCTGGAAATACTTCCGAGGAGGAGCCACTCCCGGCAGAGGGGGTGCGAGGGGGAGAGATGGTATGTCGGCATGTCTAATTTACTCGGTGATCGTCCACGTATCGGGATTGTTCTGAAAAGTAACGGCTCTGTATGGTTTCTTCTTCAGTAATCATTTATGGTAATGAGGAATTTTGTAAATTGCAATGAAATTTAAATTTTGTGGCTTCAAGTTGGATTCGATAAAAATTTGTGTGTAAATTGTGAGAAATTTTGAAATGAATGGTAAAATAATTTTTTTAATATTGAAACATAGGGAGAATAAAAACATTTAAATCGTTAGAGGTCATTGGCATCTCGCTAGTTTTATTATTTCCACTGAAGTGAAACTTTTTCTATTAACACTATTCCTACCACGACCGGTGAAATGACCGTTTTTAAAATTTCGATTAGAATTTTCTATATACAACGTAATTGAATCGCCTTTAAACTTCACGACTTTTCCTCAAATATACGTATAATATATTCACATTATAATACATTTTTCAATATTCACTTCTTTGTTTACTGTTCATTTTCTGGGAAAAAATTATCATTTGGCTAATTCACCGGTTGCGGTAGGAAAAGGTATACGTGAAGTGTCGGTAGGAATAGTGTTAAAATTGAATTTTTACATAGCAGAAACCTTAAAGACACAAATAGATATGCAGTCAGCGCACCTTTTTAATGTCCATATTTAAATATTGCATGTGAATATTACAATTTAAAAGTCATTTGAAATTTTATTCAGTGCAATAGCGCCGGTCACCGGTGGCCTCCATCATTAAAGCTTCCATCATCACCGAAATAGTCTACAACCAGCATTTTCTTGGTCTTATTAAAGATTTTTTCCAAAGAAAGGTATACATTTTCAATATCGACATTTTGCACATATATTTATTCATGTTTGACGAATGTCCACAATTTTTTTCAAGTAAAAACAATCAAAACTGAGAGAATTACATGACATAGGTTTCTTTAAAAAAGAAGTTTTCTGGTGGTCACGATTTCTCCTTTTATCTGAAGATTTTGAGAAGAAGATTCTGCTTATTCAAAGTGAAAAACACCGATGGATTCTGCGTTAGAATGACTGTAATTATATTTCCGTATATTTTTGCGAGCGACTGTACGCTGTCCGAGTGGAGGTGGTACCCCCTCCACGCGCCATTAATCGACCGATGTGTACGTCCGTTCGTTTCTACGAGTGCGTTCGTATCTACGGCAACTTACAGCCTTGTATAGACTCCAATACAATTCTGTGTCACACAGAAACATTTCTGCACCCCGCATACGATTCTACCTCTTCGTTTGCATACGCAAACAGAGGAATTAGGACCGGACACGTCGTCCAACGCGGCCGATCCGGGGCTCCTTTGCCCCCGGGAACGCGTTATTGTCGTCTCGAGCAGGTTATTGTCGTCGAAACACGTCGGGACAATCGACGATATTACCCGAAATGCGAACAGTGCTCTGTGGCTTTCCCAGTCTTTCCGTCGGTGTCCAACTTCCGTCCCAAATTAACCCCCCTTAACCCTCGTGCTTCGGCTTTTTCTCCTTCGAGTTTATTGATTTCTTCCCTGGGATTTCTTTTCAATGGTATTTCTTTCTAATGGTATTTACTCATTCAGAGAAAAAAATTGTATTTTCTTGTTCAATTGGGGGTGTTAAAAATATCGAGAGATGGAATTACTTCATTTTATTTCGGACTATTACTTTATTCGTTCTCTTAATTCGTGCTGATAATAAAAATATGTTTTTATGATAGTATAGTTACTGTAGGTGCAATGTAAATTAATTAGTGAGAAGTAATGCAAATTAAATAGTGACAAGTAGTGTAAATTAAATAGTGACGAGTATCGTAATTTAATGAGAATAATTTCTTGCGACATTTAGCATTCCTTAAAAAAAAGTGATAACAAAAAATAATTGAACTTTAATTTTGCACTACTTCAACTTCAATCCTGAGGTACTTTCTCTGCAAAAAATTCTTCCAAACAATGCCTCCCATACTTGTCAAATACCCTTGTCAATATTCACCGATGCACCGCAGCCCAGTTAATTTCCAATAACGCCAAAAAAATTTCATTTACAACCCTTAAAAAATTACCGAGAAAAAGAAGCCGGAAAATCGTCATCGATGTAAGAGCACTCGAAAATTCTGGAAAGCTTTTCGCGATGGCAGGCTTCCTGGCCGCGGATTAGGCATTTTTCGCGGGAAATTCTTCCCCGACGAGCAACCAACGGCGGATATCGGCGCGACGAGGCTGATTTGAATTTTTCTCGACGCAGCGCGCCTGCCCTCGGGCTTTCCCCGAGACACGTCGCATTGAATATTCCATAAATAAATCGGCGTTTAATAGAAAATCGGGCAACTCCCAGGCACCTCATCGCTCACTGTCACGGCATGCTTCACTACCGGCACCTAGTATCTCAATAATATTCAGTTTATAAACTTTGAATGGCTCCCTTATTACGTGCCTGCCGAGGGCCTGATTTTCTTTTCTCCCCTTTTCCCTCTTCTTCTTCGACGCGGATTTATCTCGCGGACGACGTTCGGGCTGATTTTCATCCCTACCCCTCGCTCATAGCCTCTTTTGTGGGGCTTCCCTTTTTTCCGCACCTTTCTCTTCCTTTACGCGATGCTGTTTTGTTCGGCGTTTTCTTGGCGATTTGCCGGGAAATTTGATTTTTAAAGGGGCAATGTTAAGGTATTCCGTATTGGGTTTTTTTATTTTTTGATTTCTACTGGATTTTGACGTGCTTCGATTCTATTGGGGCTTGAATTTAATATTCTTGACTTTGGGGTATTTTTTTCTTTGTGGAAAGTCAGTGAAATTCTTTGCGATGGAATTTTTTTTAGATTTCTTGGTGGTTTGCCGGGAAATTTAATTTTTTAAAGGGGTAACCTTAAGGATTCCGTTTTGGGGTGTTTTATTTTTGGATTTCTATTAGTTTTGGAAGTGTTTCAATTTTTCTGAGCATCGAAATAAATATTCTTGACTTTAGGGGGTTCTTGATTGTGGAAAGTCAGTGACATTCTTTGTGATAGGGTTTATTTTTTAGATTTCTTGGTGGTTTATTTAATTTTTTAAGGGGGCAACCTTAAGGTATTCCGTTTTGGGGTATTTTATTTTTGGATTTCTATTAGTTTTTGAAGTGTTTCAATTTTTCTGAGCATTGAAACAAATATTCTTGACTTTAGGGGGTTCTTGATTGTGGAAAGTCAGTGACATTCTTTGCGATAGGGTTTATTTTTTAGATTTCTTGGTGGTTTATTTAATTTTTTAAGGGGGCAACCTTAAGGTATTCCGTTTTGGGGTGTTTTATTTTTGGATTTCTGTTAGTTCTTGAAGCGTTTCAATTTTTCTGAGCATCGAAACAAATATTCTTGACTTTAGGGAGTTCTTGATGGTGAAAAGTCAGTGACATTCTTTGTAATAAGTTCGTTTCGGAGTTTTCTTGGCGATTTGCCGGGAAATTTGATTTTCAAAGGGGTAACGTTAAGGTATTCCGTTCTGGGCTCTTTTATTTTTGGATTTCCACTGGATTTTGAAGTGTCCCGATTCTATTGGGTTTTGAATTACACATTTTTGTTTTTGGAATTTTTTTTGGGTAAATAGATAACGATACAATAGTGTCCTCTTGCAAGTATGCGTTCCGATCCTTCAGCTATCAGAATCTTTCTTGTTTACTTTTACTAAAATAGTGAAAATGCGAGATAAAAATTTACAAAATTTCGCCTACGATGTGATACCCCAGCGTCAGCAGAGTTTCCTGATTTATTCACCATTCATCTCGTTTTCCCGAGTTCCCTGTTGGATGAAGATAATCGCCACCACGTGTGATTTACCTTTCGCGTATACTTCATCGAACTAGATAATTATTTGCGTGAATAGATCGCCCTACGAGGGAATCCATCACACTCGATCAACCGTCTCTCCGTCCCCAATAATACGTAACACTCGACCGACCGAGAGTATCTTCTCTCATCTATCTTTTTGTTGCTCAGACCAAAGGGAAACTTGGAAATCTACGTTGAAATTCGGTAATGTCAGAAATTTATTAAAATCTTCGAAGGCTTTCGTCTTTCCTTCTCAGCCACGAGTAGAAAAACTTGGACGATTTCTCGCCCCTGCGAATATAAATTGTCATTTCGAAATTCCCACGGGCTGCCGAGTGAAACAACGTGGAAACTTGGAAATTGAATGAGAAATTTGGCTTTAATTCGTGTCGATGTTCTTTATAATTAATTGGGAAGATTCGAAGAGCTGCAATATATTTGGGGGAGTTAATGTATTAATTTTTTATTAGGATTTTATGTTATTGGAATTAAATCAGACTTATTAGAGTTAATGTATCATTTCAATTATTGAAGTGTGTTCCAACATACCGATCGTTTTGAAATTTTTATGAATAATACTTAGATACCATAGGATTGTCCTCAATTTTTTTGGTAGGTATCAGTTCAAGGGTTGTCTGTGAAAACCACCTCCAAAGAATCAATTTTTTTCTACTCCTAATAAGCGTTATGAAATTTTGAAAGAAATGTGTGAAATACTACTAATCAATAAAAATTTGTTGGCTTTTGGCTCATTTAAATATCCTGAGTAGTTTCCGAGGAAAACAATGACAAATATAAAAAGGTTTGGCCCCATAACACCCTTAAATGGGCCTTAATTTGCAAAATAATGTTTCAACTGGGGGGCACCATGCTTATCCAACTACCCTTTCTTCTGATTTTTAACCCTTTGCACTCGAGGGCTCCGCTATGGAGACAATGCAAATAATTTTCAGTCCATAACATTTTTCATTTTTCATTTTTTTATATATTATAACATTTGTATCCATAATCAATTAAAAAAACAATAACATACAACAATGACTTTTGCTTTTAATGCGCATATCATTTACTTATATGTGAATATGATTTTTCTATTGAAATTGCTTCGAGTTGCTGGTAATATGAATGAAAAAAACTGCAAAGGGTTAAATTGCGATATTCACTGACATGCTATGTTCAATATCAAAATATCAAAATATTATCAATGGCAGAATCCTGTCGCCAAGCCTTAACACCTCAGATCCCAACAGCCATATTCCACCATAATTCTCCATGCCGCACCAAAGATACGACTCATCGTCGAGAAGCTAAAAAAGTAAAATTCTCATGAAAGCAACTCGCGGATGAAACATTAAGAAAGAGCATTCAAACGGTAACGAGCCTTAAGCGAAACGAACTCTCCGAAAGTTCCGCCTTTATGGTTTTCCAGCCCGTCCTCCCGATTTTTTCCCTCTTGTTTGAACTCTTCTCTCCCTCTCTCCCGCTTTATTTTATTAGCCCAGTTACAGGCAGAAACAATAACCATTGTTCAACTTTCGTTACACTCCTAATAACAACGGCCAGCCATGTTTGCACGCTCGGCTCTTTCTCCTCTCCGTTCGCTCGCTTATGCGGTTGCCTATGCGGGGGTGTGGGGTTTAGGGTAGCCACCCACTGCACCCTCGACAACCACGATCGTTCATTACCACCAGCAGGATGATCCTGATGATGTTACGTACCTTTGGGTGTCCGTTGCACCCTCTTGGGAATTGGGTTCCGTTTTTGTTTTCATCTTTGGACACGTAAATCGCGTTTGGTTCTCTATGGGGCAGCGGAAGAGGGTGTACTATGGCCAGTCGTTTTGGGGGAATTTTTAATTAGGCGGTTTGACGAAATTTGAGGAAAACTAGGTGGGATGTTTAACCCATTGACTGCCAACTACGAGATATCTCGTAGCTACACTATAAGTTTCAATTAATAAGTTAATAATAATGGCTGAACGTGTATAGAAATTTTCAAACAATAATCTTCTGCGCATCATTACAAATGTCGAGATTATATTTTTGATTAATGAAACCAATGTTCTAAAAACTTTCTGTCATCTTCTCAAATTTTAACAAGCAAAGGTAATATTTCCTAAGTTTTCCTGGCAGTGAATGGGTTAAAGTGATTTTACTTTTAGATCTTTTGCTCGGGGTTTATCAACACTAGATTTACGGAAGCCGTCAAATTGACGGGTTCCTACTTGTTTTATAAACATTGCTCAAATTTACAGAGAAGATGTACAGTATATATTTCACTTGTATTTTGTAATACAATAATTACTTAACGAATTATGATCTTTGGCACTTGATCCCTCTTTCTCCAAATTCTTTATTTAATATATTGCAATCTAACAGATTTCACGCCCGTAAATCTAGTGTTAAAGTTTGTGGCATTTTAGATGAAATTATGTAACGTGACGAACTACATATTAAAAATCGCAAAATATGGCCGATCAAACCTACTATGTACTTATTTATTGATAACTTCGTCAATTATGTTTCAATTTGATTGATATTTTCATATACCGCACAAAACAAATCGCACAAAACAAGGTTTGAGTTTACTGTAATTAGAACAGATGGCAGAAACATTACCTCTTGTTTGTTAAAGAAATATTTTCTTTAAAATATTCATATCAACAATTCCCGTATAATATTTCCATCCTCATTATATTATACAATTTTTCACTCCAAATATTTCCATCTGTTTATTATAAATTAAAATCTACCCAGCTTCCATTATATCTGTAATTTTAACCCCTTAACTCCCATTCTTTTCACAATCCAAAAGCACCAACCCTCTCATCCCACACTGTTCCAAAATCCCACAAACAATCATCAAAATATCAACCCTCAATTACAAAAGAAACCCTTGCAAATTTCCAACCCCCAAAGACACAACCAGCCATCGAAAATCCACCAATTTTTAATCTCTCCCCTCATTTTCATCTTCATTTCTGACATAATTCTCGCTATTTCCACCCCCATTCTCAGCACAGGTCATCCCCCTTCAGGTTTCACCCTTCGGTGATGTCTCGTATGGTCCGATTTACGTTTTCCATGGAATTACTTGCTGGTCCGTGCATCAGCCAGTCATAGCTGCAATGGTGTTTCAGCAGCGACGACGACCTTGTCTGTAATTAAACTAATGGAAACCCGCCCGATGCTTTTATGCGATTCGAGGGTACACGAGATGATGGTGTTGGTATGGGGATAGGACAAACATTGGGACGCAATCCATTCGAATTTTCAGCGCCGACAAAAACCCCGCCGGAAGCCGCAGAACTCTCACCCCCCGTTTCTCCCTTCGGTTGCTTGTGTTTCGAAAAATGATAAAATTTCTCGTTATTCGTCGTTGCAAATCCCAAGCGCCTGTCTCTGCTCGTGTAACGAATTGCTGCTGCAAATTGTCCGACGATTTGTTTGTGCGATTTTTTTTTTCAAGGCCTGAAGGGTTGATTTTATTTCGGTGTTTTTTTATATTTATTTCTGGTTTTTATTTTTTAAATTATGTCGAGGGAAGTTTATTGAGTATTTGCGCTGGCTTTTTATCGAGGGTGTTTTGATTTTGAAATTACGTGTGTCAATGCTCAATTTTCATCCCCTATGGTGTTCTTTTTGGAGAACGATAAAATTCAGTTTTATTCTCGTCGCAGTGTCACTGACGTGTCATCGTGTCGTTCTCGTGATTCGATAAATTGACTCTGAACATTGTCGATTTGTTTTTCGAGATTTTAACGCGAAAATGCTATTTCGAGTACGTGATTTGTCACTCTGTGAGGTTAAAAGGTCATTCGTTTTTTTCTACGTAAAACGCTGACACGTTTTACTCGTCACACTCACCATTTACCCTCGCCTACATCTACTAATCGAAGTAACCCCGAGAAAAATCACTTTCATCCCATAGAATTCCAAATTTCAAAAAAACCACCCCCTCGACATCGATATCTATCTCGTCGCACTCCATCGGGCTGGTATAAATATCAAAAAACCCACCCCTTATCATCCCCAGCGACTTAATACATCCACCAAACATCAAGATCAACACCGAACCATCCTCGAACCTTCGAAAAGCCTCTCTCGAAAGCTGTCCGACGGATCCTTCATTTTTTCCCACCCCCTTCTTTCTCCAAAAAACGACCGTACGAATTAACTATTACATCCTCCAGCTTTTCAACTATTCCCGGCATTTTTTCCCCCCGCTATCATCTCCACCCTATTCGCCCGACTTGCGACACCCTCGTAGGGGTGGCTTGGGATTATCACGAGCCAGCTTCCCACCAGGGGTGAAAGGACGTGTCGAATGAAAAATTAATGTCCACCAGGATGAATATTTTCATCGTGAAAATTCTGGAAACCCGTGCATTGTGTCGACCGATAAAGAAATGCTCGATCATGGCTAGGAGAGAGAAAGGAAGAGGGTATAAATGGCGGCGTGTGCTCGGAGGAGGGGTTGCGCGGGAAAGTCGAAGGAAGACGGGGTCGAAAGTCGAAGAGTTCCGTATAGAAAAGCCGGGGATCATCGAACGAGTGTATATATCCACCCCCGTGGAGTTGCACGCTCTGATGAGATGTCCCGCTGAGACGTCCCTAATGATACGTCCTATCAGCGAATAACGATCCCCCTTCTTTCTTTGCGGACGTCAAACGTCCGCGGTTTTAAGCGACAACTTTTTATGCGGCGCTTTAATTCCAAACTTTTCCTGGCTCGGCCGCCTTTCTCTTCGCGGTAATGAGGTACTCGAGTGATTCTACGGAGGAGGTGATTTCTGATCATTGTATACGGGGTGGCCCAGGTTTTAATGTTCAAACTTTAGTTCTTTTTACACGGTTTTGATTTAACGCGGTCTAGAAAAAAAAATTGATTCTGTTTTTGCACCATTTCATTCGATTTAGCACGGTTTTTTTAGTCAATTTATTTTAACGATTTTTTACAGGGTTGAAGGATATGGAACTCATCCCCCTTTTTTCCTATTGTAGAAGTCCGTATATATATCTTAGCGTGAAAAGATAAATAAAGTATACACTTGACTCAAAGAAACATGTAAAACTGTATTTAAATATATTTTATGAACGACATAACGAAACGAAGATTATTGATTTAATACATAACAAAAACATCACAGACAAGGCCTACTACAATATTTCAGTGCCTTGCTTCTTTTGTTGTTTCGCGCCAGATTCAACTCTCCAACACTTCCCCTTGAAACTGGTACGATTTTTTAATTTTGTGTTATTCCCAGGGCCTTGGTGAATTCTTTATGTTTTGGACCTGGCAGAGCTTTAGTTAGAACATCTGCCGTCATTCTATCCGTTGAAAGATATTCTAATTCAAGTTCTCCGTCTTTAATAGAATCTCGAATGAAATGATATCGAATATCGATATGTTTCGTCCTAGCATGAAAAACTGGATTTTTTGTTAAATAAAGAGCACCCTGATTATCGCCTGAAATTAAAATTTTTGACAAATGATTAATTTTCAATTCTCGAAGAACACTTTGAATGTCTAACTATAGCTTAGACTTGTTACCTGAAACTTATTCGGATATTTTTGGTAAAAAATTCGGGGGTTTTCGTTTGGATTGATGCAGCAAGGTGTTTGAAGGATTTTGAAAAAGGTTTTAGATTATTGGGTATATAGAGTGGATAGAAATTTGAAGTGGGGGTGTTAGATGTCAATTTCACCCTGCATTTAACAATTTATCTTGTACAGACAGTGTCGTTGGTTGCTGTTAACGTAAACTAATTTATACTTCTGATTTACTCTGCACATTTTATTACTAATTTTGAATTTTGTAACTTTTAATCATTTCTGCCCTTTTCAATCCCCCATGGCTTACAATTGCAACCTAAAAATTGACAGACATTTTTAATAATAAATTCGCGATAAAATGAAATTACACATTCAGATAACAGAATGTCAGTCATGATAAATCACAGTGGGTTAAATTGTCAATGATACGATGATCAGTTTTCCCTACAACGCCATCGAGTTTATCCTTCCACCCCCTAAAATTCCGATCAGCGAATGTTTCACGCAAAATATCGAATTCCTTTTTATCTGGCCATTGTCTCGAACAGACTGTAGAGGCAAGTGGCGACAAATAGGCCTGGGGAACTACCAGCCAGACAATGGGGGTTGTCACACACCCCCGAAGCATCTCCGTCTCCAGAAAACGCGAATAAAAGGGTAGGTATATTCCGCTACCCTTTGTGACATCCTCCGACACGACGCAGCATCCAGATTCTTTGATCGGCGAATATTTCTACGCGATTATTTTTCACTGCAAGAGCCTCTGTAAATTCTCCGCTTTGCGCAAAGTGTCTTTTTAATCGCTTAATTATTTCCCGCTGTATTCTCTGAGGTCTGTTAATTGTCCAATTTAATTTCATGACGATTTGCGATGTGTTTTGACATACAGAAGCATTTTAAATTGTTCTGAAAAATAAATTTTGTTGGGCCTCGATTCTGGGGCATTTTTATTTTTATAATTCTGAAGCTTTGAATATTTTTTATAATGGAATTTCAACCCCTTTCCCTACAATAACGACATTCGTGACGCGATAAATGGGATAGGAAATTTTCAAGTTTTGCAAAATGAAATTGAAAATATTAATCAGATGCAACGCGATAAAATTATTTCTATAATACTAATATTATGTTAAATTATACGATATGTAAAGAATTACTGATCCATTTTTATTTAGCAATTTAAAATTGAATTACTGCAAATGCAGCTACGAAATAAGTCGTAGGGCAAGGGATTAAGGAAATACTGTTTGAAATTTGGTGCAAATATCTAAATAAAAAATACTGACCCCAGAGAAGACTTCAAAATTATTTTGCAACACATTTTTTATCAACAACTTGATAGAGTACCTAAAATTTTAATTTCGAGATTTCTGCTTGAAACTTTCACTTACTAAATATTTAAGTTATTATATATCTAATTATTCCTGATCGCTAAAACAGAGTCTTTTTTCAAATTCAACCCCCAACAGGTAGAATTCCGCATCCAATAAAAATCTCTTCCACCCGATATCCTCATCAACCCCCATAACCCTGACCGAAACCACGATTCCCAAACAAACTAACTATCAGCGACAAAATGTCGAAAATCGCCGGCTTAAAAGAGGCAATACAAATAATTCGATCTCGTTCCCGATAATAAAGCGAAAGTAACAGACACTCTGGAAAACCCCCATAACCATCTCCGCAGCCGCGATTCCCAAACAAAATAACTATCAGCGAGAAAATTTCAAAAATCACCGGCTTAAAGGAAGCAATGCAAATAACTCGATCTCGTTACCGATAATAAAAAGGAAGTAACAGACACTCGGGAAAACAGCTCGCGCGTATTCCCGAGGCTCGTTCGTATATCTTTTAAACGATAATAAGAGGACTACGGAAACACGAGGCCCTGTGTGTCGTTCGATGGACATTACAGGGGTAGAAGAGGGTAAAATCGCACCCTGTCCCAGGCTGTGGGAAACGGAGAATGGATTTTCCCTCATAGGATTTTAGTGCGCCACGTGTTGGATCTGAGAGCGCGTATTGCCTCGTTGCATCGGCGCGTTACCATCTTTCGTTATGTCGCGCAATGTCCCCTCGAATTCGCATTCCTGATAATGGTAAATTCCGGAAGTAATCTTTGCTGCAACTGCAACTGCACTATCGCCGATCGAGGCTTAGGATGCCACTTTGTATTTTTTTTGCGGGGAAAAGCGGCGCTTTTTTTAAGTGGGATTTGAGAGTGGAAAGTGACAAATGGGGGATGAAATTTTGCTTTTGGATTTAACGCTGGAAGTGCCGAGGCAGTCGAAATTACTGGTTTCCCCTTTTTTATAAGTTTCTAGGGGAGAGTTTTATAAAACATAAATTACTGAATTAACCATCTTCTCCATCTTTTAGTTGCTCCTCTTCTAAAGTAATTATTTAATATATTTAAATACAGTATTTTTAACGCTGGTTGTTCTGATGTTGACAATGTTTTTTTTTTAATTTATATGGTTTGTTTCCGTGAAAATCTGAGCACATTTTGGGTTAGAAGTGCAACATAGACTTTTTATTTATATTTTCTACAGTGAAAATGGGAGTTGATTTATTTAGTGCATCGAAATTTTAAATTTTGGTTTTTAACTGCGAGAATTTTTAAGTTTCTAAGCTTACGAATGCAAAAGTCAGAAAAAGCCTACGAACTTTTTATTCTTATTATCTCTGTTGCAGTAAAAGTGGATAGCATTCAGTAAAATTTGGGTTTCGTTAAAAATCCATGCAACTTTTTCTTGAGAAATATTTCATAAAAAAATACACTTGCACCCTCTCAAACTTGGTCACCCTGTAATTTCGTTTACGTCAAACAAACAATTCGAACAGCAACCGTATAATTGCCGGTAATTCGATCCTCTAATGCAGTTTAAACGCAAAAACTCGCAGGTTCTGTAGATGTTCGTCAGTCGCCGTGTGTGAGCACGTATGTTTGCTCCTGTGTGCCGTTTCCCGCGCGTCCGCGTGCTTAATTGAGTGCGCTAATTAAGGGTGCGATTGAGCGATACGGAGCCCACGTATATCCCCCTCCCCCATCAACCCCCTCGTGCCACAGCTCTGGCATGGGTACAAACGCACACGCGACAACCTTTTTCGTCGTTGTGTTCGTGTTCTGCGGTTAGGAATATATTTCCCTCTGTCTCTCGTTTTATCTCTCTCAGCCGCTCTGAGTGGCAGCCTGAGACTCAACATGAATCTCTGAGTGCCACTCAGGCTCTCTCAGATTTTCTGACTCTCTGAGTGTCTCTCAGGCTGCCTCAAACTCCCTGACAGTTTCTATCACTCTATGAGTCTCAGTCACAATCAGGCTTTCCCAGATTCTCCAAGTCTCTCTCAGACTTTCTCAGACTCTCTGAGAGTCTCTCAGGCTGCTTCAAAATCTCTGAGAGTTTCTATCACTCAATGAGTCTCAGTCACAATCAGGTTTCCCAGATTCTCCAAGTCTCTCTCAGACTTTCTCAGACTCTCTGAGAGTCTCTCAGGCTGCTTCGAACTCTCTGAGAGTTTCTATCACTCAATGAGTCTCAGTCACAATCAGGTTTCCCAGATTCTCCAAGTCTCTCTCGAACTTTCTCAGACTCTCTGAGAGTCTCTCAGGCTGCTTCGAACTCTCTGAGAATTTCTATCATTCTATGAGTCTCAGTCACAATCAGGTTTCCCAGATTCTCCAAGTCTCCCTCAAACTTTCTCAGACTCTCTGAGTGTCTCTCAGGCTGCTTCGAACTCTCTGAGAATTTCTATCACTCTATGAGTCTCAGTCACAGTCAGGTTTTCTCAGATTCTCCGAGTCCCTCTCAGATTTTTTGACTCTTTGAGTATTTCTCAGGCGGCCTCAAACTGCCTGAGAGTTTCTATCGCGTTATGAAGTCTCACTCAGAATCAAATTTTCTCAGATTCTCAGTATCTCTCCCAGACTTCCTGAGACTCCAAGTATCTTCCAGGTGTTCTCGAATTCTCTCAGCATCTCTCAGGGTGCCTCAAAATCACTGAGAGTTTCTACGACTGTCTCAGTCGTTTTCGGACTGTCTCAGAATCTTCGAGTCTCAGTCAGGTTTTCTTACGCTCCTTAAGTCTTCTCCGGGCCTTTCTCATAGTCTCTGAGCATCTCTCCGACTTTCTCAGTCCGCCTGAGACATTCTGTTTGACTCTCAGGCTGCATCTTTCGTTCTGTCTGATATTTTCTATGAATTTCTCTCTCCCAGACCTGTCCCAGATAAGATTGGATGAGCAGATATGACGCGTTCGTTTCAGCGCGGATTATTCTGTTGGCCGTTGTGTAATTAATTACGGGATTGCAAAGTGTGGAAATGCATGTGATATTGTAACCGTGTTGCGTCGGTTTTAAAATTAATGGCGGAAATACGAACTGTGAGCCTATGTAAATTGCCTGAATTATTGAAATTGCAACGAATTAATTAATACAGAGTGTACAGTAATTACGGGAAAAAGTAATGAAAAATTCAAATTACAAAAATATCAATACAAGCTTCCGTAACAATGGTATCAATACAACAAATTTAATTTTTACACTACATTTTTACCTTCTAAAAATTCTATGTGACGTCTCTCAAATAACAAAATTCCAAACGTTTAAAATTTCAGAACGCTTCGGATTCCTGTATAAAATAATTTTTAATCAAGTCACACCGAATTTTTCGTAACTTTGTTATTATTAAAAAATGGCCCCCGAAGCCCGGGAAAAATCAGAGATACCATGGAGTCTTTGCGAATGTTTAAACTCGAGAATTATTCGCATGCTGATCGGATTTTCGCGACGTTCATGGCAACATGGGCCAACAAAGTTTACTTACCGGCGTGCACACTGAGAATTAATTCGCTTTGCATGTATTTTTCGGGGGTTGGAAGACACCCCCGGGCGATATTACTTCCGACCCTATCGTCGGCTGAAGCGCGAATTTTAAACGCTGCCGGATCGCTCAGCCGACGAATGCAAAAAGTGCAAATGGCGGTAAACTTTCGAAAATTTTCCGCAAATACCGACGCCCCGATGAATTTTAGCACCTGCGAAATTTACTGCATTTTAGCGACCCCGTTAAAAAAATATTCGCGCCGCTCCAGAGGGGATGGAAAAAATTCGCAAATATCTGCACGATGCAGACTCGTTCGGCGATTTAATCAGCTTCCGTGTTATTGGGTTATGGCGTAAATCACTCCATTCTTCCAGCGTTATGGGGAATTTTTCTTCAGTCGTTGCATCGCAGTTTGGAGCACAGATTGGGGTGGTTGAAACTCGCTTGAATAGAAATTGATTATAGTTCGAAAAAGTGTTTTTACATGTTACTATTATAATAAAAATAATTAATACTAATTCAGTATTTGAATTAGCAAAATCTTAGATTCACTAACACAGAATCTAAATTTCCACCCCCATAGTGCCCTTTATAAAACAGTGTGACTAAAAATACTCATAATCTACCATTTCAAAAATATTCCCATCAATTCCAATCTTATTAAATTAATCGACAGCAAGATTTTTATTTCAGCTAATTAATATCTTAGAAATTACATTAACATTTAAATTATTAATTAAAATTTTAGATGACTAATTCTACCATTTCAGAAATATTCCCATCGATGTCAATCCTATCAAATTGATCGTCAGAAAAATTGATATTTCAGATAATTCATTTCTAACAAATTCCATTAATATTTAAATTCCCCATAGCTTTCTCTGAAATCAGAAACAATTTCATCGTCGGTCCGAACATCCGCAAATTTTCACCAGAATACGAGTGACATTTGACACTCATACGAATATTAAGAAAGAAGGTCAATCACAAATCTACCCCTGGGTCGCCCCATCAAATAAGAGTGGCGCAGCTCGAAGAGACTTCATCGCCGGTTGCGAATTCTGCGCATTCCATCGTTCGAGTGATATTTTCGCGAAGCTAGAGGAGAATGCACCCGTTTCTAAATCACGGCGACGTGGAATTTGGCGCGTTTAATATCGACCTCATGATGCTCTCCTCGGATCTGCCGGATGTGCTTGAATCACCGAAAGATTTATGACCGGTCTCACTTAATTCGCACAGCGGTTTTCTCGTTTCTGCGAGAGAGCTAATGATGAGTTTCATGGCCGTTTTACTTCGAACGACTGTACGTTTGGTATTTCACGACAGAGAAACCCCATGGGGTGCGATTTTACGGTGAATTTTTTGTGATTATTTCCTGATTCACTATTGAGGTTCGTATTTGACTTTGTCATCTGTTTATGGGAGGTGTAGAACTGTTTGCATGGAGTTTCGTTGACGATTTAGCGACTGGTTGTTTTCATTCAACTCTGGAGAAATTGAATTTTGGAATTTATGGTTAAGAATGATCAAGATTGATTCTTAGATTAACATTTTAATGGGCGCACAGAGGCGGGCAATATTTTTAAAGAATTAAATTCAAAAAACTTTATATAAATTCACGAAATAATTAAACATATGAGAACACACATTTTTAATAAAAAAAACAATAATAATTAACTAACACGACCACTAACAGTTGTTCCGGCTGTCACACATGTTGTGTGAGTGGCCATTAAAGTGTTAAGAATGATCGTGGAATTATTTGAAGTAGATAAACTCCGGAAAATGAAAGAAGTCCTCTGGCCTGTGGCTTGTTCTGATTCGCCTGACGGATAGAGAAATCTCTCTTTCTGACGTCATTTTCAATTCTAGCGCGCTATTGGCCGAAAGAGCCGCGCATTCGTTACGTCGTCATGGGAACGACGAAAGAAGTATTGCGTTTTCGGTTGTCATTGGACGATCTCAGGTTTCCGGGACCGATATGGTGGGGATGGGCGGTGCCAGCGACACTTCTCTATTTTTGCGAGGTATAGTTCAGCATTTTGTGATTGAAATTTGCAAATTTTGTGCAACAAGTTTCCCTCGCACTTGATTCTTATTTATTTCGTTGCCTGAAAAATCTATTTTTCTCTGTGAATGTAAAAAATGTAAGATTATCAGATTGGAAATAATTCAACTCTAATTGTAAAATAATTTGAAAAGATATGAATTTAGCTGGCGATCTAAGATAAATTAAAGCAACTTATTAATATTTATTAAAGTAGATAAATAGTGAAAACCCGGAGGATACTTTCAAGCCGGTTCGATCGCACGATTCACTTAATTCCGGACTTATTTTCGCATCGATGTCAGGTATTTTCCCGGGCGAGTTTCTTCATCCACCGGCGAAAATTAAGCAAACTTCGCGTTTCCTCCTCTGCCATTAATCCACGTCGGTGCGCGCGTAGTTTATTTGGTCACTGTTTACGAGCTCCTTAAACGTTTCCTTCTCGTCGACGAGATTCCCAGGATGGAAGGCGATCCTCGTTACGCTTTCGAAGTCCGATGCAATTGTTGG
Source organism: Cerceris ruficornis (assembly GCA_963989415.1). Classification (NCBI taxonomy): domain Eukaryota; kingdom Metazoa; phylum Arthropoda; class Insecta; order Hymenoptera; family Crabronidae; genus Cerceris; species Cerceris ruficornis. Next base: position 4,260,391 of record OZ022530.1, on the reverse strand, counting down.
GATAACTCTAACGCTTCCTCAATTCTCGAAAATACACGAAACCGGAAGACCTGTGTATGAACGTCCTCTGAGCTTCCTTTATCTCATTTCAACGTTAAACCTACGACATTGGTCGAAAAGGTGTGCGAATTTGAATTGCAATCTGCGAATTTCACTAAGCTTCTTCGCAAAAATTTGAAGAAGCAGAAATTCAGATTTTAATTGCGCGATTTTGTATTAAGGCGAAAATTAATTTAGAAAAGAAATGGAATCGTGGAAAAATTATGCGACGTCAGTGTTGAGACTTAAAAATAAAATTGGTTGAGAAAAACAACTGAAAAAACCCCATAGTCACGACTCGGGCTACCTTCCCCCATTAAATCACAAATTAATATAAATATAATGAAAATTCGCTAATATAATTACAATATAATTCAGGACACAACATATTTTCATTTTGTTGAGCCGGTCATTTGACCGCCCATATCACGGTTAGTGTTAATTAAATAAATAAACAATATAATAGGAGTCTTCTGCCATGTTCCAGCTTTTTACACAATTGTTAGTCTTAACGATGGAATTTTATTAAAAATATGTTGCCATTTATCTTACCAAGTGTGCACAAAAACAATACGAACACAACCATAAACTTTCTTTCTTCCGAGAATTATTTACAACGTATTGTTGCTGCGCAAAAAATTCAGAAATCGAAAATTATTGATGCTAGTGTACATCGCACTGCCGTCAGAAACATTTCGTTGAGAAAAACCCCATAAGTACGACTCAGGCAACCTCCCCCCATTAAATCACAAATTAATATAAAAAGAATGAAAATTCGCAAATATAATTACAATGCACGTAGTATCCGTCGGAAAAGGAATTGTTGTTTTAAAATACTCTTCAATTCATAAACAATTGAAACACGTTCCGCGTTGTTTAACCGTACAAACAAGCCTCTCCTCTTCGAGGCGACGAAGTCGAGGAAATCTATTTGCCCGTCGGCCACAAATCACCGGACTTTTCGATCCTTGCTAATCCTTTGGACCGTGCCGAAAAGGGTCGTCCTTGTCGAAGGCGAGGATTTCTTGGTGGAGAACGGTTCCACCATGAATTTTCCTTCTTGTTATGGATCCTCAGCAGTAACTCTTTTCCCGCAGATTGCACCTTAAACTTTTATCCCTTCCTCGTTGCCATTGTTGTGCCGTTCCTGCAACCCCATTGTTTCACGAGCATCCGGAAGGGATGCTGACAATGAGAGGCGGTTATTAACGAATCTTGGCAGTGTTGCTGGCATTAATGATTTTTGGTACAAAGAATGCCGCGATTGTTGCGACTGCTTTCGAAATAGTAAGATTACCGTGCTAATGATTGTATTTTGATTTTGAATTATTGCTGCTTGATGTGCTTGATAATTCTCTTCATAATTGAAATGCCTGCTGAAATTTGTTAATTCTGATTTTTAATAAAATTTTAATCTTTAATATTTCGACAGTTATAATATCGCAGAGAAAATGTCTCAGTCTTTTAACACGTTGAACGCTACCGGTATTTCGCTAGTAATAAAATGTGTAATATAAACCTTATCAAACATTAGAAATTGCAATAATAATATATCTTTATTTGCTGAATTAACGATTTTGATTTTCTTTCAATCTGCTACTAGTAATAAATTCAATTGGTTTTAGTCCTATAAATAATAAGATATACGACGGATATATAATCTATACGGAAATGAAAATTATAAAAAATTCAGCAGATTATTAAGTTAAAATGGACTAGCAAATGATATCTTTAAATCAAAATTAATTGCAATAAAAGCAGATGTTATTACTTTGTGAATGCCGAGCTTTAGACATAAATATTTCTTGTTAGTGTCTTTCCACCTAAATATATTAACACGTTGAACGCCGCCGGTATTTCTACCGAATTGAAACTTCTTCTATTAAAATCACATCTTTATAAAGCAGAAACTTCAAAGACACAGATGGCTATATATTTAGCAGAACTTTATCTCTTTAACGCCAATATTTAAATATCGATTATATTACAAAATTCGTAAATATTGCAATTTAAAAATCATATGAAGTTTCATTGAATTCAATAGCGCCGGTCACCGGTGACCCCCATGACAGTCCACGTGTTAATTACATTCCTACCCCACTTCACGAACAATAGAGAAAAACAACCCTCTCTAATCTCCACTTACAAGGCTGCCAAAAAAATCTGCGCTAAAAAATCCACACGAAACCGGAAGCAGGCAAGAGGAAGGAGTCTCAGGTGAAACTACCGAGGTCCTGTAATCGGCCTGCTGGGAGCAGGTACAATGGGAAATCGTGCGAATGGAAAAACGGCGGTAACTCGTGGAGAACCGAAGGACAACCGAGAGACGTGAAATGTGCCCGAGAGGGAGAGAATCGGGTATTCGATGCAGACCGGATGAAATCCACCCTTCCCCCGATTCCTGCAGGCTGATTCCCATTGGAAATGCCTCCTTGCAACCCGCCGACGGCTGATCGCTCGGGGCTTTAAATAAATAAAGAGTGACTCGCGAAGGGAGGCGAGAAAGATGGCAACGGCGCCAAGGGTTCCTCGATAGGACGAATGGCAGATCGAGAGGGACCGAGCCGCGTCATGGGAGCCATGCATCAACCCCCATTACCCTCCGCAGGCTAACTATTGCCTCGGAGGATGGACCTAACTGAAATCTACAGGGCAGAGTGCGACTTGTCCCTTTCACTCGGCTCTGGAATTCCATGAATTTGCGCAGATGCGATTGTTCGGATGTTAGACTGAATTCTTGGTGGTCGGTTTCGTCTTTTTTTGGGGGTGGGGATGAGGTGAAGGGATGGGGTTTAATTGGGAGGGTTGATTTTTTATAATAACTAGATTAACACTGGATGTACCGGTGGTGAATCTAATGTATTTAAATATACAGGGTGTTAAAATAACATTCAATATTTATGTGGTATATGGGATATAGTGAGGGACCAGAAACAAGGCACTTGAGAGGTAATTTGCTCTGATTCGCCCTTTCCCTCACGCCTTTTCCATTTTGACGCACTATTGGCAAGAGACACCCGCACATTCGTTGCGTCATCATGTGAACGATGAAAGGAGTGTTTTATTTTCGATTGTCATTCGTCGAACTCAGGTTTCCAGGACGGACATGGCGGGGACAGGCGCTGCGAGAGCAGTCTCCGCTTCCGTCCCAAGCGCCTTGTTTCTGGTCCCTCACTATACACTGTACTGAGTGAAAAAGCTTTAGTAAACATAGGCCGAAAGGTCAACCGTTTCTGAGATACAAACATTTTTCATGAATTAGGTGTAATTGAGTTAATGATCTTTCAAGCCTATTTTAATTTAAGAGGTGAACAGTGTATCAGAAACTATAATTGAAAAATTGTTTCTGCCCTTACACACACTTTAAAATTGATAATTCTGCGAGAGGAACATCTAAGAATTAAATAACATGCATTGCTGCAGACTTCAACCAATCCTGTCACTTAACTATATTTAAAATAATTAGGTTTTTAATATACTCTAATTCAAGAGGATGCACCGTAATATTTAATTAAAAAATGCATCACAAAATATAATGAAAAGATATTTTCTATACACCCTTAATTGATACTTCTTCGAGAAGAACATCTAACAATTGTTAGTTTACAAAACACCATAACGTGCACCCCTACAAACTTAAATCATCGCTCTCTACCTAAATTCAAATACAAAGTTTTTTATTGCACTGTAATTCAATGGAATTCGCCACTATATTTAATTAAAAAATGCATCACAAACTATAATTGAAAAATTGTTTCTGTCCTCATACACCCTTAATTGATAATTCTTCGAGAGGAACATCTACGAATTGTTACTTTGCAAAACACCATAACCTGCACTCCTACAAACTTCAATCATCCCTAACTAAATTCAAATACAAAGCTTTTTAACGCACTCTAATTCAATGGAACGCGCCACTATATTTAATTAAAAAATGCATCACAAACTATAATTGAAAAATTGTTTCTGTCCTCATACACCCTTAATTGATAATTCTTCGAGAGGAACATCTAAGAATTGTTAATTTACAAAACACCATAACGTGCACCCCTACAAACTTCAATCATCCCTCTCTACCTAAATTCAAATACAAAATTCTTCAACGCACTCCAATTCAAGGGAATGCGCCACAGTACAATTAAAAAACGCATCACAAACTACACTTAAAAATAATTCCCATCCCCACAGACAATTTAAAACCCATAAATCTCTAAAAGCAACTTCAGAAAATCATAACTCTCACAAGTCACCGCCACAAGCCTCAAGAAACTCAAAACCAACCCCCTACCTACATCCCCCACACAAATTCCCGTTGAACCAACGAAAAAAAAAATAATAACGTCCCCATAAGCCACCGAACTATTTCCCCCAATTCTCTCAACGAAACGAGCAGCCGTAACGCTGTATTAATTACCCTACCAAATCACCCCCGATGTAGCGATACCAGCTAAGCCGAAATCGAGTCGTCTATCTCTCGTTTAAAAAAAGATCATCCACGTGTTCCACCGTTTCCCTCCGATCCACTGGCTTTAATCCAAACCGATCCATCATTCCGCCGAAAACGGTGGGCTCGTTTTTATCGCGTTTCCGCGAAACCCTTTTCCGCGCGCCGTACCCCATCGACTTATGGTGGCGGCCGACGAAAATCGTAAGCGGAAATCAGGGATACGCGTTTTCCGTGGGTCGCGTGACCAGCGCCGCGATAAAATCGCTCGGAATCGCCGGGAAATCTCTTTGGGGAAAGTATGTGGGATCCTATGGGGTCGACGGGCCTCGCGTGAGGATACGTTTAGGGGTTGAACGTCGTGCACGTGTGTCTCTCGCTTATGGTGAAGTCTGCAAACGCTGCACGCAGCAGTGGACACTTGTTTTGGGTATAAAATGTAGCAGAAGTTATGTCCTGCTTGGGGAATGATTTAATGCTTGAATTTTTCTTATTGAATTGGAGGGTTTTGGTGGATTTTGGGAATTTGATAGTGAACAGGGTTGTTTGAGAATTTTAGAGAGCAGATTTATTTTTGTGTTGGGAGTTTTCAATTTTTTTCGGTGGTTTTTAAGACGAGGAGGATTAGAATTTGTCAAAAGTGGAAGTTTGTGGCGGTTGGGTCAGAAATGAGATTAAATCTTTGCTGGTTTAATTATTATCCCTATTTGTTGTTACGTGATTGAAGTTAATTTCAATTAATTTAAAATACTAATCTTCTTGAATATTAATTGAAATTTGCAACGGTACGGCCCTTTCAATTTTCGATATGTGCAAAATATAAATAAATAATTTTACAGAATAAATTTTACGAATATTAACGTAAAGTTAACGAATATACGGCTGTACTTTTATTGTCAAATTTTGAAAGAAATTCGCAACAAGGAAAAAAGCGTGTTTGCAGAGGAAATAATGTAAAGGGTAATTCATCATGTTCTGTTTTGCCATTGCAAAATACCATCAAGTGTAATGATCGTGCCAATCAAGATTCGTTCCGCGATTCGTCTCGACGATTTTTCTGCAAACCTGCGCCACTTTTTTCCCGGATTATAAGCGTTAAGCAAAAATTCCGCCGTTTACGAATTGCCACTGAATCACAGTCGATTACTCGAAGCCCTTTGTTCCGTGGAATTTCTGTTTTTACTTTAACGTTTCGCATCTGACGCGAATCTGCTCGGTCTTCGCGAATCATCGGGCATTGCATTTTAATTCTGTTGGTTCTTCGCCGTAAAAAAGAGATTTTGACGAATACTTTTATCCTGAAATTTTCTGTTTAATTTCACCAACGAACAGTTTTTCTATTGTAAAAGAATTGTAAATTTTCTCTTATGTTTTTTTATTTTAGTTTGAACTAGCGAAGGTGGTCTGTGATGGATTTGTACTTTTATATTAATTTTTTATAATAATTTTGAGAGACCAGCGAGCTCGATAGTTTTTTTATCATTTTGAGGATTTCATAAATTTTTCATTCCTGTTTTATGCTTTCGTTTGCACTACCAGCCTTAAAATCAATATTTTAAGTATGTTTTTGCTGGCCATAATGGCGAACATGTATTTTTTAAATCGGTTGGGTAATTTTATGCAGTTTTTCCTTTTATTTTGTAGTTTAACTTGAAATAGTATAGACATTTTCTTCGAATTTATATTTCCGAGCCATTTTTAGGTGGATTCTGAAACACTGAGGCTGTGATATCACATATCAGTGGAGAAAAAAGTTTTTAGAGATAAGAACTTGAAATTCAAGCACTTAATTCCATGTCTAACATATCTTTATATACAAAATTACTAAAGTCCTTGCCTTATCACCAACTATGCAATTTTTCTCCCGCAATTTTATCAATTTAAAAATCGCACAAATATCCAAGAAATTGTAAAATTTAAATTTACCATATTAAAAGAATCAGAACTTTCGCGTTTCACTTTTGCGAATAAAATTTCTTACATTGCAAATTTATCGATACGAAAATCTAAAAGAATTGTAAAATACAAAATTCACATTTAAAGTTGAAAAATACGATGACCTTTAATTCCTACACCATAGAATAAAAAAGATTAGCACTTTCCACGTCTCGCTTTTGCGAATAGTGGAGGTTAATAAGAAGAAACATTTATCGAGATAAACGATCCTTACATCAATTTCGACGGTGAACGGCGCAAAATAAATTGGCAAGCCATTAAAGGGTCGCTCAATTATTCCGCAAAGCAGCTAGACGAAGAAGAATGTTCCCGGGACTTTGCGTTCTCCCGAATGACGGTCATCGTTCGGGAATCACGTAACACTGATTTGTCCACATTTCGGGTCGTCGTTACCATGCATAATTCCGTTTGAACGAATCATTATCGCGGTCATCCATACACATATCCCCGCGTTAATCGATTTACGATTCGACTGTCGATTGTTGCCGTTGAATTTACGACAGGACGACTCTCATCGTTGTGATTTTACTTTCTCGTTTTCGAAGATGATTTACAGCCATTAATATTAACTGGTATAATTTGGCAGGGAAATTAAGTAGCATGTGGTTTAATTAGCAATGAAATAGATGAAGATTATAAAATTAAAAATTCTAGACTTGAGGATAGACTTAGAATACTTGAATTATACTTTATTTTGCGTACACTAGTTGATGTTAAAGGTAATTATTGTATTGCCAACACTTTAAGGTAGTCTTTAAATAATTGATTAATGACAGTCACTGTTATTAATTAAAAAGTAATTTGAATTTTAGCACTTGTTGCAAATTACACTTCGGTTGTTGGAGTAAAACTGATGTAACAAATACAACGAATGGTACTCCACCCCTACGACTGTTATTTACCCCTTGAAATTCACGTTAGTTATTTAATTTCAAATAACAGAGTAACAAACGTACGACATACCTTACTTTCTCCAGCTCAAAGTCAAGTTTCACCCTCAACCTCGACTAAAAATCCACCCCTACGACTGCGACCGTACACTTGAACTTCTCGTTACTTCTTTCACTGCAATTTTTGAAGTAACATACGTACAACCAACGTTAATTTTTTCAATTAAAAATGAAAATAAATTTTACCCTTTCGAGCAGGTTCAACCCCGGCAAAAATCAACCCCTACCACTGCAATTTAACACTCGGAATTCGCTTTAGCTTCTTAACTGCAAATTTTGAAGTTACACACGTACAACCAACGTTAATTTTGTCAATTAAAAATGATAATAAATTTTACCCTTCCGAGCAGTTTCAACTCTGACTAAAAATCCACCCTTACCATTGCAATTTAACACTCCAAATTCACTTTAGCTTCTTAACTGCAAATTTTGACGTAACATACGTACAACCAACGTTAATTTTTGCAATTAATAATGAAAATAAATTTTACCTTTTCGAGCAGTTTCAACTCTGACTAAAAATCCACCCTTACCATTGCAATTTACCACTCCAAGTTCACTTTAGCTTCTTAACTGCAAATTTTGACGTAGCATACATTCAAGCAGTGTTAATTTTTTCACTTCAAAATGAAAATAAACTTTACCCTTCCGAGCAGCTTCAACCCGAATTAAAAGTCCACCCTTACCATTGCAATTTAACACTCGAAATTCACTTTAGCTTCTTAACTGCAAATTTTGACGTAACATACGTACAACCAACGTTATTTTTTTCAATTAAAAATGAAATTATACCCTTTCGAGCAGCTTCAACCGCGGCTAAAAATCCACCCCTACAACTGTGATCTACTAACCGTCGAAATTCGCTTTAGTTATTTAACTGGAAATTCTGGGGTAACATACGTACACAGAGAGGAAGTTAAGTAAGCATCCCCGAGGATATTTCGATCTCTCGATTTCGCAGATCCTCTTTGCGGACGGGGGAGGGCAGCGTGTGCGTGCTCGTGGCAGTGCTAATCCTTAACGTATGTCGCGATTTCGCGATCTGCATACTGCTTACCCCGTAGAGTAATTTCTACGGGACTTAGGTCTCGGTTCTCAGGAATCGGGAGGGATGCTTATAGTGCACACCCTAACGACGGTAGAACCGGGTTTGCCGAACGTATTAAGTCTGCAGTATTAACGATCGCTTTTTGCACGTTGCGATTTTACGCTTGCTTCTGCAAAACGTGCGCGGGCATTAAGCTCGGTGGAGGTGTTTCAGACTGCCTTTTTCGATTGGATCGGACTTCCGGTTAAAGATTTTCCTTGCTGTAATTGGCTATAGGGGTGTGATATTTTCGATATTTTTTTTAATTTTATTGTACTAGTTTTTATAATTTTTCTTGGCACTGCAAGGTTGCAAATTTCTCAGTTAGGCAATATGTGAAAACGCGTGAGGGGGTGTGATTTATTTTAGGATATATTTGAAGAAATTGGGGTGGAATTGCTGGTGCCAGTTTATGTGGAAGGATCATATTGATATGTGAAGGGGAAATAATTATTGTTATTTAATTGCTGAAGTAATTCCTGTTAGAGCGCTCTTCCATGATTTATTGGATGCGGGGCAAGATTTTCGGGGTAGTTTTCTTTCAAAATTGTGCGAGGTAAATTGTGTTCATGAGTTCATTTTTATTGCTCTATTTATTACATTTTTTCTTCGTTTTACGAATTAATCAGGTTGCTGTATAAAGTAATAAATGAATCTGTGATGGAGGGTGTGCTTTCTTTTGACGCATATCTAAGTTTCTTAAGGGTGCAATTGTAGAAAAAAAAATTCAAATTGAAATTTTGTAGAGTAATTATTACATTTATGGATTTGTATTAAATCACTCTACTGCTACCATTTGAATTTCGTCGCATTGAGAAAGTGTTCTCCATATGAAAAATTTCAGAGTGTAATACGATGGCGAAATTAATTTGTGTCGACATGATGTAATAGAAATTGTAGATGTACAGTGCATATAAGAGCTTTCTCACAACATTTTACGTCTTCGTTTTTCAGTGTGAGTGGAACCTTTACTCTGGGTACGTCTCATTTAATTATTAATTAAATATGAATTCCTGAATGTAACCGTTTCTCAATATTATTTTTTTTCCGCCAAGAAAACATACCTTTTCGCATTGACACAAAATTATTCCCTCTTTGGAAGAATTTTACAAAGATTTCACTAACTTCAAAATCTTAGAATTCCCGTTTTCAAGATTTTACACAGTTTGTACAAATTTTAAAATTGAAGAATTTCTGCTTCAAGAATTTTTGAAAGATTCTACAAGTTCTGAAATTGAAGAATTTCTGTGTCAAGAATTTTTGAAAGATTCTACGAATTTTGAAATTGAAGAATTTCTGTTTCAAGATTTTTTTAAAGATTCTACATATTTTGAAATTGAAGAATTTCTGTTTCAAAAATTTTTTAAAGATTCTACAAGTTCTGAAATTGAAGAATTTCTGTGTCAAGAATTTCTGAAAGATGATACGAATTTTGAAATTGAAGAATTTCTATTTCAAAAATTTTTTAAAGATTCTACAAGTTCTGAAATTGAAGAATTTCTGTGTCAAGAATTTCTGAAAGATGATACGAATTTTGAAATTGGAGAATTTCTGTTTCAAGAATTTTTAAAGATTCTACAAATTTAGAAATTGAGGAACTTCTATTTCAAGAGTTTTACAAAGATTTGACAAATTTAAAAATTGGAATCTAAATCATTTTCTTGAC